>CM056049.1:721194091-721794091 GCA_029574335.1 Rana kukunoris | reverse complement strand
GAAATCCATGATTTCATTCTACAACACGACCTAGACTGCCTCTTCATTACAGAGAGCTGGCTCACAGCCGACTGTAACACCATTCTAGGAGAATTGGTGCCAGAAAACTACCGTATTATAACGGAAAACAGAATAGGGCAAAGAGGAGGAGGACTGGCAGTGATCCATGAGGCCCCATACACACGATCGGACATATCCGATGAAAACGGTCCGCGGACCATTTCCATCGGATATGTCCGATCGGGAGTTTGATCCGATGGCGTGTACACACCATCGGATCAAATTCCCCGCCGCCGGACGGCGAGGTGACGTAGTGGTGACGCGGCGGTGACGTTGACGCCGCCGCGTCACCGCCACGTCACCGCACCAGGAAGTAAAACACTTCCGCGCATGCGCCGAATCCATTCGGCAGCGGCGCGGCGGCGGTGGGGGCCGACATGTCTGCTGGTAAGTGTACTAACCAGCAGACATGTCGGGCGGACAGATTCCACCGGATAGATTTCAAAGCATGCTTTGAAATCTGTCGGGTGGAGAAATCTGTCCGCTAGCCCATACACACGAGCGGAGATGTCTGCTGAAACGGTCCATCGGACCGTTTTCAGCGGACATATCCCCTCGTGTGTACGCGGCCTCAGACTGAAAGAACTAATCAAACCCCTGAACAATATATACGCTGCTTTTCGTCTTTCTCACAAGAGGATTGGGTATCTCTGTTACCACTAGCTGAATTTGCATACAACAATTCAATTCATTCCGCTACTAAGCAATCCCCGTTCTATGCAAACTATGGCTATCATCCGTTGTTTATGTCAACTGTATCCCAGTACCCGCTGTCCAGGAGACCTTGGATTTTTTCAACACCAATAATAAACTGTTGCAGGAGACAAAAACTCAAGAACACAACAAGGAGGTGTTTGATAAGAACAGGAGGGGGGAACTCAACTTGGAACCCGGAGATCAGTTGTGGCTGTCTACTCTTAACCTAAAACTCGCCTGTCCCTCAAAGGAACTGGGTCCTAGATTTGTGGGGCCCTTCCCAACAAAAAGGAAAGTCAACAGTGTAGCCTACGAACTAGAGTTACCAGATTTGTTGCGTATTCACCCGGTTTTTCATGTTGCTCTCCTGAAACCTAATGTTCCTGATCCCTTTCCTGGGCGAAGCACCGACCCTCCCGAACCAATCCTGGTTGATGGCGAGGAGGAATTCAAAGTTGAATCCATCCTGGATTGCAGGAAAAGGCAGAACCAGGTCCAGTTTCTGGTCAAATGGAAAGGGTATGGCCCTGAGGAGAACTCATGGGAGCCTGAACGCAACATACATGTGGAAAGACTGATCCAATCCTTTAAGGACTCTCCCCCACTTAAGTTGGCCCAGTTGGGCATCCGGAAGGCTGCCCATTGGAGTGGGGCAATGTCATGGACAAGTTCGTCCACTAGATGGTGATAGCGGCGCGCACAGGCGCGCGCAATCACTGTAACATCGCGCGGGCACGTGTAGACGCCATCTTGGCACCAAAAAAAGGCTATTTAAGTGTGCTGACCCTGAGGCCTCTTGCTTTTGGATCTACAGCGCGTTCCTAAACCTGCCTGATACCTGTTACCCGCTACCTTCCTGTTCCTGAAACCGGCCTGCCTCTGACTACCCTTGATCTCCGCCTGCCCTGACCCCCGGCTTGTCTGACTACGCTTCCGCCTGTCCCACCTGCCAGTCTGCTGCCCGCCTGTTGCCAACCCGGCTTGTTCACGATTCCGCGCCTGCTCGGTCCCTGCACCTGATCCGCCTGCTCATGTTGACCCGGCCTGCCTGACCCTGCTACTGACTACCTGTACTACAGTACACCTCCCTCAGCGCTGAATCCCGACCAGCGGTATCCGGCCCCAGCTACCTGGCTCCCAGCCTTCCTCAGCTCTGCTGACGCTGCTCTGGAGTGCATCGGATCCCAACTCTACTCGGCACCAGCGTTCCTGCCAGGCACTTGTGCGACACTGCACTTTCGGCTCCCTGTCTCCCCTATCAGGGACTCCGGAGTGCGAGGAGGACGAGTAGCTGTTCCCTGCAAATCAGGCTCCACCACCAAGTGCATGACATCTCCTGATCGTTTATAGACTTCTTCCCGGCAGAAATCTTAATGTAGGGGTCACAATTGCCATTGAGATCTTTTGGCTGCAGGCCAAATGCCAGAATAACGTAGACCCTTATCAATCACTCCTGTAATCCCCTAGGTGGCAGTTGGCGGAACTGTTTTGGTGGAAACACGCCATCTGGATCCTCGGGAAGCGCATATATTTTAAAGGATGCATTAAACTCCCCGACTACATCAGGGTCCTTAGCTTCTCTTTTCGATTTTCCCCTATACAGGTTAAAGGTCTGGCACAAATTGGATAGGGCCTCATAGTCGGCAACCTTCTCAAATTCCATTTCCAGAACCTGTAAACTGTCAAAACCTTGTTCCAAATAATCCCCACACCTGTCCTTCTCTTCAATAGCTGAATAGAACTTACTCCACCAGTCAAACTCTTCTTCATGAAGGCTGGACTGGGAGGTAGATATGTTAATAATGGATGAGACGCCACCTGCAAACTGACTGGGTATCGATGAGAACCTCATCTCGTGGAGTAACACTTGTATCATCAGTGCATCCATCCTCCAGGTCACGCTCTTCCTCGTTGAGGTCACAGTGAAACTCCTCAAGGGAGTGGATGGTGCACACTGCCCAACCACAAAATTCCCACCTAACTGACGGTTGCCAATCACTTTCACAATGATGGGTGGACAGTAAAGCGGCTCTCTGGGAAGATTCACCTCCAGGAAAAGGACACAGGTATCAAAGTTGGGATTCTCTTTGACATTTTTAATGACGCCGGACTGCACACTTTCTCCTCCGCATTCCACGATCAGCTCTTAAGGTTGCGCAGACCCCATGCCAACACCTCAATACAGGTCCTCTGCAGGCAGGGCCTGATATTTTCCGGCACCATGTAGATATTGGGGCTCTTCTCAATCTGAAGGACAGGCAGGTCTGAGTCCTCTGACTCCAGACCAGGCATGTGGTGCAGGGCAGGCTTTTCCCTGGTGGATGAGTTCAAAAGATGCCAGGGATTCACCTGTATTCTTCTCACCCATAAATATTGGATGCCAGGAAAGTTTTGATAGGCGCTGTAGATTGGGCTTACAGATACACTAGCCCATGTATTTATTTGCCCCATAGGTGTTATGGTCGTATATCTCCACCACAATACTGGGAGGAACCTCATCTCCGGGCCTCCAAATATTTCAATCTCGTAGAAGATGAGCATCTGGTCCCAGGTTGGGTTTAAAGTGTTTTTCCACACCACTGTCTTCTGGCTCTGATGGAGGAATGACACAATGGAATATGGGTCAGAAAAGCTGTCTCTATCAATTGGCATCAAGTTACAAGCTTGGTAGAGGTAACAACGCAGGTGGTAGCGGTTTCCATAATCAAAAATACAGGAAATTGGAGTTCTGTCCACTTCTAAACTCATTGTGTCCTTTCCATTGTCACTTGTGTCATCAGTGACTCCACCTGTTTCAGCAAAGAGCTTGTCCTGAGCAGACTGGTTAAATTTTGTCAGGTGCACGGCCAGTCCAAACCACAGCTGAACCCGGACCTGAGCTGGCATCTTGGCTCCTTTATTACCAGCTTGTGGGTATTTGAGAACGATGGTCTGGAGTTCCCTGCAGTTCTTTCCACGACACATGGGGCCATTGCTCGAGTAAAGGACTTCATGGGCTGGCATTCTGTAGTAAGCCACGCGCTTGTCTCCTTGAAGCATCCAAATATATATATCCGGCAGACTATTCTGTGGCTCCTCTGCCATGGCTTTCAATCTCTGCAACCAATCCTCAGCTTGCTCCAGGACATCTGGAAGCTCACACTTGTATTTCGCCTTGGAAGCTGCCCTGATGATCTGATTCAGAGTGGTTTGCCGGAATTTGAAAAGATACAGATCCAGACGCGTGGTTCCCGACATTGATGGAATCTCAGGTAGTGGATGGCCACAATCCCTGATGACACCATGGAGCATACAATTCATAGCAGCCAGTTCTTCCTGGAAATTCTCCATCATTCGGGTGTTGATTTCTCTTTCTTTCTTTTTTCTGGCTCCGATAGCTATCAGTTGGCCACTTATAACAGCCTTGTGTGCTTCCCATACCGTTGCTTTACTTAATTCTGGTGTCGTTGGCCAGGAAATAATCAGTGATTTCTGTTTCTATTATCTTCTCTACTTCTTGATCTTCAATTATATCTTCGTTTATTCTCCAGGCTCCTTTTCCCATCGTTTCCCTGTTAACCTTTAGTTTCATTGTCACTGGGCCGTGATCTGATAGTGTGACTATTTCTATGTTTGATTCTGCAACTTTCTCCAGTAAACTATGTTTAATCAATATATAGTCCAATCTTGAGTACATTCCATGTACTATTGAGTGATAGGTATAGTCTTTTACACTTGGATGTTGAATCCTCTAGATATCTACTAATTGATGTTCAAATAATTTTCTTTTTAATCTTCTTAAGTCTTTTGTTCTGTGTTCACTACTCTAGAAGTGGAGTCTAGTTTACTGTCCATATTGAAATTTAAGTCCCCTGCCAATATTAAGTGGCCTTTTTTAAATTCGCCAAGTTCCTTTAGGATCTCTAGCAAGATTTTTTTAGGATGCTTATTAGGGCCATATACATTGGCCAGAGTATATTTTATGCCAGAGATAGTTCCTATCAGGAACAGGAATCTACCGTCCGGGTCGACCTTCCTCTCTTCTATCTTGAAACCAACATTCTTCCCAAAGCCAATTGCCACCCCTTTTGCGCTTTTTATAGGGGTGTCACCATAGTACCATATAGGGATTTCCTTTGAGTATAATTTAATATTACTCTCTAGTGCCAGATGTGTTTCCTGCAAAAATATTATTTCAGCACCCTTTCTTTCTAGTTCCCGCATTACCATATGCCGCTTTTGTGGAGAGTTGAGTCCTCTGACATTATATGTTATACATTTTATTGAGCCCATTTTTCTTTTTCTCTGCTTTGTCTTTCTCCAAACTTCCTTCCTTTCAACCTGAACAGGGATGGAGGGAACCCGTGCCCCGTTTTGCACCAGGGGTTCCTCCCGCCCCACACCACAACAGACAGACAGTGAATCAGCCACAAGTTGGCTATTTTGTTTTTTCCGTTTAGAACAAACCATTTCCCTTCAACCTTATTGTTCCCTACCATACCCTCCCCCCCATCCCCCCAAACCCTTTGCACTTTTGATGTTCTAGACCCATGGTCTTATTCCCGGCAGAAATCTTGATGTAGGGGTCACACTTGCCATTGAGATCTTTTGGCTGCAGGCCAAATGCACGAATAACGTAGACCCTTATCAAGCACTCCTGTAATCCCCTAGGTGGCAGTTGGCGGAACTGTTTTGGTGGAAACACGCCATCTGGAACCTCAGGAAGCGCATATACTTTAAAGGATGCATTAAACTCCCCGACAACATCAGGGTCCTTAGCTTCTCCTTTCGATTTTCCCCTATACAGTTTATAGGTCTGGCACAAATTGGATAGGGCCTCATAGTCGGCAACCTTCTCCAATTCAATGTCCAGAACCTGTAAACTGTCAAAACCTTGTTCCATATAATCCCCACACTTGTCCTTCTCTCCAATAGATGAATAGAACTTACTCCACCAGTCAAACTCTTCTTCCTGAAGGCTGGACTGGGAGGTAGATATGTTAATAATGGATGAGACGCCACCTGCAAACTGACTGGGTATTAGAGGCTCCTTGTCGTCAATATCAATGAGAACCTCATCTCGTGGAGTAACACTTGTATCATTAGTGCATCCATCCTCCAGGTCACCCTCTTCCTCATTGGGGTCGCAGTGGAACTCCTCAAGGGAATGGATGGTGCACTGCCCAACCACAAAATTCCCACCTAACTGCCGGTTGCCAATCACTTTCACAATGATGGGTGGACAGTAAAGCGGCTCTCTGGGAAGATTCATCTCCAGGAAAAGGACACAGGTATGAAAGTTGGGATTCTCTTTGACATTTTTAATAACGCCGGACTGCACACTATCTCCTCCGCACTCCACGATCAGGCTGAGTGATGTCACGCTGCCCAGCTTGTAGCTCTTAAGATTGCGGAGACCCATGCCAACACCTCAATACAGGTCCTCTGCAGGCAGGGCCTGATATTTTCCAGCACCATGTAGATATTGGGGCTCTTCTCGATCGGAAGGACTGGTTGAGGGGCTCCAGGGAGCTTGCAGTTTGCAGAGGAAACTGGCATTCCAGTTTCCTCAATTGTTAATAAAATCCAGTTTGGGACCTGGAGCCCGGGGATTTCGCAGAGATCTGGGTGGGATGAAATCCCCAGTCCTGGGTCCATATTTTCAGATGGATCAGCACACTGATTATGCAGGTGTGTGTGGGCCTGATAGTAAACTCAGGACCAGCATTCTGGGCTCCACCCTCCCGAGGAGACCAGGCTTGCAAGGGAGACCCCCAGAGAGTGCAGGTGTGCATGGAATTAGCTGGAGAGTGCAGGCTGCATGGTGAGAAACCCCAGAGACCTGAGTGAGGTTGCTGACAGGAGTCAGGAAGGTTCTATGCTGGAGCCTAAGCAGTTTGGGCTACTGCTGAGGAGAGCCAGGTGGCTGAAACTATCATTTTTGTGTGGACAGTGAAAACCCCCCTGCGTGGGAAACCTATGTTTGGACTTTTGTTTATTTTTGCCTTTTCAATAAAAGTGGGCCAACAAGCCCTTAAAGAGAGTTCCATGACTGGCGTGAATCGCTTAAAAACGCATATCCCACTT
The DNA here is from genome assembly GCA_029574335.1 of Rana kukunoris. Taxonomy (NCBI): domain Eukaryota; kingdom Metazoa; phylum Chordata; class Amphibia; order Anura; family Ranidae; genus Rana; species Rana kukunoris. Next base: position 721,787,269 of record CM056049.1, on the reverse strand, counting down.
GAGCTAACAACCCCCAACATTAGAATATATATATATGTATACTGTTTGTTCGAATTGTTTGTATTGAAATCTATTGTGCTGCTGTCTTATGTTGGGATGACAGCACAATTACTGTAATCACTCTTTTGCATATTCTACAGTAAAATATATCTCTGGTTAAGCATCTAGTTGTTGTGGCGTATTGGTATCCCCCACCAGGTGCAGTCAGTGGATCCTGGGGTGACAATACAGGTATTTTGTACTGTCTTACATTGTATTGTATTGCATTGCATCACAGCTGTGCCAAGGGGATTGAGCCGAGTTAGTGGGGTTTATTGGTAGAGTGCAGGCCCAAATCAAACCAGCAGCTCTTTCGGGGGTCAGTGCTACACTTGTATTTGGCCTTGGAAGTGATAGGGAACCCGGGCCCCGTTTTGCACCAGGGGTTCCTCCCACCCCACACCGCAACAGACAGACAGTGAGTCGGCCACAAATTGGCTATTTTGTTTTTTCCGTTTAGAACAAACCATTTCCCTTCAACCCCATTGTTTCCTCCCATACCCTCCCCCCCCCATCCCCCCAAACCCTTTGCACTTTTGATGTTCTAGACCCATGGTCTTCCCGGCAGAAATCTTGATGTAGGGGTCACACTTGCCATTGAGATCTTTTGGCTGCAGGCCAAATGCCAGAATAACGTAGACCCTTATCAATCACTCCTGTAATCCCCTAGGTGGCAGTTGGCGAAACTGTCTGGCACAAATCGGATAGGGCCTCATAGTCGGCAACCTCCTCCAATTCAATGTCCAGAACCTGTAAACTGTCAAAACCTTGTTCCATATAATCCCCACACTTGTCCTTCTGTCCAATAGATGAATAGAACTTAGTCCACCAGTCAAACTCTTCTTCATGAAGGCTGGACTGGGAGGTAGATATGTTAATAATGGATGAGACGCCACCTGCAAACTGACTGGGTATTAGAGGCTCCTTGTCGTCAATATCGATGAAAACCTCATCTCATGGAGTAACACTTGTATCATCAGTGCATCCATCCTCCAGGTCACCCTCTTCCTCGTTGGGGTCGCAGTGGAACTCCTCAAAGGAGTGGATGGTGCACTGCCCAACCACAAAATTACCACCTAACTGCCAGTTGCCAATCACTTTCACAATGATGGGTGGACAGTAAAGCGGCTCTCTGGGAAGATTCCCCTCCAGGAAAAGGACGCAGGTATCAAAGTTGGGATTCTCTTTGACATTTTTAATAATGCCGGACTGCACACTTTCTCCTCCGCACTCCAAAATCAGGCTGCGCGATGTCACACTGCCCAGCTTGTAGCTCTTAAGGTTGCGCAGACCCCATGCCAACACCTCAATACAGGTCCTCTGCAGGCGGGGGCCTTATATTTTCTGGCACCATGTAGATATTGGGGCTCTTCTCGATCGGAAGGACAGGCAGGTCTGAGTTCTCTGACTCCAGACCAGGCATGTGGTACAGGGCAGGCTTTTCCATGTGGATAAGTTCAAAAGATGCCAGGGATTCACCTCTATTCTTCTCACCCATAAATATTGGATGCCAGGAAAGTTTGGTAGGCGCTGTAGACTGGGCTTACAGATACACCAGCCCATGTATTTATTTGCCCCATAGGTGTTATGGTTGTATATATTTCACCACAATACTGGGAGTAACCTCATCTCCGGGCCTCCAAATATTTCAATCTCGTGGAAGATGAGCGTCTGGTCCCAGGTTGGGTTTAAAGTGTTTTTCCACACCACTGTCTTCTGGCTCTGATGGAGGAATGACACAATGGCATATGGGTCAGAAAAGCTGTCACTATCCATTGACATCAAGTTACAAGCTTGGTAGAGGTAACAACACAGGTGGTAGCGGTTTCCATAATCAAAAATACAGGAAATTGGAGTTCTGTCCACTTCTAAACTCATTGGGGTAGATTCATGTAGATCAGCGGATCTTTTGATCCGCGTGATCTATCTTTTTTACGATCCGCCTGCGCCAGTTTTTGAGGCAAGTGCTGTATTCAGAAAGCACTTGCCTCGTAATTAGCCCTGGCGGATCGTAAATCCCCCGGCGGAATGCAAATTCCGCGGCTAGGGGGAGTTTACTATTTAAATCACGCGCGTCCCCGCGCCGATCGTACTGCGCATGCGCCGCCGGCAAAATTTCCCGACGTGCATTGCTTTAAATGACGTCGCAAGGACGTCATTGTTTTCGATGTTAACGCAATTAACGTATGGCCGTATTCCCGGACGACTTACGTAAACGACGTAAAAAATTCAAAACTCAACGCGGGAACGACGGCCATATTTAACATAGGATCCGCCGCACTTACCCCGCATATAGCAGGGGTAATGATCCGCCGGAAAAAGACGAACGCAAACAACGTAAAAAAAAAGCAAGGGCCGGGCGTTCGGTTCTGAATCGGCGGTTCTCCTCATTTGCATATTCGTCGCGTAGAAAAAAAGAAGCGCCACCTAGCGGACGGCGGGAGAATGCAGCCTAAGAACCGACAGTGTAACTCACTTACACCAGTCGGCTCTAAGGGAGATCTATGCGGAACCTGATTCGAGGAATCAGCCGCATAGATCCGAGCGTCGGATCTCACAGATCCGACGGTGTATCAGTAGATACACCGTCGGATCTGTACATGAATCTACCCCATTGTGTCCTTCCCATTGTCACTTGTGTCATCAGTGACTCCACCTGTTTTAGCAAAGAGGTTGCCCTGAGCTGACTGGTTAAATGTTGTCAGGTGCACGGCCAGTCCAAACCACAGCTGAACCCGGACCTGAGCTGGCATCTTGGCTCCTTTATTACCAGCTTGTGGGTATTTGAGAAAGATGTAGTTGTGTGGTGAAATTGCGCTCCCCTGTGTTATCTGTTACTTCCTCCTATTATTATATGGTGGAGTGTTTCCCTGCAAAGGCAATACACTCTCCTATTGTGCAATATATAGAAATATAAATAAACGTGGTACACGTGCAAAACTTGTAAGGTGATACACTTGTGAGTTTTCTTTAATATCATATACCTCTAAGTGAACAGAAATCATACATCTATCAAAAACCATAAACGTATCATGTAAAAGTTCATATACCTCTAAGTCAGTGTTTCTCAACTCCAGTCCTTGGGCCCCCCCAACAGGTCATGTTTTCAGGATTTCCCTCAGAGGAAACAGCTGTGGGAATTACTAAGGCAGTGACACTGATCAAATCACCTGTGCAAAGTAATGGAAAGCCTGAAAACATGACCTGTTGGGGGGGCCCAAGGACTGGAGTTGAGAAACACTGCTCTAAGTGAACAAAAGTCATAAATCTATTAAAAAACCATAAACGTATCAAGTAAAAGTTCATATATAATAAGTGGTCCAATTATTCCCTCTTAATCCATATAGGGGGGTGTATAAAAGGGTGTGTTTCTCTATGGTGTGTTCAAACTGCTACCAATTTGTCACCACTTGGTGATATCCCATCACCGTTGAAAATGGTCACTCACCAGATGTCGTAGTATCAGAGCCTTTGGTTCATTAATCAGGATAACCACTCCTATGTTGGTATTCCACTTGCTACCAGGTGTCTCAGATGGGTTGTCGCCTTCTCCTATGAGTGCTCACATAGAAAAGAGGGTGCTCCACATATATTCAATTATGGCAACAGCTTACATACCAGAACCCATTTTAAAGAAACAGACAGGAATGCCTATATACCAATGAATAGTTGCCACCATCCCCAATGGAAAAAAGCCATACCCAAGGGACAATTTATTAGGATAAAACGTAACTGTAATTCAATGAAAGACTACCATACCCAAACAGAGACACTGATTACAAGATTTGTCGACAAAGGCCCTCTCTTCTCCCTCTCATCTCCCGTGGGCTAAGAGGAAAAAAAAGAAGTGCTACTTAAAAGTGCATTTGTGTTCATTCCTCCTACCTTGTAACTCAATATTGTGACCTCCATAAATAAAATGTTTTAAGGGGACCAGAATATCCCTTTTTCCCTTCATCCCCTAGTGGGTTCCTTGTGTAAAGAAAATAAAGGGAGAAGGTAGAGATGGATACCCCCCACCTCCCCACCTATAATGTTCTACTTAAAAGTGCATCTGTGCTCATTCCTCCTACCTTGTAACTCAATATTGTGACATATATATATATATATATATAAAAAACATTAAGGGGACCAGAATATCCCTTTTCCCTTCATTCCCTAGTGGGTTTTCTTGTGTAAAAAAAAAGAATAAAAATAAAATTAAATAAATCTCCCCCAGCTATATTGTGATATTTAGAGTGCAACGTGCACATTGTCCCAAAACTTATCTTATAATTTATTACTTTACTACTATGACATCTATATATATATATATTAATGGGGAGAAAAAGGGTGGAGGGGGACCCCCCACCTATAAAGTGCTACTTAAAAGTGCATTTGTGCTCATTCCTCCTATCTTATAACTCAATATTGTGACATCTATATAAAAAAAAAGGAGGGAGGGAAGAGGGAAAGAATAACTCCCCTGGAAAATGGGGGGGGGGGGGGACTAAGACAAGGCCCGCTACTCCCACCTTGGACCCTGCCAACCAGGGTTCCTTAAGTATCGCCTTCCCTACTCATATATCCTGCATATATCAGGGACTGTCTAAACCAGAGCTGGGCAAACTACGGCCCGGTGGACCTTTTAATCCGGCCCCCGGATAGCTGCGCGTGTCATATACAGCGCTTCCCCCTTTTCCGGGCACTTTTTTAATTGACAGATCATCACCCATCTTAGGATTGGATGGATGATCTGTCTATCAAAGTTTCCCGGAAAAGGCGGAAGCGCTGTATATGACACACGCAGCTATTGGATTGAAAGTTGTAATGTTTCCTGACCCGCGCTATTAACAAACAGGCGGCGGCTCGGCTCCTCTCCTACACAGGTAGGATGTAATGTGGATGTAATGTGGGGGGACACCTGACTGCAATGTGGGGGGGACACTCCTGGCTGCAATGTGGGGGGGACACTCCTGGCTGCAATGTGGGGGGGACACCTGGCTGCAATGTGGGGGGAACACCCGGCTGCAATGTGGGGGGACACCCGGCTGCAATGTGGGGGGGGGGACACCCAGCTGCAATGTGGGGGGGACACCCAGCTGCAATGTGGAGGGGACACCCGGCTGCCATGTGGGGGGGACACCCGGCTGCAATGTGTGGGGGGACACCCGGTTGCAATGTGTGGGGGAAACCCGGCTGCCGTGTGGGGGGGGGACACCCGGCTGCCGTGTGTGGGGGGACACTCCTGGCATGCAGTGTGGGGGGACACTCCTGGCTGCAATGTGGGGGGGACACTCCTGGCTGCAATGTGGGGGGGACACTCCTGGCTGCAATGTGGGGGGGACACTCCTGGCTGCAATGTGGGGGGACACTCCTGGCTGCAATGTGGGGGGGACACTCCTGGCTGCAATGTGGGGGGGATGCTCCTGGCTGCAATGTGGGGGGGATGCTCCTGGCTGCAATGTGGGGGGAACGCTCCTGGCTGCAGTGTGGGGGGGGGACACTCCTGGCTGCAGTGTGGGGGGGACACTCCTGGCTGCAGTGTGGGGGGGACACCTGGCTGCAGTGTGGGGGGGACACCTGGCTGCAGTGTGGGGGGGACACCAGGCTGCAGTGTGGGGGGGGGGACACCTGGCATGCAGTGTGGGGGGGGACACCTGGCATGCACTGTGGGGGGGACACTTCTGGCTGCAATGTGGGGGGGACACTCCTGGCTGCAATGTGGGGGGGGACACTCCTGGCTGCAATGTGGGGGGGACACTCCTGGCTGCAATGTGGGGGGGACACTCCTGGCTGCAATGTGGGGGGGACACTCCTGGCTGCAGTGTGGGGGGGGACACCTGGCTGCAGTGTGGGGGGGACACCTGGCTGCAGTGTGGGGGGACACCTGGCTGCAGTGTGGGGGGGGACCACCTGGCTGCAGTGTGGGGGGACCACCTGGCTGCAGTGTGGGGGGGGCCACCTGGCTGCAGTGTGGGGGGGGGGAACACCTGGGTGCATTGTGGGGGGGGACACCTGGCTGCAGTGTGGGGGGGGGGGAACACCTGGCTGCAGTGTGGGGGGGGAACACCTAACTGCACTGTGGGGGGGGGGGGGGAACACCTGGGTGCAATTGTGGGGGGGACTTTTGGCTGCAATTTTGAGGGAACTCTGGCTGCAAAATGGGGACACATGCTGCATTTTTGGGCACGGATAAAGTTGTTGTTAATATTTATTTGTATAACTTAAATCTGCATAAAACAAGCAATAAGTGCCATTTCATGAGATTTATGAGGGCGTATCTAGGGGCAAGATTGGGGGCGGGGCATGGTAGGGTTTGGGTGGGGCAACTGGTGGCGAGTACGCCTTGAGGGGGGGGGGGCTATATCAGTGCTGGGAGGCAGCCCATTAGTGCCAATATAAAAACCACGGTACAGCGCTGTGCATATGAGTATAAAAAAATAATAAATGAAATTAATAATATCCCCCCCTGTTTCCCTGTGCCATTTTATTTGTTGCTTACAGCCTGCAAGCAAAAAATAAAACGGCATTGGTGGAGGGGGGGTGTTTGGGTGTAATCTATGCTACAAATCTGTGAGAACTGCTGCAGCTACATAATGTGGGGGAACTGCTACCTAATATAGGGAAACGATGCTACAAATATGGGGGAACTATGCAACCAACCTAATACTTTGTTTTTGGTTGCATAGGCAGCCCTGGGTGCACGTGATTGGATCCTTGTCACAACAGGACTCTGGTCTCAAAATGTCTGCTAAAAAGAGAACGGTAGATGCTGAATGCAGAGTCTTCCAAAAGAATTGGACTGCTAAGTATTTATTTACCGAAATCAGAGGTAAAGCCGCATGTTTAGTTTGCGGGGAGCAGATCGCCATTTTTAAGGACTACAATTTGAATCGGCATTACGAGACAAAACATGCTGCAAAATATAAAAACTTGAACTGACGCAGAAAGGGTGCAGACTTCGGAAAGCTTTGCTAGCTAAGTTGCAAAAGCAGCAAGGCTGTTTTACAAAACTTCACGCAGCCAGGGATGCAGCAACCCAGAGCAGCTTTGTGATATCCCACAAAATCGCGAAATACAGTAAGCCGTTCTCAGAGGGGGAGTTTATCAAAGAGTGCTTGGTGGACTCTGCAGCACTAATATGCCCTGAAAAAAAAGCGGCATTTGAGCAAGTCCCGCTGTCCAGGCGAACCGTGACTAGAAGGATCGAGGACATTGCGGGGAATTTGGAGCTTCAGCTGCAACGTGAAGTGGCACGTTTCGACTTTTTCTCCTTGGCTTTGGAAGAAAGCTGTGATGTCCGCGACACAGCCCAGTTACTTGTATTCGTCCGCGGGATAACCCCCGAGTTCAAGATTACGGAGGAGCTGGCAGCAATGCGGTCGATGAAAGGAACGACGACAGGGAGTGATCTGTTCACGGAGGTAAATGAGTGCATGGACAGGCTGGGACTGAAATGGGACAGACTGACAGGCGTCACAACGGACGGATGTCCAAATCTCACCGGAAAAAATGTCGGACTTTTGAAACGCATGCAAGATAAAGTGACTGAAATCGACATGGATCAGAAACTGGTATTTTTGCATTGTATTCTACACCAACATGTGTTATGCAAATCAGTGCTAACAATTGACCATGTCATTGATGTTGTTACTAAAATAGTAAACTTCATCAGGGCAAGAGCATTGAACCACAGACAGTTTGTCGCACTATTGGAGGAGCATGAGACCGAGCATTGTGACATCGGCTACCACACAGCTGTCAGATGGCTCAGTCTGGGAAAAGTGCTAAAAAGAGTCTGGGACCTGAAAGCAGAGATTCTGGAGTATTGTGAGAAGAAAGGCAAAGACTTCCCTGAGCTCTCAGATGAGGACTGGATGGCAGATTTTGCATTTTCTGTTGATGGGACTGCACAGATGAATGAACTGAACACCAAACTGCAAGGCAAGGGCCTTTTTGTTCATGAAATGCACAGCCTGGTGAAGGCTTTCATGACAAAGTTACAGTTTCTTTCAAGACAACTGGAGAGCAACAATATAACTCACATGCAAACCCTGAAAGAAGTCACACCACCAGCTGATCACCTCCGCAGGTACTCATCCATGTTGGGAGCATTGCATGGTGAGTTTTCAAGGCGATTTGAAGATCTCAGACAAATCGAAGACAAAATGTGCCTGTTTTCCTCTCCCTTTACCTGCAGTGTGGATAATGCACCCAGTGATGTTCAACTGGAACTCATCGACCTGCAGTCTGATGCAGTACTGGCAGAGCACTTTAAGTCAAGATCTCTGCTAGATTTCTACTCTTCTCTCAAGGAGGAGAACTTTCCAAACATGAGGAGACGTGCTCAGAAGATGTTGGTTCTCTTTGGCTCTACATACGTATGTGAGCAAACATTTTCAATGATGAAGTTCACGAAATCCAGGTATAGATCCTCTCTCACTGATGATCATCTGTCAGCTGTGCTTCGCATCTCCACCTCAGACATTCAACCTGACTTCGGTGCACTTGTTAACCACTTAAAGACCCCCGCACGCACATATACGGCCACAGAATGGCTCGTACAGGCACAAGGGCGTAAATTTACGTCCCCGCCTTCGTGCGGTTCGGGGGTCCCCTCCGCGGCGTGCGGGGGTCCCCCTGCCTCTGGGAGCGATCGCCGACGAGCGGGCGGATGTCCGTGATTTCCGCCCCCCCCACGATCGCTCCCAGCCAATGGGAGCGCGCTCCCATCGTGTCAGTTCCTCCTCCTGTGTTTACACAGGAAGGAGGAAATGATGTAATCTCTCATCGCAGCGCTGTTTCCCAGCGCTGCTGATGAGAGAAGACATCACAAGTAAGTGTGCACCAACACAACACTGACACACACTCACATAGGCAAATTAACCCCTTGTGATCGCCCCCCCCCCCACCCCCCTGTCACAGTGTCACTGAATGCAGTGATCTAATCACTGCATTTAGTGTCAGTGTGACAGACAGTGTAAAAAACAGTTAGTGTTAGGTTCAGGATAGCGCCCCCACCCCCCCTAATAAAGTTTTAACCCCCTGATCACCGCCCTAGTTAACCCTTTCACTCCCTATTGCCAGCGTCACTAAGCGATCATTTTTCTGATCGCTGTATTAGTGTCGCTGTTCCCGCTAGGTAGCTATTTTTATTGCGATTTTTTTTTTTTTACTAAAGACATGTGGCTGAATTAATTTTGGCCTAAATGTTTTACTAAAATGTAGTTTATTTGATTTTTTTTATAACAAAAAGTAAAAAAATTGTGTTTTTTTTTCAAAATTGTGGCTCTATTTTAGTTTATAGCGCAAAAAATAAAAATCGCAGAGGCGATTAAATACCACCGAAAGAAAGCTCTATTTGTGGGAAGAAAAGGACGCAAATTTTGTTTGGGAGCCACGTCGCACGACCGCGCAATTGTCTGTTAAAGCGACGCAGCGCCGAATTGTAAAAACACCTTGGGTCATTTAGCAGCGTATGTGTCCGGGTCTTAAGTGGTTAAAGCTCAGCAGAGACTAGATTTCTCTCACTGAACAAAAGAGAACTTAAAAAACCAAAGACTACAAATGTTGTTAGTAGTGAAATGTTGTTAGTAGTGATGTTTAGTGACAGTTCAATATGATGTATCTTGCTTAAAGGGGTAGTTAACTGAAAAACATTTTCTTTTAAACATTGGGGGAGATTTATCAAAACCTGTCCAGAGGAAACGTTGCTGAGTTGCCCATAGCAACCAATCATATTGCATCTTTCAGTTTTGAAAAGGCCTCTGAGAACTGAAAGAAGCAATCTGATTGGTTTCTATGGGCAACTCAGCAACGTTTCCTCTGGACGGGTTTTGATAAATCTCCCCCATTTTCTTTTCAACTGGTGACAGAAAGTTAGACAGATTTGTAAATTTCTTCTATTAAAAAATCGTAATCCTTCCAGAACTTTTTAGCGGCTATATACTACTGAGGAAATCCCCTTTCTTTCTTGATTTGCGTGATGCGTTGTCCACAGTGTTCTCTGCTGACACCTCATTTAGGAGCTGTCCACAGCACCAATGGTTTGCTATGGAGATTTTCTCCTGCTCATGCAGTTCCTAAAATGGACAGAGGTGTCAGCAGAGAGCACTGTGGACAACGCATCACGCAAATCAAGAAAGAAAGGGATTTCCTCAGTAGTATACAGCCGCTAAAAAGTTCTGGAAGGATTAAGATTTTTTAATAGAAGAAATTTACAAATCCGTCTAACTTTCTGTCACCAGTTGAAAATACATATTTTCCAGTTGACTACCTCTTTAAGATTTGGAGTGTCTTTGAATTATGTCTTGAGAATGGGAAGGGAAAGGAAACAGCCATTTAGGCTCTCCTTTCCTTATGGGACCACAGCAGGGGCAGCTAGCAGAAAGCTTAAGGAAAGGGGTCATAGTGAGGTCAGGGAGGTTTTTAGAAGTTGGTGTGGAGTTAATTGGGTAAGCTAGAACAGCTGGGTCGGAAGGTTTGGGAGACAGGGAGGTTAGAGGCAGCGATTGGTCGGGCAGTGGTCAGGTGGCCCTCAGAAGCTTCTGGTAGCCGGCCCAGAGGTGATATAAATCACCGCGCCAGGAAGGCCTGGGCCGTCTCTTTAAAAAATTCTACAGCCAGAGGAGCTCCCCAGATCACGTGTCTCGGGATGGAAGCCCTATTGCACCAGCTACTATCCAGAGCAGAGAGTGCGGGCGGAGAGGAGTGGATTCGCCACTGCCTGTCAGTACCTTTGGAGCCTCGGGTCCCGGGTTCGGAGTTGTCAGCAGGCCCCAGCGCGGACGCGTCGCAGCAGCAGCCATGCCGGTCGGTGGATGGAGGGAGTCCCTCGCTGTTCGTGGACGAGACTGCGCAGCCAGATGATGTCGCAGGGGTGGAGGACATGTCGCCGGGAGGTGGCAAACGGAGGCGTTCCACGCGGAGTGCCAGCCCCGCTCTGTCGGAGGGAGCTAGGGGCGGACCGTATGTCTCCCCTTTTTTCTTGCAGGAACCAGCAGCCTAGTCAAGCGGCGCCCCCTGCAGGCAGCGGACGGAGAGGAAGAAGCGCTTCAACCTCGGCGAGGCAGCCGTCGCCACAGCCCACCGCTGCCAGGGGCAGCCAGCCAGCTCGCAAAGGCAGTAAAGGCGGCAAATGCAGCCGCAAAACCAAGAATGTGGAGAAGCAGCAGCAAGCCCCACTGTCTGGTAGGATCCCGGTACGGTGTGAAGTCCCAGCGGCAGCCCCTGGAGTGTGTCCTGCTCAGGCGGCCGATGGTGAGTGCAGAAATACAGCTCAGATGTATGTTTTATCTTCTGCAATTGAACAATTGGTGTCAGTAATGAGGGCACAGATGGTTCCGCCAGTGGTTGCCAAGGAGGCGAGGGTCTGGGCAGTGGACTCGTTTCCTGGGCAAATCCCAGGTGGTAATGCATCCAAAGAAGGGACTGACATTACTAAGAGTATACCTGAAACTAGTGTTAGAGAATGTATGCCATGTCTAATGTCACCGTTAGGGTTCCATTTGCCTTTGAGTGTTAAAGAAAGGATATGGAAAGGTGAATATATTGACTTTGCTACAATCCTTCCTCCTGTCAGGGATAATTTAAAATATGATAGAAAGGATGAGAAATCAGATGAGCGTAAGCCAGTGATCAAATCTTTTTATGGTTGGTTACAGGCTTTTCTCATTTATTCCAGTGTGCTGTGTGGAAAATACCCTGAAAAGAGTTCTTTGCTGTTCCAGCACATTGACATTATTTTGGAGGCTTACAGGGGTTTCAGCGGCTCAGCTTGGATAATCTATGACGAGGCTTTCAGGCAGAAATTGGCGGTTCAGCCATCTTTGCAGTGGGGTTCAAAGGACGTCGGCCTCTGGCTAAACTTATTTTTGCCTCAAAGGCAGCCGTTTGCTCGTCAGAACGCGGTGCCGGCCCCACAAGCCCCGCCTCCTGGGAGTTATAAGAAAGGATTGTGTTTTGCTTTCAATGACTCCCAGTGTAGGTGGTTAAATACATGCAAGTTCAAGCATGAGTGCGCATTTTGTGCAGGGAACCATCCTGTGTCAAAATGTTTTCGTAAGCTGCAGGCATCCGCCAGGGAGGGTTTTCCCAAAAGCATGTACCCCGGTGATGCTCCCAAGAATGCTCCCATGGTTGCAGGGCTACCCAAACCGGCGGATGGCTTCCCTGCTACTTAAAGGTTTTTCTGATGGTTTCGTTATACCGAGTTTCAATGGAACTGGATGTGTCATAACGAACAATTTAAAATCAGTTAGCGAGGCCCCGTGGGTGGTAAGGGAGAAGTTACTGAAAGAAGTAGGAGCAGGTAGGATGGAGGGTCCGTTTCCTCACCCCCCTTTTGAGGACTTCAGGATTTCCCCTTTGGGCCTGGTCCCCAAAAAAGAATCATCCGAATTTAGGTTGATCCACCATTTGTCATTTCCTTTTGGTAGTTCTCTAAATGACCAGTTGGACTCGGAGGTTATATCCGTGTCTTATTCATCCTTGGATTTGGCTGTTGATAAGCTTCGCATTCTGGGTAAGAATGCGTTATTATCAAAGGCCGACGTGAAATCTGCGTTTCGGTTACTTCCAATAAATTCTGAAGGTTTCAACTCATTGGGCATTTATTTTGAGAACCAATTTTATTTTGACAAGGCATTACCAATGGGTTGTTCGATTTCCTGCTTTTATTTTGAAGCATTCTCAACCTTTTTGGAATGGGTAGTTAGCGAGATAGCGGGTTCGAGTTCATTAATTCACTATCTGGACGACTTTTTATTTTTAGGTCCAGGCGATTCGGCGGAATGCGCTTCCTTGTTAGCAGTATTTCAGAAGGTTTGCGGGCATTTTGGGGTACCCTTGGCGCAGGAGAAAACGGTGTTTCCTACAACATGCATTGAATTCCTGGGCATAACTTTGGATTCTGTCAATATGGAGTTTAGACTGCCAGAGGACAAGATCTACAAGTTGTCCCAGGCTTTGCATTTATTCATGAGGAAGGGTAAAGTCACCCTGAGGGAGTTGCAATCCCTCCTAGGGCTACTGGCTTTTGCGACAAGGGTCCTACCTATGGGAAGGGTTTTCTCCAGGAGGCTATATGCAGCCATGTCAGGTTTGTATAACCCGACAGCGCATATTAGGCTGACCTTGGATATTAAGCAGGACCTGCTGGTTTGGCTAAAATTTCTGGAACACTTCAATGGTAGAGCTATGTGGCAGCAAGAATTCGTTTTGGACAGTGATTTTCGGTTAGAAACGGATTCTGCTGGCTCAGTTGGCTTTGGGGCCATTTTTGGTTACCACTGGTGCTCAGGAACCTGGCCGGAGAGGTGGGTCTCCGGTGGTTTTCACAAAAAACATAGTTTTACTGGAATTGTTCCCAGTGATTGTAGCATTAGAGATATGGGGATGCTCGTTTGCAAACAGAAGGATCTGGGTTAGCACGGATAACAAGGGCGTTCTGTTTGCAGTAAATACGCTGTCATCTAAGTCCCCGCTGGTAGTATCCTATCTGCGGCATCTGGTTTTCCTCTGCTTAAAATGGAACATCTGGCTAAAAGCAAAGTACGTCCCGGGTAGAATGAATAATGTTGCCGATGCTCTCTCCCGTCTGCAGATGGACCGTTTTTTCGGGCTACTTCCCGGGGCAGATCCAGTGGGGGCAGTTTGCCCCTCCCATTTGTGGGCTCTGATTTAATGCTTTGCTATCTCAAGAATTCTGTGGCTGTTTCCACGTGGAAAAGCTATTCAGCATCCTGGTTTCTATGGTCAGCTTTTTTGGGGTCCTTGCAGTTGTCTGGGTCTGAGTTCTCGGAAGAACTGATTTTATTATTTCTGGGTTCCCTAATTCAAAAGCAGCCTTCTTGGTCCCACATTAATAAAACGCTCTCAGGCATTTCTTTCTTTTTACGCCTTCGTGGGCTGCCATCATGCCACAGTTTCTTTTCGGTTAAACAGATCCTAAAAGGGTATAAGAGAGCTTCCTTTAAAAAAGACTCAAGGTCACCAGTTACCCCGGCCATGCTGGAGAAAATTTGCAAGGCAGCCTCGGCAGTCTGTTTTTCAGAATATGAGGCTATATTATTTAAGGCTTTATTTGTAATCACATTTTTTGGTGCTTTCAGAGTGTCCGAATTGCTTCCGGCCTCTAGAAACGATACCTCGGGAATTCTATTATCAGAGGTGTCTTTTCTGGAGGAAAATTTGAGGTTATTCATTAAGTTCAGCAAGACGGATATGTTGGGAGTAGGAGTATGGATCTCACTAAAGAGGTATGTGATTCCTGATATCTGCCCATTAACCAATTTTCAGGAGTATTTACGTGTTCGGCCACCAGCCGCTGGGTTGTTGTTCATTCATGAGGATGGCTCTCCGGTGTCAATTTATCAATTCTCATCAGTATTGAGAAGATGTGTAGTACACAGTTGCCTTGGTCAATTTAGGATATCATCCCATTCGTTTCGTATAGGTGCGGCCACAGAGGCCGCTAGGATTGGGTTGGAGGAGAGTACCATCAAGAGGATTGGCAGATGGAAGTCTAATGCATTTAAATTATACATTCGTCCTTATTAATGATTTGAATTTAATTTCAGGTTTGCAGCGGTCAGTGTGGATTGTAGGCCATTCCTTTATTTTTTGGGCGCAGAAGAGAGCAGCGCTTAGGACGTATACCGAAAATTTGGGTTTGGATCCTTCAGCCTTCAGCATTTCTTGGTATGGTCGTAGAGGGATGCTATGGGAGGATCTAGTTTTTGAATTAGGCAGGCTATATGCTATCTTTCCCCCTCCGGACATACTAATTGTACACATTGGGGGAAATGATATAGGTAAGTTAAAAACTTTTGATTTAATTAGCAATATGAAGGATACTTTTAAGTTCCTGAGGGTGGCCTCGCCGAATTCTTTATAATTTTTTCAGAGATAATTCCGCGATTACGTTGGTTGGTTTCGCCAACCTTCAGGCCATTGGAAAAAGTCCGGAAACGGATAAACAGGGCTATGGAGAAATTTTTGTCTCCTGATTTTGGTTTTTCTTTTAGGCATTATGAGTTGGAGGGTGGTTTTCAGGGCCTTTATGGGGCAGATGGGGTTCATCTGTCCGATATAGGTCTTGATATTCTAAACATGGATTTTCAAACATGCATAGAGGCGGCCGCGGTTTGGGGGTGTGAGGGACAGAGGGGGTGCCAGGGTTCCCCCCCTCTGTCGCTTGGGGAGAGTTAAGAAGGCTTGAAACAGGTTGGTGTATCAGCTCGAGTCTCAGTGGCTGGGTTGAGGTTGATGTCAAAAAAGTTAAGTGTGTGAATTCTTTACGGTGAATGTTTTCAAAAAAGTTTGATATCGTAATTCAAGTTACTATACGTTTTGTTTTTATTAAACCAGTGAATCAGGCCGTGGCCAATACTAGTCCATAAAGAATTATTTATGTCTATGTTGTAAATGTTGGTATTTACCATTAAAATGTTGGAAAAGAGTTACTGGTCTGTCGTGTCATTTCCTCTATTGCATGTGTTGAGAGGGGGGGGTGTGTTGTGTTATTGCATCATGCTTGTGGTCCCATGGGAAGGGAAAGGAAACAGCCATTTAGGCTCTCCTTTCCTTATGGGACCACAGCAGGGGCAGCTAGCAGAAAGCTTAAGGAAAGGGGTCATAGTGAGGTCAGGGAGGTTTTTAGAAGTTGGTGTGGAGTTAATTGGGTAAGCTAGAACAGCTGGGTCGGAAGGTTTGGGAGACAGGGAGGTTAGAGGCAGCGATTGGTCGGGCAGTGGTCAGGTGGCCCTCAGAAGCTTCTGGTAGCCGGCCCAGAGGTGATATAAATCACCGCGCCAGGAAGGCCTGGGCCGTCTCTTTAAAAAATTCTACAGCCAGAGGAGCTCCCCACCCTTCCCCCCCCTCCGTCGCGGCCGATTCACGTGGTAGGCTCCCTCAGGTAAGTCACCTGAGGGGAGAGTTAAGAAGGCTTGAAACAGGTTGGTGTATCAGCTCGAGTCTCAGTGGCTGGGTTGAGGTTGATGTCAAAAAAGTTAAGTGTGTGAATTCTTTACGGTGAATGTTTTCAAAAAAGTTTGATATCGTAATTCAAGTTACTATACGTTTTGTTTTTATTAAACCAGTGAATCAGGCCGTGGCCAATACTAGTCCATAAAGAATTATTTATGTCTATGTTGTAAATGTTGGTATTTACCATTAAAATGTTGGAAAAGAGTTACTGGTCTGTCGTGTCATTTCCTCTATTGCATGTGTTGAGAGGGGGGGGTGTGTTGTGTTATTGCATCATGCTTGTGGTCCCATGCTAAGAACCTCTTTCCAACAGTAAATGAAACTCAAAATGTGTTTGAGTGAACGTGATTGGAAATTTTCACTAATATGAGTCACAGATAGTGAAAAATGTTCATTGTTTTGGGAAATTTTGTTTAATAAATTATTTTTTTTTTCTTGTAAGGCAACCTCACTTTTTCATTGTTTAACTATATAACAAGTACTCGTACCAGTTGTCCAACAATGATATTTACTGCTTTTTATAAAGAAATACAATTGATTTTATGCAGTATTGAGTTTAGCCTTTTGGCCCGGCCCTCCAAAATATTTTTAGTTTCTCATGTGGCCCCATCGAAAAAATAATTGCCCACCCCTGGTCTAAACTCTACCCAAGGGCTCCAAGTTCTAGTGTCTCTGCTCTTAGATTCCTCATATTGGTATGCTGCCTCCTCCATAATTCTTATTTTTTTCTACCCCCCTCAACCATTCCTGAATTGGTGGGGCATTGCTTTACTCGCCACTGTTTAGGGATCAATACCTTCGCTGAGTTTAGTAGGAATGGGATAATTGTTGCTTCATATTTCTTCCTAGGGATAGTTGTTGCATGGAACAAACTTTGCCAGGGGTCCGGACTGATCTCGGTGCCACTGATCTCCTTGATTAAATCTACTATTTATATCCAGTATAGCTGGATCTTGGGGCACTGCCACCAAATATGGGCGTGGGTTCCCACCTCTCCGCACTCCCAACAACATACAGGTGACACCTGGGGGTTTATCTTGTGTAATTTTGCTGGGACATAATACCACTTAGTTAATCATTTAAAGTTAATTTATTTTGTGTCGACAGAAGTAGAGTGAACATAAACTAGAACTTTACTTCTAATTGTTTCCAGCAATGGTTGGTTCAGTTCAGATTTCCAACTCTCCGTAGGACACAGGGCTCCTCCCTCTAGGTGTTCAATCAACATCTTGTAAATGATAGAAATACCATGCCCATCTATGCCCTTTTGGTCAAATAATTTTTCCCATGGATTCAACCTACCAACTCCCCGAAGGGGTTTTGGGAGGGAACCTACAAAGTGCGGAAGTTGTTGGTATCTCCACACTTTCCATGAAGTAGGCCCTACACGTAGTTCCCCCTCATAACATCCCTCAGTCTTAAAGGGTTACTAAAGGATTTTTTTTTTTTTTTGCTGAAATGGCTGTTTTCAGGGTATAGAGACATAAAAGTTAACCGTTTCCTTTTAAAAATGATTAAAAACAGATAAAAATCATTCATATAATGTGCCTGCAGGTTAGTTTCACTTTTAAACTGGTTTCATGTTTCTGTGAAGTAGAGAGACACACAGAACAAAAAAAAACAAATCCAGGGCAGTGTTTTGTTTTTAAAATTAATCTGATTGGTTCTGAGGAGTTTTAGACACACAGTAATGACAGCTTGGACCACAGTGAAAAGCTGCCATGAGATTTTTCATAAGGAGCCAGACAAGCAGGAAGTGTGGAGATCAGAGCAGAATTACAGCAACTTCAAAGCAAAAACGAACAATGAGGACATGAAACCAGGACTGCAGTAAGGTAAAGGAAGCTATTTAGCTAAAAAAAATCCTTTAGGCTGGGTTCACACTTGTGCGGTGTGAATTTCAGCTCTGTAATCTCTGCAGATAGATAAGAGAAGTTCAGCAGATCCATTGCGTTTTAGCTGCGGATTTGGAGACCTGGGAGAAGTTCCGAGTGAGAGGAGAGTGGGGGAGAAATGTATTGAGCTGAATGACAGAAATTCCTGAAGAGAACTGAACACATCTGCGAATCAGCTGCGTACCCATAGAAGATAATGGGACTGAATTCGCACCTGAGCCGCACCACAAGGCATAAAATCCGCACACGTTTTTACTGCAATGCGCAGTGCGAATGCATCGCACATATGTGAACCAGCCTCATTGAAAACAATGTATTTAGAAATGTTCTGCGTATTAGATGCGGTTTAAGCCGCACTTAATTCGCATAGGTGTGAACCCGGCCTTAGTGATCCTTTAAGTAGGGCAAAGTAGCCCATTTTAAGTATAATTTATTGTCTTTCCCTGGTGGGAAATAATCATTTCCTGTTAGGGGCATTAGAGGGCTGTTATACTGTCCCTGTCAATTTTAATTCAGTTTATCCCAGGTTCTCAGAGCCTCTAGAGTAATCGGGGCCGCTTCCTCCAGGAGACCTCTAAACTGCCTTGGGATCCAAATAATCTGTCCTAACGCAGATTTACTGATTTTTTCTTCCAATTCTACCCATTTATTTGCAGAGATGCCTGGACCCAATCTATTACTCTCCGCAGGATTGCTGCTTCATGATATTTTTCAAGACCCGGGAGGAGTACCCCCCCCCCCCCCCTTCTCTTTGGATCTAGTCAAAATCCGGAAGGCAATACGATTACTTCTATTATTCCAAACAAATTTCTGTATTACCGATCTCAAAGTTTTAAAATATACCCCAGGGATATTTATCGGCAAACTTTGAAATATATACAGGGCTTTTGGGAGGATCATCATCTTGATTACACTTATCCTGCCAAACCAGGACAGTCTGTGAGCGGGATATCCTTTCAGTTCATTTTTAATTTTATTCAGAAGCAGCATATAATTATCCGGATATAGGTCTATGGTTTATTTTGACGGGAATACCCCTAAATACTTCAGGCCTTTTTGTTTCCACCTAAAGGGATATAATTTCCGAAGGTCTCTACTCTCACTTGATGGAACCGAAATATTTAATATTTCCATATTCACCTTTAAGTTTGATACGATCCCGTATTTTCCAATTTTTTTTGGAAGGGTTTGCATAGGGTTTGTTATATACATCATGATGTCATCCGCAAAAGCGGATATGTTGTATTCTTGACCTCCCGCCTCTATGCCTTGAATTTCCTGATTAGCTCTTATAGACATTAAAAAGGGTTCTAGAGAAAACACATAGAGCAAAGGGGACAATGGGCACCCCTGACGTGTCCCGTTAAAAAGCCTAAAACTTTCTGAGAGGGTTCCATTTACCTGAATTTGGGCTGTGGGGGTAGAGTACAAAGCCTCTATCCATCTGAGCATACGGGGTCCTATGCCAAATTTGTATAGGGTCTGCAACATAAAGTCCCAGTCCAGCCTATCAAAAGCCTTCTCGGCATCTATTGATAGAAACAGGGCTGGCCTTTTACATTTCCTTGCTTCATGTATTAGGAGGATTGTTTTTAAGATATTATCTCTAGTCTCTCTGCCAGGGACGAACCCTGCTTGATTTCCCCCTATAAGTTCTGTCATATAGTCTCTATGGCCACGAGATCACTGCAAACACTGCGGTTGACCTTCACCCCTCAAACAAGGCCAATCACCCACCTCACACCCCGGAATTTGAGGCACATATGAGAAAGGCATTCTTCTTAGCACAAAATGCAAGAGAGTCAGAATGCACACAGTGGTGGGACCTCTCTTTCCTCAAAAAATACCTTGAATTCCGAGAGGGCTCAGAATCAAGAAACAATGCAGTTTATTGGATCCCGATCTCAATGGTGCTTGATGTCTGAATTTTGCACCACAAAATGGATCAAAATACTAATAATACAACGAGAGCGAAAATTAATAATAGCAGAACAAAAGAAAATTACAACCACAGAGGAACTTACCAAATTCAGCACCTCATGTTTATTTCCAAAGTGGATGACAGTTTTGGATAAGAACATCTCCAAACTCGAGGACATCCTCATTGAGAAAAAAACAGGGAAATTGAATAGGAATATTGAGGACTACAAGCTTGATAGAGTGTTTGATTGGAAGGACTCAAGGGTCCCATCCATCCCAAAGAGCACTTCTACAAAACTTCTTCCCAAGAAAAGCTCTAACCCTTCTCACGCTGTCCGTCACCAAAAACAGCGGCCAAGCGGTTCACACAACAACATACATGCTCCTCTTCATAAAAAAGCCACTGACAATAGTAACACCACTGCAAAACTCCAGATACTAACAAATATAAAACAACATTGTGTTTCACCAACTGATACCCCTACCAATAATATGCCTGTCTCTAAGAACAACACACCGCCATCCACTGCTTCTAACGACATGGAAACATGTCCATCAACAGTTGTGTCTATCACTACCAGTAATGGTCAGGATTTGATCTATCCACAGACTTCGACTCAAGTTGACAACGAGTCCAGTCTACTATTCCCTGGGATTCCCACTCATAATAGATACAGACCCATATCTAGAGACCTTGATTTATTTTCTCAGGAACTTAATACATACAGTAGCTCCCACATGAGACAGGGCAATGCACCAAATGAGGCAGGCACTTCTTCCCGTTCACCCCAAACCATCATCACCAATACAGATCATTTTTTAGTCCAGTCCCCCGCAAATACGTCCAAAGAAAAAAAAAAATAGAAGAGGTAGACGTGGAGGAAGAATCTGCAAAGATAAGTTACAAAAAAGACAGGAATGACAACTAAAACAGATGGAACCAAATACTATTAAGATTTTTAATCTCTCAGCCCACACACTCAATCCCGCCGAATTATCTCTTTTAGAAAAGGGCCTAGGGTTCTCTCCCACTATAGGCCCGAACAAATTTGGCCTGTTTAAGGACCTTAACAGGTTCATTAGACAACTGGCCCTAAAAAGATTCTACACCAAGGAACACACAGTTCCTACACCAAATCCTACTAATAGAGTGGCTGACAGTACAATCGACAAGGCTGATCAGGAAGCCCTGGAGATGTGTCAGAGAATCGACCGTGGAAGAACTGGCAGACCTGTCTTGCACGGACCTACGAGCACAGTGCGCATGCGCGCACATACGAGCACAATGCCCGCGCATACGAGCGCAAGGCGCATGCGCGCGCATACGGGCAACAACACAATAAATACATTGTTCTTTACTACGCACGCAATGCGGGTGGGACTCCTGGCGTCAGTGCCTATTTAAACCTTGTTGCAGCAGTCACCAAACTGCTGCATGATCTTCAGTCCTTGACGTGATCCTGAATCCTTGTTCCTGTATTCCTGTTGACGACCCGGCTTGCCTGACCAGATTTCCCTGTGCATGACCCCTGGCTTGTCCCTCAGCTTATCCTTGTCCTGTTCATGTCTGCTGGATCCTGTGTATGACCTCGGCTTGCCTTCTGACCTGTTCCAGTCACTTCCTGCTTCCTGTGTATGATTACCGGCTCGGCTCCTGACTCCGCCCCTGAGTTTCCTGCCAATCTACCTCTTCTGGTACTTCCGTGGTACTCCTGCCGGACTACGTATCCTGGTGCACATCTGATCCCCAACATCGCTTCAGCAAGTCGCAGCCGGGAACTCCTGCACCCCTGGGCATAGCGTCCCCCTTCTCACCTCCAGGGGGCGTTCTGCACTCGAGTCGCAAGGAAAGCCCTCTCTGCACTTCGGCCCCTGGTAAGGTACGTGACAAGATGTTAATTGACCTCTGGGATGACGGGCTTGCTTCACATACCCCTTTTGAGGACTATAGCGCCCCCGAGGTAGTTCATACGGGTTTGAGACCAAAATCGAATTTCTTTCCAGCCTCTTGCAAGGGCCCATACATAGAAACTTATTATCAGGCCACATACAGAGACCTCCTCGATTTATGTCATACCAAACATGTTTTTCGCTCCAACTTATCAGCTGGGGAAAGAACAGCACTTGAGACACTAAAAAAGAATCACGCTCTAGTCATCAAACAAGCCGACAAAGGCGGCAGCCTAGTCATACAAGATTTGTCCGATTATGAAGATGAGGCGAATCGCCTATTAGCCGACGAAAAGACCTACTGCACCCTGACCAAAGATCCTTTTGTGGATTTTCAACTAGAAATCAAATCCCTTGTAGAGCTAGCAGCAAAAGAGGACATTCTAGACAAAAATTAAAAACATTTTTTGTTACCGACAGTGTGCAGTACCCCATACTTCTACCATCTGCCTAAAATACACAAATCCATCACTTGTCCCCCTGGTCGACCTATTGTGGCATGCATGAATAGCCTCACGTCAGGTCTATCACACTATATTGACTATTTATTACAACCAATAGTAACAGCATTGCCATCCTACATCAAAGATTCTGGACATGTCATTGAGTCACTAGGGCACTACAAGTGGCACGAGAACTATCTATGGGCCTCGTTAGACGTGGTCTCTTTATACATGTCCATTCCTCACTCTGCTGGTCGAGAAGCCCTAAAACATTTTCTCTCAAAAAATGGCGACATGAATTTAAACCAAGCTAAATTCCTCATGGATTGTACAGATGTTTGTCTTCAACACAATTATTTTGTGTTCCGTGACAAATTTTACAAACGGTACAGCCATGGGGGCCAATTTTGCACCGTCCTATGCTAATCTTTTCATGGGTTTCTGGGAAGATAAATTCATATGGGCCAACAACCCTTTTGCGAGGCACATTGTATATTTTGGTCGTTACATTGATGACATAGTGCTAATTTTGAGCGGCACAGTGGAACTCTTTGACACTTTTGTCTCACATTGCAATTCCAACACGTTAGACCTAAATTTCACCTATGTGTTGGACCCCCATGAACTAGTCTTTTTGGACTTGGTCCTTTACCATAAGGCGACAAAATCTGCACAAGAAACTTTTGTAAACCAACCAGTGGCAATGCGAAACCTCATGAATAAGTCTATATGACGAAACATGTCGAGGCACAGCTATAATTTAAACATATGAACATCTGAATCAACGCGGGGAGATCGCTCTGCATGTCACATCACGCTGTCTACCAGCGATCGTGAGTTTTTTTCCAACCAAGGATACAAGTATAGTGCAGGTGGAATGGTGAGAAGCATCTGGTTGTTTGCATAGGTCCGCCGTGACCGTAGTCCATCAGCTACCTGAATATTAAAGAAGTTCTGCTCTGTTTTCATTCACGCTTTTGATTATTCATTTTTTGTGAGTGCAACTTTTGCAGATTTTATGTGGTGTGTATTAAATTGTTTTTACGATATCACACTATTATATGCTTTTTTTATTTTGGATTTCATCTATTACAACACTGGAATTGGAATTTACCTGATGGGTTAAGAATTATATTTCATGCTCTTTTGCCAAAGCACGTGAGTGCTAGGCAACTCGTTTTGGTGAGTGGCCAACTTAAATGGTGGAGGATTCACTTTACACATCGGGTGCGGTGGAAGATTACTGTGAAGATCATTGATTTAATTTCTTTTTTGTTCTCAAAACTTCTATGAACTGTTCTGTTTGAAACACCACTCATTCACGGGTTCATATGATTTGTTTATTCATTAATATTTTCTGTTCATCTATGCGGATCATCCACATATGAGCGCTGTTTATATATGCTTGCTATACAAATCACATTGTTTAAATACACCATATATTTGTGGCAATGCGTACTTGCATTATACAAGTTGTCATCACCCGTCTTGGACCAACAATATACCAAACGGACAATTTCAGAGGGTAAGGAGAAATTGCACGAACGACGTGCCAGTGCTGTGGTTAACACAAAGTCCACAAATTGCTACATCCTCATGACCTGACACAGGGCTTTGACCCAACACACGTTGTCTAAAGTTTGTAGCAGCAAAAGTTTCCCGTTCCAGCCCGTGCTACCCTGCACACATCTCCTGAGACAGCGTTCTAGCTATAGGATTTTAGCAGCACGCCCATCTTGTCTCCACAGGCCAACCATCCACCAATCCCACACCAGCACCTTCCAAGCCTCGTTTTCGCCCCTCCAGTCAGCATCGGTGAGACGTCCCGAGCAGGTGAAGTTGAGCGCGCGCCTTGTCTCTTCATAGCACACCTCGAAGACAGCCCCACCAAACCCACAGCTGACCGACTCCATCCTCCGCCTGAGTGTCCATCCATCCACCTCGGTCCGGGTAAGAGTGCACAACTCTGTCAGCTTTTGATGCTCCACATCATTCTGTTGTTCCCCCGGTGTGAGAAGCTGTGCCTGTGGGATAGGCATCTGCCTATTGGAGGTGCTTTTGTGACAGTGCTGTGGTTAACGGTATGGTTGCCTGCCAGTATTCGGATTACTAATATTGTACATTCTGCAGTTAAAGCTGGTACCATTGAAACATATTTTCAGAAACAATTTTTTAATAAATTTTATTCAAATCATTGTTTGGTCTCCCACATTGACTCTGATGAAGCACTTCTCTTAAGGATTCTTTTGGTTTGCTCATATAGAGCTTTAGTCTCTCGGCCAGTATCCTTGCATACATTTTCATGTCCTCATTGATCAAGGAAATTGGCCTAAAGCTAACACACATTGTAGGGTATTTTCCCTCTTTTACTAAGAGGGATGTATAGGCGCCCAGGGCTTCTCCTCGTATCTCAAGACCTCCCCCTATAGAATTTATGTATAGATGGTAGTACGGGGACAGAATTCCAATACATTTCTTAAAATGTAAGGACGTGTAACCATCAGGGCCTGGGCTTTTCCCTGCCCTACTATTCTTAATAGCCTGTTCTATTTCTTCTCTAGAAATATCACTATACATTCTCCTTGAATCCTCTTCTGCTATTACCGGCAATTTTATTTCCTTCAGGTAACTTCTTATTTTATCTTTTCTGTCTTGTATATCCCCATGATCCTGTAGGTCATTTACCTTATATAATAGTTGGTAGTACTCCATAAAAATTGTATTAATGGGGGCGTGGTCTAGCCGAGACCGGGAATGGCTGCTTAGTTGGAGAGCTCCCGCCGCTGCGGACTTTAAGACTCAAAAATGGGCACCGGTAAGAGGTTTAATCAACCCAATTAGATAGATTGAGGATTCACTTCTATCGGCACACACTCTTGTGCAATTTTTATACCTCTCTGGCTAAAAGTGGCCAAGATCTGGATTATCATACAGCCAGAACAGACTTACAATGGCTAATCAACAGGGCAGCCCTTTAGATACTAACAGACCACAACTAATTAATGATGGCATATTACCCCAAAACAGTGACTGGAACTCCCGGTGTTTTACCGATCTATCAAATGGGAAAGACAACCGCTCCAGGTGAGCTCCAGGCAATCAATGTCCGTTTAGAACCCAGGCAGGTGCCGGCAATGCACTAGGCAATCAGAAGAAGAGGTTTTGGACAGCGGCACTCAAAAATAGGTAAAATTCAAAAATAGCCCTTTATTGTGGTAAAATAAATGGATGCACTACAAAGAAAGCATACAGTGGGAACAAAAAACAGCTGACGCGTTTCGCAATGAGCTTCAATGCTTAGTCATAGCTATATTACCGATCTATCACAAGGACCTAGCCTTAATGACCTACATTCAGTAGCAGCCGACATAAAAAAATACATTGTCAGCGGCCATAGCAGAACTAAGCATGGACATACACGCAGTTACAGCTAGAGTAATTGAAATTTAAAAAACAACTGCACAACAGGGCTCTGCACTGCATCATGTGAATCGCAAGGTGGATTCTAACACCTTACATCTAAGAGACCTACACCGTCAAGTAGAGGATTCGGAAAATCGTAGTAGACGCCACAATTTAAGAGTAAGGGGGTTACCCGAGAGTGTGGACATTGACCAGCTTTCACCAGTAGTCACAGGTATATTTAATAACCTGTTGGGTCGCTCCCCTCTTTCCACAATTAAAATGGAACGCATCCACAGAGCCCTAAGACCAAAAGGCAGAGCATCTGACCCTCCAAGAGATGCCATATGTTGCATTAGCGACTTCCAACTTAAAGAAAACATCCTAAGAAACGCAAGATTGCGATCTAAATGCACCTATGAGGACACTTCAATTCTGATCTATCAAGACCTTTCCAATATAACTCTTCAAAATCGGAGGGACTTGAGACCCCTACTTGACGCACTACGTGACAAACACATCATTTATAAATGGAAATTTCCATTTGGCCTACAAGCCACCAACCAAGGTCACACTTCTCTACTAAGAGTTCCTGAGGATTTACATGCATTCTGCAAAGCTATGGATATCCCATACATGAAAGTACCTAACTGGTATGCAGAATTTCGCTTTTAAAACTCCACAAAATACTACACAAAGGATGACGCGATGGAAACAACCACGTCCAGATTCCGAAGATGCGATCCCAATCTGGAAACGAACGAGTTAATTCTTCTAATGAACAACAAACAGATTTCCCATCAACAGGTTCACCAAGATCCAGAAACCCCAGGAAAGAATATTGGACATATTACCATACATGAAATCCTTTTAGATCATACTGAACCACCTATACATTTTTATATCTTCCTCTCATCCTAATTTAATAGCTAAGATGTGACCACTTGTCACCCATGTTAACGCCCTAATGTACTCACACCTAACTACCAAGAATACTCACTTACTTATATACAAAATTGGCTAGTTAAATCCAAATTTCCTGGTTTTATGCTGTCTCTTGACGCAGAGAAGGCCTTCGACGGGATAGCTTGGGATTATATGCACAAGGCATTAAAATCATTAGGCTTGCAAGATAGTATGCTACAATTGGTTGACCTATTGTATTCATCTCCCACAGCAAAGATCAAAATAAATGGTAGCCTGTCGGAGGCTTTCTCTGTGTCGAACAGAACGCGTCAAGGATGCCCCCTGTCACCAATTATCTTCATACTTATCTTAGAACCCCTTTTATGTAAGCTACGTGAAAACCGAGACATTAAAGGAATTACTATAAGGGATAAAACTTACAAATTGGCAGCATTTGCTGATGATGTCTTACTATTTCTAACGAACCCCACTATAACAATCCCAAATGTATTAAAAGATTTTGCTCTATTTCAAACCATTTCTAATTTAAAAATGTAAATCCAATATATCCTTGCCTACTGAAGTAGTTACTCATTGTAAACTCAATTTCCCCTTTACCTGGGAAGACAATTATATGTCCTACTTGGGAATTAACTTATCATCTAATATGAAAAATATATATACTAACAATTTCATACCCTTGTTAAATGAAATCATTTGATCTACTTAAAAGGCACAAAGGATTATTCTCATGGTTTGGAAGAGCAAACATAATCAAAATGAATGTCCTACCTAGAATTTTATATTTACTCCAAACGATTCCCATTAGAATCCCATGCAGTTTCTTTAAAACATTTAAACAAATATGTTTAAAATTGACATGGTATGCAAAACAACCCCGAATCAAATGGGACAAGCTTATTGTCCCAAAACTCCTGGGTGGAATAGGAGTGCCAGACTTGTAAAAATATTATTGGGTTTGCCATATGTCAATTATCGACTGGCATCTCCATAGACACACTAAAGACTGGATAACTCTAGAAGAATCCTCATACTTACCAACTATCCCATTAAAACATTTACCATGGATCAATCCTAAAAAAAAACACAAGACGCCAACTCACACGGCAATCCTGTGTCCTTTGAATCTTTCACTGCCAATAATCCTGATTGTAACATTTCCACCCTTAATTTTAATCTAATCAATCTATTTCTTAATAAGGTCGGTCTTAATGACATTTGGCAAAGACCCAAAACTCAATTTGAATCCATATGTCTTAGAAGCTCACCTCAAAAACATTTGATTTCCCTTATGTACGCGTTATTAAATTCAACAGTAGACCCACAAATGGACAATACTAATGTAAAATGGCAAAAGGAACTTAAAATATATATCTCTAATGACCAATGGGAAACTATTTTTCGACGCTTGCATAAGGGATCATTAAATGTCTTAACTCAAGAAAATAATTAGAAAATGTATTCAAGATGGTATAGGACACCTTACATCATTAATAAATATAATCCGAATATATCCCCCTTATGTTGGCGCTGTAATAGCAAACCAGCACACTACTACACATATGGTGGGAATACTCCTTTATTACAACTTTTTGGAAAAAAATTCAGTCTTATATCATCTATAACTACTTACACTCCCGATTTCACAGCCGAACAATATTTACTTCATCTCTCTTCTTTACCCAAATCAATTTACAAAAACTCCTTATCAATGCCGCTAAGCTCTGCATCCCCATCAAATGGTCTCAATCTTCTCCCCCTACAATTTCAGATTGGATAAGCAAAGTCGATCATATTGCAAATATGGAAGATCTAATACATCAATCCAAAGACTCTTCTAGAAACTTCTATGATAAATAGGCCTGCTGGTTCACTTTAGAAGATCAGCAGAATATCAATTATTATTAAATTCATGAACAAATTTCGAATTATTACTACTCTTTTTTTTACCACCCTTTTTAATGTCTATCTAATAACATCTTACTTGAGTATATTTGAAACCAGATTCCTAATGATTGTTCTTTATCTTTAATACATTTTACCCAGAATTTTCTTTACCCTTTCCTTTCCCATACAAATACTTAACAGTATGATTATATATTCTGAAAAAATGTGTACTTATAATTGCAATAACCTTATCTAGATGCCGACCGCCCGCCGTCATATTACTGCGGGACGGTGGCAGTGCTGGGCGAGAGCACGTAGCTCTACGTCCTATCTTTTTTGGCAGCTAGAGGGCGCCACCGGCGGCCCGCACGCGCCACCCGAGTCCCGGGCACGTGCCCGGTGGACGCGATCGCCGCCGGGCACGCGCGCTTGTTCGTTACAGAACGGGGAACGAGAGCTGTGTGTGTAAACACACAGCGCTCGTTCCTGTCAGCGGGGGAAACGCTGATCTTCCGTTCATACAATGTATGAACGGAAGATCAGTGATTCCCCCTAGTAAGTCAACCCCCCCATACAGTTAGAACACAAATAGGAACACACTTAACCCCTTCCCTGCCCCCTAGTGTTAACCCCTTCACTACCAATGGCATTTTTATAGTAATCCAATGCATTTTTATAGCATTGATCGCTATAAAAATGCCAATGGTCCCAAAAATGTGTCAAAAGTGTCCGATGTGTCCGCCATAATATCGCAGTACCGAAAAAAACGCTGATCGCCGCCATTACTAGTAAAAAAAAAATATTAATAAAAATGCCATAAAACTACCCCCTTTTTTGTAAACGCTATAAATTTTGCGCAAACCAATCAATAAACGCTAATTGCGATTTTTTTTTACGAAAAATATGTAGAAGAATACGTATCGGCCTAAACTGGGGGAAAAAAATGTTTTTTTAGATATTTTTTGGGGATATTTATTATAGCAAAATGTAAAAAATATTGCATTTTTTTTTAAAATAGTCGCTCTATTTTTGTTTATAGCGCAAAAAATAAAAACCGCAGAGATGATCAAATACCACCAAAAGAAAGCTCTATTTGTGGGAAAAAAAGGACGCCAATTTTGTTTGGGAGCCACATCGCACGACCGCGCAATTGTCAGTTGAAGCGACGCAGTGCCGAATCACAAAAAGTGCTCTGGTCAGGAAGGGGGTAAATCCTTCCGGGGCTGAAGTGGTTAAACACACAGGATTGTATACATTTGCATATATTGTGATTCTTACAAATTTGTACAGGCATACCCCACTTTTAAGTACACAATGAGACCAGAGCATGCATGTAAAACGAAAATGTACTTAAAGTGAAACAATACCTTTTTTCACTTATAGGGTGTAGTGGGGGGTCAGGGGGGTGATAGGAGCTGTAGTTAAGGTCTCAGGGGCTGTAGTGGGGGTGTCATGAGCACACTGGAACAGGGCAGGCTATGCTCTCTGAGCTTCAGCTCCTTTTACTGCGGCTGCAAAATGTCTGTACAGTACTTGTAAGGCACTTTACATACACTCACGGGTATGTACTTACTCGCGAGTGTATGTAAAGTGAGTGTACTTAAAGCGGGGTATGGCTGTATAAGAATATTTATTTGAATTTTCTGTATATATTTGTTCATTTTAAAATCTAATAAACATATTTGAAAAAAAAAAAAACTTCTATTAATATCTCTGGTGGAATGTTTCATCTCGCCTATTTTATTTTTTATCTTAGCTATAGAGTTCGGATTCCTTCTAGGTTTAATCTGACCCGCCAGCATTCTCCCCGACTTATTGCCGAATCTATACTGCTTTTTGGCCATTTTAATAAAGGCTCGTTTAGTATCAAGCTCCAGTAGATCTCTCAGGGCTTCCCGCTTTCCCATCAGTTCGACCATTACCTCCCTATCGTTTACTCTTTTGTGTTTCTGTTCCAACTCCTGAATTTCCCGTAACAGTGATTGTTTTTGGGCTGTCCATATTTTTTTCCTCTTTGGTCCTTCTGCAATCAGTCTTCCCCTCATAAAGACTTTATGAGCTTCCCACAGGACAGTTGGTGCGATATTCTCTATATTGTTCTCTAAGAAAATAAGATTTAGTTCCTTTTCCAAGTCTTCCACGATAGTCTGATCGTATAGAAGTGATTCGTCCAGCCTCCAGGATCTCTGCCTATCCGGTATATCACTCAGCTCTAGGCTGACCACAACCGGTGCATGATCGGAGAGGGTGATCGATTTCACTTCAGCTTTTATTAAACCCTCTAGGAGCTGATGGTCTAGGAACACATAATATCCTTGAATAGGAGGAATGAACCTGGGAATAGTATGTGAAGTCCCTCCCCATTGGGTGCAGGACTCTCCATGGCTCCACTAAATGCTGCTGATATCGTTTTTGTTTAACTGTCCTTAAATGTTTCCCCTCGAATCGGAGAGAGATAGGTTGAGTATCCAGGCTGGGATCAAAAACAAAATTAAGATCTCCTGCCATAATAACTTTTCCTTCTCTGAAATTTTCAAATTTTTTCAAAACATTTTTTAAAAACCGACTGGGTGAACATTAGGGCGGAAACGTTTAGTAATGTGTACTCTTTATTAAACAAATATCCTTTTACAAATAAATACCTTCCTTCAGAGTCCGCTTCTGTTGCTTTTAAAATAAATGGAGTATTCCTATTGAAACCAACTGCTACCTCCCTAGATCTCTTATTGGGGGAGTATCCATTAAACAACACTGGGAAACCCGCTCTAGATGTATAGTTAAAGTGAGTATCTTGTAAAAAAAACGATATTTGCTGTCAAACTTTTCAGTTCCTGCAGTATTTGATGCTGTTTGCTAGGGCTGTTTAAACCCCTAACATTGTAGGTTACTATCTTTATGGGGGCTATTTCTCGAGAGAGCATAATGGCTCATGTTGCTGACTATTTATGGCCCTTAAAATAAGGTACAATACTAGTCTTTTTCCAGGATAGACCCATACAACTAACAGCACACAAAAAAAACATAACACAACACCACCCCTCCCTCGTATGATCCCCCCTTCTCCAACTACATTGAATATCAATGTTATGGCTCACCCGGCTGTCGCCCCAGTGAAGGGCGCCCAACCGAGTGAGGCATATTCTGGGGGGTCTTGTATGACCTCCCGGCCCTCCGGGCTTCAACTGCACTCCAGGGATGGTCCCAGTAGACCGAAAGAGCATTGCCAAACCCCACTGTACCCCCCCGAGCGAACATACCACCCCTCATCCTGCTAACAATAATAATTTATTTTCTAAATATTTCAAGTTCTACCAATTTCTAGACTTTTTTTACATGACAGATCTTTTAACTTCTTCCATTCTGTTTTTTTTTTTTTCCAACGCCCTCCTGTGGGCCAGTGTTGCGACAAGTCTGTAAAAACCAAGATCAACAAACTGCAGTTAGGGAACCGAGGAACCTACAAGCAGATGAAGATACCGCATATGGTACACCAATACGGTTTTCGACACCTATTAGGAGGGGTCATGGAAAAACAAGGGGCACAAATCAAAGAGGCAATCAAGGTCCGGTTCAACAAAATGTTCCTTATCAAGTGGCCACACATAATAAATATCAACCTCTACAAACATATCCAGACTACTATGAGAATGCTCCACCTCCACGTCCTTTTTTAGGGCGAGGAGGATGGGGGACACAAAGAAGAGGGAGGGGCCACCCACCACGCAGGGGGAAACCCCAACAGTATCCCGTATCCCAATACAGGGACTTCAGAGGACCTCCACCAGTAAATCAGTGGGAGAGGAACCAACCGTCTCATCCAAGGAACGAAGAACCAGAGGCTGTAGGGCAGGAAGGAGGACGCAAGAAAAGAAGAAGGCAACAGGAATAGGAGGGATATTTAATTTAAGTCCGATAGAATTAACTCACAAAGAAATTAACATTCTGAATTTAGGCTTAAAATGTGGAATACATAGACCTATCAATAAATTCGATGTATTTGTAGACATACATAAATACATACATAAATACATCCGAAAGCTTAACATCAAAAAATACTTTATAGGGAATAATACATATATTAACAGTAGACCCTTGGAAACAGGAAGTATACAAAATAGTGGTTGCGACAAGTCTGTAAAAACCAAGATCTCAGCGCCCATATATTCTATTGGTGCGGAGCTTCTCAGGCCCTGTAAGACTTGTTGTTTCATTCCCCAATCTAAAAACCTCACTATCACATCTCTCACTGTAACCATTGGTGGAGTAGTCCTCGTTTGTACTCTAAGCACTCTTTCAAACAACATGGGGACTGTTGCTTCTTTCCTCAGTATTTTATTGAACAGTTCACGAATCGTTGTTTCTAAGATGCTGTTTCCAACTGACTCCAGTAATCCATGTAACCTCAAATTATTGCGTCTATTATGATTTTCTTGATCCTCTAACTTATATTATAGCGGATACTCCTCATTTCTGCCCAATCAGCTTCTTTTTTTTTTTTTTTAAGATCTAAACAAAATGTATCATCAGCAACTGTATAAGTGACCATAGAGAGAAACTCCCAGTACTGTGGTCATCAGGAAACAGACAACCAGGAAATGTCCAGAACAGAGAAGAAATACAGCAACATCAGAGCAACGAACAATGGGCACATGAAACCAGGACTGCAGTAAGGTAAAGGAAGCTATTTAGCTAAAAAAAAATCCTTTAGTGACCCTTTAACCATTTGGCTTTAACATCTTCATAGCCGCATAATTCAGGAAAGAGTAGGCGGGACTTATATTTTCTCCATAAGACATATCTTAGTGTCTTGTAGGGCGATGTAAACCATAAGAACGATGTCTCTGCACGCCTATGGTCTTCCAATTTGGGATATATGTTTGGTTCGTTTCGTCTCATACCGGCCGGCCGTTCGTCATTTTCTTGCTCATTGATGATCTCTAGTGTCATCTCCATCTTCCCTGCAAGAATCCTGGTGTCATTCTTCTGGCCCACACAAGACAACCAACCCTTTACCCTCTTTTGCTGAAACAGAGCGATCTGCAGCATTTGACTCATCCAGGAAGTCCAGGGTGCACTTTTTTGCTGTCTTGGCTGGTCTCGGCATGTGGTTTAGATCGAGCTGCAGGGAACCTAGGTAGTCATCAGATGAAAACTTGTCGTTGTCCCATATCTGAAGCATGAGGTTTGGGGGGATTTTATCTTCCATCTTGTCCAAGCTTCAGAAGTGTTTCTTTGCGGAGACTGAGCAGACTCGGCTGGGAGATAATCAAATGGGAAAATAAATCTCCAATTAAAATTTCCTTCACCATCCAAAGACCTGTAGTGAACATCTGTTTTTTGTCGATGTTCTTTATGGCCGATCATCCAGCTCTTCACATAAATGTCGCTCATTTTCTCCCCTGTGATGCTGACATCATCTAGGATGACATCACTGGTGTTCCAGACAATGCAGCGCAAGAAAAACCTTTTTGCTTTTCTTGGCGTGATGTTAAACTGCGGCCCGGGAGGTCTCAGTGACTTGGGGAACACATCCACCCACATCTGTAGCTTTCCCTGTTCTATGTCCGGCTACATGGGACTATAGAGCGACCTCGTCTCAACGTGCTCATGGACCAGGCTCTGTTTTCGCAGGACCTGCAGAGCCAGACGCTCCTCAGGAGGCCCCAGGTGGGGATTGGGGAATTTATCAAGATCAGACAGACTGTACTTCTGACCACGGAAGAGAATCCTGTTCTTTTTATAGATGGGGCGTTTGAAGTTACACTTCTTGGCAAATCCTTCAAGAAGCTCAGATGGGGAGCCGCGGTGGCTCAACGCGATTGGCACTGCGCTGACAAGCCGTTCACCTCTGCAGCTAAGGGTTCGGATGCCGGTCTCGGCTGCATGTGAATTGAGTTTGGTGGTCTCAGCCCGGCTCCCGGTGGGTGTGTTATGCGAGGTAAGCCTGCGCTTAGTACGCCCACTCCCCTCCCACAAAAACCACCACACTTACATGCACTCGAAATTGGGTTAACACGCACGCACTTTGGCCACTTTGGGGCTGGCTGAGCGGGCTAGGTCCTCTCACTCCCTCATAGGGGAGTCCCTCTGCCCCGTTGGGTTTCAAAGCGGAGCAGGTAGGGCGAGCTGTGTGGGAGGACCCCCTCACACCCGCCATTGCCACCCGGAGCATGGAGAAAGATGGCAGATTGCCTCTGGGGAGGCCTGCCTACTCCCAACTCCTGCAGTCCGTCTCTCTCGAGTACACGCACAAAATACACTTTAAAAAAAAA
Source organism: Rana kukunoris (assembly GCA_029574335.1). Taxonomy (NCBI): domain Eukaryota; kingdom Metazoa; phylum Chordata; class Amphibia; order Anura; family Ranidae; genus Rana; species Rana kukunoris. The sequence continues at coordinate 721,752,565 of CM056049.1, read as the reverse complement.
AAAAGAAGCTCAGATGGTCGCTCCACTTGTTCGGTCCTGATATGCAGTAAGACTGAGGAATGCCACATCCAGCCCCGTATTTGGAGATAACACGGTTCTCCAAGTCTATGACTGTCTCTCCGACCAAATCGTCTTTGGTCATCGAGTCATAGTCGTAGACGGTGATTTTCAGGTCCTACTCCAGGAGGAGGGTGATGGTCAGTTCAAACATCTTTCCAAACACGGCTCCAGTGTGCAGGGGATGTAATTCTCCTGTCATAAACAAGTTCGGCCACTAGATGGCGATAGCGGCGCATCGGCACGCGCGCAATCGCGGTAACGGCACGAGTGTATGCGCGGCAACGGCACGCGCATTCGCGGTAACGTCGCGCGGGCAGAAGTAGACGCCATCTTGGCGCCAAAAAGGGGCTATTTAAGTGACCCTGAGGCCTCTTGCTGCTGGATCTACAGCGCGTTCCTGAACCTGCCTGATACCTGTTACCCGCTACCTTCCTGTTCCTGAAACCGGCCTGCCTCTGACTACCCTTGATCTCCGCCTGCCCTGACCCCCGGCTTGTCTGACTAAGCTTCCATCTGTCCCACCTGCCAGTCTGCTGCCCGCCTGTTGCCAACCCAGCTTGTTCACGATTCCGCTCCTGCTTGGTCCCTGCACCCGATCCGCCTGCTCGTGTTGACCCGACCTGCTTGACCCTGTACTGACTACCTGTACTACAGTACACCTCCCTCAGCGCTGAATCCCGACCAGCGGTATCCGGCCCCAGCTCCCTGGCTCCCAGCCTTCCTCAGCTCTGCTGACACTGCTCTGGAGTGCATCGGATCCCAACTCTAGCCAGCACCAGCGTTCTTGCCAGGCGCTTGTGCGACTCTGCACTTTCGAGCTCCCTGTCTTACCTATCAGGGTCTCCGGAGTGCGAGGAGCATGAGTAGCCATTCCCTGCAAATCAGGCTCCACCACCAGGTGCGTGACATCTCCTGATCGTTTATAGACTTCTTCCCAGCAGAAATCTTGATGTAGGGGTCACAATTGCCATTGAGATCTTTTGGCTGCAGGCCAAATGCCCGAATAACGTAGATCCTTATCAAGCACTTCTGTAATCCCCTAGGTGGCAGTTGGCGGACCTGTTTTGGTGGAAACACGCCATCTGGATCCTCAGGAAGCGCATATATTTTAAAGGATGCATTAAACTCCCCGACTACATCAGGGTCCTTAGCTTCTCCTTTCGATTTTCCCCTATACAGTTTATAGGTCTGGCACAAATCGAATAGGGCCTCATAGTCGGCAACCTTCTCCAATTCCATGTCCAGAACCTGTAAACTGTCAAAACCTCATTCCAAATAATCCCCACACTTGTCCTTCTCTCCAATACATGAATAGAACTTACTCCACCAGTCAAACTCTTCTTCATGAAGGCTGGACTGGGAGGTAGATATGTTAATAATGGATGAGACGCCACTTGCAAACTGACTGGGTATTAGAGGCTCCTTGTCGTCAATATCGATGAGAACCTCATCTCGTGGAGTAACACTTGTATCATCAGTGCATCCATCCTCCAGGTCATCCTCTTCCTCGTTGGGGTCGCAGTGGAACTCCTCAAGGGAGTGGATGGTGCACTGCCCAACCACAAAATTTCCACTTAACTGCCGGTTGCCAATCACTTTCACAATGATGGGTCGACAGTAAAGCAGCTCTCTGGGAAGATTCACCTCCAGGAAAAGGGCACAGGTATCAATCCACCTAACTGCCGGTTGCCAATCACTTTCACAATGATGGGTGGACAGTAAAGCGGCTCTCTGGGAAGATTCACCTCCAGGATAAGGGCACAGGTATCAAAGTTGGGATTCTCTTTGACATTTTTAATAACACCGGACTGCACACTTTCTCCTCCGCACTCCACGATCAGGCTGAGTGATGTCACGCTGCCCAGCTTGTAGCTCTTAAGGTTGCGCAGACCCCATGCCAACACCTCAATACAGGTCCTCTGCAGGCGTGGCCTGATATTTTCCAGCACCATGTAGATATTGGGGCTCTTCTCGATCGGAAGGACAGGCAGGTCTGAGTCCTCTGACTCCAGACCAGGCATGTGGTGCAGGGCAGGCTTTTCCCTGTGGATGAGTTCAAAATATGCCAGGGATTCACCTGTATTCTTCTCACCCATAAATATTGGATGCCAGGAAAGTTTTGGTAGATGCTGTAGACTGGGCTTACAGATACACCGGCCCATGTATTTATTTGCCCCATAGGTGTTATGGTCGTATATATCTCCACCACAATACTGGGAGTAACCTCCGCTATCATCTCCGGGCCTCCAAATATTTCAATCTCGTGGAAGATGAGCGTCTGGTCCCAGGTTGGGTTTAAAGTGTTTTTCCACACCACTGTCTTCTGGCTCTGATGGAGGAATGACACAATGGCATATGGGTCAGAAAAGCTGTCTCTATCCATTGGCATCAAGTTACAAGCTTGGTAGAGGTAACAACGCAGGTGGTAGCGGTTTCCATAATCAAAAATACAGGAAATTGGAGTTCTGTCCACTTCTAAAGTCTTTGTGTCCTTCCCATTGTCACTTGTGTCATCAGTGACTCCACCTGTTTCAGCAAAGAGCTTGCCCTGAGCTGACTGGTTACATTTTGTCAGGTGCACGGCCAGTCCAAACCACAGCTGAACCCGGACCTGAGCTGGCATCTTGGCTCCTTTATTACCCGCTTGTGGGTATTTGAGAAAGATGGTCTGGAGTTCCCCGCAGTTCTTGCCACGACACATGGGGCCATTGCTCGAGTAAAGGACTTCATGGGCTGGCATTCTGTAGTAAGCCACGCGCTTGTCTCCTTGAAGCATCCAAATAAATATATCTGGCAGACTGTTCTGTGGCTCCTCTGCCGTGGCTTTCAATCTCTGCAGCCAATCCTCAGCTTGCTCCAGGACATCTGGAAGCTCACACTTATATTTCGCCTTGGGAGCCGCCCTGATGATCTGATTCAGAGTGTTCTGCCGGAATTTGAAAAGATACAGATCCAGGCGCATGGTTCCCGACATTGATGGAATCTCAGGTAGTGGATGGCCACAATCCCTGATGACACCATCCAGCATACAATCCATAACAGCCAGTTCTTCCTGGAAATTCTCTGTCATCTTCACCAGTTCCAGGTTCTTTTTTTTTTTCTTATACCACCTCAGCTTTCACCAAGATCTAAAGACCCGCTCATGGTTACATTGCTTCAACGTCTCTATTAAGGGATTTGCATCATCTGTGGTATTTCTTTTGAACTTTCTCTTTGTTTTTTGTACCCCTTCCCCTTTTATCCTCTGTGACTCTACTCTTCTTTACGTTTACCCTCTTCCTTGCCCTTTCCCCTCTCACCTCCCTCCCCTCCCGCCCCCGCTCCCCATGGTTTGTTCCTAGGTCTCTCTTTCTTCTAACATTTTCTTTGAATATTCCTCCGACAACTTAAGGTCTTCCCACCTTCTCCATTTACTATTATGTTTCTCAAGTTGGCCAGTCTGTTGTAGTTTTCAACCCGCGCAAACCATTCTTTTATATCCGTTTTTTTATTTTATTTAACCAGTTTTTTGGGATTAGCCCTTTAGCCGCGTTTATTAGTTAAGGGAACAGTGTTTTTCTGTATCTTTAAGGCCTCGTACACACGAGGCAATCCATTTGTTCAAATCGGTCGGACCGACCGATTTGAACAAATCTGTCTGCTGGCATTTTGGTTTGCTCGCGTGTACACACGAGCAAACCAAAATCCCCGCCAGCAGACAGCGCGCTGACGTGTCGGTGACGTGGCGGTGACGTTTACGCCACCACGTCACCGCACCAGGAAGTAAAACACTTCCGCGCATGCGTCGAAACCATTCGGCGCGTGTGCGAGAAGACATGTCTGCTGGTTAGCGTACTAACCAACATACATGTCGGGCGGACGGGTTCCCAGCCGACGGATTGGTAAGCATGCTTTCCAATCTGTCGGGTGGCCAAATCCGTCTGCTCGCCCGTACACACGATCGAATCTGTCTGCTGGGACGGTCTAGCAGACCGTTTCCAGCAGACAGATTTGATCGTGTGTACGAGGCCTTACTGGAGCCTTTTACATTGTGAAACACACAGGCGTATATATTATTATCTAATTCCTCCCCAGTTATTTTTTTTACGGCTTCCTGGATTTCTCGCCAGTATTCCTTTATTTTAGGGAAATCCCACCATATGTGTGCAGTTGTTCCAATTTGTCCGCATTCTCTCCAACACAGTGAGGAGTTGTCTTTGTTAAATTTGTTTATCATTTCAGGAGTCTTATGCCATCTTGAGATACATTTATAGTTAATTTTGATAGTATTTATGTCTGTTGCGGTGTTATGTACGGATGCAATTATTCTTTCAAGTTGTTGCTCTGCAAATTTCTTATTTGTTTCTATTTCCCATTTCTCTATGAAACCGGGTTTCTCTTGTGTCTCTGTCAGTATTTGATAGTTTCTTGATATCACATGTTTTAATGGTGTTTGTGTAGAACACAATTTTTTCTAGTGGAGTTAAATTCTTTTCATCTCTTAGTGGTGTGGGTATTGACTTTATCAGATGTGTTAGTTGTAGATATTCCCATTGATTCCCACCTGTTTTCTTCATTAATCTTCTGAAGTGTTTTTATTTTCCCCTGTTCTGTAATATCTTTTAGTTTTGTTTCCTAACCGTGTTTCTTTTCCTGGTATGAAAAGATTAGCGTTCATAAGTGAGATTAAAGGTGAGTTAAAGGTCCATTTCTTCTGTTTGTGTAAAGCATCCCATACTTGAAAGACATTCTTTGTTAATTCGTACGTGTCTCCATTTAACGTTCTATATTTACGTGGTATCCATACATTTTTATACAGTGCTGTTTTACTTATACTATTTTCTATTTGAATCATTTTTTTTTCCTGCTCCTTGTGTTTGTTTCCCCATTCTACCATTCTTGCGATAATCGTGGCTCTATAATATCTCTGTATGTCTGGTGCTGCTAGCCCACCATATTGTTTTCTTTTTGTAAGTATTCCAAAATTTACCCTTGGTGTTTTGTTATTCCATATATATTTTATCAACATTGTTTTTATGATCTTAACCACTTGCTTACTGGGCACTTATACCCCCCTCCTGCCCAGGTGATATTTCAGCTTCCGGCACTGCGTCGCTTTAACTGACAATTGCGCGGTCGTGCGACGTGGCTCCCAAACAAAATTGACGTCCTTTTTTCCCCACAAGTAGAGCTTTCTTTTGGTGGTATTTGATCACCTCTGCGGTTTTTATTTTTTGCGCTATAAACAAAAAAGTGTGACAATTTTGAAAAAAATACAATATTTTTTACTTGTTGCTATAATAAATATCCCAATTAAAAAAAAAAAACTTTTTTTTTCTCAGTTTAGGGCGATACGTATTCTTGTACATATTTTTGGTAAAAAAAAAATCGCAATAAGCGTCTGGTTTGCGCAAAATTTATAGTGCCTACAAAATAGGGGACAGAATTATTATTTTTTATTATTATTTTTTTACTAGAAATGGCGGCGATCTGCGATTTTTATTGGGACTGCGACGTTATGGCGGACACATCGGACACTTTTGACACATTTTTGGCGTCATTCACATTTATACTGCGATCGGTGCTATAAAAATGCACTAATTACTGTATAAATGTGACTGGCATTGAAGGGGTTCCACTAGTGAGGAAGGGGTTAAATGTATTCCCTGCATAGTGTTCTAACTGTGGGGGGAGGGGGGGTGACTGGGGAGGTGACCGATCTGTGTCTCTATGTACAAGAGACACAGATCCGTCTCCTGCTCTCCAGAGACAAAACGCTGTCTCTATGTAAAACGGCAATGAGAGATGATCTATGAGATCATCTCTCATTCGCCGCACAGATCGCATCGCAAAACGCTGTCTCTATGTAAAACGGCAATGAGAGATGATCTATGAGATCATCTCTCATTCGCCGCACAGATCGCATCGCAAACGGCCACTCTGATTGGCCGTTCGCGGCGATCTGTGATTGGCTGTGTCCAAGGGACACGGCCAACACAGTGTTTCCCCGCAGCGCGCTCTGGAGCGCGCGCAGGGAAGCAGCTAGTGACAAGCCGTCAATTGACGGCTTGTTGACAATTTAGATCTGCGCTAGAGCCGTCATTCGGCTGTAGCACGGATCTCAAGTAGTTAAAGAAACTCTGGGGAATTGCTATGAGTAACATCTGGAATTTATATGTTATTTTTGGGAGCATGCCATCTTAAAAGGCATTTATTCTTCCTAACCATGAAAGAGCTCTGGTTGTACTCTTTTTTAGATCTATTTTAACCTCATTTAACAATGGAATAAAGTTAGCTGAAAACAAACCATCTATTGAGGATGTCAATCTAACCCCCAGATATGTTAACTCTCTTTTTACCCACGTGTATGCATGTTGTTTTTGCAGAGCAAGCTCTTCCTGTGTCTCGACGCCAATATTTAAAATTTCCGGGCCAGATTCACGTATATTGGCGCATATTTTGACCAGTGTAGCGCACCTCCTTTACGTTAGACCGGCGCAATGTAGAGGCGCAATCACCGTATTCTCGTAGTATTTGCGCAGAAATTAGCGCCGGTGTAACGTTAATTCCGAGGCGTAAGGCGGAGTAATTCAAATTGGGAAGGACGTGGGCGTGTTACATTGAAATGAGCCGTGACCCCATGCAAATGAAGGGCCGGCCGGCTTGCGAATGCGCACATGAAGCAGACCATGGTCAGCACCTCTGTGCGCATGCTCACAACTTGGGAACGGCGCAATCAGTGAAATTGGAAGTGGACCCGGGCAACTTAGTGAACTACGCAGACAGCATAAATATACACAAACGCACTTCCTTTGCAAAAGTACATCCCTTTGTATCCCTTCCTATACAGCAAGGTGCTTTTGTTCTGTTTGTTGCGTTGTGACTTGTCTTTGTGATATTTGTTGACTATTTGATCTAGTGTTTGGTAGAATATATTTGAAAGTGTTTTTTGGTGACTGATTGTGAGACTTTTTGGTTGATAGATTTTGGTTTGTTTGTTTTGTTGCTTGATTTTTCCTGCTTGTTTTTGTGAGTGATTTTTGTTGATTGTTTGGGAGAGAGTTGTTGTATGAGTATGACTGAGAGGAAGCGGAAGAGCAATTTTTCTTTGGGGGAAAAACAAGTTATTGCCCGGGCCATTACCCAATATGGGCGTTTCCTCCACGGCCCGGAGAGTGCCAACACCCCCCCGGACAGGAAAAAGGAGATTTTGCAAAACATTACTGACCAGGTGAATGCATTGGGGGGGGGGGAGACCCGGACACGCGAGGGGATCGTCAAGAAAATCAATGACCTCTGGCGTCTGGTCAGAAAGAAGCTGGCCAAAATGGCAGCCCATGCCAGGGGCACAGGAGGGGGCCCACCATGCCCTGTTAGGCTGACAGTGGAGGAGCGTGCGGTGGCCCAGACCTTTCATAGAGAACAAGTGGAGGGCCTGCCTGGCTATGACTCCAGTCATGAAGGCGTGATGCCAGGTAAGGTTTTTGTTTTCCTATCTGGTGTGTAGCGTGTGGGGGAGGGGGGGAAAGGAATATGTGGCAAGTGTGTGGATCCTCCAACCTGTGAATGTTTTGTGTCATCCACAGATGTGCAGGAGGGTGCTGGGCCATCTGGGCTGACCGCACCATCCCAGGGACAACAGCCTGATGAGGACCCCCCGACAAGGCCGGAGTCTTCGGAGGAGTTGGAGGAGGAGAAGTTGGAGGAGGAGGAGGATGTCAGCCAGTGGATTATTATTTTTGGAGGAGTCTTCCTCTCTGGCTGGCAGCAGCCAGCCCTCCATAAGGGCTAGTTCCTCCCACTCCTCCCCCAACAGGGCTCCCCTCCCAAGGGCCTCCCCTTCTCCCCGGCCACAAGCATCAGCTGGAGGCAGGAAGTCGTCCCAGAAGACCAGGGGTGTGGCCGAGGTTCTGCCTGCCAATCTGAGAAGGGACCAGGCCCTTTAGACCCGCCATCTGGGACAGGTCAGCTAGACTTTGGGGCGGATGGAGGAGAGCCTGTCCTCCATAAAGGATACGCTTGGGGACCTGGACTGCCACTCCCTGGCTCTTACAAACTGCCTAAACGTACTGCAGACTACTACAGCAGATGTTGGGCAGGATGTGAGGGCCCTCACCCAGGCTATCCAAGCCAATACGGCATCACTAAGTGCTGGCCTGACCAGAATTGCCGTGGCCTTGGAGGGCAGGCCGCCAGGTGGGCAGAGACCAGGGGCTGCTCCTCCTTCCCCGGATTACCCCCCCCCCTCCCCATGAGTCTCCCGTGAGGAGCTGGGCCCGTGGCCGCCCCAGGCGTGGGTCACGCCAGCGGCATTAATTTGGTTTCCCTTTTCTTTTCTTTTTCTGGACTTTTTTTTCCTGTTTTTTTTCTCCAGGTTTTTTTTTCTGTTTTTTTTTGTGTTGTGAATGATTTGTGAATGTGGGGTGACATTCCTGCCGGCAATGGGGTGTCACCCTCATTTGTGGTGGAGAAGGGTTCCCCAGGACCAGGGGGAAGTGATCCCCAGGTCCGTGTGAATGGTGTATGAATGTACAGTGACATAATTGGAGCCGTGGCGTGGCTTTGCTGCTCACAAGTCCTGCATGGTGGGCTTGTGCTAATCCAATTTGATGAGGATGTGATGTGTCTGTGCTAGGGACCACAGTGGTGTGCATGCATGCATTCTCATTGTGCCATGATTAATGTATGTGTTTAACGTGCAAAGATGCCTAATGTGAGCTGTCTCCTGGCTGCTCTTCCCTCAGAAGACGGGGTAACCTCGGTTGGGGGGGATTGTCTGGTTCGGGGGTCAGGTCATCACGTAGGTCAATCTGCAGGCCCTTTCTTACTGCGATGTTGTGCAGAATGCAACATGCACCGATGATCTGGCACACAAAGTTTGGGGAATACAACAGGGTCCCCCCAGACTTATCCAGGCATCGGAAACATGACTTCAGGAGGCCAAAGGTGCGCTCCACCACTGCACGTGTTTGGGCGTGGGCTTCATTGTATCTTTCCTCTCCTGGAGTTTGGGGGTTCCGGATAGGAGTCATGAGATGGGGTCCCAGTGCATATGCAGAGTCACCTGCAAGGGAAAAGACAGGAGGATGTTAGTCATGCATGTGACCCTTGTGATGTGTGCATCATGGGGGGGGGGCAGTCATGCCTGCCACCCATGTCACTCACCAACCAGCCAGGTGTCCCCATACACGTTCTGTTCGAACTCCATTGGAATGGGGCTCTGACTGTATATGTAGCTGTCATGGCTGGATCCGGGGTGTTTGGCACCAGGGGCATCGCCAGGGTGGGGCCTGAGCGGGCCACATCCCCCCCAATTGTACTGTGTGCCCCCCCATGTGCCCCCCCAAGTAATGTCGTCTGTTTGTTCTGTATGCAGACCGAAACAATGGCCGCCGCAGCTGTCCGTGATCCGAGATCCGACCGCCGCCGCGGCGCTGAATGACTAAATTATGACTTATTGTCATGTGACGTCGTCACGTCGCGTACGCCGCTATGTAATATGGGAGTTGTAGTCTGAGAGTCTCTGCGGGTGCGGGCGGCATCGGCTACGTGCTCGAGTGACAAGCTCCCGGCACTCAGCCTGCTCCCGGAAGGTGGAGTCAGTTGTGAAACGAGCAGCGCAGCCAACCAGACCTGACCTCCCTAGCCATTTGCCTGCCATTTGCCCACCGAGTCAAGTGCCTGTCTCTCTCTGCTCCTACAAGGTAGGTCACTTGTTGTTTCAAAAATAAAAAAAATAAAAACTGCACAAAACCGATTTTATTAATTTGTTGGTTATTGGTGGTGCCGGACAAATGCTTTTCTGTTACCTCCATGAGAGCTCATTTACATATATATATATATATATATATATATATATATATATATATATATATATACACACACATATATATATATATATATTATATATATATATATATATGTGTATATATATATATATATATGTGTGTATATATATATATATATATATATATATGCTCTCATGGAGGTAACAGGAAAAAAACTAATATTAGAAAAAACATGATGAAAGATTTAGTAATATTGACTAAATAGTAGTATCATTGACTATATATATATATAGACCGGAGTACTTTCAAATTACACACAGTTTTTCACTACTCTGAAACCTCAAACCATGAAAATACGGCTGCGGGCTTCAATCCGACTGGATTACGTATTCGTACGCCTTCGGATCTACGCTGGAATAAATTTGCGGCCGCTGGGTGGAGTTCCCGTCGTTTTCCGCGTCGGGGTATGCAAATGAGCTTTTGCCGACGATCCACTAAATTACGAACGTCAATCGCAATCTCTTACGGCATCTTTAGTCATCTTTTTGCTGCATAAAACTATACCAGCTTTTTGCTGGTCTAATATTAGACAGCCCATGTTAAGTATGGCCGTCGTTCCCGCGTCGGATGTCAACGTCTTTTTTTATTTTTTACGTAACTCGTCCGGGAATAGGAATGTCCGTAAACGACGCTACTCAAACAACGAATGACGTAACGACGTTATTTCGCGCAATGCACGGCGGGAAAATTCTGAACGGAGCATGCGCAGTTCGATCGCCGCGGGGATGCGCCTAATTTAAATGCTTCACGCCCACTAATCGCGTAATTCGATTACGCGGCGATAAATACACTACGCCGCCGTACCATAAGGGACAAAATCTACCAGAATTTGGCATATAGCCTGGTAAAATACGGCGGCGTAGTGTATCTCTGATACTCTGCGCCAATGTAATTGTATCTGAATCTGGCCCAAAGCCTCCTATGATTTTCATCATGTTTTTCTAATATTATTATTTTTTTCTGTTACAGTACCTCCATGAGAGCTCATTCTCATATATATATTGTGAGGGGCTAGCTCGGCAGCGGGTCTGTGCGATTCCCTGGAAGGGTTCAGCACACAGAAAAGAACTAGGCACAGCAGACCGTGGTAGGAGAAAACAAAATAAGGTGCGGTTTTATTTTAAATACACCACAAAAAATTATGACAGAAAACAAAAGAAATAACAATAATAAATCCTGGTCAACTTGACCTGCTTGCTACACACGCTGGTGTCCCTAACTATCAACTAGGTACAGCCTTGTGCTGCCCCAGTCCCTGACTCCCTGGAGTTTAAATGTTTTAGGAATAGCCACACAGGCTTTAGCTCACCGCACTGACAGTCCACACAGGTCTGCCTCCAGCTTGGAGTGACACTCTATTCATGCTGGGAGCTTTTACAAGAGGCCCTAACGAGCCCACCTGAAACAGCTGGGGTAATCAAGTCCTCCTAGCAGGACTCCCAGCACTCCCCCTAGAGATACAAAGTGGCATAAAGCCTGAATCTAGGAGAAATATACCTGTCCTCTTGGACGCAACCAGGGGATTTAACCTGCCTACTGTCACATACCCCCCCCCCCCCTCTTGTTTCAACCTTGGGGTTGGAACACCAGCATTCAGGCAGGCATGCACCCGAGACAATGCATCCACATTCCCCATTTGGACGCCAGGGCGATGTTTTACAGTGAAAGTGAATTCTTGTAGGGACAGGAACCATCTGTTTACTCTTCGGTTTGTTTCTTTGTTTTGGGCCATCCACTTTAAGAGAGCGTGGTCCGTAACTAGGTCAAAATGCCGACCCAGCAGGTAGTATCTAAGAGAATCTAGAGCCCATTTCACCGCTAAACATTCCTTCTCAATAGTGGCATAATTGACCTCATGGGACTTTAATTTCCTACTGAGGTAAATGACCGGATGTTCTTCCCCATTCCAGACCTGGGACAATACTGCTCCCAACCCCACGTCAGAGGCATCCGTTTGTACCACAAAGTCCCTGGAGAAATCTGGGGAGTACAAGACTGGCTGGCTACATAAAGCTTTCTTTAAGGCCTGGAAGGCTGCTTCCGCGTCTGTGGTCCACTTAACCATGACCGAGTCTTTCCCCTTGGTCAGGTTGGTTAATGGCACAGCCTGAGAGGCAAAGTGGGGAATAAATCGCCGATAATAACCAGCGATTCCCAGAAAGGCCCGTACCTGCTTCTTGCTGTTAGGACGTGGCCAATTCTGTATGGCCTCGACTTTATTGACTTGGGGTTTGATCACTCCCCTCCCAATGGTGTACCCAAGATATTTGGCCTCTTCCTATCCAATGGTACACTTCTTTGGGTTGGCCGTAAACCCAGCTTCCCGGATAGAGTCTAGGACTGCTTGCACCTTAGGCAGATGTGAGGCCCAATCTGGGCTATGGATAACTACACCATCCAGGTAAGCTGCAGCATATTTCTGGTGGGGCCTCAGAATCTGGTCCATTTTCCGCTGAAAGGTTGCCAGGGCATTCTGTAACCCAAACGGCATTCTTTTATACTGGAATGCCCCGTCTGGGGTTACAAACGCGGTTTTCTCTTTGGCCGATTTAGCCAAGGGAATTTGCCAATACCCTTTTGTGAGATCGAGAGTTGTCATGTACCGGGCTGTTCCTAGCCGGTCGATTAACTCATCGATACGAGGCATGGGGTAGGTGTCAAATTTTGTAACTTTGTTCAGCTGTCGAAAATCATTACAAAAACGCCAGCTCCCATCCGGTTTAGGCACGAAGACTATAGGGCTGGACCAGTCACTTTGGGATTCCTCTATCACCCCCAACTTAAGCATTTTCTGTACTTCCTCCCGTATTGCCTCCCGTCGGGCCTCTGGGATGCGATAGGGTTTTAACTTCACCCTTTCACCAGGAGGGGTTATAATATCATGCTCTACCCCAGACGTTTGTCCCGGCAGCTCAGAGAAAACCTCTTTGTTGCGAAGCACAAACTCCTTAACCTCCTGTTGTTGGGGCTTTGACAAGGTGACTGCTATTCCTACCTCAGGAATCACGCAATCAGACTGAGCTGGTGACAAAGTTTCTGCGACTAGGGATTCCATATCCCTCCAGGGTTTCAACAGATTGATGTGATAGATCTGTTCGGACTTTCGCCTTCCTGGTTGTCTGACTTTGTAATTCACTTTGCTCACTTTTTCCAATATCTCGTAGGGGCCTTGCCATTTGGCGAGGAACTTACTTTCAACTGTAGGGATAAGTACCAACACCCTATCCCCTGGGGAGAAGGTACCAGTCTTGGCCCCACGGTTATACACTCTCTGTTGTGCCAATTGTGCTTGGGCTAAATGTTCCTTTACGATTGGCATTACCTGTGCAATTCGATCTTGCATCAGGGCGACATGCTCAATCACACTCCTGTGGGGAGAACTCTCACTTTCCCAAGTTTCCCTGGCGATATCCAACGGCCCTTTTGGGTGTCTCCCATAGAGCAACTCGAAGGGTGAGAAACCCGTAGAGGATTGGGGTACCTCCCTAATGGCAAACATTAAATAGGGAATAAGACAGTCCCAATCCTTTCCTCCATCTCTATTCACCACCTTCTTTAACATTTGTTTAAGGGTTTTGTTGAACCTTTCAACCAACCCATCTGTTTGGGGGTGATACACAGATGTACGCAATTGTGTCACTTTGAACAACTTGCACAGTTCTTTCATAACCCGGGACATAAAGGGTGTACCTTGGTCCGTGAGCAGTTCCTTACAAATACCCACGCGGCTAAAAACAAGAGATAGCTCTTTGGCTATGGTTTTGGCCGAGGTATTTCGAAGAGGAATCGCCTCTGGATAACGGGTGGCATAGTCCAATATAACCAAAATATACTGATGCCCCCTAGCGGACTTCACTATTGGACCTACCAAATCCATGGCGATCCTCTCAAAGGGAACCTCAATGATGGGAAGGGGTACTAGCGGGTTACGGAAATGTGGCATAGGTGCCGACATCTGACACACAGGGCAGGAGGAACAATAATTTTCTATTTCCTTCACGACCCCAGGCCAATAAAATCTCTGCAACACTCTCTCTCGGGTTTTCCCTGTGCCCAGATGACCCCCAAGAATGTGCCCATGGGCCAACTCTAACACCAACTTCCTGTAGGGTTTGGGCACCACAAGTTGCTCAATGGTTTCTTCTGCCCTTTGAGCCACCCGATAGAGTAGGTCCCTTTCTATGATGAAGTACGGGAAAGTGCAGTTCGTATCTGGGTTCACTAACTCGCCATCTATTTTCACTATGTTTTCCCGTGCCTTTATTAGGGTGAGATCTTTTAACTGTTCGGTGGCAAAGTTTTCCCTGTGAACCTCGAGATCAGAAAACTCTACAGACGGCATGTTTTCTTCTGAGGATGTTGGCGTCTCCCCTGTCAATACTGAAAAGGGAAATTCTGGAGAGTCCTCACCACTCTCAGAGGCATTCTGGTATGTAGAGGCACCAGTGGGGGGCTCAGGATAATCCCATAGTTCCCAGAACTTTGGAAAATCCCTTCCCATAATGGCATCATGTGGTAAGCTAGACACTAACCCCACCGGATGAGAGAGGGTACCTTTTGGAGGTCTCAAAACACACTGTAGTCACCGGATACTCTCGGGTGTCCCCATGCACGCAAATAACAGCTACCTTGTTATTTCCAGAGACCTCTGTAGTAATTAATTCAGCCTTTATCAGTGTCACCAGGCTACCTGAATCTAGCAACACAACAACATTTCTACCATTGATAGACATTTTGCATAGATGTTTCTCAGTTCCACGAATCGCAGTGCATGCGACTGTCGCAAACAGCGACTGACGTCTGTCCCTTAGAAAGTCGCATTGCATGGGTTCATCCACAACCGGGCAATTTGCTGCAATGTGTCCCTCGAGCCGGCAGCGGTAGCAAACAATCCTTTTTGCTGCCTCTTGAGGCCTTGACTTCCCAGCCTGTTCTCGCCAGACACTAGGGAGAACCCCCACCCTCTCACTCTCTCCACCCTCACCCCTTGGAATCATCTTACCCGCCACTGGGGATGGTCTGGTCTTAGGGGGGAAAGTCTGTGAGTCTCTGGAAGAAGCAGTCAGGTTCTCTGTAGCCAAGTACCTCTCAACAAGATCGACAAGCTTATCGGCCGTTTCTGGTTCTCCATGGCTTACCCACTTTTGGATGGGAGTAGGAAGAGCTCTCAGGAAGCGATCCATCACAACACGTTCCACAATCTTTGGAGCGGACAAAGTCTCTGGCTGTAGCCACTTTCTGCTCAGGTGAATGAGATCATACATTTGAGATCTGGGGGGTTTTCCAAGTCGGAAAGTCCAGTTATGCACACGCTGAGCCCGGACAGCCAGGGTGACGCCCAGCCGCGCCAATATTTCAGTTTTTAGTACAACATAGTCTTTTGCTTGGTCAGGCTCCAAGTCATAATAAGCTTTGGGAATGGATCGACTCTGTGGAGGAAACATATAGGAGGGAAGAGCTGAAATATAGGTGGGAAGAAGACAATAAAAACACCCAGGAAAAATGGGCAGCCTGGAAAGAATTTAAAAAAACTTGGAGTTTTGCCAAAAATCTACGAGTGATATGAGGTGGGCAAGGAGGTAATAGGACCTAAAACCAGTTAGATACCAAGCTAGAAGGGGGAGTGGAATCCCGAGATGGTGGGGGAGGGGGGTGGTGGCAGATGGGGGAAAATCCCACTTTTTCTCTTTTTTGGTTTAATATTTAATTATGCCTTTCTTACAAGAAAATAAAGGTAAATTTATATATAAAAAAAAAAAAAAAGATAGAAAAATTAAAATAGCAAATAAGAAACCACAAATGATGCGAAGACCATGGAGGAACCCATGGAGAAAAGCGAAGGGCGGAAATCCCGTGAGCTGGACCAACGGGGTGGTCCCCGGGTCGTGACTGATGTGGGAAAAAAAAAAAAATAATAATAAGCTTTCTGTGATTCGCCACTTAACAGAGGGGCCACCAGTCCAGCCCACTGCTCCTTGGGCCATTTTTCCCTTTCAGCAGTCCTTTCAAATGTGGTCAAAAACACCTCTGGATCATCCTCTCCAGTCATTTTTGTCAGTAAACGACTCACCCCAAATGATGCAGTATTAGTGGAACCACTTGCCTCACTGGTCTGCGGACGTTGCTGTATCAAAGTCTCCATTTGTTGTAGTCTCTGCTCTTGCTTCTGCAACAAGTCTATGAAGCGGGCCTCAGATTGCTGCTGGGCTTGTTGGTGAGCTTGCTGCTGGGCTTCCAAACTCTGTTGCAAAGTCGCATTTGTCTGCTGTTGTACTGCGAGGCTCTGTTGTTGAGCTTGCTGCTGGGCTGCGAGGCTCTGTTGCAAAGTCGCATTTGTCCTCTGCTGATTGGCATTTGCTAGAGCCAGCTGCTTCAGCATCTCCTCCATGCTGGCCATAAAAAAAAAACTGCCCGCATTCTCCACCAACTGTGAGGGGCTAGCTCGGCAGCGGGTCTGTGCGATTCCCTGGAAGGGTTCAGCACACAGAAAAGAACTAGGCACAGCAGACCGTGGTAGGAGAAAACAAAAAAAGGTGCGGTTTTATTTTAAATACACCACAAAAAATTATGACAGAAAACAAAAGAAATAACAAAAATAAATCCTGGTCAACTTGACCTGCTTGCTACACACGCTGGTGTCCCTAACTGTTCCAGTGATCGGTAAGACTGTTGCTGGAAAAATGCATGGAAAAGATTGACTATGTGAATGTGCACACTGGAGTTGCAGTGACCCCAAATGTGAGACCCACTGTCTGTGTGGAAAAGGACTTGCCTCGCTGCAGTGCCCTGTTCAGTGGGGAGGCAAGTGGTAAACTGGAATATGACAATGTGATGGGTAAAACTGATAATATTGTGTTGACTAAAGTTGATGGCCCAGCTGTTAATGGGCTAGTGCAGCTCACTAGAGATATAAATGTTGCTATGAATACAGTTAAAGATGTGTCATGTTCCCTAGCGATAGAGACAGGTGCTGCAGAGTTGCAAAGGGAAACCGCCAAGGAGCCTGTATTGGTAAGGCAAGTGGTTTCCCTGGACAACTGTGAAGCCGCCCTAGTGGCTTCACAGGAAGGTTAATGTGCTGGGTCGCATGCAGGGTGCCATGCGTTCTGACAAAAGTCAATCTGATAGAGATTATAAAGCTGCTATGTTTATGAATACTGATGATGTTGATGATACATGTATTTATGGTGATGTGATGCTTAATGAGCTAGGGCGGATCGCTAAGCAGGTTATGCGATTTCCCTTAGCAACAGTGGGAAAGGTTGCAGAGGTGTCCTTAGAAACCTCCAGGGAGCTCTGTGTGTTGGAGCCAGAGGTTGCCGGGGACAACTGTGGTGCCGCTCTGATAGATAAGAGGGTACTTGACCTTACTGATGAGAAAAATGGTAAAACTAAAATGTCTGAATTTGCTTGTAATGAGAATGTGTTACTACAGTCTGTCACTGCTGACAGAAAAAGTCCTCATGAGTTTAATGAAGCGCCACACAGTGGTCAAGTTATGTTATTGCAGCCTGTTGTGTTTAAAAATGTGTTTGCGGCCCCCCACCCTTTCCCCTTCCCCGCTCTGCTGCCCCCACTATATGACCGGTACATTTTGTTCTCTTATGCGCCCATTACTAATGTAATCCTTGGTGTTGCTGAGTATCCTACTAGGTTCCAGAAGATGTGTTTGTAACTGTGTATATACCCTTGTCTTTCTTGTGATGTATAGCTGCATTATGTTCTTTCTTCTGTTTTTACTGTTTACTGTTTGTCAATTGTTTTCTCTTATACTTCTCTTGGAGACAAATAAAAAAAAATTCTGAGAAAAAAAAAATGTGTTTGCGGTGGACACAAATTCTGCTATGCAAAATGGAGAGACTGCAGGGCCGGTAGACACGGGTGCGTTGGCTTTTGCAGAAGTTAACCCTCTCCAGTTGGAAGGATCTGAAAAGGGCGCATACATGGCAGAGGTTTTGTCCTCAGCAAAAGAGATGGGGAATGTTGAGCTTCAGAATGATATGGTAATGGATAGCGATTTGGAATCGCTCAGTGTTGCTGAAAATGAGAGGATGAGTGTCGCACATGCGATTTGCAGTGCTCAAGGAAAGCCACAAGTTTTGTCAGTTACCTCTGAGGTAGAGGTCTCTTTAAGTGACTTAGCCTCTCATGCCTTAGCAAATGAGCCCCTCCACATCGTTGGTAAAGGAAAAGTTCCTAAAGTTCTGTGTTTAGATGTGGCGTGTCTAGAAATAACTGAGATGTTGTTGGAATTGGTAAAAATATTTCCAATGTACACCTGCGTGTATCCACAGCAGAGGAGCGACATGGTACTGCGTAGTACCAATCGGTGGACACAGGTGGTGCTGGCGTTAAGCAATATTGATGAAAATTGGTTGCTCTACTGTTGGTTCATTTTGTGGAAAGTTGTCTCACAGTTCTCCTTGAGAGTGCTTCCAGCGGCGGTTGTGTGCAGAAGGCGCTCAGGGGAATTGTTAGAGAAATCAGAAATAATAGACAAAGTGGAAGTCTCTCCGTCTGCTGATGTGATGGAATGCATTCCTACTGGTGCGGTCCAAGGTACGGCTGAGCAGTGGTTGGTACCTGGCGCGCGCACTGTCTCACCCTCTAGACCTCATGAAAAGGAAGGGCTCGAAATGGACGTGACAGTAGTGGGAATTCAGTCCATCACTCACAGAGAGGTGCAGTTTAAGATACCCGGAGACACTTTGATAGGAAATAACAGTAATGGTAACTGTAATGAAAAAGTGCATGAGAAGCACAGTAGAGTACTGTTAGACAACTCTGAGCTATTTTATGTGAAGTAAATGTGTATAATTTGCGCCACAGAAAAATATTAATTCTCCCAACAAATGGGTAGAATTAAGTGTAATTAAACCTGAATATATTAAATATACTAGTTTAAGAGCTGCCACCTAAAATTTTCAGTGTGTGAAAATACAAGTAGAATCGGAAGTGAAGGGGCGCTGAAACCACAAACTCAATACAAAATAATGTGTATATATAAACATTGAAATGTGCAATCTATTATTACAAAAATCATATATTAATTAGTGAAGTGAATTAGTGTCCATACAATGAAATCAAAGAAAAAAGTCCCAATAGTGCTGAATAATAAGCACCCAATGGTATATCTCAATTCAAAAAGAGGCGTATATATTGCAGTTCTGGAACCTCCACCATATAATTGCACCCGATGTGATCGATAGAAATGGCTCCTTACCAATAATAGTAGACTCTTTTAATTAAAAAAGAAGTCATATACCACTTTTGTCACTAGGATGACTCAGAATGATCCGGATAGGCACGTCAGATGATCCAACATTCATAAAGATAGGAACAGAAAAGCAATCATAGTGAAGTATTGTTTATTAAAATGTAATAAAAAGTAACATGCCAAATGGCTGCTTACTCAGATTGTGCCCTGATCCCGGCACTGAGGCTTTATAGCGTATATTCGATATCCAATCGAACCCGCGGATTCGGATGTAGGACGGTGATCCGTCGCGCTGGTAGTCTCACTGGCCGGCGTACGTTCTACCGTCGAAGCAACGTGGATTCGGAGAAGGATCGAAAATCCGTCGCACTGCTAGTTTCGCTAGTCGGCGTGCGTTCCACCGTCGGAAACCAACGGACCCGGAAATCGGAAGTGGTAGGGGAAAAAACGTGACTGGTTTGCGCCTCGACGTACGTTTCGTGGTTTACGTCATCAGGAAACCACGATGACGTAAACCACGAAACGTACGTCGAGGCGCAAACCAGTCACGTTTTTTCCCCTACCACTTCCGATTTCCGGGTCCGTTGGTTTCCGACGGTGGAACGCACGCCGACTAGCGAAACTAGCAGTGCGACGGATTTTCGATCCTTCTCCGAATCCACGTTGCTTCGACGGTAGAACGTACGCCGGCCAGTGAGACTACCAGCGCGACGGATCACCGTCCTACATCCGAATCCGCGGGTTCGATTGGATATCGAATATACGCTATAAAGCCTCAGTGCCGGGATCAGGGCACAATCTGAGTAAGCAGCCATTTGGCATGTTACTTTTTATTACATTTTAATAAACAATACTTCACTATGATTGCTTTTCTGTTCCTATCTTTATGAATGTTGGATCATCTGACGTGCCTATCCGGATCATTCTGAGTCATCCTAGTGACAAAAGTGGTATATGACTTCTTTTTTAATTAAAAGAGTCTACTATTATTGGTAAGGAGCCATTTCTATCGATCACATCGGGTGCAATTATATGGTGGAGGTTCCAGAACTGCAATATATACGCCTCTTTTTGAATTGAGATATACCATTGGGTGCTTATTATTCAGCACTATTGGGACTTTTTTCTTTGATTTCATTGTATGGACACTAATTCACTTCACTAATTAATATATGATTTTTGTAATAATAGATTGCACATTTCAATGTTTATATATACACATTATTTTGTATTGAGTTTGTGGTTTCAGCGCCCCTTCACTTCCGATTCAACTCTGAGCTATTGGTTGAGGTACCAATGGTCTCAGAAATGGTTAAAGACATTGGTGTGGAAAAATGTGCATTGGTAGGACAATTGCTATTGAAGTGTTGGACAACAATAGGGGGCAATGTGAAACTGCGGGACTGCCCTATAGGGAGTAACTGCTTGCCTGTAGGTGGTCCCTCCATAGACCCTGTCCTAACAAACACGGGGACAAGAGGTCCCAATGACAATGTTGGGTTGAATAACCCCTTGTGGAACAGTGCTGGTGAGGTAAAACAGAAGGATGTGGTGTTGACCTCAGATGGTTTGGTTGCCACGGGTAGCAACAGAGGGGTTAGTGAACCTGAGAAACAAATGTTGTTGGTTAATGTTGCGTCAAGTAGTGAGAGTGGTCAGTTCCTGACAGACCCCGTGGAAGTAGGTCCCCAACAGTCCCAGGAGTGTAGGTCCGTGGGAGGGAAAAGAGGGATCCTGAGGCCAGAAGGTAGAAGGGATAGATGTATTAGTGAGAGCCCATGGTTTAGGAAGAAGTGCTGGTGGAAGCACACCCGGAAGAAGATGTGGGTGGAGTGCCGCTTTAGAGGAAAGGTTGGGCAGATTAGGACTCCTGCTGCTCATAGTTGGCACCAAGCGCCACGGTGAAGTGTTGGTGGAAACATACCCGGAAAAAATGGGCCTGTGCAGCCAATGGTTGGCACAGAGGTGACCCATTTGTGATGATGTGTCTATGTGTTCCTCCCTACGGTTCGAAACAAAGGGGGAGGGTATGTGATGGTTTGGATCTGTCTTGCCTGATGGATGGCTGGTTTTCGCCATATGTTGGAGAGACAGACACATTGATTGCACAGCTGTGTGGTCAGCTTTTGCAGGGTCCTTTCACACGTGCGGACCGTTCGTCCGTTTTTAGACGTCCGTTTTTTGACCGCAATGCTTTCCTATGGGTCCTTTCACATGCATCCGCTAACGTCCGTCTCCGTCAAGCTCCGTTTTTTTGAACGGAAGAAAACCCTATTTTACTTCCGTCAAAAAAACGGAACGGACGAAAAACGGACGTTAGCGGACGATCCGTTTAACATCCGATCCGCTAACGTCCGTTTTTCATCAAAATATGTAATAATAAAAAGTTCTAACCAAAAAAAAAACGGATGAAAAAACTGATGAAAAAACGGACGAAAAAACAGATGAAAAACAGATGAAAAACGGATGAAAAACTGATGAAAAACTGATGAAGAACTGATGAAAAACTGATGAAAACGGATGAAAACAGATGAAAACGGATGAAAACGGATGAAAAACTGATGAAAAACTGATGAAAAACTGATGAAAAACTGATGAAAAACTGATGAAAAACTGATGAAAAACTGATGAAAAACTGATGAAAACAGATGAAAAACTGATGAAAACAGATGAAAACGGATGAAAACGGATGAAAACGGATGAAAACGGATGAAAAACTGATGAAAAACTGATGAAAAACTGATGAAAACTGATGAAAAACTGATGAAAAACTGATGAAAAACTGATGAAAACAGATGAAAACGGATGAAAAACTGATGAAAAACTGATGAAAAACTGATGAAAAACTGATCAACTGATGATAAAAAACGGACCTAAAAAACGGTCCGCACGTGTGAAAAGGCCCGCAGTCTGACCTGAACAGCATTCAGGGCTCCACCCTCCCGAGGAGTCCAGGTCTGGAAGGGAGAACCCTGAGAGTGCAGGTGTGCACTAAATTAGCTGGAGAAGCTAGAGAAGCTGAAGAGTGCAGGCTGCACTATAATACCCAGAGGCCTGAGTCTGAGGTGGCTGACAGGAGTGAGTCTGAGGTGGCTGACAGGAGTCAGGAAGGCTTCACGAGGGAGCCTGAGCAGCGGTGCTACTGCTAAAGATAGCCAGGTGGCTCGGTATTTTCCGTTATACGTGTAAGCCAGGAGGCTGAAGGTACCATTTTGTATGGACTGTGAAAACCCCTGTATATTTTTCTGTTGGATGCAATAAAACCGTGTTTTTTTGCTAAATCTGCTTGAAGACCAGTGACTGTGCAACTCTACATTTATCGCTAATTTTGCGACTTTATCACAATATATATATATATATATATATATATATATATATATATATATATAAGTGTATGCATTTATTTCTCATTTGCATTATATAAAACTTGGTTTATGCATTTACTGAGGTGATATACAAGCTTTATGTATTTACTGCTTTTTGGCACGATATACTAAGTTAAAGTGGTTGTGAACCGTAAAAACAAAAACACTCCCGTTAATGGCACACTCACTGAAGCAATGGCACATACGTGCCGTTGCTTCATTGCACATGTCATGACATAGGCACATGCCGGGGACAGGGAATATCTCCTAAACCATGCAGGTTTGTTTAGGAGATATCCAGGGTAGCTACAGGTAAGCCTTATTTGTAGGCTTACCTGTAGCATAAAGTGGTTGTAAAGGGTTTACAACCACTTTAATGCAACTCTTGCTTATCGGCATGTGTATTTATTGGTGTGTGTGTGCACACACATACACAATTAATCCTGTTATACTTATAGTATTTAGCATTGTGTTTTTTGTTAATTGTTCTTATTTATCAATGGTCAATGTATAAAAAGATTTTTTTTTTTTATGGTGACGTTTTAATAATGCACATTTTATTAAGGTGTGTGTCATAATGCAGCTGCTGACTCTTAATATTAGGACTCATACCTGTCCTGGAATCCCGTGATGTCAGCACCCCGGGTGCTGCCGCTGCCATTGCGGGTCAGGCATCCCAACAGTGTAGCCTTGCAGCTTCATGGCCAGCTCCCTACTGCGCTTCTGTATTAGCCCAGTGGTGGGGGAGGAGGCCGGCCATGATGAAGCACATCGCCGCGACCAAGTCCGCCAGAAGTGGGGGCAGGGTACGTGTCAATTTAAAACAAGTACCTGCTCCCCCTTGAAAGGTGTCAAATGTGGCACTGGGGGGGATTAAAGAAGCAGAATTTACACTTTTGGTGGAACTCCGCTTTAGTTATTTTAGTTGATTGCTAGTTGCTGGTTGGATTGGCAACTACATTCATCAATAAGACATTTAATAAAACAAATAGTTTATTTATGTTAAGTTTTCCATAAGAACAACATGTATTTTTATTTATTTTTTCACAGATAACATTTTCTTATCTAACTCAAAAATGGACATCCGTTCATTTTATACAAGGGTAAATGTTAAGGCCCAAAAGGCTGATAATTCAAAAGAGCAGCAAAAACAAAAAAGTCAGCCTGGTCCGTCTTCTTCCATTGAGGAGTGTGAAGAGCTTGAGAAGGATGACGTTGAATATGACACTGCTGAAACACTATCAGATAATGAACCTCTTTTTGAAATCATCAGTAGTCAAAAACTGCTCTATCACTCATATGCAGATGACACACAACTGTATTTCCGCATTTGAAATAAAAAGGATCACCACCTCAATCTAGAGACATGCCTCTCTTTGATAGAGGACTGTATGACAAAGAGTTATCTTAAACTCAACGGAGCGAAAACAGAACTTCTCCTGTTTTACGCCAAGCATAGGAATCAACCAGCAACAACTTAGACCCCCCCGCCCATTCTGGGCAAAATCATCACCCCTAGCGCCAAAGTCAAAAGTCTTGGGGTCATCTTTGACTCCTACATGACAATGGACGCACAAATAGGGTTAGTTGTTAGCGGATCTCACCATCTGCTGCGCCTACTATGCAGACTTATTCCTTTCATTCCAAAAGAAGACATAGCGGTCGTGGTGGGAGCAATTGTTAACTCCAGACTGGACTATGCAAATGCCCTTTACCTCGGACTCCCCAAGTACCAAATCGCTCGTCTGCAAGTCGTTCAAAACAGGGCCGCCAGACTTGTGACTGGGAAAAAACCGAGGAGGGAGGGATCCACCTGAACAACAAGGTGAAGAGGCACAACGTACAGTGACTTTTTTGGAGAAAGAGGGGACGGGAAATATCGGTACTCACGTCCCCTCGCAGGAATACTCCCAACCTCAAAGAACACAACAAAATCGGAGACAAAGGGGCAAATCACAAAATTCAGGAAGGGGGACTTACCAAACTCGCAGCCAGGCACAATAATTGACTTGCCAGGGCAGATAAGTCCAGCCACTGACAATAAAGTCATTAACTTATCCTCTTTTTTCATTGAAAAAAGACACATTGAACTACTACAGCGAGGGATGTCTTTTTCTCCAACCAATGATATGGAGGAGTTCACTGTTTACAAGGACATTGTATTGTTTCTGCGGAAGGTTTTCTTTAAATCACTATATCAATGTGATACAACCGAAATACCGCAAGAACCACAATTAGATCATGATGATCAACAAGCTCTCTCAATATTGGAAGCCCTATTGGAAGAAAACGAACCCCTTGGAATGGAATTTTCCATGATGGACAGACAAGTTAAACTCAACATAAAATCTTCCAATATGCCCTCTCTAAACAAAAATAAATGGCTGAACATCTTCCTGGAATTGGTACAAAAAGATCTTGAAGAGATCTCCTGGAAAACCAAGAATTTGGACAATCTTACTCAAGAAGAACGACAGGCAATGAAAGAATTAAAGGAAGCAAACAATCTAATTATTAAAAGAAGTGACAAAGGAGGTAATGTCGTACTCATGGATGAAGCCGATTACGAAGAAGAAGTAAAACGACTCCTTGGGGATACAAATACATACCGAAGATTAGAAGGGGATCCCTTCCCCGAAGTGGTGAGGCAACTCAACAGTAAACTTGATGATGCTGCGGAGGCGGGGCTTTTAAAGAAACGGGACTTCGATCACCTAAAAGTTAAAGATTATAACATCCCAATTTTTTACTGTATTCCCAAAATACATAAACGCCTGACTAAGCCACCGGGGAGACCGATCGTGTCTGCAATTCATGTTCCACTTGACAGAGTGGGGACCTATCTGGACCTCCTCATGAAAGACATGGTTCAAAAATTAAAATCATATGTGCAAGATACCCGCGATGTCCTCTCAAAAATAGCAACCATCACGATTGAGGATGAGGCATGGCTTGTTGGCATTGATGTTGAATCGTTATATACATCTATCCCCCATGAATGGGGAATCAGAGCGACCAAGACGTTTCTAGATAAACATTACCCCTTGTTAGGTCATCAAAATGAATTTTTATGTGATCTTCTTGAATTTGCTCTGGTGAACAATTTCTTTCAGTTTGCATCTTATTATTACCAACAAATCACTGGAACATCGATGGGTGCAGCTTGGGCCCCGGCCTATGCCTGCCTACATCTAGGCCTATGGGAGGAAGAGGTTATATATATCTCCCCCATGTACCTCAGCCATGTCCATACATGGCTGAGGTACATTGATGACGTGTTCATGGTCTGGACGGGGAACTTTGATGCCCTCCATGACTTTATCACTGAACTTAATATCAACGATCGCAACATACGATTAACATATGTATGTGATAAAACACAAATCTCGTTCCTTGATCTGAAAATTGGTAAAAAGAATGGGAAAATAACTACCTGTACCTTCCGCAAGGAAACGGCTGCCAACACCCTATTGAGGGCAGACAGTCATCACCCACTTTGGCAAAAGAACGGGATCCCTACCGGCCAATTTATGAGGATCAAACGGAACTGCTCTGAACCCTCAACCTACTATGCGGAAAGCAAAGACTTATATCAAAGGTTTCGGGAAAGGGGATATTCCCACAGACAGATTAAACTGGCTAAACTGAAAGCAGCACAGAGGAGCAGAATCAGCCTACTCTCAACTGACAAAAAAGAACACATAAGAAATGAACCATCAGGACCAGTGAGGATGATCACTACTTATGGCCCTCAATGGGGCAATGTAAGGAAGATACTAATGAAACATTGGAATGTTCTGACCAGCAATAAATCCTTGGCCAAAATTGTTGGTGAAACCCCCATGATGGTGGCACGAAGAACAAACAACTTAGGTGACATCTTAATTCAATCTGAATTCATTAAAAAACCAAACACTTCATGGCTATCAGACTACCCACGCAGCATGGGAATGTTTGCATGCTCCAAATGTCAAATATGCCCATTTGTGGATCGAACGGACACGTTTAAAGATGCCCTAGGACAGAAGACATATGTAATCAAAGATCTAATTAACTGCTCCACGGAGAGGGTTATTTACATGTTAACCTGTCCCTGCCACAAAATCTACATCGGGAAGACAAAGAGACAACTACGAATAAGAATTGGAGAACATCTACGTGACATTAAAAAAGAAAAAACAAGGAGTCAAGTAAACCCTGAAAAAATGCATGAAAGTCCGGTAGCAAAACATTTTGCTGAATACCATGATGGGAAACCCGATGGTTTAAAGGTTAAGGGGATCTATGCACTAAAATTGTCAGCCAGAAGAGGCGACTTTGATAAAATCTTACTAAAGAAAGAAAAATGGTGGATTTTTTCTCTCAAATCTTTGGCCCCCATAGGAATGAATATTGAAATGAATCTACAATCTTTCCTATAAAAGCCTGTCACTTTTACCACCGTATCTTTAAGACATATGATATACTATACTGAGAAACCTACCAGTCTAATCCTATTCTTTCCTGACCTACACAAAAATACTGGGCTCACTAATCTTCTAATCAGACTAGACTTCTGATTATCTTTTATTTCACATCAATTTACTTCACTTTATCTCTATACATCTTTGCTTTCCTTCTATTATTCTACTGATTATTACATAGCCAGAAGTATACTGACCGTCATAAGCTATAGTACTTCATTAACCAAACATACATGTACCCATATAGGGGGGTAAAACATCCTCTCTCACATCATGTATAGATTTTGCCGGCATAGTTCTGCCATACTTGTACACAATATCTCTGTTTGATAAATCCTTTACCCTATCCTTCCTCTGTTCTCTCTCTCCCCTCCCCCTTCATTTACATAATTTTTTTAAAAAAAATTCAGTAATTGTTTGCTCTGTTTATGTTTATGTTTTTTGCTATATACTTTATAAATATTTTTCTTTTTTTGTCTTAAGATATATTGTGTATCTATTTACTGGAAATAGTGGAGGGGCCTTACTCCTTCTGTATATACTAGTTCCTGTTTCCACATATAGGTTTGTCATTTTTTCGTGAACAATAACTAATTTAAGACTGCCATCAATCCAAGACATCATCTCCAACACACGGGGCGGTATCCATCTATCCAACTCTGTAATTTGAAAACATAAAACCATTCATCCAGGAGGGGGCGCGCGTTGACGGCACATATAGGAGCAACGCACGCCAACCACCTCATCGTCCAGAAGAAGCTACGCGATTACGTCCAGCGAAACGCGTTGACGTCAGAGGTCCAGGACGTTCTGTGTGTCTGATCCCCCGGAGCAGGATGTAGCTGTAGACGGGATACGGAGACACTCTAAAACACACTGCTGCCTACACATCGACCACTTCCATCAGGAGGACATACGGCACTGCAGTGATCTCCCTAAAACCCCTTTTTGCAACCACGAATCCAGAACCTCTCTCCCGCTATGACCTACAGTCGATCGTACCATTACCACACATGAAGTAAAGTAAAAACGCCCTCTGATCACGGACACAGCGGATACGGTAATGTGGAGTACATTTGATATATTTGGAGACTATTCTCAGATCTAGGTAACAGCATCCCTTGGAGAGATATACTCTTAACATCTCATCTAGCAAAAGACTGTTAATAGTCCTATTGGTGCTCGGTCTAGAAATCCTTACACGGAAATATACCTATGATTTATACAATTTCAAGTTTTGAACCATATCTGACCCATAGGACCACACTATTTTTGATACATCAGCAGTCCATCATGCCACGATGTTGAGTTTTTTCTGAGATATCGTCGAGTCCTCATACACAACTATCCCTGTATTCATGGCTATATAGCAATTAGATTGCTATCTATTAGTCCCCCTTTGGTTACCTCTACCTCCACTATTTCCATACCCCGCGGGGACGCACTAATTGGAATTATCCCCATATATATATATACTTGATTGATTCATTACTTATTGCGGTGACTTTTCCGCTGGGAATTCCAACTAGTGCGTACACACACGTCCGGACATCTGTGTTTGTTTTTGTTTTTGTTTTCATTTATTTTTGTTGCATGTATGTATCTGTCCCCATGTGTTGGCAACCAACATGTACACAGTGAGCTGGTTGTTCACTTATGTACTACTGCTTGTCACTCTGGAGACCTATATGTTATTGGCTCACTCAGCCACTTCATTAGGTTTTTGAGGTTCCATAATTAATTTTGTAATAAATTTATATTATTTTATACATTAGCGTGTATGACCCATTATTGCCAATAGTAGCTCCTTTTATCAACTGTGATCTCCTCCTTCTTTGGAAATTAACTGTTTGGTAGCCCTTTTTCTTTTGACTCATTTATGCTAGCTACGGTAATTCACCCACATTTGGGTTGTGGTCTCCCCGCTATATATGAACCTCTTTTGGTTGCTCTAAAATAATAGCAACCCAACGCCCTGTGCCATATTCTCTGTTTGTTTATAAACAACTTAGACCCCCCCGCCCATTCTGGGCAAACTCATCACCCCTAGCGCCAAAGTCAAAAGTCTTGGGGTCATCTTTGACTCCTACATGACAATGGACGCACAAATAGGGTTAGTTGTTAGCGGATCTCACCATCTGCTGCGCCTACTATGCAGACTTATTCCTTTCATTCCAAAAGAAGACATAGCGGTCGTGGTGGGAGCAATTGTTAACTCCAGACTGGACTATGCAAATGCCCTTTACCTCGGACTCCCCAAGTACCAAATCGCTCGTCTGCAAGTCGTTCAAAACAGGGCCGCCAGACTTGTGACTGGGAAAAAACCCTGGGAATCAATCTCACCTTCACTGAGATCCCTTCATTGGTTACCAGTAAAAGACAGAATTGCTTTTAAAGCTCTCTGTCTAACGCATAGATGTATTCATGGGAATGCCCCCCAATATCTGTGCGAAAAAATAAAAGTTCATAATCCCAATCGCATTTTGCGATCCACCAACCAAAATCTACTCCAGATACCGAAAGCCAACTACAAGTCCAGAGGAGATAGAAGATTTGCGGTCCAAGGTCCCAGACAATGGAACGCTTTACCAACCAGCATTCGGTTGGAGGAGAACCACTTAGCATTCAGGAGAAAGATCAAGACTCATCTCTTTTGATACCAAAGGAGACAGGAACAACAAGTGCCCAGAGGCGATTCAGTTCGCATGTGCCGCGCTATATAAGTTTTCATTCATTCATTCATTCAACCTTCATTGCAGGTTGAGGACACAAGCACCTCCTCACAAAGCATTATTCAACACAGAGCTTATGAAGAGCAATGCAGTGAAGCTGAACAGCCACAGAGTGCATAAACATCTGCTAGCATTGAAAAAACAAAAGGTACAAGGACCAGATGATATCAGCCAGTGTGCTAGTGAAGGGCCAAGACAGCCTGTATTAAAATAATACCCGCAGAAAAAAATAGGGGCACGCTTAAGGTCATTCCGTCCACAGTGGTTTGGATCGTTTGAATGGTTGGAATATTCTGTGTCCCAGGATGCTGCATACTGTTTCCCGTGCGTTTTTTTTTCAACATCAAAATATCTCCATGGGCATTCTAAAAAAGTACCGTTTGTCAATATAGGGTACAAAAACTGGAAAAATGCACTTGAAACCGGTAAAGGAATAATACAGCATGCAAAGTCTGCTTCACACAAGGATTGCCATGTCAGATGGGAGGATTTCAAAAAGAGTGTAATGCCGCGTACACACGATCACTTTTTGTGACATTGCATACACACCATGGTTTTTCCACAATGCTCTTGCAAAGCGCGGTTACGTAAGACACTTTCGACGGCACTCTGTTCCATTGAAGCTCCCATCTCATAACTTGCTTCTAAGCATGCGCGGGTTTAAAAACGTCGTTTTAAACAACGTTTTGCCCACACACCATCACTTTTTATGACAAAAAACGACATTTTGAAAAACGACACAAAAAATTCAAGCATGTTGGAATTTTTTTTTGGTCGTTTTTTTTGAAGACATAAAACGACGTTTTGCCCACACACGATCATTTTAAATGACGTTTTTTAAAACGTCGTTTTTTTTTTATCACAAAAAGTGATCGTGTGTACGCGGCATGAGGCAGGATACATCCATCATGAAAGAGCTAACTAAAGCTCATACACGAGAGGTCAATGAGAATAGATATTACATAAAGACAATTGCCCAAGTTTTGTTGCTAACAGCCAAGACTAAAATTGCCCAGCGAGGGCATCGGTCCAGCTCAGATTATGTTAATCATGGAAATGTGCGTGAAATTCTCTATTTAATTGCAGAAAAAGACAGCGTTATAAGAAAAAAAATGACAGGACCTAGGAATGCAACATATCTGCATCCAACTATACAAAATATACTTCTTTCAATTATGGCTGCTCTTGTTATAGAAGGCATCGCACAGAGCATTAAAGGAAGTCCATTCTCAAAAAAGAAATACTGGTTCGTTGGGCTTCCTCCACCTCCCCCTCCGTTACTTCCTGGGAGAATAGAGTTAATGCAGTGCTGCCCGTGTATAAACTGACTTACATTAGTCGTGGCTGCCCCTGGAAGTACGATAAGGTATGGCTACCGTGGACGGGGCACTAGTGGGCCGGGTGTGGGCCCCTTTCACTGAGATGTAGATGCATGCTATATTTCCACGGGTTGTGCTCCTACCCCCGCCCTTGCACTATCTGCTCTGGGCGTACTCCCCTTTTGTGTGGTTGACTCTGCCTACTATGTGATATGTAAGTCTGTTTGTGCACTATGGTATTCATTCGTCTTCTTTTGAATTTTTTCCTTATTTTTTATTCTGTAACGAACTGTCTGTATTCCAGTTGTTTATTTCCTGTATTTGTACTCCTCCAATAAAAGCACTCCTGATTGTTAAAAAAAAAAAGGAAGTCCATTCTCCATCGTTGCAGATGAAACAAAGGATCTGAGTAAATCAGAACAACTGTCTGTTGTAGTGCGATTTTTTCATGATAAGATGGTCCATGAACGGTTCTTACAATTCTACAGAGCAGATAGCCTTGATGCTGAATCTCTAACAGGATACATATTCCAGGTCCTAGCATCTCTAGGCATTGATCAAAATGATTGTGTTGGACAAGGCTATGATGGAGCCTCTGTAATGAGTGGCCGGCTTAATGGCGTGCAAGCACGCATTAAAAAGGAGGTCCCTTGTGCACTTTACATTCATTGCATGAGTCACCGCCTCAACCTGGTAATCGTGGACACTGTGAAGAATGTACAGGTAGCAAATACATTTTTTGTAAAACTCGAAAAGCTATATGTGTTTTGCAGTACATCTGTTGTTCACTGTGTGTTTGCTAATGTGCAACAAGAAATGTCAGGCAAACCAGCTATCCAGCTTAAACAATTAGGCTTCATTTCCACTGGCGTTTTTACAGCCACTTTTCTGAGCGTTTTTTACAGCTTAAAAACGCCTGTCCATGTTTATTTTAGAAAAAAAAAAATGTTTTGTTTTTTGAGCTGGAGCTTTAAAAACGCTGCGGCAGCGTTTTTTGAGCGTTTTTACACAATGCAGAGGCTTAACCCCTAATACCGCGTACACGCGGCTGTTTTTTGCGATGAAAAAAAAAACGACGTTTTCAATCATGAAAAAAAACGACGTTTTTCAAACTTCATTTTCCAAAACGACGTTGCATACACACCATCGTTTTTCTACAAAGCTCTAGCAAAGCGCGGTGACATACACCACGTTCGACGGCACTCTTTTCCATTGAAGCTCCGTCTCATAACTTGCTTCTGAGCATGCGCGGGTTTAAAAACGTTGTTTTGAACGTCGTTTTGCCCACACACCATCACTTTTTATGACACAAAAAACGACGTTTAGAAAAACGACACAAAAAATTCAAGCATGTTGGAATTTTTTTTGGTTTTGCCCACACACGATCAATTTAAATAACGTTTTAAAAAACGTCGTTTTTTTTCATCGCAAAAAACGACTGTGCATTAGGCTTCAAAGCGAGTATAACAAGCATGCTTTACTGCATATACAGACTGATTTTACTGTTGTGGGTTTAGGAACACTTAAAGGGGTGTTCCAGCCCAAAATTGTGTTTATTAAAAGTCAGCAGCTACAAAAAGTGTAGCTGCTGGCTTTTAATAAACACTCACTTACCTGCTCCTGCGTTCCAGCGACGCGCCGACCGGGGCTCCGCTCCTCTCCCCCCCTCCCCAGCCGGCGTCTCCATCCAGACTGTGGGCACCAAATCGTAACAGCCTTCGGCTTCACGGCCGGGCACCCACTGCGCATGCGCGAGCCGCACTGCGCATGCGCGCGCGGCTCGCCGCTGATTGGAGAGGCGATCGCATGGGACCTGTCAGTGTCCCATGTGATCGCCTACAGGGAGGGGCTGGTGTAGGCGATTAAGGCTTAATCGCCTAACCAGCCCCTCGGCGGAAGCAGGAAGTGGGACAGGAAGTCCCACTCCTACTGAAGCCCCCACTACCCCCCCCCCCCAAAAAAAATTACATGCCAAATGTGGCATGTAAGGGGGAGGGGATTAAAGGGGTTGTAAAGACAAAAATATTTTCCTCTTAAATTAAAGTCTGACAGTAGCTGATAAAGTAAAAAGTAATGTTTTGCATTATAACTAGTTTGATACCTGTTGAAATTTAGCTGTTTTATTCACCTCCGTCACTCCTGAATCATTATTCTCACCGACTTCCTGGTTTGCGGTGAGTGTTCTTTCTTGCTACATCACAGCCTAATGGGAACTACGGTTTCCATTAGGCTTAGCCTCCATGCCTATGAGGGTTAAGAGAGCATCTTCACGCAGGGCTGTAGTCATTGGGAGGGGGTGAGAACATTCTGCTTTCCACCATGCAGGTGCTGGTGGAAAGCAAGAAAAGGAGAGACAGGAAATGGCATTTTCAAACCTGGATTACTATATTTTGGAAGTCAAAAGGAAAAACGAGGTACGTGATATTTAAATGCTCTAGCTTACAGCAATCAATTGATCTAATAAAAAACGAACCTTTAGTGTTCCTTTAAGCAAAAGTTGTTTTTTGGGTGGAACTCCTCTTGA
Organism: Rana kukunoris; assembly: GCA_029574335.1. Lineage (NCBI taxonomy): Eukaryota > Metazoa > Chordata > Amphibia > Anura > Ranidae > Rana > Rana kukunoris. The sequence goes on along the minus strand of CM056049.1, from coordinate 721,719,058 downwards.
AGCTCAAGTTGTTCTGGAGACTATAGTGTCCCTTTAACCACTTAAGACCCGGACACTTACGCTGCTAAATGACCCAAGGTGTTTTTACAATTCGGCGCTGCGTCGCTTTAACAGACAATTGCGCGGTCGTGCGACGTGGCTCCCAAACAAAATTTGCGTCCTTTTCTTCCCACAAATAGAGCTTTCTTTCGGTGGTATTTGATCGCCTCTGCGATTTTTATTTTTTGCGCTATAAACTAAAATAGAGTGACAATTTTGAAAAAAATCACTATTTTTTTACTATTTGTTATAAAAAAAATCAAATAAACTAAATTTTAGTAAAACATTTAGGCCAAAATTTATTTAGCCACATGTCTTTAGTAAAAAAAAAAATCGTAATAAAAAAAATAGCTACCTAGCGGGAACAGCGACACTAATACAGCGATCAGAAAAATGATCGCTTAGTGACGCTGGCAATAGGGAGTGAAAGGGTTAACTAGGGCGGTGATCAGGGGGTTAAAACTTTATTAGGGGGGTGGGGGGGCTATCCTGAACCTAACACTAACTGTTTTTTACAGTGCCTGTCACACTGACACTAAATGCAGTGATTAAATCACTGCATTCAGTAACACTGTGACAGGGGGGTGGGGGGGGCGATCACAAGGGGTTAATATGCCTATGTGAGTGTGTGTCAGTGTTGTGTTGGTGCACACTTACTTGGCATGTCTTCTCTCATCAGCAGCGCTGGGAAACAGCGCTGCGATGAGAGAAATGATCATTTCCTCCTTCCTGTGTAAACACAGGAGGAGGAAGTGACAGGCTGGGAGCGCGCTCCCATTGGCTGGGAGCGATCGCGGGGGGGGCGGAAAACACGGACATCCGCCCGCTCGTCGGCGATCGCTCCCAGAGCCAGGGGGACCGCCGCACGCCGCGGAGGGGGTCCCGATGGGACCCCCGAACCGCACTAAGGCGAGGGCGTAAATTTACGCCCTTGTGCCTGTACGAGCCATGTTGTGGACGTACATAGGCGTGCGGGGGTCCTTAACTGGTTAACAAAAATAGTTGCAATTATTGTTGTTCATTTATATAACTATAGCTTGAATATGTTTTGAATATTGCCTATGCTTCAAAATAGGTATTGCAGTTCATTTTGCAATGTTTACCATTATGCCGATTAATAATGTTTTTTTGTAGGGGATTTTAAATTATTATGTACATTTCAACTATAGGACTTAATAAATAGCATTATTCTGACTCCGATTGTTGTGATAGCGATATATCCCTTGCTGAGACCTCTATGCCTGGCCTGTATAAGTAGATGTACTCACTGTGGACAATCCTTGTCAGATAGCTGAACTCGTCAATACCGATTCATTCAAAAGAGGTGTTTATTCTTTAACTTCAGGTGGTTACAGCAGATAACAGGAACAGCAGATGAATGGTAATAGTATTGTGCGGTCAAAAGATGATGCCTTTCCCAAGTACCGTGCAGATACATGTGTGTCCTTGTACATGGCTTGCTAGCTGAGGGAATGACACAGGAAGTACTACCCACAGGAAGTAGGGAGGGGCATACATAAACTGGAAAATGTGGTAACTAATGAGGAATTACAGAGAACATGTACATTGCAAGAAAGGCCACTAGATGGCAGCATAGGATAACACATAGATTTAGCTATGAGAAAATAGTTAAGCAAACCACACTATATGAACTCTAATCTATATAATAATACTAATATTAACTGAGGCTGTGCATCTCATATTCTATGCCCATATTGGGGCAGCACACTCCCCGTCTGGCATGGTAATGCCACTATTTACCTAATACAACGGTAGTTATGCAAATAAACAACAGCGCAATTTGCTTGATGTCTTGAAAACCTGAAAGACATAATGGAGAACATGCATATAATGCAACAACAACTATAATATAAAGCTTCAAGTTGTGACAACTAAAGTCCCAGATACTTGCTTCTCGAAGTCGCAGGTAGGATCCAACAGCATACCCAAGTAAGTTCAGTCTCCAAACGGCAAGAGCAAAATTAGTTCCGTGATAGGTCTGATGAAAGTCTTTACAGTCCCTTGTCTTGAAACTTTCACCTCCACCTTACGTACCTTACCGTCATCACTAGGAACGCTCTTTACAATAAGTCCCATAGGCCACTCGACTCTTTCAGCTTGCTGATCCTTAAGCAGAACGAGATCTCCAACTTGGATGTTAGGATTCGGGCGCTGCCATTTCCTGCGTCCTTGCAGAGTAGAAAGATACTCCAGGTGTTGTACTCGCTTCCACTGATGGTAGCACAGATTTCCTGATTTAAAGTCTCCAGGTGGCACGGGAACAGACCCAAGCTTCTGGGTAAGAAGAGTGGCTGGAGTAAGGATAGTTGGGGTCTCTGGATCTGTAGACACTGGAACAAGTGGTCTTGAATTGATTATGGCAGATGCTTCTGCCAGGAAGGTGGTTAGAATCTCATGGGTAAGTCTTGTGGAGTTCAAGTCCATAAGCATAGAGTCCAGTATTTTTCGCGTGATTCCTATCATTCTCTCCCATGAACCACCCATGTGGGAAGAATGAGGAGGATTGAAAATCCATGTGCAGCCTCTTTCAGCTAAAAGGTCTTGTATTGGCCTAGAGTTGAGCTGTAACTCTCGACAAGCTCCAACGAAATTAGTTCCACAGTCGGATCTTAGTGTCTTGACTGGTCCTCTGATGGCAAGGAACCGTCTTAGAGCGTTGATGAAACTTGAGGCATCCATAGATTCTATTACTTCAATGTGTACTGCACGCACACTCATGCAGGTGAACAGCACAGCCCATTGCTTGCTATTTGCTTGGCCACCTCGGGTTCTGCGGGCTGTTACCGTCCATGGTCCGAAGACATCCAGACCAACATGAGTAAAGGGTGGGTCAGTACTTAGCCTGTCAGCTGGCAAATCTGACATTTGCTGTTGCTGATGTTTCCCTCTCAGTTTGCGGCACTGAACACAGCTGTGCAGTGTAGCTGTAATCTGTCTTTTTGCTCCTATAATCCAAAGGCCTGCAGCTCTTATGGCTCCCTCTGTGAAGTGTCTACCTTGGTGTTTCACCCCTTCATGGTAGTGCCGTATGAGCAAAGTGGTGATGTGATAGCGAGCAGGTATAATGAGAGGATTCTGTTCTTGCTCACTGAACTTAGCCTTGTTTAAGCGTCCACCAACCCTTAACGTGCCATCATTGTCAATGAATGGGTTCAGGTTAGCAATTGGACTGTTTTTTGGAATGTCCCCCTTGTCACGGATACGTCTGATTTCTGAGCCAAAGACATCCTGTTGTACACTGCGTATTACGATCAGTTCAGCTTCAGCAATGTCTTTTGCAGAAAGAAGCTTTTGGCACATGTGCCAACCTTGACAGTGAGCATCTGTGGGCTTCGTGTGAAAGCAGCGTGCTATATGAACTAACCTTGCGGTGGTGCGTACCAGCCTTGTCCACTTGGAGAAACGTTCAAAGCGTTGACAGCCCAAGGCACGTCTTTGTTCAGTTCTGGTGACAAGGGTTTTAACTTCAGGACGAACCTCTGGATCTTTGTCGGGTTCTAGAAGACTGAAGACATCAGCCGTGGTTTCTTCTGGATCAGCCAGCAAGAATTCAGGACCTTTTAACCAAGAAGAATTTACAAAGGCACTCGCAGACACTGGCCTGGTGCCATGATCTGCAGGATTAATTTCAGATGGAACATAATGCCATTGCTCAGGTTTAGATGATTTTCTTATTCTTTCTACGCGGTTGCTGACATAGACATAGAAACGTTTAGTCTGGTTGTATATGTAGCCCAGAACAACCTTGCTGTCTGTGTAGAATTTAATGTCATCTATCTGAATGTCTAGCTCACGCAGTATGAAATCTGCAATTTCTACAGCTAGCACAGTCCCACAAAGTTCAAGCCTAGGAATTGTGTGTTCAGGCTTGGGTGCTAACTTAGCTTTCCCAAACAGAAACCCTACATGGGTTAGATTAGCTGAATCTCTCACCTTGAGGTAAGCAACGGCCGCTATGGCCTCAGTAGATGCATCTGAGAAGATGTGAAGCTCTTTCCTCTGACTGGTAGCAAGGGAAGTTGGAGTGTAGCAGCGTGGTATACAGATTCCATCTAAGGCATGTAACGATTGTTTCCAGGACTCCCACTTTGAAAGTTTGTCTATTGGTAGTGGAGCATCCCAATCTTTGATAGTCTCTGAGAGCTGCCTAAGTATGGATTTACCTTGTATGGTGATGGGGGCCACAAATCCCACTGGATCGTATAGGCTGTTCACCACTGACAGAACTCCACGCTTGGTAAATGGCTTGTCTGCAGAGCTGGCTTGAAAACCGAAGGTGTCTTTTAATAAGTCCCACCGAAGGCCCAGACTTCTCTGCACAGGTGGCATGTCCATCCCCAGATTTAAGTCTTTAAACCCTGTGGCATGATCGCCAGGTCGAAAGGCTTTCATAACAGCAACACTGTTTGAGGCAATCTTGTGTAGTCTGAGGTTAGCCTCAGAAAGCATACCTTGTGTCCTTTGGAGCAGGTCTATGGCTTCTTCCGCTGTAGGTAAAGATTTAAGTCCGTCGTCCACATAGAAGTCTCTCTCGACGAAATGTCGAGCATCTGCACCATACTCCTGTTCTCCATCAAGAGCAGTCCTTCGTAAACCGTATGTTGCAACGGCAGGTGAGGGGCTATTTCCAAAAACATGAACCTTCATGCGGTATTCAATCATCTCATTGTCCATGTTGTTGTCACGGTGCCACAGAAACCTTAGGAAGTTCCTATGGTCTTCTCGTACAATAAAGCAATGAAACATTTGTTCAATGTCGGCAGTTATGGCAACTGGCTCTCTTCTGAACCTCATGAGTACACCTACAAGGTTGTTGGTTAGGTTAGGGCCAGTGAGAAGAATATCGTTCAAGGATACGCCCTGATGCTTGGCACTGGAGTCGAACACTACCCTGATTTGTTTTGGCTTACGTGGATGGTACACTCCGAAGAAAGGTAGGTACCAGCACTCATCGTGTATTTGAAGAGGTGGAGCTGGCTCAGCGTGCTCATTGTCAAAGATCCTCTTCATAAAGGTAATGAAATGGTCCTTCATTTCAGGCCTGTTCTTTAGTGTTCGTTGAAGTGAGTTGAATCTGGATAAAGCATGTTCACGATTGTTTGGCAGTTTGACCTTTGCAGCACGAAGAGGCAATGGTGCAACCCAGCTGTTGGACTCATCCTTGAAGAATTCTTTGTCCATTATTTTGATGAACTCTCTGTCTTCAACTGACAAGGCTATTTTGTTGTCGTCACTTGTTGTACAAAACACTGTGGTACCTAGGTTGTCGTCACAAAGGATAGGAGTGACATCAGGTACTTGGATGATGTCAAGAGGCTTCTCCTTTACTTCATAATGGTAAGGGCACTCTTTGAAGTGGGATGCACGTCCATTTCCTAACATGTAAGTTTTGAAGGAGTGGATCTCAGATGACGTACACATTCTATCCAAGCATACATCGCCCACTATTACCCAGCCTAGATCAAGTCTTTGTGCATAAGGGGCATCCTCAGGTCCATCACACTGCTCACGTACCTTATGTACTCTGAGAATGTCTCTTCCTAGCAAAACTAAGATTTCAGCATTCATGTCCATTGCGGGAATCTCATCAACAAGGTGCCTTAAGTGAGGATGGTGATATGCAGCCTCTGGAGTAGGAATCTCTTCTCGTTCGTCTGGTATCTGGTCACACTCAACTAATGTTGGTAGGAGTATGCCATCTTTCCCTTCGATATGAGACACCATGAACCCATCGACCCTTCTGCCGAAAGTCTCTACGCGACCAGAACAGGTTCTGAGAGTATACGGTGTGGCATGACCCTCAATGCCAAAGATCTCAAAGAATTTAGGCTTGACCAGGGATCTGTTGCTCTGTTCATCTATTATGGCATACATCCTGGCAGCTTTTTCAGGTTGATCCTCTGGGTATACCTTAACAAGGCATATCTTGGCACAGCACTTGTGATCTAAACCTTCTCCACAGACTTCTGTGCATGAAGAAGAAACATTCTCCTTGGCTAGAGCGTGGCTTTGTTGCTCCCCGCCATGATTTGAGAGAGGGGTGGAGGTAGGTAGCTGCTGTGGGCTGTCTGTAATTGGAGTAGGATGCATAGCTGTCACATGTCTTTCGCTACTGCATTCTGTGCACTTGATGACAACTTTACAGTCCTTGGCAAAATGACTATAAGAAGCACAGCACCTGTAGCATACTCCAAGTTTCTGGAGAATCTCCCTGCGCTCTTGTAAAGTCTTTGCTCTCAGCTCCCGGCATTTCTTAAGAGGGTGAGGCTTCTTGTGAATAGGGCACTGACGATTAGGATCTTTATCTCTACCACCCAAATCACTCTGGTATGCATGAGAGGACACAGGTGGTGAGACGTCTGTCCTTTTAACAGATATTGCTCTATGAAAGTCTCTGCGTTTAGCTGCTGTGTTATCATACCTTGGTGATGGTGATGATGATGAAGCAGGTAAGTTGGGTTCACTGAAGCTGAAGCTGGGATCATTTCTCATCCAGGCTTGTTCACTGATGAACCTGCAAAAATATGAGAATGGAGGAAAGGATACGTCATAGTCTCTTTTGTACCTTGAGCCCTGCTGCGCCCATGTCTCTTGCAGGCCGTATGGCAGTTTAGACACCACTGGATTGACACCAGTGTCCAGGAAGCTTAGTCCAGGTAGACGTGGGTCTGTCTTTGCCAACTCTAACTCCATGAGGAGGTCACTTAGATCTTGAAGCTTGCGATAGTCTTTGTTCCCTATTTTTGGGAAGTTTTGCAGTCTCTTGAATAGAGCGCTTTCTATGGCTTCTGAGCTACCATAGGCTTGCTCAAGTCTTGCCCATGCAGCAACAAGACCTGCATCTGGGTGGTCAACATGTACTGTCCTCAGTCTTTTAACACGATTTGCAGATTCTGGCCCCAGCGACTTTATGAGAAAATCAAGTTCCTGCTTGGCAGTAAGGTTGAAATCAGCAATGGCAGCCTTGAAGGTTGATCTCCAGGCCCTGTAGCTCTCTGGACAGTCATCAAACCTTGAGAGGCTAGTGTTAATGAGCTCACGGTGTGCCATATATCTGGCGAAGTCATTCAAGTCTGATCTCTCACTCTTTGGTGCCAAAGTAACTTGTGGAACCCCTTGGGTGTGAAAGTTCTCTGGTGAAGAAGGGTGAGGTTTACCAGGATAAAATGATGTTGCATGAGCGCTTAACTTTGGTGTAGTCTCTAAGGCTTCTGCTGGCTGTGGCTGTAGCTGCGGCTTGTCGCTGGAAGTCACCTTGTTGTTGGCAGGAGTCGATGTGGTTTGCTGCGTAGATGCACTTGTGTTGTGGACTTGAGGAGGCTCAGGCATTTGGAGCTGAGAGGTCACTGTGTTGAGAGTCAGAACAGTGTTGTTAGCAGGAGGTATAGGAGATGACTCTGTAACTTTGTAAGCATTATGCTTTAGCACATATTCACTGGTGCGTTCAATTGGATCTTCCAGTTCTGCTGGGATAAGACAGTCTGAATTAGTACTTTGACCCATTGCTTGTTCAAGGACTTTCAGCCTTGCTAGGGCACCTGCTTCCTCTTTCTCTATTTGCAGAATCTTTATTTGGGATTCCATCTCTGCTTGGCGAGTTTTGCTCTGAGCTTCCATCTCTGCCTGGCGAGCTGCCATCTCTGCTTGCAGAGCTTTGCTTTGGGCTTCCATCTCTGCTTGCAGAGCTTTGCTTTGGGCTTCCATCTCTGCTTCTTTCTTAGCAAGGGAGCTTTGCGCTTTTCTGGATTCAGCATCAGCGCGGGCCTCTATTAGCTTGTCGCTTAATGTTGAACTTCTGGAGCGAGAGGATCTAGAAGAACGTGCAGTGTGCTTGGTTGATATTGATCTGTGAGATCTGGTCTCTTGCAGTTGAGCAATGCGGAGTTCTGCCTTACACTGTGCATTTTGCACTAAGAGATCCCTTTGTTGGTTCAGTGCATCAGTATTGGTCAGTTCTGCTGAAAAGTCCTCTATATTACAGTCTTGCAAGAAGGCAGTGTATTTTGCAGACAGCCGCTGGTAATGTTCATACGCAGCAGATAGGCGATCTATAGAGTCTCTTAATTCAGCTGGTTGATCATTAAAGTGTGGCAAAACTGACATGCAGTGTGAAGTTTTGTCCCAGAGGTCTGACAGCTTGCTGGAGAACTCATCTCTAGTGTATTCATAGTTTTCTCTGAGTTTCTGTGTTGGTTTTATTGTACGCTTGGGTCTTACACTCTGTTCAGCAATATCTGCAGAGTCTGCTCCCTGTACGTCTGCGGGTTCAGAGGCATGATGAATCTGCGTTGGTTCAGCCATAAAGGAGTGTTCAGAGCCTTGTCTAGACATTTCTCACGGTTTTGTAAAAAATGGTACTGTCTCTTTAAGAAGACAAACAGCAGCTTAGACAGGTGGGGTAACACAGTTCAATTTAACAGCTTTCAACATTCACATGAAGCACAGTAAGCTTGTGCGACAATGTGCTTTTCACAAGATGGCGGCTGGCACTGAGCTTGATTGCAGATTAGGCACACACATATACACAGCAGGCTGTAAGAATTCTATGCATCTTTTGACTATTCTGACTCCGATTGTTGTGATAGCGATATATCCCTTGCTGAGACCTCTATGCCTGGCCTGTATAAGTAGATGTACTCACTGTGGACAATCCTTGTCAGATAGCTGAACTCGTCAATACCGATTCATTCAAAAGAGGTGTTTATTCTTTAACTTCAGGTGGTTACAGCAGATAACAGGAACAGCAGATGAATGGTAATAGTATTGTGCGGTCAAAAGATGATGCCTTTCCCAAGTACCGTGCAGATACATGTGTGTCCTTGTACATGGCTTGCTAGCTGAGGGAATGACACAGGAAGTACTACCCACAGGAAGTAGGGAGGGGCATACATAAACTGGAAAATGTGGTAACTAATGAGGAATTACAGAGAACATGTACATTGCAAGAAAGGCCACTAGATGGCAGCATAGGATAACACATAGATTTAGCTATGAGAAAATAGTTAAGCAAACCACACTATATGAACTCTAATCTATATAATAATACTAATATTAACTGAGGCTGTGCATCTCATATTCTATGCCCATATTGGGGCAGCACAAGCATTATGAAGGGCCAAACCTTCTTAGTAGTTTTTCATGGAAGTAGGGCTAAATCGGCTGTTCTTACAGGACAAGCCAGCTCATTATAGTTGGCCCTTCATAATGCAAATTTTTGTTTATGGCTATCGGTCACGTTAAAGGGACTTTCCAGCTTCCTTCTCGGGAAAGTTTGCCTAGGCACTTTTTTGCTACTTGATAAAAGTCTGCAGTTGGCGCTCAAGTGTATTGTATGTTGCACAAATAAAAGGTGAATTTGTAACAAGACCTGTCTGGAGTGCATTCTATTCTTGATTTTTTTTTTTATACAAGTGTGAGTGAGTGTGTGTGTGTGTGTGTATATATATATATATATATATATATATATATACACATATATACACACACGTTTTATGGTTGCCCCTCTACTTTTGTCCTTGTCCCCCCATGTGCCCCCCTGGGGGGGGCTGGAGTGCCACATGTGTGCAATCAATGGCCCCCACGGTGCGTGGGAATCTGGCAATTCTGTAGAAATCTGTCATTGCCTTCAGCCGCGGGTCCTCAGTGGTGGGTTTGATGATTTGGTTGGCCATGCGTCTGAGAATTGCAGGGATAACCTGGTGCACACATCTGCTCTAAAAGGATTGTGACATGCCAGCCACCACTCCACTTGTTCTTTGAAAAGAGCCACTGGCAAGGAAATGGAGTGTTGCCATGACCTTGACCAGTGGCTGCACTGCATGTGAGTGGTGTGTTGGGCTGGTGATGTCATCCTGCAGGGTTGTGGTTAATTCCATGATGGCATGAGGGGTGAATCTGAAGATGCGATACACCTCAGAATCACTCATGCCAAACAGGTCTATGTGGGTGCGGTATACTCTCTCCTGTGCCCTCCTCCGTGCCCTCCTCCTTCTTTGCTCATCTAAAGTCATTAGTATAGCTATGAGCAAGGATGCCCCTGGCATGTTGGCATAAATTTGTTGTCCAGCAAGTGTGACTGCTCAGCTCCTCACTAACAGTGTTGCTTTACCTGACATGTAGACAAATTGTCTAATTTTATTCCACCTTTTATATGGTCTAATTTTAGACAGGCCGTGCAGCTGTTGCGCACAGAGCGTAGCCTGCGCTGCACCAACTTACTTTTGTGGATCCCCGTAACTCCCTCATTTGCATATTTGAATAGCAAATCAATGGTGTGTCTAGCGCAGTTTTGCGCGGACGGATACGCCGGTCTATCGAAGTTACGCCGGTCCAAAAAAAGTAGATTTCTTGCGTATCTCGTGATGGGGATGCGGCGCATCGAAACGCATGCGCAAATTTAGACTTACGCCGCTCATCTCGTGTAACGCCGGCGTAATGGCTCTGTGAATCTGGCCCTGAATGTTTAAATTTAAAATACTAATTAAATTACCAAGAATTCCACATGATAGAATGTAAGTTTACTTTTGTAAATTGACTTGATATTGCCCCAATCAGTATCATAGAACAGAATGTATTCAATACCTTTCTCCTGTGTATGTTTATGTACAAAACAATTGAGATATGATGGCCACAAGTAAAGTTTCATGATCTGTGTTGTGGCTTCGGTCACCTGCTGGTGGCACTATTACTTCCAGCAACAAAGTGAGCAATTCTGGTGGCCACCAGCGGTGTCTCCCAGTGGATGGACTCCTCATTAATCAAGCTGCACTTGATGTGAGCTGCTGTTAGTATATAAGCCCACCCTTCACTGAGGTTCAGGGCTTCAGTATCCTCTCTGTTAGCCTTGTTCCTGCCTGACCTGATGCCTAAATATGTTCCTGATCCGCTTCCTGCCCTGCCCTGTACTCTGTTTCTTGTACCCAGTCCCTAAGCCTCATCCACTTATTCCGGCTTCCCCTTGCCACTGTTCCCTCCATCTGGCTGCCTGTTCCACCTTGTCTCTTATCCCTGCTTGATTATGTATATATGCTCTTGTTTTTGTATATATTAGTGAGATTAGGTGTTTTGAGGGTTGTTGTGTTTTCTTGTATGGTTTGCTTGTTTTGGGGTTCGCTGTTGTTTGGTTTGCACGTGTGCATTTATCTTTAATAAATATATGTAGCGGGGTCATACTATCACAAACTGATAGTAATGTACCTTTAAATCCCCGTCGGAGTTTAAGTCACCTTGACATATGAGATTTTTTTTTTCTTTTAAAAGCAGTGCATTGTGGGGCTAGAAGTGCCAGGAGAAACGGACTTCATTGACAATTGTTAGGAATGGACTGCACTTCCCACAATGCCTTGCCCTCCCGAAGCACATGACACCTCCGCACAACCTTATGGGAGAGGCTATTTAAAGAGAGGAAGGAGCTGTTTTCGGCCTCTTGGGACCGGTGTTCTTCCCTATGCAGAGCAGGGGAGAGCTTCACAGCCAAGCAGCTAGGCCTGAAGCCTGAAGGCAATCAACTCAGAGACCCACCATTCGGAGAAGGGACAGGCCCAAGTGTTTCCGGCTTCTAGAAGACCAGAGGAACCTCTCAGCCGACTAAAGTGTCAGCGGAGAACTGTTGTATCCGGAAAAGGCCACAGGCGGGCTGAATTGTTCTGGTGAGAGGGCACCTGCCCAAGTTTCAATATTACCTCAGAGTAGAAGTTAATAGTACTCCTGCGGACAGAGTCACGTGCTGTTCACTACTTTAACGAAGACGCCTAGCATCTTTGAGGCACGTTATTAGAATTGACTGACGCTGATTGATCATCCAATCACCAGCATCTGTTTTCATCAAGTTGAGTTCATCAAACCCCTATGACTAAGTTTAACCTGTTCCCCTTTGGATTACAATTTAAATAAGTGCACCAACGTTCTCTTTGAGTGAGGCCTGGCCAGGCACTTCTGCACTTGCATCTTACAGATCTGCCCACTAGGGGAGCTCGCGAGCATAGACTGCCTATAGTAGTTTCTATGTTTAATGATACTATTGGTTTATGTCAGGTTGTTTCCTCTCATTTGTTGACTTCTGCAAAGGGACCTTCCAGAGTCATTCTTACATAATTATTTGTGTATGTTACCTGTTGCTTAAACCTCATTTTATCTTTTTCACCGTATGTCAAGTAAAGTTTCTTTCTTTGTTATTATACCTACTGTGTGTTTACTCGTTAGAGGCTACAACTAGATAAGAAGAAGGTAACAATACTGTCATATTTGCTTTGCATATTTTATGTGTATTATTGTGGGCCCAACCAAGTGGGAGCCACAATATTCCTACATGAGTCTGATGTGCCAAGAGCGGGTTCGAGCCATTTAAAAGGGGGTGAACAAATTAGTGAGAGTAGATCCCAAAATTAACCAGCGGCTCCTGCGGGGGTAGTGCTACATATATTTTTCTCACCTACTTTTGTGCCTGTTTCCTTAAGTGCAGCCCACTGATCTGATTAAACCTGTGTTGGATGCCTGTGTTAGACATCCCTGACATAAAGCTTCTCACATAGTAGACCTGATGCCGCATACACATGGCAGAGAACCTCGACGGGCGGAACACATCATTCCGCCCATCGAGGTTCTCTGCCGGCCGTCAGAATCGGCGACCCGCCCGTCGGGAAAGGCAACCAGCCATTCATCCCGACGGGCCGTCGAGCAAAGAGAGAACCTGTTCTTTATTTGCTCAACGGGTTTCCCGACGGGCGGGGCTCGCTGAGAGCGTACACACGGCCGAGGTTCTCAGCAGAATGCGGCTCCCAGCAAGGTTCTCACTGGTTTCTGCCGAGAACCTCGGCCGTGTGTACGGGGCTTAAGTGTGCTTACCTCAATGGCAGTGAGTTGAATCACAGGACAGATTCCTTGAGGAACCATGTAGAGTTTTGGAGCTCTCTGGGATGGCAGTATTGGCAGGTTGGATCCATCCTATGGAAGTAATGCACAACCAGTTATAGAAAGCTATATAGCAGTAATAGTGTACATAGTATATAAGTGAATGGCCATGTTGACATTTTTTGCTTCCTGACTTTTCTGAATGGTGGAAGTGTTGTAGAACAAAGCTATGGGACCACCTCACATAAAGAAGAGCAATTGTTCCAGGGCAACATGAGCCACCACAGGTGTGCGTAGCCTATTGCATTAAGGTGTGCACCCCAAAGCTCAAACACGCAGCCTCAGCTGCATTGGAAAGTGAATAAGGAAGTGCTCTGTGCTAAGTGACTTCATATTCATTCACACACTGAAGCATAGTGAACACACAGTTTACCATGCTTCAGTTCTATATTAACAGTGTGTGTTCACTTAGAAAAAGTAAGGGGCTGGTAAATTATGAATTTAATAGTTCCTTCCCCTGTTCTACATCCTGAAACATCTCCCACAGCAGCTGGGGGGGGGGGGTGGGTGGAGTGGAGGGAAGCCAGCAGCACTGCGGGTGGAGGACCAACACAAAGGGGGGGCAGTAGAGGGGATTAAAACTGTACACCCTCTGCGCACGCCAATGTGATTCACTGTCATTCACTTTTATGTCAAATAAAAATATTTTCCAGTCTCATTTTATTTGGTATAACCCTTTCAGTCCATTCTGAGTTAACACCATTTAAAACAATATAATGCTAATCAATAAAAGTATACCCAATAATGCAGGAGAAATATTCTATTGGGTAGCACTCAAAATTTACATACAACTGCAGTCACCAGAGATTGGTCATGTCTACCCCGTGTTAACCATTTGGCGATTATGCAACAAATTCACATGTGCCAAAATATTACAGAACTTCACCCCAAACACTATTCCACATGCACCCTAAAAATTAGCAAAATCTTACCATATCATACAAAAAAACTAAATATAGACCAAGATTCTATGAAGCCCTAATCTTTATTCTCTATAATCTATAGACCTTGTCTCTTAGAATGAGTTCTGCAGCAACCAGGATGTCCCCACAGTGTTTGCCAGCCTTCATGACTGGTGGGCACAAACTCCTTCCAATAAATTAATCTTTTCCCTGAAACAAAAACAGCACACAATATATATAACAATAAGAGGGGGCGTGGCTTGGCGCTTAATGGCGACAGACGCACACTAGCTCGGCTCCGTGAGGAATCCCGGCTTACAGCCTGAAACCCTGTTTTCCATTAGTCAGTGATGGGCAAAAAGCTCTTCCAGACCCCACAAACGCAGCACGGTGACTGTGTCAGCCAGGAACATATCTGATCTGTTCAAACACAGCATGTATCCAGCGGCAGTATGGCGGGGAACAAAATGGCATGGACACAGCAGGAGGACGAAGGATCCAGAAAGGACTTTGATGTCGGGCTTTGCAGCTGACATATAGTCCACTTTCTCAGCTGCAATCACGGACCTCAAATCAAATCTGCTGGTTCTCACAGAGAAGCTGATGGCGGTGGAGGTAGCGGGGAAACACAGAGACAAGAGGCTGAACAGATTGGAGACTGTGGCAATCTCCCATTCCTCTCACCTCATAGAGATAAATAGACATTTAGAAGACCTGGACAACAGGGGCAGGAGGTGTAATATTAGGGCAAGGGGGATCCCTGAAACAGTGGAGACTGCACAGATAATCCCAGCATTGCAAAAGGTCTTTAATAGCCTCCTAGAGAGACAGGAGGACACAGCAATTGACTTTGTGCAGGCTCACAGAGCTCTCAGACCCAAAGGCCCCGATGCTGCTCCCCCACGGGACATAATCTGCTGCCTGCAAAGCTCCCCCTCAAGGAAATGATAATGAACAAAGCCAGGAGAAATGACAGCTATGTGTTTAATGGGGGGACCATCATGTTGTTTCATGACTTGTCACAAATTACTCAGAAAAACTGCGGCCCCTACTGGATAAACTGAGAAAGATTTGAATTACTCATGGCGCTTCCCTTTTGCCCTGACGGTTACATGCGCTGGCAAACAACACATTCTACTTACGCCGGCAGACCTCCCTGATTTCTTTGAAGCCTTCTTTGAGGAATTTGCTCTCCCCAGAGTCAAGGGGGGGGGGCGCATAGATCAACACTTTTGACGCCAGAGAAGAGACTGACCAAAAAAACGAAGCATAACCGGGGTCACAGCTCCCAAGGGGGCACCCCCAACCCCAGACATGGAGCTTCCAGGGCTCAGGATGATGATTAGGGCATCCGACATGCCTGGTAGTCACTTTAACCATTTTATATTGCAGGTTTCCTTTTTTTTCTCTGGCCAAGGTCTAAGTCCATTGCAATAGTGTGATATCCAAACTTCAGTGACAGTATCTTGTTGCCCGCATTATTGTCCATTGATCCCAGACTGAACTATTTTCCCTCCTATTGGTTAATGTTGAGGAGTTGTCTGGGATCTCTCCCTTGCATCTGTGTATAGCCAAGTGGATGGGAGCAGGAGAAAGGCAGCGGTATATACCCTGGCTTGGACCCCTCCTCTTGTTTGGGCGATTGTGGACTGCCTTTTGTGGTCCATCTTTGGCCAAAATGCTGCTTTTTGCTAATGGCAGATATATGATAATTGCGGTTGCATTTTTATATGTCGGTTAACTGATACCTCTACATACCAGAGATTGGGTCTATAGTTTCCATAGTGCCTATTTACTGTTGTTTTGCAGGGTTTTAACTCGCAGATTCCAGCGGTCATGTCAGCTGTACATGGCGGGTGGATATTCAGAGCTTCAATTTAAGCCGGGTTTCCTTTCTTCTCACTCGGGCTGTGAAGAAAAAATGTTATTGTTATTTTTCATTTTTGTTAACTTTTTTGCTGGGTTGTCACCTGCTAGTGGTGTCTCAGTGACTCGCAACTGATCACCGAAGGTGTGTAGGTGATAACTCTTGCATCCATTGTTGTTTTGCTGCCACGCTGCGCTCTTACAGAGTGGATCTGGGTGCAGGTTCTTTGGTCTCAGATCTACTATTTGGATACTTCAGAGTGTTCACTGCGTCCTGAAGTGTTAAATTTACTCTCCCTTCATTTTTCCTTTTTTTGTTTTCCTCTCTTTCAGCTTCTTCCTACCCTTTTCTACACTTTTCCCCACCCTACTTCCCTTCCCCACCCCTACCTTGCCTGTTTCTTTTGAGAATTGTATAATAACACACTGTTGTTTAACTAGTCTGAAGTTTCAGTTGCAGGCCTAACTTGCCAAGGCGCGCTCATGGGTGCTTCAGATGGCTTACTTATCACTGGGCCAAGGCCCTACTGTCATCTCACACAATGTAAAGGGGCCGAACATACCAGAAAAGTGGTCCACACTGCTTAGAGAACTAAAGTAAGGTAAGCCACATTTCACTTTTTTGCAAGAAACGCACGTTCAGACTAAACGGATACCGAAATTGACTAGCCCGTACTTTACTGAAGTCCTACAGTACATGCTACCAATGACTTAAACAGGTCAAAGGGCTGTAGGGATGCCCCCTTCTGCCTGACGGACAGGTTAGTTGACCCAGAGGGACGGTACTTCTTTGTTAAGGGCATCTACGTGGGTTCGCCTATTACCCTTGCAAATGTCTACTTCTCCAATTCAGCACATGTGGGTTTTTGCCAGAGCATGGTACGTGCACTGGCGGGCTTTACATCTGGCTGCTTGATATTGGGAGGAGATTTTAACATCCCACTCAATACATTGATGGACACCTCGACAGGTAAAACTTGCATCTCCTACAAAATACTAAAAAAAAATCAAGGTTTTGCTACACTTGAAATTAATTGGTACATGGCGATTTCTCCACCCGTCCGATAAAGATTTTACTTTTCATTCCATTCCTCATAACCGTTACTCTCGCATTGACTATCTGTACATTTCTCAGAGGGATTTGTCCAGGGTGACAGGGACTAAGATCAGAATCCAGTCCATTTCGGACCATGCACCTATCTCCTTGACCATGATAGTGGCCCCAGCTCATTCAGCCTCCCGGAGACTATGTGTCGCTCCTAACGGACCCAGAGCTTTTACTCCAAATCACTGGTGATCTCAAAAACTTTTTTAAACTAAACAAGACACCGGAAGTGGATCCTCTAATGGTGTGTGGAGCTCATAAGTGCGCAATTAGAGGTGATCTGATACGCATGGGTGCCCATCGCAAGAGGCTTCAGGAGGCGGAAACTAACAGGTTGAAAAATGTAATCGCCTCACTAGAGACTAGACATAAACAATCCCTATCGGAGCAGTCAGCCTCTGAACTTTTAGATGCCAGGAAACAACTACAAGCTAACTTAGACATCAAGACAAAATGTTTCCTATATTTCAGGAAAAATATATATTATTAAGCCGGGGACAAATCTGGTAAACTGTTGGTGAGGACGCTGCGGGACCCTAACACTTCCAAACAAATTTTAGGGATAAGAAATGAAGACGGGTTGCTAGATGTTGAAACCGAGGACATTGCGAAGCATTTCCACACACATTACTCAAAGTTGTACAATCTGCTGGCGCAACACAAACCACCAGGAGTTTCTGGGCATAGAACAGAGTGGCCTACCTCGATTGATTGCAGATGACACAACACAATTAGAAGAACAGATCTCTCCCGCAGAGATTCAACAGGCTATTAAAGCCCTAAAACCCAGAAAAACCCCAGGCCCTGGCGGCTTTACCTCAATTTATTACAAAACTTTTAGTGACATGCTGACAGGCCCCATGCAAAAAGCCTTTAACTCTTTATCCAAGAATAAACCCTTACCACAGGACTTCCTTTCAGCACATATTACAGTCATTCCAAAACCTGACAAAGACCTTACAGCATGTTCTAGCTATAGGCCTATCTCCCTATTAAATATTGACCTGAAGCTATTAGCAAAAATTCTGGTGAATAGACTGAGACCGCTCCTGCCCAGTGTAATTGGTCCTGGACAGGTTGGCTTTATGCCAGGGAGAGAGGCAAAGGACAATATCATCAAAGCTCTTCTCCTTACTCAGGCTTCCCACTCACGGCATGTTGAGAGCCTTCTCCTGTCCACGAACACAGAAAATACTTTTGACAGCGTAGCATGGGACTTTATGTTTGCCACTTGTGCACACATGGGCCTCAGCTTGCACATGATGGTGTGGATTATGTCGTTATACCAACATCCTTCAGCTAAGATAAAAATTAACGGTTTGTTGTCAGACGAAGTAGCGATATGGAACGGTACACGACAGGGTTGTCCTCTCTCCCCTTTACTGTTTATCCTTTCACTGTAACCATTTATCCACATGGTCAACAAAGACATCTCAGTACAAGGGATTACCGTACTAGACAGGGTGTACAAGACGACCTCCTATTCTTTGTGACAAACCCATATGTTACAATCCCCAATCTCTTGAAAGTCTTCTCCCATTATGGTTATCTCTCTAACCTTAAAATAAATTTAACAAAATCAGAAGCTATGAATGTTACCTTATCTTCTTCCACCCTTGTTAGAACCCAGGCAAATTGCCCCTTAAGATAGGAAGGGAAAACATTAAAATACCTAAGTGTTTGGTTAACCCCAAATGTATTGTCACTTTTCGAGGCAAATTTCATACCCCTGCTTCGAAGAATAGGGGGAGACCTGAAACGATGGAACGCTGGTTGTTTCCTCATGGTTTGGAAGGCCAGCCATCCTGAAGATGGTGATACTCCCCAGGCTTCTGTATCTTCTAAGAGCTCTGCCGATCATACTACCTACTTGATTTTTCAAAAAACTGCAAACCGCCCTACTGACTTTCCTCTGGACTCATAAAAAGGCTAGGATTCAATTCACTCTCTTGACTAGACCTAAGGAGGGGGAGGGATGGGTCTGACAGACTTCAGGAAATGTTATTCAGCAGCGCATCTCACGAGAGTTATAGACTGGCACTGCCATGGGAAGACTAAAGACTGGGTAGCTCTAGAGGACAGTCTGAGCCCTCACCCCTGTCTTTTCTCTCCTTGGAATCCCTGACTTTGGAAACTACACTCAATAAAACAACAACTTTTACTGGCTAATACCTTGGCCGTCTGTAGAGGATTGGCCAACCATCCTACCCTCTTCTCTCTAGTAAACCCACTTACACCTCTGGTGGCTGCTTTCAGAATGGGAAGCTCGTGGACTACCAAACGCTTAGACGAGTGAGTGAACTACATGATTTGTCACTCTGGACGTACTTTCAAATACGTAGCTATGTAAGCGATAAGATGAACCAAACTCACTTCTCCAGACAACTGACTGAATTTGAAATGGTCTGCGCTAAGGGTGATCAATTGCAAAAAGCAACATCCATCTCCTATAAGTGGCTTCAAAACCCTCCCCCTGAGGCTGAGGATAGATTTAGAAAAACGCTGGTCCAAAGCTCTAGAACTAAATTTCTCTGAAACACAGTGGAGATTTGCTTGTATTCTGGCACATAAATTCTCAAAAAGGACTAGAACACAGGAAACGTCCTATACATTGCTCACAGACTGGTATATCACACCGGCTAAGTTACACTCCTGGTATGATCAGACCCCCAATGTCTGTTGGAGATGTGGAAGTGGAGCGGGCACACTGATACACATTTGCTGGCATTGTCCTCTCCTGGCTGCGTTTTGGCGTTAGGTCAGGGACCTGATTAAAATTATTACAGAAACCAGTCTAGCTCTGGATGCCGCGTGATGCTTACTAGATATCTCCTCCTTCTCATTGAATTTATACAAGAACTCACTGACTAAGCATTTGTTAAATGCTGCTAAGACATTGATCCCAATTCATTGGAAAACTACACGGGTACCCACCATCGCACAGTGGCTGGCAAAGATTTCATGAATTTGTGAAATGCAAGACACTCTTGCCCAGGCTTACGATAGTGTAGACAGGTTTCATGAGACGTGGACACCCTGGTTTGAGTTTCGCTACTCTGATACTTACAAGGCCCTTCTGAATCCTGACTGGATTACTGTATTTTCAGATGAGTGACACGTAACTGCGCAATTCTTCAGGCCTAGTCTAATCCAGAGACATAAACCTCTCCTCCTACCCTCTCCTAATCTTTTCATTACTGACCCCTCTTCTCATCTTTCTCTGTTTTTCTGTTCTTTTAATTTTGTGATTTTGGTAATCTTAAGTATAGTGGCATAGACATGTTTGAGTATCTATTGTATGTTCTAGATTACTTTTAAGTACTATAATATCTCATGACTCCGAAATTGACATCTTTAACCTCTAGATAACTAAGAGATGTTATATAACTGAATTAAAGATCAGGTTCCTTACCCCATTAGGTAAATCTACGGATTAATAATTCTATTGTGGAACACTATGCTTGTTTTAAACTGTAACGGTCACATTTGTCAACTCTGGATACTTGACTGTAAACCTCTCTGTATTCGAAGCTAAATAAACTTTGGAATGATAAAAAAAAAAAAAAAAAAGATGGAGAAATGAATAAACCTTCAGAATATGAACGTATACATACCACTTGATTGTTGTAAATTATTTCAATAACTACATTGGATGGAATATGAGCTACTGCTTGTGGATTTCCATAGATTTCAACTTTGTTGAAGGTTAGGGTTTGGTCTAGGGCCGAAACAACTAATCAATTAATCGACAAGTAATCGATTATGAAATTAATCGATTACAATTTTCATAATTGATTAAATCGGGTAGTAACATAATTGTGTTAAAAAAACAAAATTAGCCTTTTATAATACAAAAAAGCAAATCGCTACTGTAAATATTACTTTCACTGTCCCACAGTAAACAAATGAAACCCTTACAGTAGCGATTATTTGCTCTTTTTGTAATTATTTTTTTTGTTTTTTTAACCCCATTATGTTACTAAACATCTCAGGCCGGGATCACGCCTCTGTTTTTTGGTGCTCTTTGCAGAAACACACTACAGTTCATTTACATGTTTTCCTATGGGACACGTTCACATCTATGATTTTTTTCGGCTGCTGCCTATTTGGAAAGAGCAAGGACTTTTTAATGCAAAATGGTGCTATTTTTTATTTATTTTTTGGTTCAATATACATCAATGGTGAAACTGCAGAAAAGCATGTAATGTGTTTTTGCGGCAATTTGTGTTTTGTAATCTATAACAATAGTAGAGAGTGCAATCAGCGCAAAAATAACAAAGAGATCAAAATATATATTGGTAGTGTAATAATGTGCTAATAAATGTAAGAATGAAAAACAACTCCCAGAGTGGATTTCATATGGATGCAAGCTGAACACCAAAAAAGGACAATCACAAAATCCCAAAAGTACATAAAATAAAGAAAGCAGTGCAGCGCAAACCTAGATTAAAATGGTAATAAATATACTCATAAAAGTGAAAGTGAAAACCAAGAAAGGAAAAAATTGCAAAAAGCAAACAACATGAGAAATAAATCCTGGGACCAGATGATAAGAGTATCTTCACCACATGACTGGAAAACCAATTCAAAATGTGATCCCTTCACAAGTAAAGATGGGTACTCTCACCTCACAGACAGACCTTTGTTTTACCAAAGGTATAATAAGCTTAGATCAATGGTGGAAATCCGGATGGCTCAAGGGTGTATACTATTCGGCCGTAGGACCCAGAGATATGTAAGTATCCTCAGTGGCACCAACGAACAAGTATGTAACATTTGTGATGAAAATAAAAGGCATGTAACACCATGAGAAAGGTAGCTCCGATGAAAATATGGGACGACAACGAGTGACGTTGTCGTCCCATATTTAATATAAATTTAATATAAATGTAATATAAAAAAACGGAAAGATTTTACTTCGTTCACTACTAAGAAATCGTACAATATAAAAAATTTGATTACCTGCAACACAGAAGGTGTGGTTTACATGCTGGAGTGCGACAGTATATAGGTCGCACTTCTCGTACCATGGCGGTCAGGATAGGAGAACACGTTAACAATATCAAGCGTGGTTTACGCACACATAGTGTCTCCAGACATTTTAGAAAGTATCACGATAAAAACCCTAAATGTCTCAAATGTTGGGGCCTGGAAAGAGTTGACAAGCATTGGAGAGGGGGTAATTATATCAGACGAATAAGCCAGAGGGAATCCTTCTGGATTTATGAAGCTTGTGTACTTACTCCGGAGGGTCTTAATGTAGATTTCGACCTGAATTGCTTTATTTCAAATAAATAGGTGTTTACTAGTAAGCTTTTAATTATTAATTCTCATAGCATTCTCTTTCTTTAGGGAGAGTGCTATGATTATATTCGCCATGGATGGATTTTTTGGCTATTTTATCATGCTCATTTTTAATTATGATAATAGTAAAGGTTCTATTAAAATATATATTTTTTTAAGAAATGTTTTTATTATCTTTAATATTTTTTATTTAAATTTTTTATAAACATTATTATTTTTTATATATATTTTTTTTTCTCATTTTTTTTAATATTAATCTTTAATATTAATTTTATATGTATGTATGTTGTATATATATATATATATAAAGTATTTTTAGTTTTTATTTACTTGGAATATGTATTATTATTTAGTTCATTCTGATTTTATTATATTATGACAATACATTATAGAATATGATACAGACATTGATGTGTTCAAATAAGTAATATAGTTATTTCATCTAATCAATTTCTGATATATTTTTGTTTCCATATATTGTTCAAAAAGACTATACAAAATAGGACTGGGCAAGACAAGACTAGACATGACAAGACAGGTCAAGACAAACAAAACTGGACTAGACAAGACAAGACAACATACCCAAAAAAAAAAGGAAAAAAAAATATATATATATATATATATATATATATATATATATATATATATATATATATATATATATATATATACACACATACAAAAAAATAAAAAAAATAAAAAAAAAATTAGGGCAAGGTTAAGGATTGGCATTATTTAATGTTTACTATTCTTTTGTAAGAAAACGTGGGACAACATAGAGTGATGTTATTACATAAACTGTATTCTCTTTTTCGTCCACAAGATGGCGTTGAAGAATTTTTTGCTATTGTTGCTGAAATAGGGAACAATAACGTTTTTCGCATACACAGCGTGTGACGCGGGACGTGCCTTACCGCGTCATCACGTTCGTATTGGGAATCGAGCCGTGTTTACGGCAGTGTATTTTAACCACTTAAGACCCGGACCAAAATGCAGGTAAAGGACCTTGCCCCTTTTTGCGATTCGGCACTGCGTCGTTTTAACTGACGTGGCTCCCAAACAAAATTGGCGTCCTTTTTTCCCCACAAATAGAGCTTTCTTTTGGTGGTATTTGATCACCTCTGCGGTTTTTATTTTTTGCGCTATAAACAAAAATAGAGCGACAATTTTTAAAAAAATGCAATATTTTTTACTTTTTGCTATAATAAATATCCCCCAAAAATATATAAAAAAACATTTTTTTTCCTCAGTTTAGGCCGATACGTATTCTTCTACGTATTTTTGGTAAAAAAAATCGCAATAAGCGTTTATCGGTTGGTTTTCGCAAAATGTATAGCGTTTACAAAATAAGGGATAGTTATATTGCATTTTTATTAATTTTTTTTTTTTACTACTAATAGCGACGATCAGCGATTTTTTTCGTGACTGCGACAATATGGCGGACACTTCGGACAATTTTGACACATTTTTTGGGACAATTGTCATTTTCACAGCAAAAAATGCATTCAAATTGCATTTGGAGAAAGAAAGTGCAGCGCTATACTAATTAGTTTTGTGAAAATGCTGCCAAATTCACATGACACAACAATGTGAAATCAAACAAAAATTGTATGTAAAAGCATAGTAAAAGACAATTGTACTCAACATGTTTGGAATACTGATATAGTCCATACATATGTTGGCAAACTGATGAGTGAAAAAACCAACCAAACAAAATAAACAAAAATGAATAGTTCATAGGTGTGTCCCAAATGGATGAATGAAATCTTCACATATGATGCCAGTTCAAGGAAATTAAGACAACAATGATGGCTTGTCTGTAGCAACCTTCAGACTATCAAAATCAATGGAAATGGATACTCTTACCAGCTGTGGTGGACTCACATGTTAGTACTAACAGCAAGTCAGATCAGGCATGGTGGTCACAACGGACCCTGGGCTCTGTGCGTGAAAGGTTTTGCAGCGATGGTCACTCCAGCTGAGATGATGGATTCAATCTTGGTCGGATACCTCACTTCAGGGACAGGAACCCGGATAACAAAAGGCCAATGGAGGGATGGCCAGGCTCATGTATCAACACAACATGTGTGGCATGGGAAAAAGAAAAAAGAAATGCTCCCAATGGTGCAGATCAAAAAACCAATGAAGGCTTTATTTAAAATAAATGAATAAAATCACGTGAACAATATATCTAAAAGCAGTATGGGGTACTAAAATCAACGTATATATACGTTGATGTGCCCAGCCGTGCCATTCTGCCGACGTAAATGTGCAGTAGGCGGTCCTTAAGTGGTTAAACCGAGGATGTGAAGCAGAAGGTTCCGCCCTGCTGAGGAAGTTGTATTACGATACGCGTCCGGGGTCAGGAACCACTCCACGTCACTCGTTGTCGTCCCATATTTTCATCGGAGCTACCTTTCTCATGGTGTTACATGCCTTTTATTTTCATCACAAATGTTACATACTTGTTCGTTGGTGCCACTGAGGATACTTACATATCTCCGGGTCCTACGGCCGAATAGTATACACCCTTGAGCCATCCGGATTTCCACCATTGATCTAAGCTTATTAGACCTTTGGTAAAACAAAGGTCTGTCTGTGAGGTGACAGTACCCATCTTTACTGGTGAAGGGATCACATTTTGAATTGGTTTTCCAGTCACGTGGTGAAGATACTCTTATCATCTGGTCGCAGGATTTATTTCTCATGTTGTTTGCTTTTTGCAATTTTGGACAATTTTTTCCTTTCTTGGTTTTCACTTTCACTTTTATGAGTATATTTATTACCATTTTAATCTAGGTTTGCGCTGCACTGCTTTCTTTATTTTATGTGTTCTGTAATCTGCCAAACATATTGGCACAAAAAAATATATAAATGCATTTTTTTTTAAGGCTATTATCCGATTAATCGAAACAATAAATCTGCCAACAAAATCGATTATGAAAATAATCGTTAGTTGCGGCGCTAGTTTGGTCCCATGTGGGGTTCAAAGTTGAATGTATTATCTCTGTAGTTTTACTGCAGTGGAGGAATGATACATGTGCATAGGGGTCTAAAACAAAATAAAAATAAATTAAATCTGTTCCTCTTTGATATAATTAATATTAAAAATATTGAGCTGGGAGGTATATTAGCTATAGAATGTGGTCAGCATTCATCATTCTAAATGTTCATTACAAGTTAGTGGCCAATAAGAAAAAAACAAAACAAAAAAAAATGTGGTTTTTTTTGTTCCATAAATACAGGAAGCACATGGCAGTGCAGTATTGGCACTCCTATCATAAAGTAAAAGACTTGCATGCAATGTTCGTTTAACTGTACAGAATAAAAGCAGAACTAAATAAAAAAAATATATATATGAACAGGCAGGCCCTTCATTGCAGAAGAGACATGCAATGGTGCCTCACAGGCGCAACATTGGAGTGGTGGCGAGTAATTCTGAATTTAGTTCCACTTTAACGCAAGGATAGGGATCTTTATTTAGCATGGTTTCAAAACTTATTGGACTTAGCTTAAAATGACTGTCACTTTTTGTATAAATGAGGACCAAAATATACTCCTAGTATAGGCTGCCAGACTTGTGACTGGGAAGAAACCCTGGGAATCAATCTCACCTTCACTGAGAACCCTTCATTGGTTGCCAGTAAAAGACAGAATTGCTTTTAAAGCACTCTGTCTAACGCATAGATATATCCATGGGAATGCTCCCCATTATCTATGCGAAAAAATAAAAACGTATAATCCCAATCGCGTTCTGCGATCCAACAATCAAAATCTACTCCAGATACCGAAAGCCAACAGTCCAAAGGAGAGAGAAGATTCGCGGTCCAGGCTCCCAGACTATGGAACGCTTTACCAACCAGCATTCGGTTGGAGGAGAACCACTCAGCATTCAGGAGAAAGATCAAGACTCATCTCTTTTGATATCAAAGGAGACAAGAACAACAAGTGCCCAGAGGCGATTCAGTTCGCATGTGCCGCGTTTCTCATTCATTCAATCAATTTAAAGATTAAAGTGTTTACAAAACTTGACCTACGAGGGGCACATAACCTGGTCCGTATTCGTTCAGGAGATGAATGAAAAACCGCCTTTAGAACCAGATTTGGGCATTTTGAGTCCTTGGTCATGCCTTTTGGCCTCTGCAAGGCCCTTGCGACCTTTCAGCAATTCATAAATTATGTTTTTAGAGATCTGTTGGACCAATTTGTCATTGCTTATCTGGATCTTTTCTGATAACCTGGAAGAGCACCACAAGCAGGTTTGCACTGTCTTTAAAAGGTTAAGGCAGAATCGACTTCATATCAAATTGGAGAAATGTGAGTTTGAACAAACCCAGATCCAGTTCTTAGGGTATATTATTTCTCCAGATGGAGTGAGCATGGATACTGAGAAGATTAAAGCAGTGGTAGATTGGCCTGCCCCCGGAAACATTAAGGAAATCCAACGATTTGTCGGGTTTGCCAACTTTTACAGAAAATTCATAAGGAACTTCTCTAAGGTGATAGCTCCAATTACCCAGCTAACAAAGAAAGGGGTGCCCTTTGTGTGGTCATCTGAGGCACAGGCTGATTTTGGAAAGTTAAAAACTCTTTTTACTTCTGCACCAGTATTGGTACATCCCAACCCTGAATTACCTTTTATAGTGGAAGTGGATGCTTCAGACTCTGCCGTGGGAGCTATCCTCTCTCAACGACGTGGTGAAAGGAAGCAGCTACATTCTTGTGCTTACTTCTCGTTTAATGTCTTCAGCAGAAAGAAATTAGGACATTGGGAATAAGGAGTTTCTGGCAATTAAGGAAGCATTTTCTGAATGGAGGCATTTGCTGGAAGGTGCTAAGCATCCTGTAACTGTTCTCACAGATCATAAGAATCTGGAATTCATTCGTTCTGCCAAGAGATTGTCTTCTAGACAAGCACGTTGGTCACTGTTCTTTTCCAGGTTCAATTTTATTATCTTATATCGACCTGGGTCAAGGAATGGTAAGGCCTTATCACGAATGTTGTCTGGGCCTCTCCAGGAAGACAACTCTAAATACACAGTCCTGCCTCAAAAGAACTTTCTAGGTGCCACAAGTTCTAAAGCATTCTTGAGTCTCCTCAAGGAAGGATAGGAGAATGGCCCACTCCTCAAAAATCCTCCTATGGACATCATTCTTGAGTACAAAAATGGCTTCTGGACTCAAGCACATCGCTTCTATATGTACCTGAAGTTGCTTGTGTTAAAGTCTTCAAGTTGGTTCATGACTCCAAACTTGCTGGACATTTTGGAGTTTCTAAGATGGAGGAACTTTTTATCCCGTTCCTTTTGGTGGTGTGGGTACAAAAGAAATGTCAACAGTTATGTAGCCTCGTGCCTGGTCTGTGCTCGCAATATGACACCCCGAGGTTCTCCTTTGGGGGTTGCTCCAGCCACTCCCTGTCCCATCAAGACCATGGGGATCAATTTCTATGGACATTGTGGTTTATTTACACCCCTCTAAAGAAATGACTGGGGGAGTGGCTTGGCAAACGAGGTGGATGGCAGCCAAGTAGAGGAACTCTGACATCCTGGAGACCTCAGCAAAGGAAACAATCCGGTCAGCGTTGGCTTATGTCCACACAAATCAAAAAGGGCGCCCACAGTAGATCCCTGCGCTCGATGGGCACTTCTAAGGGCAAAATATCCCCAGCTAACCTGAATAAGTTCAGATACAGCGGAGACAGCATGAGGCACAAGATGGCACCGACAGCACATGCAGCGCTGCAGGAAGAAGACCCTGAAGATGATGAACTCTCGCTGCCTGCATCTGAGGATTCCTCTAGAGGTAACACTGCTGGCGATCAACCTCTAACATATGCTATTATGATAGACATTGCCAGTGATATTAAGAGCTCTTTCTCAGCAGCAATTACTGACATTAAATCTAAACTGCTGCTGAAAATGTCTGAGCAAATAGTGGTGGGGGAGCGGGCTGGGAGGAGAAGAGACAGAGCACTAGTCAGGCTTGATGATATTGTACTGGATCACTCTCATCAGCTGATTGAAATGAATAGGAAATTAGAAGATTTGGACAATAGGGGAAGAAGGAACAATATTAGGGTGAGGGGGGTCCCTGAAACAGTATCCCCAGAGCAAATTAAACCCATCCTCTCATCTTTAATGGCCTTCTTGATCGTCCTGAAGCTTCCCCTATTGAGTATGATAGGGCTCACAGAGCTCTCAGACCGCGGGCCCTTGAAAATGATCCCCCTAGGGATATTATTTGCTGCCTTCCAAATTTTACACTTAAAGAGGAGATACTACATAAGGCCAGAGAGGGAGATCAGATTGAGTTTAACGGAGCAAATGTACAGCTCTTCCAGGACCTATCTCCTATAACTTTGGGAAACAGACGGGCGCTGAGACCACTGGTGGGGGTTCTGAGGGAGAAGTGCATCACCTATCGCTGGAAATTCCCTTTTGCACTACAAGCCTCCTTTAATGGTAAACAACATGTCTTGAGAGTACCAGAGGAACTGGGGAAATTCTGTAAAAACCTGCAGATTGCTCCAGTGGACTTACCTAAGTGGTATAAGGAATTTTGTTTTCGACTTAAACTGTTTTTTAAGCAATTTTTTATATTCTATATAATAGGGTGAAGTATGTGGGCTGGCCCCACGTACCCCCCCCCCCTGTTTTTTCCCCCTCCTTCTCTCTCTTTTTTTTCCCTTTATTCCACCTAAGTAATGTACCATGGATGTATGACATTTTAATGTGGTATGTGACACGACAAGCCCGATGTACGAATATCCCGCTAATCATGTACATGGAGGTTAGGGAATTATGTCATTATGTCGATATCCCACAGATTCGATAAAATGTTGAGGTGTAACAAGTTGGTGTGTCTATTTGTTCTAGATAGACAACAGCTTATTTTCATTTTTATTGTTTATTCATACCTATTTTTAACCACTAAATGGCGATGAAGTGACTGCACTGTCATTTTCGCCATCATTATCCATAGAGATGTAGGAAGCAAGCTACACTTTAGGATAGATTTTTGGTCCCAGTAATACATGGAATACCTGTATATTGAATTTAATTCTTTTAGGCCTCGTACACACGAGGCAATCTATATGTTCAAATCGGTCGGACCGACCGATTTGAACAAATCTGTTTGTTAGGATTTTGGTTTGCTCGCGTGTACACACGAGCAAACCAAAATCCCCGCCAGCAGACGGCGCGCTGACGTGTCGGTGACGTGGCGGTGACGTTGACGCCGCCACGTCACCGCACCAGGAAGTAAAACACTTCCGCGCATGCACCGAATCCATTCGGCGGCGGTGCGTGACGACATGTCTGCTGGTAAGTGTACTAACCAGCAGACATGTCGGGCGGACGAATTCCCACCCGATAGATTTCAAAGCATGCTTTGAAATCTGTCGGGTGGCCAAATCCGTCGGCTCGGCCGTACACACGATCGAATCTGTCTGCTGAAACGGTCTAGCAGACCGTTTCCAGCAGACAGATTTGATTGTGTGTACGAGGCCTTAATGTTTTGTATAATTTTAAATATGAGCCCACTCTATGAAGCTAGATATCACAGATCAGCCGTCTGTTGACGGACTACGAGCAAATGGTGGAGCCGCAACTTCTGGTCTGCATAGGTACCAGGTTAACCTGGCGGACTACAAGAAAATGGCGGAGCCGCAACTTCCGGTCTGCATAGGTACCAGGTTAACCTGGCGGACTACAAGAAAATGGCGGAGCCGCAACTTCCGGTCTGCGTAGCTAGAAAGGGAATCCCATGCTGTCCAAACACAAACCCCAGTTGAAGACTCGTAAGTCGTAACGCGTAGGGTGAAGGGAGACGTACACCGGGATTACGGTGACACCAGCGCGGTGCCG
This sequence comes from Rana kukunoris, assembly GCA_029574335.1. Classification (NCBI taxonomy): domain Eukaryota; kingdom Metazoa; phylum Chordata; class Amphibia; order Anura; family Ranidae; genus Rana; species Rana kukunoris. The sequence continues at coordinate 721,689,044 of CM056049.1, read as the reverse complement.
CTGTGTTATATGCTCGTTTTACTTCTATATTTGTAAGTGCAATTTTATTCATTAAAACTCCTTTATATCAACGGTAATGCACTATTCCTGTTTATACCCCACCTCTGAGATCCAGGTCATTCCTATCCATATTGCGGATACCAAGAACATCAGGGAGATAACCAGCAGTGGATCTGCACATTGAGGTCCCTTTTTAGCCATTTAGAGGAACATCAGGGAGATAACCAGCAGTGGATCTGCACATTGAGGTCTCTTTTTAGCTGTTTAGAGGAACATCAGGGAGATAACCAGCAGTGGATCTGCACATTGAGGTCTCTTTTTAGCTGTTTAGAGGAACATCAGGGAGATAACCAGCAGTGGATCTGCACATTGAGGTCCCTTTTTAGCCATTTAGAGGAACATCAGGGAGATAACCAGCAGTGGATCTGCACATTGAGGTCTCTTTTTAGCTGTTTAGAGGAACATCAGGGAGATAACCAGCAGTGGATCTGCACATTGAGGTCTCTTTTTAGCTGTTTAGAGGTGAGAGTTCTGGGAGACCAGAATGTGTGTGTGGTGAAGTGCACATCTTTTCACGGAACCAGCGGGTATCCTGGAACACCTTCTATAACATCATGGACTCTGTCTGCACTTTATAGTATCTGGCACTATAGTATTTGGCACTATTGTTTTATATGTTACCTGCATCACTCTGCAAATTAATATCTAACATTTGTTGGTCTTATTCACTTTGCGCAATTACTTTTTCCTTACAGTTGTTTATTTATAGGTGTTGTGTTTGCACTTTTTGTTTTTGCTGCATTGTTTTTTCTGTGTGTTTAGGGCGACCTTGAATTTTAGCGCAGAAGCCCCCTCTTTCATTTATATATCAGGGAATTTTGTTTGCTTCCTGCCATCAACAATACTCCGCCCAAACAAGGTCCTTCACCAGCCAAACCCCTGTATCGCCTGAGCCGACAACGCAGAAACACGGACAGATACAACTATAACTCCCCTGCTGCCAATAGCTCCAGGCTGATGAATCCGGGACAGTAAATCATTCCAATTCTAGCCTCTCAGGTCATATTATGAACGTGGGGAGATCCCATACCTTTTAGCATTGTCAAGCCCTGCTTGTCCCAACTTTCAACTTCTTCCTCCTTCCTTACCTCTCCAGCAGGTGCTCCCTTGGATGTCGAGGCTCCGTCAATTGCAGAGATCGTGCTGTTATTTTATGCCAATATTTTCTCCTTTTTTTTTTCATTTACACTTAATCCTATGTAATTTGGTTGTTCCACCGCTAGATGACGCTCCAAGACTACTTTTAATATTCATTACCGAAATAACTATACTGTCAACTTCTCAGAGACGTCTGTGGTGATGTTCATTATATGCTCTATGTGTGTGTTGTAACTTATTTGATTCACCACACACTCTGGCTTGATTTATAAAATACTAATGGTCACTTGAACACAAACAGCTGGTTTTCTCATTACATTATACAGTTCCTGTCATTTGGAGAAGCTGCACTGTTATCTTTTTTTTTTTTTTGTGCCATGGTTTTTTCCTGCTGCCTTTTTTCCCCCTTTTTATCCTTTGTTTTTCTTCTAATTTTTGCCTAATAATATGCAATTTGGCAGATTCCTCGCTAGATGACGATCTGAGACTACTTTAAATACTCACTGCTAAACAAGCTGTACATTCGGCGTATCGGAGATACTTACGGTGACGTTCATCACATGTTTTATATCTATCGGACTTAATATGTTATCAAGTTCATCACAGACCTTGGTTGAACCTTTAATATACTGGTGTTCACCTGACTGCAGACAGCTGGTTTCTTCTTTGCATTATACAGCTCCTGACCCAGATAATGTGTCACTCTGCTGCAAGTGTTTTTGTTTGACTTTTAGGGATCCAATGACATTGATGCGGACCAGTCTTACTGCTATACTAACTTCCACTATTTTAGTCTGATATAAAATGTGATATAGATGCAGATTTCACCATGTGATGTAATATAATGCTGTTATGTTCCTCTCCACGCTAATCTTTTTTTTCCCTCAAGGTTATTTGTTAGCAGATATTTTTCTTGGTACTCCATTCACATATGATCTCCCCTGCGCTCTAATGTCAGTGCACTCTATCGATGGCGGTCTTTGGCCTCTACATGAGACACCTGCTGGTACCTTGCTTCGCTTTCGCAGACTGCCTGTGGTCCCAGCTCACGATACCTACCAATGCCTCTGCCATAGACTCAACCTAACTGTGAGTTACCTTTTTAAGGCCATTCTTGTTGATATTGTGGAACACCTTTTCTCCCCTATCTCTTAGGGGTACTCCCATACGGGCCGTTATCCTGTGTGGGACCGCCCCCTACCCTTCCCCCCTGACCTACCTCTAGATTCATATGTACGGGTTCCCCTCTTGTCCTGCCAATTCAGGACCCTGAAGAGATTTATTACATTTTGTTGTTCATGTTGTATCTTTCTTGATTTCATGCACTGTATTATAGTTATGTGTATTCTTTTCGTTATAATGCAAGGGCCGTAGAGTTAGACAGTCACCCTCATACTCGGATATTTAAGGGAAACCTTAATTTGTTTTGGTGCCTTTTGTGGACCCTTTGCCCTTAACAACATATTTCAAACAGGGGTCAGACAATGAAAAATATTATTACTGTATGCGAGATACTCCTGAGTCTCCCTTACCCGGATACTATCATAATTTTGATTGTTTGTTTATTTTTTTACTTTTTCTTACTTTCTCTCATCCACAACCGCTCCTCCCACCTACCCCCCAGAGTCGTTCAAGGTAGTTTTTGTTACAACTACCACTACCTCTGTCTGTGTAGATACAGGTTCAGAGCTGGGGACTCCTATAGGGTACCTAGATACCTTTTCTTGTACCTGGTCACCCCATCACCACCCTCTACTATCCCCCCTTCTTCCACTAATGGTTCCTCAGATAACATTTCAGTATGTTGTACTCTTTCCTAGGCAAATCTCCCACTATCATATCCCACAATGTGAATGGCCTTAACATTCTGGAGAAACGCACAAAATTTCTAAGAGAGCTCAAAAAAGTTAATCCATCAATAGTTTTCATCCAAGAAACACACTTTAAAAACCGGGACCGTCACTGATAACCATTTTACCACAGCGTATCACGCCACGAACCCTCTAGCCAAAACTAAAGGGGTTACTATCCTACTTAACAAGAATGCATCATTAACGTTCAAGCAAAAACTGTCGGACCCTGAGGGACGATATGTCTTTTTGAAGGGTACATGGGAGGGCTCTCCCATTACCCTGGTAAATGTATATTTTCCCAATAAAGCACACATATCGTTCTGCAATACAGTCATCTCTGGGCTGAAATGGTTTGCAGAAGGATGTATAATTCTAGGCGGAGATTTCAACATCCCTCTCTCTCCTCTTCATGACACCTCCACCGGGCATTCTCAGGTTTCATTTAGAATTCTGAAACGAATGAAACTCTTGTTGCAATCCCTAGCCCTGGTAGATACCTGGAGAGCTACGCACTCTTCGGGGAGAGATTTTACGTTTTTCCATGACAATGTAGATTCAGACACAAACCCCTTGAATAACTGGGAGGCCCACAAAAGCGTGATCAGGGGTGAATTTAAAACATGGGGGCAAATCGGAAAAGAGAAAGAGATAGAGATAGCCTTGTTAACTGCTATATTGCTAAACTGGAAATTCATCGCAAGCGCTCCCTTGCAGTCAGGGTGGAGAAAGAACTTACGTGCACCAGAGATTCCCTGAAACAAATCCTTACCTTGCAAACCCAAATATCTCTCCTCTTTAAGAGGAGTTTTTTCTATGAGCATGGTGACAAGAGCGGGAAACTGCTTGCTAGAGCTTTGAAAGATGTCACTATTGCTAACCATGTTCACTCCATCCGGGGTCACGGGGGGGGGGCCTGAACATAAATCAGACAAGATAGCAGGTATCTTTCATGACTTCTACACAAAACTGTATAACCTTCCTGACCAACACAAACCCCCGCATATAAAGGCATCTAAGACGGAGACAATTTGACAATTTTTACTAGATAGTAAAATTCCCTCCCTTGCTAGAGAAGACACCCTCGATTTGGAAAAGCCCATAACCCCTGCAGAATTACAATCGGCAATCACAGACTTAAAAACAGGAAAGAGCCCAGGCCCTGATGGGTTTACCTCCCAATATTACAAGGCCTTTTCGCAATTACTCTCAGCCCCTCTCCTGAAAGCTTTTAACTACCTAGCCAGTAACCAACATAACTCCAATTCCCTGCTAGCAGTCCACATAGCTGTGGTCCCCAAGCCAGATAAAGATCATTCGGAATGTGCAAATTACAGGCCTATTTATTTGTTGAACATAGACATTAAATTATTTTTATTTTTTTTTATTTTTTTTTAAAGATATTTTTATTGAAATTTTCACAAAACCAACAATACAACACATACAAAAATTAAACAACACAGAACAGACAACAAAAAACTCATTTGCTCCTCAATCACATCCCAACATTATAAACAGCATATGTATATTAAAAGTATAAGACAGAGTAGAACGCTGCATACAATCATAGTAGAAAGGCAGTGTTGCCACCTTGTGGGACTGCATATTAAGGTTATTCCATCAAGTGGATATCACACCACCAACATCACTTTTTACGGCTGTATAGGAGATAGGGTCAGGGGGCTAGCCAGCCACCTGCCCCAGATCTTATCGAATGACTTGTTTCTTTTTCTAATTTCAAAGGTAAGTTTGTAGAGCGGGAAGGCGTCATTAACTAGTTTTTAATCACAGGCCCCTCGTCTGGGTCGCCGCTCCCTTCCAGGTCAAGAGGATGGATTTTTTAGCATAGATCACCAAAAAACCCCAACAGACAGTTTTTGGGGTCCAGTATATTGGGGAGCCCCAAGGCAGAAGAGAGGAAGGATCCTATGTTTCTCCAGAAGTCTTTCACAATGGGGCAATTCCAAAAGCAATGGATAAAATCAGCCACCTGCCCGCAGCCGCAGAAACAATCCGCCAAGGCCAGTATGCCCATTCTGTGCATCCTGGCCAGGGTCAAGTGTGATTGGTGAAAGATCTTCAGTTGAATTACCCTGTCTCTGGAGGCTATAACAGAGGTCTTAAAAGTATCACAGAACTCAGTCCAGTCATCTTCCGTCATAGTAATGTCTAAGGATTCCCACTTGCTCTGCGCTGTCTTAAATCTAGGATTAGAGTTCACCGTTAAGGCTAAATAATAGTTAATGAGTTTTGTTCTGTCCGGGGAACGCAAAAGCTTTTCTAGGTCAGGAATCGCAAGTGGACTATCCAAGGAACCAAACTGGGCTCGCGCGCCATGTCTTAGCTGGTAATAAAAGAATAAATAGTTGGGGGGAAGATTAAAGTCGTCTTTCAACTGGGAAAAGGACTTAAGGCCTTCTGAGGTATATAGGTGGCATAGGTACTTAATCCCCTTGGATATCCATCTCTGAGGGTCAGGTAAAGAATTAAATTCTGGAAGTGATGTATTGAACCATAGCGGATTATTTGGAGAAGTCACCCAGGAACCCGGGGCATGTTTGAGAGTCACTGTTTTAAACAGGGATAGTGACGTCTGCAGTACAGTCAGTCCTGGTCCTGGGGGGGTACGCCCACGGTATATAATGTTGTGTAGTGTCTCGAACTAAGTGACCATAGCCCCTTCAGTGGTGATGCACGCATTATTGGGGTCAGGGTGTAACCAGTCATGAATATTCACCAGTTGGGAAGCTTGGTAATAGAGGTAGAAGTCAGGGAAAGCCAGTCCCTGCCAAATGGGAGGGTAGTCTAAGTGTTTCCAGAGCTATTCTAGGGGCCTTACCATTCCACAGAAATGTTATACAGATCGAGTCAATGCTCTTAAACAATGCTTTAGGGATTTTGCATGGGGCATTAGCTAGGACATACAGTAACTTAGGTAGGTATATATCATCTTTAAAACATTGGCTCTTCCCATCAAATCCAGAGGTAAGTCTTTCCACTGCTTAGTCTGAGACTGCAGCTGTAGCAGCACAGGGCTCAGATTGTTGGTAATGTATAGGGACAGTGGCAACTGAACTACTACTCCCAGATATCTAAACGAGGTGGCCACTAACAATTTAGAGTCTGAATGGATTTGAGGGGTGGGTGATTGATCTATGGGATAGATAATAGATTTCTCCCAATTCACTCTGAATCCCGAGAAGTCCCTGAAGTCAGACACCATTTTTAACACATTAGCTAGTGAGTCCTGAGCGTCTGCCAAATACACCAGCGTATCGTCAGCATACAGCGAGATTCGCTCCTCCATACCATTGATGGGCAACCCCTTAAGTAGCGGGGAGATGCGTATCCTGATAGCGAGAAGTTCCATGGCCAGGGCGAAAAGCAGGGGTGACAACGGACACCCCTGTCTGGTTCCCCTAGTAATTCGGAAGGTCTCTGTAATTTGCGAGTTGATACGAATACGAGCAAGCGGCATGGTATAAAGGAGTCTAATCCAGGCAACCATACGAGGGCCAAAACCATACATTTGCAAGACCCGGAACAGGTATGGCCATTCCACACTGTCAAAGGCCTTGCAAGTGTCCAGGGACACCACAACCCGTGTCGGGAGGCAGTCATGTACATAGGACAAGTTATGAAACAGTCTACGTATATTCATTCTGGTTGACCTGCCCAGGATAAAGCCACCCTGATCACACCCCACTAAGCGAGCAACCACTTTGTTCAGGTGATTAGCCAGGGCCTTGGCCAGAATCTTTGCATCCACGTTTATGAGGGATATAGGACGGTAGGAGTCACATTTCAACGGGTCTTTTCTGGGCTTAAGGAGTAGAACAATCAATGCTTCCCTCATCAAGGAGGGTAGCACCCCCTCCTTCAAAGCCGCATTATAAGTCTTAAGTAATAGAGGGGCAAGTAGATTCTGGAACTGCCTATACCATTCTATTGGAAATCCTGGCGATTTATGAGCCGGCATCTGTGAGATTGCGAGTAACAGTTCCTCCTCAGACAGCGGCTCATCCAGTTCCTCCCGCACCCTGTCTGTCAGTTTTGGAAGGGGTACCTGGGTCAAATAGTCATCAAGCTGCACGTCTGAGTAGTCAGCCCTGGAGGTGTAAAGGTCGCGGTAAAAGGAAAGAAAAGCCTCTGTTATTTCCTGAGGGACATCACTAATGTGGTTCGCTGCGGTTAATATCCTAGGGATAGAGATAGGGGTACTCTCCGCTCTTGTAATATACGCGAGCAGGCGACCCGCCTTGTTACCATGTTCAAGTGTCTTTTGTGTAACATAGAGCATGCGTTTTTTAGTCAAGTCTAACAGCCGAAGTTCGTACTTTCTACGATTATTGAGCCATGAGGCCAGTGTATCCGCATTGGGACATTTAGAGTATTCTGCCTCAGATAACACCATAACTTGTTCAAGTTCTTCAGTGTGTATTTGATTGTTCTTACGCAATATACCTGTAATTGACATAAAGGACCCCCTCAGCACTGCCTTGGAGGCCTCCCAGGCATTGCTGATACCAGTTGAATCATGATTGAAGGTCCAATAGTCAACCATAGCCTTTTGGCACTCAGCCTGTACCAGCTCGTCCTCGAGCCAATAGGGGTTTAACCTCCAGGCCCTAGGGCCTGACTTTGGCAAGAGGAGACTGACCATTAGGGGGGCATGGTCTGATATACCTCTGGGTAGGTACGTGGCCGAATGCACCAAAGATAGTACATCTGATGGAGCAAATGCCATATCTATGTGTTTCCACCGCCACAGTTCCGTGAGAGAGTAAACCTGAGTCCAATCAACAAATGAGGGGTATGGTCTGCCCCCACCCCGCAGGCGGTCCACAGATGGGTCAAGTACAGCATTAAAGTCACCCACAAAAAGTAGGGGACCAGGAGACCTAGGAAAAAGCATTAGTGACAATTTAGAAAGGACCTCCGGTGAAAACGGTGGGGGAATATATACATTCACCAACGTAAAGATTGAAAAAGCTATGCGAAGAGTAAGTATAACAAAACAACCCACTGGATCCGTTTGTACACTCAGAGTCTCAGCCCCCAGAGTCTTAGCTATCAAGACCGAGACCCCTCTTGAGTAGTTGGAGTAAGTGGCATGGTACAGAGAGGCTAGCCAGGGGCGCTTAAGATATTTAAGCGTAGGGCCCATAAGGTGTGTCTCCTGAAGACAGATAATAAAAGGCTTGTACTTTTTCAGGTAGGAAAACATCAGGGACTGCTTGTGAGGTGAATTCAGACCTCTAATATTACAAGAAATAATTTTAACTGTGTCAGCCATGAGCATGTGCAAGTAGCATATGAGTATAGCAGTAGTATACAGTCAATGCAGCCCCCCACAAAATGCAACACTTGCAAGATGGTTGACATATGCAGCATATGAACAGTAGAAAATGACAATAGTAACAAACAGGAGCAAACCTATCCTTCAACTTCCACTCCGGGCGGACATTCCCTGCCGGACAGTCCTGTGGGAAAGCCTCCCAAATCTACATCCCTACCCACCCCCCACCCAGCTTTGCCAACCCCAACATAGCGAGCATTGGATCCCAAAACAGCGTCCCACTCCCTTCAGCAAACGTCTTAGAAGGGAGGTAAAAGTCCTGTGGCCACGCCCCCTATTGGTAATGGGGAGAGTGGCAGTTCCATATAAGCTCACAAATGCATTATAATCGTCCCTGAGGTAGGATCAAAAAAAAGGAGTATGTTTCCTAAAAGGCACAACAGTAAACAGTACTTGTGGCAGTATAGTAACAGTACCTTACATGTAATGCAGCCAGCATTACCGACCAGGATCACAGCAGAATCAACTATCAAGCAGTGGTTTAGGCTTCTCCTGTGTAACAGACCTCTGACATAGGGGAAGTGCAAAGGGCATTTTGCTCGAAGAGTTCGTTTTGTTTGATTAAATAATCAATGTGTACACACTGCATGCATCCTTTCCTAGTGTCTCACAACTAGAAGATAATGTACCAACATTTTTTGGAAGACTGCAGATGTGTTTTTTTCAATATTTTAGCTGGGCTTGGATGTTTTGCTTCATAAGAAAAGGCTTCTGTCTTGCCACTCTACCCCATAGAATGTAAAAGGAGGGATCAAGTATTTGGGCCCGCCTTCATGGGCTTGCGGCAGCCCTGCCCCCCCTTTTTTTTTCCAGATCAATTCTAAAATAATGGGTTATGGCAATTAGTCAGATACATTTGGTTACTGTCTCTTTAAATTTTAGAGATGGATTTGTATGGGCCAATTGGAAGCTGCAGAAGCTTCCAGAAGGTATCAGTACCCCTATATATAGGGGTACTCTGAGGTAAGGTCAAACCTTGTGGAAAGGAGCTACCCACCCTGTCGTCGGCACTTATGTGGTTTTTAGTCACCCCTGGATTCTGTGGGGGGGGGGCAATGTTTTTAAAGTCTTAAATATTTCTGTTTGGCTCGAGTTGCAAAAACTGAGCTTACATATTTATAGTTTTATTGGATTTATGATATTTAATAAAAATTTTGGTTATTAAGACATATAATATTTTATTTATACCAATAAAGTGCCACGGCCATTAAAATGTTTGCCAATATAATTCTGTTTTGTGTTTTTCTTTATTTTATTTTTTTTAATATTTGGGAATCGCCCACCCCCCTCTTCCGTCATGAGGGAAGGTTTGAGGAAAGCCCGCTACCTGAAAGCCAGAGAAATGTTGTTTTTTCTGGCCTTGGTGGCACATTTCTTGAGGAGATACTTTGCCAGAGACAAATGCGATGCACAGATACAAACTATATCTTTTTGGAACCCGGATGTGATGGGAGATTCCCAAGTGTTGAAGAACTTCCAGGGCACAGGGAGGAGAAAGCATGGACTATTTGTCCCTATTGTGGCCATATATTCCCCCCTTATCAGCGGGATGAGGGCTCCAGCTGTTAAGGCCGAGGACAATCATATAATAGCATACATTCATAAATGTTTATGAAAAAAGACCATAAACTGTTTCAATATTAATAAATAAGAATAAGAATATATAACATAAAAATTATATTGTTAAAAAAGAATAAAATAAAAAAGAATAATAATAATAAAAAATAAAAATAAAATGTGAATCACTCTAACTGCTGCCCCTGACGATTTATACATGGAAAATTACATTCCGTATCTTTCCTCTATGTCGACTAAACTCCATTAATTGGGTGAAATGGAACTTCTCTGGTCAGGCCGTCTTGCGGCGTTTAAAATGGTTATACTGCCCCAGTTGATTTATCTGTTCAGAATTCTCCCCATACCAGTTCCTAACTCTTTTTTTTTCACAAAATACAATCCTTGATAAACAAATTCCTGTGAAAGGGCAAAAGGGCTAGATGGGCTTTTAAAAAATCAATAGCATCAAGGAAGGCTGGAGGAGTGGGGAACGTAGTGATTAAGGACTACCATACTGCTACAATTTTGTCACAACTGAGGACCTGGTTCCCTGGTTCCCCTAAACCAAGATGGCGGGAGCTGGAGGAGCTGCAGGACCTGCATTGTAACCTTTATGACCTCTTGCTATTGAGTACTTGCCTTTCTGAGGCTTTTGACTCCCTGGCACCTCCTGGTGGTGGCCATTGGGGCTTGGAAAGTCTTGTTGGATATGCGGCCCTCTCCCACCCCCACAACACTTCTACTCCCAATCACCTGTCTCGCTGAAATCATACCAGACCTTCACATAACTCATTGGTTGAAGAAGGGCATTGCATACGTGACAGACCTTATGTTAGGGCCTGCTTTGAAAACTTTTCACTCTTTGCAAATGGAATTTAATCTGATAGACATTGACTAGTATAAATACCTCCAAATCCACCACTTTCTTCAAACTAATCCCCCAATATCATTTCAGATACCATGGAAAATAGCATTCTAAGCAGGAAACTAATCCTAAAGGCACTTCTTTATTCTATACTGCCCTCAATAACAAATTCGTTTTTACTAAGTTCTCTAATATTTTGGCATGGGAGGTAGATTTGGAGACCTCTTATCCTCCCGAGCAATGGCAACATGCACTACATATCACTTATGCAGCCATTAAGAGCAATAATCTTTGGGAACTTACTCACAAAATTATTATTGTGATGGTATTTTCCCCCCGCACATCGCCTCTCTGTTGGAGGACATGTGGTTGTGTAGGGACCCTATATCACATCGTATGGGACTGTCTGTGTATTCGTGGATTGGGGTGTCCGTGGTGGGGGGGGGTCACCTTCTTGCTAATAGCTGGCTCATTCGACACGTTTCGGTTGTGGTGTTATCCTCAATGTTTCCCGTTGAGTGAAATTGAGTGCATTGTACTTTATATAGAATGGAAGAGTAAATTATTCTGTGTTCCAGTGTACCAGTTATTTTGTAAATTCTGTGTTATGCATCTCCTTGGTAGGTTTAGTATCTGTATTTTTTTGGTATTTTATATTCTGTATTCTGTTTCTCTTTTAAAATTCAATTTAATAAAAACCAATTGAATGAAAAAAAAAAAAAAAGTTTAAACCTGAAAATCTAGTTAAGAGTGGTGTGTTTTACACATTTCATTCAGTTAATCTACACAAACCAATATCTGAATTCAATTTATAATACTAACAACAGCATACAAAGCCATTCACAACTCTTCCCAGAGCTATATCACCAATCTGGTCTCCAAATATCACCCAAACTGTCCTCTCTGTCCACCCCCCCCCCCCCCCCCCCAAGACCTCCTCTGCTCTCAAGCTCCCTTGAAAAGTGGGCATTACTTTGTGTCCAGAACATGGGATTCTGGCCATCAAACAAATAAAAAAAAATAGTACTATCGCTTTAAGGCTAAGTAACAGGTGTACCTTAAGCAGGAAAAACGTGTTTTCAAGCGCTAAAAACACGTTGGTTCCGGACTATAAGCCCACCACTCTGTGGCTTAGGTCATATTTAAATTTAAAATCTGTGTCTGCAGCGGGTCCATCGGCATTTGAGGCAGCCTGCGTCCCTCCGCCATTGCAGCCGTCTCCTTCCATGTACCCTCAAGCCTGCAGGTCCCTCAGAAGCAAGCCGCCTGAGCGTACGTCGGAAGCGTCATCATCTCGCGAGGAGGAGGAAGCCGATGATGTTGTGACACCCCTGCCCAGCCAGTGTACCAGCAAGACCTCCTGCTCTCAAGCTCCCTTGTCTCATTCTCCCCTGCTCATTCTGCAGGACTTATACAGACCTCTCCCATCCTCTGTCTCAAACTGTCTGTCTATCTCTTAGTTTGGCTGCATTAAGATGATTCCTGGAAACTCATCTCTTCAGGAAAGTCAATCATGCCTCCGACTAATCTTTTATTACAGCCATCGGCTCGTCTCCCTCAGTTACGTAATTTTGTACCACTCTATTAGATTGTAAGCGCTTATGAGCAGGGCCCTATTAACCCTCTATTTTATTGTATTGCAACTGTACTGTTGGTGATATATAAATCCTGTATAAGAATAATATATTACATAGATTGGTAAAAAATAAGAAGGCCAATCAGAAAAATTACATCGTAATCTTACCAGACGTTCGATAATAGTTAGCAAAATTTTTACAGCATCTAGACCAGTGGTTCTCAACCGTTCTCGGCACCCAAGGCAAAACAAGTAATTTGCACCCCTAACCCTTACATTGGTGAAGTTTTAAAATCCCTTATGGTACATTATAGTATGTACCACTGTTTGTTCTCCTTTCTTTCACCTTTTATCTCTCTATCCCAATTTCTTTGCAGTTGTTGCGTGGTTGGGTGTTTGGTAGTAGATAAAACACTTGATATGTGTCACCCATTTGACAGTTTAAAACTGTTTATTTTTTGTTGTTGTTGTAGGCGATTATCAAATTTTGTTTGTGATTTATTGGTCCTTGTTGTAAAAGAATATGCCAAAAGAAAGTGCAGCACAGAGACGCAAGAAGCAGGCAAAAGAGAGGCAAAGCATGCGGTCTATGGTGGGGAGTATGGCAAAATTTGTGCGGCATCTTCCAGAGTGGGAGCTGACAAAGGTCAGTGAGCACAAGCAGCAAAGCCAGCGTGATAGCTCCAGTGAAATTGCAGTTGCTGCAGTAGAAAACATTCAGGATGATAGCTTTAGTTGCTTGGATAGTAATATTTCAGCAAGTGAAAATGATATTGAAAATGCCCAAACTCATGCATCATCCCTGTAACAAGATGAATTAACAACATTTCCTAATTGTAATTCATCTGAACATGTTTATTTTGATGATTGCCAAACTTTGGAGTCCTCTGAGAATGTTCCATTTTGTCCTCCAAATTATTTTATTGATGCGGGGCATTGGCCAGAGGTTATTGAAGATAGCCTTAAAGTTCAGTTAATTGAAAGAGGGCCTTCATCTGTTCAAAATCGCACTGGTCCATTCCAAAAAAATGATCAGGGGTTAACACCGTTCACGATCTTTCATTCCACCAACCCAAGACAGCTTATCCGACACTCCACAATCTAGCAGACACAACCCATTCCATTCCCCAGAATAATGAGACACAAGCTCTGTTTCTGGTTCCAAAATGAATGAATGCTTTAATGGTAAAACTCAGGCTTTATACAATAGAAACTAAGATTGGACAATGAATCAACTCCACCCACAACATGACACAATGAACTTCAATACATATTCTTTTAGATAACGACATTCCGCATCTATCATCAATAGAATTCACACCAAACAGTATTCGCATCACACAATGAGTTCCTAACGAGTCCTTCTCAATCCACATCTGAGGCGCCGTACACACGGCAGAGAACCTCGACGGGCAGAACACATCGTTCCGCCCGTCGAGGTTCTCTCCCGGCCGTCGAATTCGGCGACCAGCCCGTCGGGAATGGCAACCAGCCATTCTTCCAGGCGGGCCGTTGAGGAAATAGAGAGCGTGCTCTCTATTTCGGCTCGACGGGCTTCCCGACGGGAAGCTCGCCGAGACCGTACACACGGCCGAGGTCCTCGCTGGAATGTGCATTCCAGCGAGGTTCTCGCTGGTTTTCAGCGAGAACCTCGGCCGTGTGTACGGCGCCTGAGACAGACGTTCTGACTCTGCGATAAGGTATTCACCTGCTACATAATGCACATTCTTTTAGTAAACATAATTGACATGCTAATCCACTACACCTGAAAGGTTAGACATCTGACCTTTCAGACTGCCAACACATATCTATCATCAATATTTTCTCACGACTGGGGGAATATCTTGATCAGTTCCTTAAACCTCTGGTGTCTAAAGGAAGATCACACCTTAAGGATGGGACCCAGTGAATGGTGGAACTAAGAAATATGAAAGATATAGATAACCTGCTACTGGTGACAATAGATGTAGAGTCGTTGTACACCAGCATCAGACAACCAGACGGACTAAAAGGAGTGGAGAAGGCCTTGCATCACTTAACCACAATGAAACAAGAACAAATATCGTATATTTTGGAAGGATTAAAGATGGCTATGGCAAACAACCGTTTTTGGTACAAGAAAGAATTTTATGAACAAAAGAAAGGAGTAGCCATGGGGGCACGCTATGCTCCTAGCGTAGCAAAGCTTTTAATGGATATGTAGGAAGACGAATACATTTATGGTGAGAACATACCCCAGCTCCAGCTCTACAGACGGTACATAATCGTTGGTAAGCTTTATACAGCAACTTAACAACAATAGGTTTGGGATAACCTTCACAGGAAAATGGCATACACAGTGTATTGATTAATTGGATCTACAGATTTTCAAAGATAAAGGTGAACTATGTACAAAGACCTTCTTTAACCACTTTGCTGTCCGGACCATATTGCTGTCCAAAGACCAGAGCACTTTTTGTGATTCGGCACTGCGTTGCTTTAACTGACAATTGCGCGGTCGTGTAACGTGGCTCCCAAACAAAATTGGCGTCCTTTTTTCCCACAAATAGAGCTTTCTTTTGGTGGTATTTGATCATCTCTGCGGTTTTTATTTTTTGCGCTATAAACAAAAATAGAGCGACTATTTTGAAAAAAATGCAATATTTTTTACATTTTGCTATAATAAATATCCCCAAAAAAGATATAAAAAAACATTTTTTTCCCTCAGTTTAGGCCGATACGTATTCTTATACATATTTTTCGTTAAAAAAAAATCGCAATTAGCGTTTATTGATTGGTTTGCGCAAAATTTATAGCGTTTACAAAAAAGGGGGTAGTTTTATGCCATTTTTGTTAATATTTTTTTTTTACTAGTAATGGCGGCGAACAGCGTTTTTTTTCGGTACTGCGATATTATAGCGGACACATCGGACACTTTTGACACATTTTTGGGACCATTGGCATTTTTATAGCGATCAATGCTATAAAAATGCATTGGATTACTATAAAAATGCCATTGGCAGTGAAGGGGTTAACACTAGGGGGCGGGGAAGGGGTTAAGTGTGTTCCTATTTGTGTTCTAACTGTATGGGGGGGGGTGGACTCACTAGGGGGAATCACTGATCTTCCGTTCATACATTGTATGAACGGAAGTTCAGCGTTTCCCCCGCTGACAGGAACGAGCGCTGTGTGTTTACACTCACAGCTCTCGTTCCCCGCTCTGTAACGAACGCGATCGCGGCCGCCGGGCACGCGCGCGGGACTCGGGGGCGAGCGGGGGGCGCGCACGCGCCCCCTAGCGGCCGCGAAAGTCCCGACCTGGAGCTACGGGCTCTCGCCTAGGAGAGCTGACCTGCCGCCGTAGAACCACGGCGGCTGGTCGGCTAGTGGTTAAGAAGAACGACAGGAATGGCTATATACCCACATCCAGTTGCCACCATCCACAATGGATAGGAAATATTCCCAAAGGGCAACTGCTATGAGTTAGGAGGAATTGCCACCGGGTGGAGAACAAGACATGCTCACCAAATTGAAAGACAACATCCGAGACATGGATAGGGGGACCCTACTCAGTCAAAAGAAACCAAACACCCACCATGAACTTATTTTTCATCACAGAATACAGTAATCAATATCAACAAGTGGAGAAAATGTACAAAACATATTGGCCTATCCTGAGAGAAGATAGAACATTAGTCACCTTACTGCCACAACGTCCCAAGTTTTTTTTCCCGTAGAGCACCCACATTAAGAACACATCTTGTACACAATGTACTTGATCCTCCAAAACAAGTCAATATATCCCTAGATCTGAAGGGTTTTTACAGGTGCCAGCGCAACGCTGGCACCTGTAAAAACCCTTCAGATCTAGGGATATATTGACTTGTTTTGGAGGATCAAGTACATTGTGTACAAGATGTGTTCTTAATGTTCAAAACTTGCAAAACGAATAAACTACAACCCTGAGAAAAAACAACATTCAGATCCCCTGTATACAAATCGAGAAATCCAGATAAAATAACTTATCATGTACAACAGCACACATGTGACCCATGTCATAGAGTGTCCTTGTCGTCTTCAGTACGTAGGCCGTACCACCAGACCCTTACGTGTTAGAATAAGGGAACACAATAAAAATATATGTAAAGGATTGCCCAAACACAGCCTTTCCAGACATTTTGCGGAAAAACACCACAAAGACCCTTCTTGCTTAACTTTTTTGGGGATTGACATCATCAAAGACCATTGGCGAAGTGGCAACAAACAAATACAGGTTTCAAAGAATGAAACCCGGTGGATCCACAGGTTGGGGTCCCTAGCTCCCCGAGGCCTCAACCTAGATATAGATTTAAACTGTTTTATTTCCAACTTCTAAACCTCTAGTTTTTTCATCTGAGATCATTTTTGCCTCTACACCTCTGGTCAGCTAATGGGTTACATATGTCAATCCCATTAGTACCCCCTATTCCTAGACATTCCACCTAGGTCTGTGTCACATTTACATGTATCAATTTAGAACATTTCCAGCATTTCCAGTCAAAGGAGCTCAACTGTTAATCACTCCACGGTGACTTTTCCTTTCAACGAACGCAGACCCCATCAGGCATCTATGGTACCCACAGTGTTTTAGACACTAGGATACCCCTTTAATTGGCCATTCAGGGTTCGACCCCTAACTCTATTGCCAGCCTTTTTTCAGTCCACTTTCCCCCTTGAGCCTTCTCACCCAGAGCTGGGGATCACACGGGGGATTAATACATCACCCCAGTGTCATACTGACTAATGTGCATTTGACCTTTAATAACGTAGGTCCCCTTACACTGTAGATGGAGTGGGGGACCCACCATTCCCACCCACCTTTTTTCTTTTTTTTTTTCTCATGAGGAGGTTAGATATGTCCAACTAAATAGCCCACTGTAAGTCAGGTTTTATTTATATATTATGCTTCTTATATATTTGTGTCCAATTATATAACGCAATGCTGCAGAATGTGCATACCTTCGCACACTCTGGGAGTTACCCACAGGTGACCATCTGGACATCCACTGGTCAATTAAGGAGGACCACTTGTTACTTATATAGTTTATACCCCATAAGGGGTACAACAGCTAGAATGCCCTTAATATCCATTTAGGCATTAATCACTTGGCACTAAGTAGACATTAATGTTAGTTACACATTTCTCTCTTACCTATGTCAACATCATATTTCTGATTTTGGAGTGACCCTCTCCTCCCCTACATTCTGACAATATGTCCCCTTCCCTTTGTCATTTCGTCCCCGCTGCAGGCTTACTATGCAGTTAATGAGCACATGTCATTGCCTTAGTGGACATGTACACAGAGTTTGGAAGGAGAAGTTTAATCTAATATCCCTTCAGTATCAGTCCGTGGTGTCCAAAGAAAACTTTGGGGGATCTCCCTTCCCCAGTCCACACACGGAGGTAGCTAGATTCTGCTGAATCCCCTAACATTATTAGTCTGGTCGTCCCACTTGAATTAATAACAGCACCCAGATTATAAACTAGTAAATAGATCATTAGAATATTCATCCACTCTTCATGTATTATTATATATGTTTTTTTATGTGTTCACTGTGATAGATGTGCTATCCCCACCTTCTACATTTGACACTACAAAGGGTTAACAGGAGGGAGGGCCGGACCCTAAGGGAGAACAAGAAAAACCATCCAAAATACTCCCTCGCCTTTAAAGGCGGGACACATCTGCCGCCGTACATAAATAGGATTGCGTTCGTACGGGTCTTGTATCGCCTTTGATAAAGTCACATGACGAAACACGTCAGTTAATCTCCACGCAAGCACATATGCACGCACGCCCATCAGCTTGTCCGTGCGCTGTCTAAACCAAGCTACGATCTGCCTGGATGGACTAGGACGCCCGCTTACTAACTCTTCGGCGGCAACGGCAGTTTCGGTATCTCAGCTTTTTGAAGACAGGCGGACAGGCAGGCTTATTGGATGGTTTGGGCTTTTTTTGTTTTTAAACATTTATTGCGCTTCCCGTTTTTTGGAACTGCACCCAGGTGTCTGTGGTATTGTCGTGGATTAATTCCACAGTTTTTAACTACCCCTTTTTTAATAAAGGCTTTTGCAACATATCACGCTATGAGGATTCCTTTCTTTATGTTTGAGTGACATCAGAAGTGCCCACCTGGAAAGCACCCGGAGCACATATCCTACAGCCTGCTAAAACAGCCATACAACCACCCCGGCTCACAGGACTGTGCAATCGGATCAACTAAGGTACCACCACCTACCGCCCTTTGCCCTTAGGGGTGCCGACATCTGGTGAGTGAGGACCCAAGCGGGGGAGCACAACAGTCACAAAATATTGATCGTTGAGGAATCAACACTTGAAGTCACCATATTATGCTATAGATGATTTTCAGGGATCATGAATTCATTGATGGTTGAACTTTGATTATATGTCTTCCCCACTAGGACTTCTGCAACCTCTACTATTTACATAATAGTACTGACAGTTCTGTGTGTTACTCTACCAATTTGCCATATATTTTTCTGTCGTTTCACTTAGACTGCACTCATGATTTGAACAACACTTTAATGTATTTATTTTTGTGTCCTTCACATGGTGGATTGCATTTCCTATTAGGCCACGGCAAACACCAGGAATCCAGCAGGAAGGATTCACCACTGATCCTCCACCGTCCCAGCTATAATCCTGGGATAACGCCCTTTGATACAGTGTCCTGACTGCCTAATTGTTATTAATTCTTACCGGTCACGTATCTACTCAGTCCATACACTTTAGTGATAGCCCATAGGGACCTATTGGGCATTTGCTTGCTGCCCTGTTTTGGGTTAGTTTTGTTTTTTTGATTGTTTATTATATTGTTTTGATTGATGAGCACTGGTACCCACTAATCACATGTTTTTTATATACTCTCCACATATGCCCTCAGGTGAATTTACCTTACTTTAGGCCTACTAGGATTAAGGCATTCCTTAACACGTATATACAAGGTCCGGCCTGATCACTGGCCTGCATCAGCATTTTTCGGTTAGTTATATTTTCTCACTCACTTTTACCACGTAAAAAATTCAATTAAACTTTGGATACCCATTCATAGTGGTGGTACAACTATTCACGCACTCAGTACGAGGCTTTTTTCTAGTATCAATAAAAGGGGCAACCTATACACGCAATAGTGTTCCAGCGTGTGCCTATAGGAAATCCATACTCATTGGTTTCATCCCTCATATAGGTTACCCAACACGTGCTTAATATCACGTAAGAACACCCTACTCAATTCTATCTAGGCCTTTTTAGGTCCAGCAGCGTCACCATCCCAACACATTTAGATCAATCATCAATAGAACCTTCACACAATACAGTGTCAGTAGCATACACAATGAAAGGTCTTTCAGAAGCCAGACTAAACTAACACAATATACAATAGAATGCAATTACAGCAAGCTTTTATCACTACAAAACTGTTGAGTTCAGAATTAATAACTTGTAATATTTCAAGATATCCTGCAATACATAAATTTATCCTTAATGTCCCATCTCATGTAATTCATGATATCATTTCTCAGTCATCCTATGACCCTAGACCCAAGAGTCATTGGTGAAGCTGGCACAGGGGTACCCCACATCCTTCAAACGTCTCTGTGTCCCACGGGCCATTCCGTTACAACGGCCATAATAGATCCTTTTCTTGTGACTGGTTTTACAAAACGCTGAAAAAACATGAAAAAGTTTAACAATCATGGCTAGTGTTTTCTCCCGTCAAAAATGCTGTGTTATGCTTCCATGCTGGTTATTTCACAATGATAAAAGTTCTTTTTGGGAAGGGAGATGGTTTTAGTAACTGGCAACAGCTTAATCCAAGCGTAGAAGAACACAAACAAAGTCCTGGTCACGTTCAGTCTTTCATGCAAGGGAAGGAACTAGATAGAAGACTGCAAACCCAGTCAACTATCGATTCAGTGTTGCAAAAAGAACGTCTAATAGAATACCAAAAATGGAGGGAAATTCTGAAGAGAATTATTGACTGTATCCTTTTTTTGGCACAACAAAATTTGGCCCTCCATGGTCATAGAGAAAGCTCTGACCCGAATGATAATAATTTTGGAAATTTTCTCCAGTTGATGAAATTGCTTGCCAAGTATGAGGTGCCGTACACACGGCAGAGAACCTCGACGGGCAGAACACATCGTTCCGCCCGTCGAGGTTCTCTCCCGGCCGTCGGATTCGGCGACCCGCCCGTCGGGAATGGCAACCAGCCATTCTTCCAGGCGGGCCGTCGAGGAAATAGAGAGCGTGCTCTCTATTTCGGCTCGACGGGCTTCCCGACGGGAAGCTCGCTGAGACCGTACACACGGCCGAGGTCCTCGCTGGAATGTGCATTCCAGCGAGGTTCTCGCTGATTTTCAGCGAGAACCTCGGCCGTGTGTACGGGGCCTGATCCTGTGACATCTTTTCATATGAACAGAAATGCACTCAGAGGGCCAAAGAGTATCATACATGTCACCCTAAATTCAAAATGAATTTATTTCTTTACTAGGGGATCAGGTGTGTTCTGTTATAATTGAAAATATAAAGAAAGCAAAATACTATTCCATCTTATTTGATAGCACACCAGATATATTGTATGTTGACCAGATTTTGCAAGTTATACGCTACGTAAATATTGATGGTGACAAAGTAGGCTTTGTAGAGTCAAATTAGAGGGAAAAACTGCTAAAGAAATGACAACTGAGATTTGTAACAAGCTGCTTGCAGATAGTCTCGATATCCAAAATTGTTATGGACAAGGGTATGACAACGCTGCAACAATGGCTGGGCATATCAGCGGTGTACAAAAGCGCATAACCAACATAAATCCTAGAGCCTTTTCATCCCTGGCAACAATCATTCAGTAAATTTAGCTGGTGTACATGCACCTTGTACAACCACAAATTTGACAACATTTTTCGGTACTCGTGAAAGGTTGTACACATTTTTTTCTAAGTCTACACACATATGGGATGTACTGACCTCCTCTGTACCAATCAAAGTTAAGAGGTGGAGTTCCAGGCATGATGCAGTGTCTGCGCTTGTTTACCAGATAGATGCTATAATTGACACATTAGAAGAGCTAAGAGATGGCTCTGATGAAACGGCAGACACCAAAAGTGACGCTGGGTGCATCATTGCAGGTCTTATGCGTTATTCTTTCTTTGCATACTTGTACTTATGGAATACTATTTTAAAAGAAATCAATGATGCTCAACTCTACCTTCAAAAATCTGGCCTGGCCTTAGATATGTGTCATATAAAGATGGATGCTTTGGCTAAAGAAAATGCAGAAAATCGTGACACTTTGGTCAAAGAGGCCAAGCAAAAGGCCCAAACAAGTTGGCGCATCAACAACATATCGTGGGAAAGACGCATTTGCCGGCGAAAGAAAATGCCTGGGGAAAATAATGCAACAGATGCTGGTCTAACATTACTTAAAGAAATTGAGCGAGGGCAGCTTGAAACTAAAATGATAGGCTTAATTTTGAAATTGTAAGGCGAACAAAACAACTAAAAGAATATGCCAACCGATTTGGGTTTTTGCGTGTTTCTGTCCTGCTTAATGCCAATGACAATGATGAGTATATCCGCAATCAAAAAGAGCATGTCTGCTATTTATACCCAGAGCTGAATGCTGTAGAGATGCTGGAAGAAATCAAACAATTACAAAGACTCACAGTATCAATTTTTTTTAATATGTCCAAAGAATGAAAAGGAGGGCACTAATTGGGGCCCTCCTGCTTGAGAGTGTGGCCAGCACACACCTGTAGTTATTAGTGTTAGCTAGGATGCCTTAATTAAAAGTTTATCTTGCAGGTGTGTTGAGCCCAATAGGAACCCAGGGAAGATTCCGGTAGCCCCGGGCAGGCCTATAAAATCTAGCTGCTGTAAGGGGCTCATCCTCTTCCCCTCCACTGGACCAGAACAACAGGCGAAGTGCTCCCTCCCACCCTCCCCAGTCGCGTGTACCTTTTATGTGGTATGGGTCACCTTGGTATCCGGGGGGGACGTTTTGTTGTGTAAATAAAATTGTGTGTACTGCCTGCCCGAGTTTTTTAATAACTGGGCAGGAAGCTTGGTGTTGTTTTTGATACATTTGATATGGTGAGTTATTAAACGATTTGCTGAATATGACATTTAAACCAATAAAGGGTACCGCGGCCAAAATATTTGCCAAAGATACATGGTGTATGTCTTTTATTTATAGTTATAATAGGTTATTTAAGTTGGGTGCTGGTGTGTGGCCTACGGTCTCAAGGACTAAACCCCTACATTTCATGTGTGCAGCTCTGTGGATATGTAGGAATAATCTGCGTATATTGTCATATGTACTCTTGCCAGGCATAAAACTGGATTGATCGGGCGTAATAAGATGACCGACTGAAGCCTAATGCCCTGTACACACGATCACTTTTTGTGATGAAAAAAAATGACATTTTAAAAAATGTCATATAAAATGACCATGTGTGGGCAAAATGTCATTTTATGTCTTCTAAAAAACGACCAAAAAAAATTTCGAACATGGTCGAATTTTTTATGTCATTTTTAAAAATGTGATTTTTTGTGTCATAAAAAATGATCGTGTGTGGGCAAAACAACGTAAAAAATTACGTTTTAAACCCGCACATGCCCAGAAGCAAGTTAGGAGATGGGAGGTAAAACTACCATTCATAATGGAGCAAGCACATTCATCACGCTGTAACAGACAGAAAAGCAGGAATCGTCTTTTACTAACAAGGAATTACATTTTTTTTCATCACAAAAAGTGATCGTGTGTACGAGGCATTAGGGCAAGTATCTTTGCTAAAATTTTGGAGTCACTATTCAGAAGTGATATGGGCCGGTAAGACCCACACAGCAATTTAGGGGCCAACTCCTCCAAGTGCGTCCAATACCACGCCGAGGAAAGACCATCCAAGCCCGGAGTCTTATTGGAAGGCAGGAGACAAATGGCCTCAACAACCTCCTTCAAAGTAATAGGTTTATCTAATACGGTGCTCTGGGACTCACTCAATTGCGGGAAATGAAGGAGTCTCAAAAAAGCCCAAAACAATTACAAAGACAGCTTGCAACTTTTCAGTCGGCTACACCTGAATTGGAAAATTAGAGAATGGGGTGTTTTAGAGCTTTGACAATTCATTGTAAAATGGCGTTTAGTTGAAAGTTTTACCAACATATCCATCTTGCTTAGAATATTTTAAACAGTTGCAGTTGAAGCAAGTCAGCTCTCACACGAGTCGGCTCTCCCCAGGCACAGTGCAGCCAGGCAGTCCCCTACATCACACTAGGATCCAGGACAGCTGTTCTTTACTCCTCCTTGGGCCCCCCTCCTTCCTCCAGCAACATCTCCAAGGTAAGGGGTCCCCTTCTAGCCTACCTGATCTGTCCCCCTGGACTGAATGCAGCCGTCCTTAGGATAAGCCGCGGTTTCAGTCCCGGGAATCAGACCATCGGCACCCCCACCCCCACACACCCCAAACACTATCTTCTCCACTCCATCTCCTCTCACCCCCTGGCCATTCCTACCTTCGGGTACTACCGCCAACAGATCGCAGACGCAATTGCGGGTGCCGCATCCCAGGAAAGTCTAGCAGGATATCCGGCATGCCAAAGGTGATAGCCCACTATTTAAAAAAAAAAAAAACACCTCTACACCTCTCAGGCCCCAGAGCACTCTCCCTGTGGCGCCCTTATAGGTCCCCTTCTCGCCCCCCCCCCCCTCGCTGCCCCGTACTACAGCCCCCAGCTCGGGCCTAATCCCGGTCGGCGGCCATCTTGGTACTCTTATTTCCTTAACATTACCACCACCCTCACTCATCCTCACCTGCACAGGCCGTTTTAGTCTGAAACTTGGCCCTTGCAGTTATTCCAGAGGTACACATCCCCCTCGCCCCAATTCAAAAGTAATTAATCCAGGGTTGTTACCGATCGCCAGCAGGGATCAGGAAGGATTTTTTTTCCCAGGCGCTGCATATTGGCATTGGCACGCCTGGGGTTTTTCGCCTTCCTCTGGACCAATTCCAGGGAGGGAAGACGTAAAAAGTGACAGTTTCACTTGGACAACTCTTCCTCCCAGTGCCAATAATTCCCCCCTCCCCTTAATCACCGTCACTTCCCTGCGTTTTTTCTGCAACCATGGGATATCTGAAATACTCTGCAGAAACCATTTGGCAACTAAAGCGATTCGCCTCAACACTTCCAACTGTCACTGAAAAAGCTCTAAAGAGTGAGAAACTGTTAAGAATCAAGCGACAATTAACAGTAAAAAACCCCATCCAGACACACCAGCCCAGACGCATATCCTGCGCTTTGGTCAACACAAGATCGGCAGTAAAACACTGGCAAGAAATCTATGACTTCATCCTTCAACATGATCTAGATTGCCTCTTTATTATAGAAAGCTCGCTTACAGCTGATTGCAACACCATTCTGGAAGAATTGGTGCCAGCAAATTATCGCATTCAAATGCAGAACAGAGTGGGGCAAAGAGGAGGAGGTCTGGCGGTGATCCACAAGATTCACCTCTCTATCATCAAACCAGTCCTTCAAAACTCGCTTTCATTCATGGAAACCCTCACTCTACAGCTGCAAATAAATCCACAAGACATGGTCCATATTCTACTGTGCTACAGACCATCAGGCCTAAAAACACACCTTCTCACTTCATTAACAGAATTCATCTCCTCTTACACCCTAAGCATCAAACACCTTTTGGTGCTTGGGGATTTCAACCTCTGGGCCAACTCCTCGTTGGACCCCATCGCTGACGCTTGCATCGACCATCTGGAAGGACTAGGTCTGCAGCAATTAATACAAGGCCCCACTCATGCCTCTGGCCATACCCTCGATCTCATTTTCAAACAGGATTTGGAAATTGAGATCGAGGAAAATGAGCCACTACCATGGACCGATCACCATGCCATTAAGTTCATAATCGCCTACCACCTCAGGCCAAATAAAACAAGAAAACCGGTGACAACTCACTGGACTAGGTCTCAGAAGAAGCTCCACTCGGAACTCTTCAAAACGACCCTAGGAAATAAAATAAACACAATACAACAACAACGAACAGCCATAGAAACACTTGACGCCATCAACAAGGCGCCAAAATGCAAAAATTGCATCCGGAAAAACAACGCCGGCTGGTTCAACGACCAGCTGACATTGCTAAAGCAAGAGCGTAGAAGAGCAGAAGCTGCGTGGAAAAGGAGCTCTTCAGATAATAACCATACCATTTATAAGACAATAACAAAGAAATATCATAAAGAAATCTTTATGGCAAAAAAAAAATAATTTCGCCAACATCATCACCAAGGCCCTAAACCACCCCCGCAAACTCTTCAAGCTGGTTTCACAATCGATGAATCCAGCCTGCTTAGAGCTCCCAATGCTGATTCACAAGAATTTTGCAACGAACTATCAGATTATTTCATTAATAAAATTGAAAGAATCCGGGCAAGCATTGAGCAAAATGGAATCCGCATGAATCCTGCGCCTTATCCCAATTCAACTACCATTACATACCCGTCTTAAGCACCGGAATTCACCTTAAAACCCATCTCCATTGCTGCCACTAAAAATATCATTCGGTCTCTGCGCAACAGCACAGCACCCAATGACATCATTCCCACTAAACTGCTGAAAGAAAGTGCCGATATATTGGCACCAGCTATCATGCAGCTTATAAATCAATCATTTAAGGAAGGCATAGTGCCCTCCTTGTTGAAACAAGGCACAAAAAAACACCCTCGACCCTAAAGATCCAAACAATAGGAGGCCCATAACGGGTCTAAATGTTTTCTCCAAGATACTGGAGAAAGAAGTTGTACAACAGTTACAACTACATCTAGAATCCCCAAAATTACTCGATACTTTTCAATCAGGCTTCCGACCCAGGCACGGAACTGAAACTGCTCTGGTAAAAATATGGGAATAACGTCCTAGAGGCCGAAGATGAAGGAGAATCTTCTCTCCTGATCCTGTTGGACCTAAGTGCGGCCTTTGACACGGTAGACCACGGACTACTACTCGCTAGGCTAGCTGAAGTGGCCAAAGTCGCGGAAGCAGATCTATCATGGTTCTCCTCCTTCTTGGAAAACCGATCACAAACAGTGAAATTGGGATTTTTTACGTCAGCGTACGGTATCATGCAGAGTCCCTCAGGGATCTCCCTTGTCACAGGTACTGTTCAACATATATCTCCGTCCCCTCTTTGAAATCATCAGCAACCAGAAGCTACTTCACCATTCCTATGCAGACGACACTCAACTGTATCTCCGCGTCAGTAACGAAAAGGATCACACTATTGGATTAGAGAGATCCCTCACTCTAATAGATAACTAGATGATATCCAGTTATCTTAAACTCAATGGTTCGAAAACAGAGCTTCTCCTGTTTCACGCAAACCGGAAAAGTCTTCCCACCTCAACTTGGACCCCACCACCCATCCTGGGAAAAAATATCGCCCCTAGCATCAAAGTCAAAAGTCTCTGAGTCATTTTTGACTCCTACATGACAATGGACGCACAAATAGGGTCAGTAGTCAGCTGATCCCATCATCTGCTGCGCCTACTACGTCGACTCACCCCCTTTATCCCTAAAAAAGACATTGCAGTCGTAGTGGGAACAATCATCAATTCCAGACTCGACTATGCAAACACCCTCTATTTGGGACTTCCCAAATACCAAATCACTCGTCTGCAAGTTGTTCAAAATACGGCTGCTCGTTTAGTGACTGGTAAAAAAAAACATGGGAGTCAATCTCCCTTTCGCTGAGATCTCTTCACTGGCTACCATTGAAAGACAGAATCACTTTTAAGACACTCTGCCTTACACATAAGTGTATTCAAGGAAACGCTCCCCAATATCTATGCGAAAAAATAAAAGCCCATAACCCCAATCGCATTCTGCAATAGACAAATCAAAACCTACTGGAAATACCCAAGACAAGATACAAATCCAAACGAGATCGGAGAATTGCTGTCCAAGGACCTTGACTGTGGAATGCACTACCAACCACCATCCGACTGGAGTCGGACCACTTGGCCTTCAGGAGAATGATTAAAACCCATCTCTTCTGAGGTAAAGAGTTTCCTTATCGAAGGAATGAAAACAGCGCCCAGAGGCGATTCAGTTCTCAAGTGTTGCGCTTTATACGTTTTTCACTCACTCAGTCACGCAGTGTCAGTAGCCACTTATGAGCAGAGTTTTTTGAAAGCTCAAACTCATAGTCATACTTGCGTTCTACGATGGATCAAAAAAGGCTTTCAAACTTGGCTATACTGTCAATAGAAAATGACCTATCGTCAAGAATTGATTTTGACAGAGTTATTGACCGCTTTTCCACAGAAAAATCCTGCAAAGTTAAAATCTAGTTGAAAGGTTTTTGTTTTTTTGTTAAGGCTCTATTGCAATATTCAGGTTTATAAAAATCTAGTATGTAGCAACACATGCATCACATCAGTGGTTTGGATTTTCATAACTTTCTAAAACATTAATAAAGTCAGTCATTTTGTTTCTATTGTTTTTTTATAAAAGTGTTATTTTTTTCATAAATAATGTATTGCTCTTTACCACCATTAAAAATGTAATGCTCTTTTGCAACATTAACAATGTAATACCTTTACATGCGTTTAATTATCCTTATAACCAGAGTGAATGTTTATATAAGGGGGGGGGGGGGCGGAAAAAAATTCTGCCACGGGCGCCCATAACTCTGGTTATGCCACTGATCGCTTCACCAATATCCTGTAACATGGAGGCAGAATAGAAGACAGCACACAAGCTGAACTTCCGCCGACACTATTATATTTCTAGAAAGAGCCAAGTAGATATTAGTTTAATCTGAGCCAAAGAAATTTCATTTAAGTTATTACATTACAAAACCGCAGGGATTTCTTCTCATTTACCATCAGCTTCACAGCCAGTGTGTATTACTTTAACAAATTTGTTCCCATAGACATTGTTTAAACACTACAACAAAATTTAACTTTTAGGTAGACCTCCATAGCAAAACAGAAGTGCTAAATAAACATATATAAAAAGTGTCTGTACAATCTCTAATCCATAATAGTTCAATCATAGGTGAAAAAGTCCATCCATGCAAGCAAAGTGCCAAATTGTTTAAACACTGCTGGACACCTTCATATACATAGATAAAATGTTTCTCAACTTTAGACAAAAGGGAGTTTATTGGTTAAATAAAATACACCTTGCAAACAGCATTTTCACCAAGGTATGCGTTACTACATGCACATTCTAGCTGTATGTTCTACATGTATGCTGCCATTCACAAACTATTTGCAGATCATGGGCATGAAAAATATTGTCGTCCACATATATGGGGCCAGATTCAGGTACATCTGCGCATTATTGGACCGGCGTAGCGCACCGCCTTTACGTTAGACTGGCGCAATGTAACGGCGCAATCACCCTATTCTCGCAGAAATTAGTGCCTGCGCAACGTTATTTCTGAGGCGCAAGACGGAGTAATCCAAATTGGGAAGGACGTGGGCATGTTACATTGAAATGAGCCGTGACCCCATGCAAATGAAGGGCCGGCCGGGTCGCGCATGCGCGCTTGAAGCATACCATGTCAGCACCTCTGTGCGCATGCTCCCAACTCGGGAATGGCGCAATCAGTGAAATTGGAAGTGGACTAGGGCAAAATCATGAACTACGCACACAGCATAAATAGACAGACACAAACGCACTTCTTTTGCAAAAGTACATTCCTTTGTATCCCTCCCTATACAGCAAGGTGCTTTTAATCTGTTTGTTGCGTTGTGGTTTGTCTTTGTGATATTTGTGGACTGTTTGATCTTGTGTTTGTTAGAAGATATTTGTAAGTGATTTTTGGTGACTGCTTGTGAGAGTTTTTGGTTGTTAGTTTTTTGTTTGTTTGTTTTCTTGCTTGATTTTTCCTGCTTGTTTTTGTGAGTGATTTTTGCTGATTGTTTGGGAGAGAGTTGTTGGATGAGTATGACGGAGAGAAAGGAGGAAGTTAAATTTTACTTTGGGGGAGAAACAAATTCTTGCCCGGGCCATTTCCCAATATGGGCGTTACCTCCACGGCCCGGACAGTGCCAACACCACCCCGGCCAGGAGGAGAGAAATTTTGGACAGGATTACTGACCAGGGGAATGCATCGGGGGGGGGGGAGACCCGGACACGGTCGGGGATTGAAAAGAAAATCAATGACCTCCGGCGTCTGGTCAAAAAGAAGCTGGCCAAAATGCTAGCCCATGCCAGGGGCACAGGAGGGGGCCCACCATGCCCTGTTAGGCTGACAGCGGAGGAGCGTGCGGTGGCCCAGACCTTTCATAGGCAAGAAGTGGAGGGCCTGCCCGGCTATGACTCAAGTCATGAAGGCGTGATGCTAGGTAAGGTTTTTTTTGCCCTATCAGGTGTGTAGCATGTGTGGGGGAGGGGGTGAAAGGGAATATGTGGCAAGTGTGTGGAATCCTCCAACCTGTGAATGTTTTGTGTCATCCACAGATGTGCAGAAGGGTGCTGGGCTATCTGGGCTGACCGCACCATCCCCAGGACAGCAGCCTGATGAGGACCCCCCGACATGGCCGGAGTCCTCGGAGGAGGTTGAAGAGGAGGAAGTTGAGGAGGATGAGGAGGAGTCCATGTCAGGCACTGGACTTTTGTTTTTGGAGGACTCTTCCCCAGCAGCCAGCCCTCCATAAGGGGTAGCCCCCCCACTCCTCCCCCAACAGGGCTCCCCTCCCAAGGGGCTTCCCTTCTCCCCGGCCACAAGCATCAGCTGGAAGCAGGAAGGCGACCCAGAAGACCAGGGGGGTGGCCGATCTCCTGCCCGCCACTCTGAGAAAGGACAAGTTCCTTCTGACCCGCCATCTGGGAGAGGTCAGCCAGACTTTGGGGCGGATGGAGGAGAGCCTGTCCTCCATAAAGGATACGCTTGGGAACCTGAACTGCCACTCCCGGGCTCTTACAAACTGCCTAAACGACCTGCAGACTACAACAGAAGGCGTTGGGCAGGATGTGAGGGCCCTCACCCAGGCTATCCAGGCCAATACGGCATCATTAAGTGCTGGCCTAGACAGAATTGCCGTGGCCTTGGAGGGCAGGCCACCAGGTGGGCAGAGACCAGGGGCTGCTCCTCCTTCCCCGATTTACCCCCTCCCCCATGAGTCTCCCCTGAGGAGCTGGGGCAGTGGACGTGGCTCACGTCAATGGCATTAATTTGTTTTTCCCCATTTTTTGGGGGGCTTTTTTTTTTTGGCCATTTTTTTTTTTTTTTGTGCTGGAAATTTTTTGTTTTTGCTGGGCATTTTTTTTTTTTGGGTTGTGAATGCTGTTTGAATGTGGGGGTGACATTCCTGCCGGAAAAGGGGTGTCACCCTCAATTTTGGTGGAGAAGGGTTCCCCAGGACCAGGGAGAAGTGATCCCCAGGTCCGTGTGAATGGTGTATGAATGTACAGTGACATAATTGGAGCCTTGGCGTGGCGTTGCTGCTCACAAATCCTGCATGGTGGACTGGTGCCAATCCAATTTGATGAGGATGTGGTGTGTGTGTGCTAGGGACCACAGTGGTGTGCATGCATGCATTCTCATTGTGCCATGATTAATGTGTGTGTTTAACGTGCAAAGATGCATAATGTGAGCTGGCATGAGATGGGGTCCCAGTGCATATGCAGAGTCACCTTGAAGGGAAAAGACAGGAGGATGTTAGTAGTGCATGTGCCCCTTGTGATGTGTGCATCATGGGGGGGGGGCAGTCATGCCTGCCACCCATGTCACTCACCAACCAGCCAGCTGTCCCCATACATGTTCTGTTCGAAATCTGTGGGGATGGGGCTCTGATTGTATATGTGGGTGTCATGGGTAGTGTCATGTGTTGGGCTGGTGATGTCCTCCTGCAGGGTTGTGGTTAATTCCATGATGGCATGAGGGGTGAATCTGAAGATGCGAGACACCTCAGAATCACTCATGCCATAGATGTCTATGCGTGTGTGATATATCCTCTCCCGTGAAGAGTGAGGGGCTTGTATCAGATAAGAATATTGTATTAGATAAGATTAAATTTTATATAAGCCAAAAAAAAATTTCTAAAAAAAATCCTGTGCCCTCCTCAGTGCCCTCCTCCTTCTTTGCTCATCTAAAGTCAGTAGTATAGCTATGAGCATGGATGCCCCTGGCATGTTGGCATACAGTTTGTTGGGCAACACGTGTGACTGCTCAGCTCCTCACTAACAGTGTTGCTTTATCTGACATGTAGACGATTTTTCTCTTTTTAGACCAGCTTTTATATGGTCTAATTTTAGACAGGACATTTAGCTGTTGCGCACACCGCGTAGCCTGCGCTGCACCAACGTTCTTTTGTGGATCCCCGTAACTCCCTCATTAGCATATTTGAATAGCAAATCAATGGTCTGTCTAGCGCAGTTTTTCACGGACGGATGCGCCTGTCTAACGAAATGACGCTGGACAAAAAAAAGTAGATTTTTTGCGTATCTCGTTTTGGGAATGCCGTGCATCGAAACGCACGCGCACAATTAGACTTACGCCGCGCATCTCCTGTTACGCCGGCGTAATCGCTCTGTGAATCTGGCCCATGGATTTTAACTTGTAAAACACCAAATGTCAGAAATAGGCTTAGGCCTCGTACACACGATCAGTCCATCCGATGAGAATGGTCTGATGGACCGTTTTCATCGGTCCAAACCGATCGTGTGTGGGGGCCATAGGTTAGTTAACATTGGGTCAAAAAAAATAGGAACTTCCTTTAAAATTTAACCGATGGACGCCTAACCGATAGGTCAACACCGATCGTTAGTACGCACGGCCATCGGTTAAAAATCCACGCATGCTCAGACTAAATGAGGGGACGGGAGCACTCCTTCTTGTAAAACTAGCATTCGTTATGGAGATAGCACATTCATCACGCTGTAACAGACAGAAAAGCGCGATTCGTCTTTTACTAACACAAAATCACAAGGGTGGCGCAATTGGATTTGAACTTCCCCTTTATAGTGCCGTCGTACGTGGTTTATGTGTCCGCGTTCTGACACGATCGGTTATTTAAACTATGGTGTGTAGGCACATCAGACCATCAGTCAGCTTCATCGGTTAACCGATGACAACGGTCCTTCGGACCATTCTCATGGGATGGACTGATCGTGTGTACGAGGCCTGAGTCATGAAAAGGGAATTGTGACTCACACCTGCAATACTGAGTCAAACACAGTGTTGTATACTTGAAAAAAAAAGAAAAAAAATTCTCAACATTCCAAAAGGAATAAAGACATATATTTGTATTTCATACATGCAAGCATCAAGGTTTTGTAAGGTTTCTTTATTTGTTCTAACCTTTTGTTACTTTACATATCAAACATAAAAATAAATCCAATCTAATTGGACAAAGGTGTTGACTTTTTTTTTTATTTCATCCAAAAATGTTAAACTGTTATATTAACCACTTCAGCCCCGGAAAAGATTTGGCTGCTCAAAGACCAGGCCTTTTTTTGCAATTCGGCACTGTCGCTTTAACGGACAATTGTGCAGTCGTGCGACGTTGCAACCAAACAACATTCCTTTTTTTCCCACAAAAAAATATTTTTTTTTGGTGGTATTTGATCACCTCCGCGGTTTTTATTTTTTGCGCTATAAAAAAAAAAGGAGGGACAATTTTGAAAAAAAAGCAATATTTTTTTTTTTGCTATAATAAACATCCCCCAAAAATATATAAAAAGGCATTTTTTCTCAGTTTAGACCGATACGTATTCTACATATTTTTGGTAATAAAAATCCCAATAAGCGTTTATTTGTAGACGCTATAACTTTTGCGCAAACCAAGTTGGGGATCGTTTTATGGCATTTTTATCATTATTTTTTACTAGTAATTTTTGTTGTGACTGCGACATTATGGCGGACACATCGGACACTTGACACATTTTTGTGGTCATTTATACAGTGAACAGTGCTATAAAAAAAAACGCACTGGTACTGTGTAAATGTCACTGGCAGAGAAGGGGTTAACCACTAGGGGACGATCAACTGTGGGGGGATGGGAGTAACTCGAGATGAGAGATTGTTGTTCCTAGCTAGTAGGATCTCACGATCTGTCAATCCTCTACTCGCAGAACTGGGATTCGTGTATATATATATATATATATATATATATATACACACACACACACACACACACACACACACACACACACACACACACACACACACACACACACATATATATATATATATATATAAAAACACACATACACATATATACACACACACACACACACATCCTTGTTCTGGCTCTTGTGCCAGTGGTCACACCCCCGCAGTGCAGTGGGCGGGCGCGCCTGCTATCCCGCTTAAAAGGAGTTGATGTACAGCTACGACAGTTTGTGAGATCGTGCCGACCTGCCGCTGTATAAAATGATGGCGGCTGGTCGGCATGCGGATAAACTGCATGAAATCGCTGAGCAGCCCGGAGCGATTCGGCTCTCCAGCAGGTCTGTGTTGCCGGCTGATAGGAGAGCAAAGTAATATACCAATCAGTACATTGCATCTTTTTCTTTGGGTTTTCTACAAGCTTTATGTGAAGTGTACAAAATGTACACTTCATTCACCGCAATGTCTGGCAGCTGTCCTGTAATTCAGCTGCGATAAAATGCAGCATGTCTGCACTGGGATGTGTTGCGGTGTAAATGGGACACACAGGAAACAATTGTCCCTGCAGTGAGAGATAGGCCACAATGTTTTAAAACGTCTGTCACCGCAGAGTGACACTTCACCAGAAGACTTAATTTTTGGATGTTGTATCAGTGTGGCGTCTCGTATCTTTTAGGCTTGATTCACACCTATGCATTTGAGCGTTTTTGCGGTGCTTGCTGCGTTTTACCACGATTTACATTTTTTTATTTTTTTTTAATACATTCTTCTTTAAGCCGGCAATTTTTATTTTTTTACATTTCCTTTAACAACCAGTCATTTTAGGTTTAAAAAAAAACGCAAATCGCGGTACTTGCGTTTTGGATGCAGGTCCATTGAATTCTATTACATGCAAAACGCTGCTTTTTGCGGGGAAAAAAAAGTCCCCGACCCTTACCAAAAAACGCAGAGGCACAAAAAAAGGCATTGATGTGAACATGTTCCATAGGAAACCATGTTAAAAAATGTCCCTGCATTTCTGCAAAATGCATCAAAAAACGCATTAGTGTGAATGGAGCCTTGGGAATTATTTACACCACAATACATGTTGGCTGTGTGTTTTCTGCACGTATATTTGGGGGTATTTTCAGCGCACTTACACGTGGATATGGTGATTTTTTTATTTAATTTTTAACAAGTTGCATTTACACAATCTTGCGCTCGCTCGTGCACATTTGGGCTGCATTCATGCATGTTAAAGTATAACGATCCAAAACTAAAAAGAAAAGTTTTGCCTTTAGAGGGGAGCGGGATTAGAACCCCCGTCAGCTGTTATTGCTGTCTGTGTCCCCGTTAGGGAGATCCCCCCCCCCCCCCCATTGGTCCTGTTGACGTCAGCTGTGATGAAATGGCCGTAGGGCGTCACGTTTATGCACTGCGCATGCGCGAATCGGCAACTTGTGTACCGACACAAACTGAGCTTTTTATTTTTCATCCTTGCAAGGAAATTTGAACGCAACTCTCTATATGAGGAGAGTATTTATTTGCTTTTGTACATTTTAAAAAAAAATTCATACGTCTGCACCACTGGAAGTTTTATTTTTCTTCCATTTTTGCTGCTATTTGGCGTCACCATTTTCCAACTTTGGATCATCATTGCTTTGCCCCGCTGGGATATTCTGGGAACATCTGATTGCTTGAGCCGACAACCGCCACAGAGGGAATCGCTAAGCATCATCCCTGGAGGTCTCCATAGGACACCACTGACGATCACCGGTTTCTCTGCAGAGCCCATCTTGACCCCCCTGAGAGGGGCGGGCAAAGGCTAGCTGGTAAGCCTGCCCTTCTTATTCAAGGGTGGTTGTGGGTCTCCACCCACATTGGATCTTAATATTGAAGGAACACAGAAAACCTCCTCTTCACGGGAGTTTTTCCATATTAACTTTATTTTGAATTGGAAACTTACATTTTCCACTTTTGAATCATTTTGCAACATGTGATTTATTTCAGCGCTACACATTTTTATCCATCGGACGATCGCTGTCGGATTTTCCACGGACAAATGTGGGATAGCAGGCTTTACAATTTTTGACAACAAATGTCTGATTTTCGGATCGTGTGTACACAAGTCCTCTGGAAAAACTCCAAAGTACAAAACACGCATGCTCAGATGCAGGGGTAGGCAAGCTGGGGCTCCATGAGGAACAGGTGCCAAACACAAGGCTCGCAAATAGACTTGTGAACACGCCCCTGCTACACACCCTGCTCATACTAACAATGAGAGCGGCGCTCGGGATTTGTCATGCTGAAGATGAATCTAAAAAAAAAATAACACACGGATGTACTTGGGGGGCCACATTAGAATGTATATGTAAATACACGCCCCACTCATCCTAACAAGGAGAGCGGCGCTCAGAGCGCAGAGGCAAATATTTAGGAAAATGTCACAGTGCCTGTGATTGGCGGTGGCGCTGCGCTCTCATCTTCCTTGCGGGCTCGGGCACATCTACTTGTGAACGTGCCCCGCCCTTCCTTTCAGTCAGGGAGAGGGCTGGATGGCTGAAGGAGACTTCACTGCAAAAATACAAAAAAGTAAATGAAACACGCAGACTCATCTTTAGTGAGAGGCACTGGCTGGCCGCAGAAGGAAAGAATATTATTTTGAAAAAGTACATAAAACACCCAAGCTCATAATTTGCATTTCATTTAAGGCCCCTTTCACACTGGGGTGGGAGGTGCGCTGACGGCTAAAAGTAGCAGCGCTATACTGTCGGAATTGCGGCGTATTTGGCCGCCAGCGGTGCGGTTTTAACCTGCAAGTGGCTCAAAAAGTCGCATTGCCGGCGGTATAGCCACGGTGTCCCATTGTTTTCAATGGGAAGGAGCGGTAAACGCACCGCTCCAAAAATGCTGCTGGCGAGACTTTTGGAGCCGTCCTGCTAATGCACCGCTCCAGTGTGAAAGCCCCCGGGGCCATCACATGGAGAAACAGCAACCGCTGTTTAGGGTCAGTTTGCAGGCGCTATTTTTAGCTTACTAGCGCCTGCAAAACGCCTCAGTGTGAAAGCGGTCTTAATGGTTCAAAGAAAGTCAGGAAAAGTGGTTGGCCCTCACGCATGTTCACTTCATGAAATCTGGCCCTCTTTGAAAAAAGTTTGGACACCCCTGTGGTAGGTTAATTGGCTTCTGTCTAAATTAGCCCCTAGTAAATGAATGAGTTAGGGATCATAGATTGTAAAGCTCCTTGAGGGCAGGGACCGATGTGAATGTACAATGTATATGTAAAGTGCTGCGGAAATTGACGGCGCTATACAAGTACCTAAATAATAATACTATTATTTGTCATATCCGGTTGCCCACTCTACACCTGTTAGGGTCTAATCCTCATGTGCCAACCAGTGTTTATCTTTGTAACCATTTCAGTGCGGAGTTCCTTTATTGTACTCAACCTTTGCTGTACCGCGGTTTTGTTGATTTAACTTCTGTACCGCTTTTTTTTTTTTATTATTAAATAAAAACGTTTCTGTTAAAAAAAAAAATAATAATAATACTATTATTATCAGCATAAAATGTGCATTCAATGCCAAAAAGTGCAACATGCTTTACTTCTTTTTTTTATTGCATCTTATAGAGCCACCATGGTGTAATCTGGGTTCATTGGAACACATTTTTTCTGTACATGCCATGTTTAACATCCCGATCTGCAGGGCCGATCCTAGGACCACAGAAGCCTGGGTGCAGAAATATTTCTGGCGCCCCCACATGAGCGTGGTCATCTTACTAACTCCTCCCATTTACAAATGTTTCTAGGGTTAAGACTGAAAACACAGAGATCCTCCCCTAAGAAGTCTTCATTAGTGTCCCCAATAAGAGTCCCCCCCCCAGCAGGTGTCCCCCATCAGAGCCCCTCACAGCAGGTCTCCCCCATCAGAGCCCCTCATCACAGCCGGTGACCCCAATCAGAGCCCC
Organism: Rana kukunoris; assembly: GCA_029574335.1. Classification (NCBI taxonomy): domain Eukaryota; kingdom Metazoa; phylum Chordata; class Amphibia; order Anura; family Ranidae; genus Rana; species Rana kukunoris. The sequence goes on along the minus strand of CM056049.1, from coordinate 721,651,557 downwards.
AAACAGCAGATGTCCCCCATCAGAGCCCCCACATCAGGTGTCACCATAGATCAGTACTTGTCCAATAGATCTCAGTAGCTCGGGCGCACTGGGAGCAGAAGCACATTACAGGGGGCGGGGCCTACGTGGCATCTTTGGTTACTTAGAGGGTGGCACTGGGAGAGCATTTTTGGGAGTGCACGGGATGATTGGCAGCAGCTCCAGCCAACCCAGAAGCCTCTCATCACACCGCCTATGGGAGAAGAGCCGACACACGCAGAGGGGGCAGGGCAGACAGGAGACTGCTCCATGCGCACTGGACAGAATTAATTAGTGGAGTAGTGGAGTCTAGTACTAGAACGTGTTCCAGTACTAGGCTCTGCTGTGGTTCCCAGCCCGGATTCCGGGGACAGCGGGAGGTATGCGCTCTGGTCAGTTGCCAGCAGAGAGCAAGCGGGATGGGGAATCACAGCACCCGCTACATGCACTCCACCTCTGGACACAGACAAGGAGGGAGGGCAGCACTTTGGAGCTTTGGCGCCCCCCACCTCTGGGGCGCCTGGGTGCGGAGCACCCCGCCTAGGATCGGCCCTGCCCACCTGACTGCATCTGATGTAAATAGCCCATAAAACGCAGTATGTATGACTGAAATAAAACAAATGAATAAAATAAAAATTAAAGTGTAACAAGGCCACTTTCACACTTTTGTGGCGTGTCCTGCGACTTGGGACTAACAATTAAAGTGTAACAAGGCCCCTTTCACACTTGTGTGGCGTGTCCTGCGACTTGGGACTGCAAAGTCGCATGACAAGGCGTTCACCCAAGATTTCCAATGAGTACCGTTCATATCTGTGCGACTTCAAGTCACACCAACTTCAAAAGGTAGTCCCCCTGCACCACTTTGGTCCCACTTTGATGCAAGTTAAACAGGCATTGCCTAAATGTGTGGCAAAAATCGTGAAAGGGGCCTAAAGTGTACGTATTCCTGAGAGCCCAATATACACAGCAGCGATTTTATGTGCATTAAAAAATAACGCTGCATTTTTTTGTACACCAGAATGCACCTTAGCCTCATGCAAAGAGTCTAAAATCACTGCAAACGCGCACACATGCATGCAAAAACACAATTCAGTAAGAAAAAGTTCATTTATATAAATGGAAAAAAATAAGAAGTCATTGCATTTGAACTCTGCTCCATACAATGTGAGAAGTTGGACCAAAACAACCTTTGTTAATAAATGTAAAATAAAAAATGACAGTGGGATATAATTCCTAAGATTGCGGTGAAAGCGCGCGATAGGTGGGAACACACGGCGTGTCGCATTTTCCTGCAGCGCACTGGGAGGATCCGCATGTCATCTCCGCTGTGCAGGGACTGGGAAAACTGAACTGTAAAAGTTAAAAAAGGAAAAGTAAGGCGTGTGACGAGCGGAGACACGAGCAGCACGGCTCCCCGAGAGTCACACCGACACCGGAGAGATCAGAGAGACTCGTCCTGTGTGACACATCACACCACTAATAAACATTGTATGGAATTCCCACCACTCATTTCATCTCCCTGATCCGATCATAGAACTTATCAAAGATTGTGATCACAGCTCCTCCTATACATCTCCATACACTAATCCTCTATCCGCTCCCTATCTCCTCCATCCTGTATAATAGAATCCTATCAGAGGGATCATCTCTCCTCCATCATCCTCCTCTATGCTACAGCTCGCATATTTCGCATCTATTATAATGTAGATCTCTGTAATCCTCATAACAAATCCACAGCACCCTTCCCACCCCTCCATTCCCCTCCACGCCTCATCAAACACTACTTCCCCTCCCAGCATTCCCTGCGTTTCCTTTCACATCTCCTACAACACTAGAGGACGATCTGCTCTGTAATTGGGCCCCGGCGGCCATTTTGCTGTGGACAAAACTACATTGATTATAATGGGAGATTTCCCAAACGCTAGAGGTCAAACCTTATTGTTGTTCTGGGACAAGAAAAAAGCCCTCATAGTACAGGAATATATATATATCTATATATATATATATATATATATATCTGTGTGTGTGTGTGTATATATCTAGATACACACATATATCTATATCTACACACACATATATCTATACACACATATATCTATATCTACACATATATCTATATCTATACACACATATATCTATACACACATATATCCAGGGCTTTTTTTCTGGGGGAACTTGGTGGAACTCAGTTCCACCACCTTTGGCTCAGACCCTTTGGTGCCCGCTCACCACAATCACTTGTGAACACAGAAGTCTGGTTTCTGTGTTTACAAGTGACTGCTTTGTAACCCACTGAACTCTGCACACTGTATGTAATGCAATTCTGGTATTTAATGCCCCTTTAAGACCCTTCTACTGTTTGTGAAATCTGAACGGGTCGTGGTTGAGTTCCTGCACCTATTTTTTGAGAAAAAAAGCTCTGCATATATCTATACACACATATATCTATATCTATACATATCTATATCTATATACACATATATCTATACACACATATCTATATCTATACACACATATATCTATACACACACATATCTATACACACATATATCTATATCTACACACACATATATCTATATCTACACACACATATATCTATATCTAGATAGATAGAGATAGATAGAGAAAAGGGAGACGGGATTGCAGCACAAAAATTACTTAAATGAAGAGATTAAAAGTACATCACAAATACATGGTATCCATGGATACCATGTATTTTTATGTATTTTTTATCTCTTCATTAAATACATTTTAATATATATGCACACACACTGCATATAATTCCAGTCAATATTTCTTGTTTTTAATTTGTTTACTTTATTTTGCAGCAGTTTTTATCTCATATAGACATAAATATGTCAGTGACTGCCCACCCAAGTTATGATATTACAGCCTGGCTGCGCTGTACATGTGATATCGATGAGGCCACACCACAGCCATGAGCTTGCAGTTGGACCTGCAATATAAAATGGCTGTTCAGCTATTCCAATTAGGGTTGCCACCTCATCCCTTTAAAACAGAAGACATATGAATTACACAGGTTCTGTGGCTAATTTAATGCAGATAAGGCACCATGTGAGTTTAATTACCACCTTAATCAGCCACAGAACCTGTGTAATTAATATGTGTTCTGTTTTAAAGGGATGAGGTGGCAACCCTAATTCCAATATACACAATAGAGCCGGCATCAGGAGGAGGGCTATAGTGCAAGGTGACCAGATTTTTAAAGTTAAATCCGGGGACATAGTTTTTCTTTACTAGTTATGGCAGCGACTCTCTGCCCGTCACCACCCGCCTCACAGCCTCTCAAGTCTTACTTTTCGGGCCCCGGCTACTACTGGATGGGGAGCGGAGGAAGATCACTTCGCCAGGGAAGGCAAGGAGATAGGCAGGTGGCTGGCCAGGATTTGAGCCAAGGCAGAAGAACATGCGATCGAAGCTGAATGGGCATGCGCCCGAAACTTAAGAAATATTCCTTCTGCACCGACCAGCACATGATCATCAGAAAGGGGCACAGATAATGGGAAAAATGCACACCCCCACCCCCCATGCTAGTAGGAGCAGGGGTGTGTAATTCTTTTTTTTTTTATTCTGCACTGACTGTCTTTGAAATTGCCCCTGCCCCCTAATAAATCCAATCTGGGGACAAAACCAGGGACAGACTTGGTCCAGGGACAGTGTCCTCAATCAGGGGACTGTCCCCTGAAACTGGGGATGTCTGGTCACCCTACTATAGGGCCTCCTACTAGACTGCCAGCCGCTGCTTTACCACCTCCTGAAAAACAATCCACCACTGATTCACCTTTTAGTGGGCGATAAGTATTACAGACAGTGAGGCCTCGCTCACACGGGATGTACTACTGTGTCAATGTGTATTGGGACACAGGAGCTGCATGGACGCCGCCCCCCAATATGACAGCCATGTCAGTGCGGGGGCATGTCCTGAGCACAGATAGGAAGTATTTAGGGGTGCACATCGTCCCCAACACGGCGGTCACATTGGGAGCAATGTCTGCGTCTGTGCAGTCTCTGGGAGTTATTTACAAAAGGCAAATCCACTTTGCACTACAAATGCAAAGAGCACTTGAAATTGCACTGAAAATGCACTTGGATGTGCAGTCACTATAGATCTGAGGGGGGCATGCAAGGGAAATAAATAACTGTATTTTATGCACATGATTGGATGATAAAATCAGCAGAGCTTCCCCTCATTTCAGATCTACCCCTCAGATTTACAGCGACTGCACTTCCAAGTGCATTTTGCACTTGTAGTGCAAAGTGGATTTTCCTTTCGTATATAACCCCCTCTATATTCCAATTACCATCATGGGACTACTACCAGCATGCACCCCCTATGTGGGTAAACATGGCCCCTACACCAGTGTTCACTGAGTACTCCCCATGTGAATGTAAACCTCCAATCTCTGCTCTATCATCCCATGACTTCTGTTACCCGTACACACCATCCAAAAATCGGACAACAGATCGTCCGACTTTTTCCGCTTACTAGTCACAGGTAGAAATTGAATAGGTTACTAAAGTCACAAAAATTCTTGTACGAGTACATACAAGTGATGACATGTGTTGTACATACAAGTGATGACATGTGTTGTACATACAAGTGATGACATGTGTTGTACATACAAGTGATGACATGTGTTGTACATACAAGTGATGACATGTGTTGTACATACAAGTGATGACATGTGTTGTACATACAAGTGATGACATGTGTTGTACATACAAGCGATGACATGTGTTGTACATACAAGCGATGACATGTGTTGTACATACAAGCGATGACATGTGTTGTACATACAAGTGATGGCATGTGTTGTACATACAAGTGATGACATGTGTTGTACATACAAGTGATGACATGTGTTGTACATACAAGTGATGACATGTGTTGTACATACAAGTGATGGCATGTGTTGTACATACAAGTGATGACATGTGTTGTACATACAAGTGATGACATGTGTTGTACATACAAGTGATGACATGTGTTGTACATACAAGTGATGACATGTGTTGTATTTGTATTGGGCCAGATTCAGAAAGATCAGCGGATCTTTCTGCTGGCGTAACGTATCCCCGATACATTACGCCGCTGTAACTTTGGGCGCAAGTTCTGTATTCAGAAAGAACTTGCGCCATTATTTACGGCTGCGTAACGTACGTGTTGCGGCGTAAGGCCATGTAATTCAAATGGGGATGTTGTGGGCGTGTTTTATTTAAATTTAACTTGACCCTGCGTTTAAGTTTTCTTTTTTAACGGCGCATGCGCCGTTCGTGAAATATCCCAGTGTGCATTGCGGCAAAGTACGCCACAAGGACGTATTGGATTCGACGTGAACGTAAATGACGTAAATCCCTATTCGCGAACGACTTACGCAAACGACGTAAGAAATTCAAAACTCGACCCGGGAACGATGGCCATACTTAACATAGGATACCCCTCATATAGCAGGGGTAACTATACGTCGAAAAAAGCCAAATGTAAACAACGTAAAACAAAGCGCTGGCGGAACGTAGGTTTCTGAATTGGCCTTAAAACCTCATTAGCATATTCCTCGCTTAACTATACGGAAGCTCCACCTAGCAGCCAGCCTGAAATTGCAGCCTAAGATACGACGGTGTAAGACAATTACACCTGTCGGATCTTAGGGATATCTATGCGTAACTGATTCTGCAGTATCTCGTATCTGAATCTGGCCCGTTGTATTTTAAGACGACAACTGTACTGAATAAACAAAAATTGTATGATCTGGTATCATACGAGGACATTTTTCACGATGGTCTGATTGGAATATATCAGATGAACTGTCGTGATCGGCTATCTAAAACTGTACTAAAGATCAGATTATCGTACGATCGTCTCAAAAGCTGTGTTTTTCCTACGATTTTTGGATCATGTCTACGGGCCACAAAGCTACTTTCACATTGGGGCTGCGACCACGTTAGTGCTAAAGTGCTGCTTGTTTTATCGGCGCTGTAGCACTGTTTAATCACTGCTTTTCGGCCGCAATCGTGGCACTTTTAACCTTTGCTAGCGGCAAAAGAAGGGGTTAGAAGCTCCCATGTTGCGGCAAATTTTGTTGTTTATAGCACAAAATAAAAACCACAGAGGTGATCAAATACCACCAAAAGAAAGCTCTATTTGTGGGAAAAAAATTATTATATACACTTTATTATGTAGTGTCGCACGACTGCGCAATTGTCAGTTAAAGTGATGCAGTGCCGTATCACAAAAACAGGCCTGGCCAGGAAGGGGGGAGGAACCCTCCAAGGCTGAAGTGGTTAATACCTGAAATATAAAGCCGATTGGCTGTGCTTGGCACTTGATACATTTTCTGTACATTTTTGTGGATTTATTTGGCATTTGTGTCTAGAAATAAAGATTATATTTTAACATTTCTGATGTAATCTGTGGGAAGTGGAGAGAAGCCTTTAGACCCCATACAATACACACTATACAACTTTTGTTGCCTGATTTCCTTAAGGGCCAGTTCACACCAGACGCAGTTCCGTGTGCTTTTTTTCTGCACTAAAAATGCATGCACAGTGTTTTCCATGTATTCCAATGGCTCTAGTTCACACCATGCTGTCAGTTCCATCATGGGACTGCCTGCATGGACCCCCTGTACACCCCCCATGTGGGTAAAAACGGCCCCCACACCAGTGTACACTGAGTACTCCCCGTGTAAATGAGGCCTAAACCTTCAATCTCCTCTCTATCATCCCATGTCTTCTGTTACCCGTACACAAGATCCGAAAATCGGACAACAGATCGTCCGACTTTTTCCTCTTACAAGTCACAAGTAGAGATTGAATAGGTTACTAAACTCACAAAAATTCTCGTACGACAGAAAAAAATTCGGAAGTGATGTCATGTGTTGTAGCGACTGCACTTTCAGTGCAATTTCAAGTGTAGTTTGCACTTGTAGTGCAAAGGGGATTTGCCTTTCGTAAATAACCCCCAATGTCTCATATTGTAAAGATGCAATGCACCCCTCCCCCCCACTTCCTGTACAGAACAGACACATCCCTAGTGTGAATGACCCCCCCCCCCCAGTGATAATTCATCTCTCCGGGGTCCCGTTGTGCTTCCAATCCTCCATTTTCAGAAAACCGCAATAAAAACAGTGTCTCCCTCCTTCAGGGCTCTGTCACACTGGTGGTTAGGGGAAGGCAGACAAAACAGCCAGCTAAGCTATGGTTTTACCACCCCTCCCCCCTGACTGGTCACCCAAATCCTGATATAACAGCCTGGCTGCGCTGTACATGTGCCACCGCGCCATTGATATCAATGAGGCCACACCACAGCCACGAGCTTGTTGTTGGACCGGAAATATAAAATGGCTGTTCAGCAATTCCAATATAAACAATAGAGCCGGCATCAGGAGGAGGGCTATAGGGCCTCCTAATAGACTGCCAGCTGCTGCTTTACCACCTCCTGAAAAACAATCCACCACTGATCACCTTTTAGTGGGCGGTAAGTATTACAGTGAGGCCTCGCTCACACGGTATGTAGTACAACTGCGCAATTGTCAGTTAAAGTGACGCAGTGCCGTATCACAAAAACAGGCCTGGCCAGGAAGGAGGGGGGGAACCCTCCGAGGTTGAAGTGGTTAATACCTGAAATATAAAGCCGATTGGCTGTGCTTGGCACTTGATATATTTTCTGTACATTTTTGTGGATTTATTTGGCATTTGTGTCTAGAAATAAAGATTATGGGCCAGATTCAGATACAAATGCCTATCTTTAGGCGGGCGTAGAGTATCTCAGATACACTACGCCGCCGTAACTTACAGCGCCAGATTCCTTATTCAGAAGCAACTTGCGCCGTAAGTTACGGCGGCGTAGTGTAAATGTGTCCGCGTAAGCCCGCGCAATTCAAATGTGTAAGATGGGGGCGTGATTTATGTAAAATCATCGCGACCCCACGTAAATGACGTTTTTTTTAACGGCGCATGCGCCGTCTGTGGACGTATCCCTGTGTGCATGCGCGAAAATCACGTCGGAAATACTCATTGATAACGATGTGAACGTAACTTACGCCCAGCCCCATTCCCGAACGATTTACGCAAACGATGAAAAATTTGACGCTGTCCCGACGTCCATACTTAACATTGCCTGCGCCTCATATAGCAGGGGTAACTTTACGCCGGAAAAAGCCTTACGCAAACGACGCAAATAGATACGCCGATTCACCAACGTAGTTGCGCCCGGCGTATCTACCTAATTTACATATTCGACGTGTAAATCGACGGAAGCGCCACCTAGCGGCCAGCGTAAATATGCAACTAAGATACGACGGCGTAAGAGACTTACGCCGCTCGTATCTTAGATAAATTTTGCCGTATCTTGTTTTCAGAATACAGAAAAAAGATACGCCGCGTAACTTCTAAGATGCGGCGGCGTATCTCGGGATATCATGTTTCTGAATTTGGCCCTATATTTGAACATTTCTGATGTAATCTGTGGGAAGTGGAGAGAAGCCTTTAGACCCCATATAATACACACTATACTACTTTTGTTGTCTGATTTCATTAAGGGCCAGTTCACACCAGACGCAGTTCCGTGCGCTTTTTTTCTGCACTAAAAACGCATGCACAGTGTTTTCCATGTATTCCAATGCCTCTAGTTCACACTATGCTGTCAGTTTCTGGTCAGTTCAGTTTCTGCACCGGAAACTGACAGCATGCTGTGAAATAGAGCCATTGGAGTACATGGAAAACACTGTGCATACGTTTTTAGTGCTGACAAAATGCGTTTGGTGTGAACTGGCCTTTAGATTGACCAAAACCATGTATAAGGGCCTCCTTAATTGCATATGTAGCGCCCCCTTACTTTCAGTGCGGGCACTACGCTAAAGTTAGTAGGCGAATGGGAGAGTTACTTTGCTCCCATTCCTTATTTGTCAAATTGCAGGCTGCTGCTGTTTTAGAACTGTTCTGTGGGCCGGTCTGTGGCCCCGAGGTGTGATTACACCCCTGGGCGGCAGCTGGCGCTAGAAGGGTTCTGACGGAGCCGCTCTTTCCCAGCAGCCAATTGGAGGAGTTCTTCCCTCGCTGGGCACACTGGGGAGGGGTATATCTGTGGCAGCTGCCGCGTGTTCTAGTTTATTTGGGGTCAGTTGGGGTCCACCTTCAGGGTGCGCGCATACATGGACCCCGTTCGCATGGCACACCTGGCCAGAACCACCTGTTCCATGGAGACCCATCCAGATGTCGATAGGGGCCCCAGTGACCTACTGGGTCCCCAACCTCACTGAGAAGATCCCAGGCTGTGTGCCGCTCGGTGGGGGATCGGCTTGAGGAGAACCCGGAGGCAGGTTCACCAAAGGGGCTGGGATGAACCACCGGGGATCTGGTTGCCGAGAATTGACAGGTACATGACAGCTGTCAACCGCTGACCCCTTTCATTGCATTTACTGGGAGAATTCGCTCAATCCGAATTGTTCTCTTGGGTACTTAAGTACTAAGCCTGTGGCAGAGGCCCGAGCCAGGTCTGTCATAGAGGCCTGTTCCTCTCAGCAAGCTACAAGTGACATTCCGGCTGCCAGGCTTATAACGGGGGTCTGTCCAGAGGCACTTCACCCACTCCTGAGCGGCGACGAACTGTATCATCTACTACTGAGAGCGAGACTGCTCTGTGTTATATCCAGGCCTGATACCGCACTGTTCTCTATTGCTTCATCAACCTTTCCTATCATCTGTTGATGTTGGCCGTGTTGGGCCCTGGAATAAAGCATTTGAAGAGCCATTTGGTGACTGGACATTGGCTCACTGCTACTACTCACTGCTACTACCCCTAGACACATCACAGGGTAACTTGATACGCCGATCCCAAACAACAACAACCAGCGGCTCCTGAGGGGGAAGTGCTTCACATACAACTTGTAACTTGTATAGTGTGTATCCAGCGTTCTAGTTTTCTAGTGATGTAGATTGGTGCGGATACAATGGAAACAACCTGCTGATTAGGATCAGGCTGGAGACTCTGACTTCAATTATAAGTCTGCAAATGAGGTCAGGTGTGACACCTGCAGCAGAGTCTTGTCTAAAGCAGGCCATACACGGTCGTTTTTTTTGTGATCCGATGATGCCACCATTGATTTTTGAAATTGGGCTGACCAAAACTTTCATGTTGCCGGGAATATTCGCTTCTCTCCGTAAATATTAGTTTCTCTCCGGGGATTTTCTTTTCTTGCACATGCACATTTTTTTTTTCTATTACATTTCTCGCACGATTCTTCCATCATTGATCAGAAAATCTGAAGTTTTTTCCGAAAATTTCCAGCAAGTCGGATTTCTCAAATTTGTTTGCCACACGAAAATCGGCTGTTACTGCAGCCCACTAACGGTGCGAAATACGAACGAAAATTCTTTGATATGATTTTCGCAAGAAAATTCTTTTGAAATTCGAACAGTGTATGGCCGGCTTAAGGCCCCTTTGACACAGGGCGGATCAGAAATTATCCGCCTCCGTATGCTCAGCGGGGATCGCTCCGTTGATCCCCGCTGGGCCGGCAGATTACAGGGCGGTCTCCGCACACTCTGCAGGGACTGCCCTGTCTTTTCTCCGCTCTCCTCTATGGGGGGGATCGGATGAACACGGACCGTATGTCCGTGTTCATCAAATCCGCAGACGGAAGGAAAAATAGGGTGAATGAATGAATGAATGAAGACTTATATAGCGTGGCACATGCGAACTGAATCGCCTCTGGGTTGCCTTCCGTCTGCAGAATTGGATCATTGCGGAGGCGGACAAGATCGGGTGTCATCCGCGATCTCATAGCAACCAATGTATGTCCCTTTTTCATCTGCAAACGGATGGATGAAAAAGCGGACATATGGTCCGCACGTGTGAAAGGGTCCTTATGGTGTCCGCACACGGCTCAATTTACCTCACATGCGGACCGCCCGCTGTCATAATACGGAGGCTGTTTAACGTGGTATACTGCCACAGTCTGTAAGGTTACGCCAATTAGGTGTTAGGAATATGAATCACAACTGCGGAGACTACTCAGGTTTGAACCCAGGTTTCACTCTCGTTTGTGCAGGGAGTTTGGGTTACACACATCACAGTCTCAGATAAGCTACTGGCGCTTATTCCTTCATAGGCGCCAGTGTTGGTTGGGCTGGAGGTAAGGTAGTTTAGAGTCCGTTGAGATCCACGCACTAATGTTTCTTAACCACTTAAGGACCGCCGCATGTACATTTACGTCGGCACAATGGCACCGACAGGCACATCAACGTATATATACGTTGGTGCCTTGAGGTGGGTCGGGGGTCCGATCGGGACCCCCCCGGTACATGCGGCTGTAGGAGCGATCCGGGATGAGGGGGCGGCTATTCGTTTTCGTCCGCCCCCTCCAGATCGCTCTCAGCCAATGCGCGCCCCCCGCCCTATCACTTTCTCCTCCTGTGTAAACACAGGAAGGAGGAAGCGATGTGATCTCTCCCTCGGCGTTTTTTTCAACCACCGCTGAGAAGAGATCACAACACAAGTAAGTCCTGCACTAACACTACACTGCACTAACACTACACATAGTCACATTAACCCCCCCCCCCCACTTTGTCACAGTGTCACTGAATGCAGTAATCATACATGTATGATTACTGTATTTAGTGTCAGTGTGACAGGCAGTGTGACAGGCAGTTAGTGTTAGGTCCTGGGTAGCCCCCGTACCCCCCCCCTAAATAAAGTTTTAACCCCTTGATCACCAACCCTTTCATTCCATTTTGCCAGCATCACTAAGCGATCATTTTTCTGATCGCTGTATTAGTGTGGCTGTTCCCGCTAGGTAGCTAATTTTTTTTTTTTATTGCGATTTTTTTTTTTTTTTACTAAAGACATGTGGCTAAATAAATTTTGGCCTAAATGATTGACTAAAATTTAGTTTATTTGATTTTTCGTATAACAAAAAGTAAAAAATATTGATTTTTTTCAAAAATGTCGCTCTATTATTGTATATAGCGCAAAAAATAAAAATCACAGAGGCGATCAAATACCACCAAAGGAAAGCTCTATTTGTGGGAAGAAAAGGACGCAAATTTTGTTTGGGAGCCACGTCGCACGACCGCGCAATTGTCTGTTAAAGCGACGTAGTGCCGAATCGCAAAAACCCCTTGGGTCATTTGGCAGCATATTGGTCCGGTCCTTAAGTGGTTAACATACATCGCTTCATGCTCACTAGGACAGTACTTGAGAGACGTAGGACAATATGTAAACACGCAAAGCTGTACATGGAGGGAAAGGAGTAGTGACACCAGAGATTACCTCAAATACTAGAGTACAACAGAAGTGCACAGCAGCATTTGAGGGAAAAGGTAAGCATGAAGGCATCCATCAATACTTGGTGAGATCAGACTACAGTCCAGTCCTCAAGGCACACCAACAGGTCATGTTTTCAGGCTTTCCATTATTTTGCACAGGTGATTTGATCAGTTTCACTGCCTTAGTAATCACCACAGCCATTTCATCTGAGGGAAATCCTGAAAACTTGACCTGTTGGTGTGCCTTGAGGACTGGAGTTGAAAAACACTGGACTACACAATGGTAATAGTAGTGTTTAAGCAGGCATGAACGGCTTCCATTAATACTTGCTGACATCAGACTACACAGTGGAATTTGAGAGGCTATGCCTGCGTGGGGTTTAGAGCTTACGGTAACATTGGCAGCAGAGTACAATAGTAGTAGTAGGGTGGACCTGGGAGACAGTGAGAGACTTCCACTAGTATTTGACAATTCCTACACGGCAGAGAGACAGCACTATAGACTAGAGAGCAGGCATCAGGATTGTAGTTGTAGCTATACATTAGTGTAAACCAGGGTACTTGCGGTACTGTAGAAGTTGCTCTGGGGTGGGGTGAGACACAACCAATCCAGACTGCAGCGGCTGGTGAAGCAGGCTATGGAATCTCTTGGTCCAGGTCCAAGGCTTGAGAGTAGTAAGAAGGTTCAGGGACCCCTGGTGACTGTAGGCGTCCTACCACAATACAGCAACGCCGTACAGTCAAACCTGGGGATTTAAATAGGGTGCGCTGGAGCGGAGCCGAGGCGCACTTCCGCGTTCCAGTGTGGAGCGCAGCGGTGGCGCACAGGAAGTGACGCGGATGTAAGTAGAACGGAGCGCAGCTGCAAGGGTAAGGAGCAGCTGCGCCGTTCTAACTAGGGCGTAACGCCAGCGGTGCTACACAGTCACACTGCAAAATGGCGGCATTAAGTCACATATCAATAAAGTAAAAAGAAAAATGTAAACATTGCCTCAGATTGTAAAGACGCAATGCACCCCTCCTCCACTTCCTGTACAGAACAGACACAGCCCAGGTTTGAATGACCCCCCAGTGATAATTCCTCTCTCTTGGGTCCCGTTGTGCTCCCGTTCTCCATATTCAGAAAACCGCAATAAAAACAGCGTCTGCCTCCTTCAGGACTCTGTCACACTGGTGACCAGGGGGAGGCAGAAGAAACAGGCAGCTAAGCCACAGTTTTACCACCCCTTCCCTGACTGCCCACCCAAATTCTGATATTGAGCTACTCCTAATCAGCACTCTCCACCAATAGGTTAACAAAAAAAAAGAAGAAAACTCATACCAGGATTTAATCGAGTATTAATTGACCCAACAAAGTCATTTGTTCATTGCTTGACAACACGTTTCCAATGTAAAGTACCAGCTTGGAATACAGACAATGCACATTGTCAAGCATTATAATGGAGTACATGAAAATTGCCTTTTAGCAGAGGATATAAGGCCCTTTTTTCCCAGAGCCTTGAATTTAAAAGGGGCCCTGGGTAATTTTTTGGAAAACAAAAAAAAACTAAAATACATCCACCATAGGTCAAATTTTTTGCACATATTTAATTCCTTCATTTAGGACTTGTTTGCATACATACAGAGAGCTCCGAATATATACTATATTAACCACTTGCTTACTGGGCACATATACCCCCTCCTGCCCAGGTAAAATTTCAGCTTCCGGCACTGCGTCGCTTTAACTGACAATTGCGCGGTCGTTTGATGTGGCTCCCAAACAAAATTGATGTCCTTTTTTCCCCAGAAATAGAGCGTTCTTTTGGTGGTATTTGATCACCTCTGCGGTTTATATTTTTTGCGCTATAAACAAAAAAAAGCGACAATTTTGAAAACAAAAATAATTTTTTTTAACTTGTTTCTATAATAAATAGCCCCATTTAAAAAAAAAAATGTTTTCTCAGTTTAGGCCGATACGTATTCTTCTACATATTTTTGGTAAAACAAAAAAAAATTGCAATAAGCGACTGGTTTGCGCAAAATTTATAGCGCTTACAAAATAGGGGACAGAATTATTATTATTTTTTTTTACTAGTAATGGCGGCGATCTGTGATTTTTATTGGGACTGCGACATTATGGTGGACACGTCGGACACTTTTGACACCTTTTTGGCGCCATTCACATTTATACTGCGATCAGTGCTATAAATATGCACTAATTACTGTATAAATGTGACTGGCATTAAAGGGGTTAACACTAGGGGGTGAGGGAGGGGTTAAATGTGTACCCTACATTGTGTTCTAACTGTGGGGGGAGGGGGGTGACTGGGGGAGGTGACCGATCTATGTCCCTATGTACAAGGGACACAGATCGGTCTCCTCTCTCCCTGACAGGACATGGATCTCTGTGTTTACACACACAGATCCACGTCCTTGTCTCTGTAACCGCCGATCGTGAGTGCCTGGCGGACATCGCTGCCGGTGGCCCGGAGGAGCGGAGGCCGTAAAAAGACAGCCGCTCAGAGAATTAGAACCACCCTGTATATAGTCGTACGGCCGTCAGGAAGTGGTTAACAAAAGTATTGGGACGCCTGCCTTTACACACACCTGAACGTTAATGGCATCCCAGTTTTAGACTGTAGGGTTCAATATCAAGTTGGCCAACCCTTTGCAGCTATAACAGCTTCAACTCTTCTGAGAAGGCCGTCCACAAGGTTTAGGAGTGCATCTATGGGAATATCTGACCATTCTTCCAGAAGAATTTGTAAGGTCAGGCACCGATGTAGAGGAGAAGGCCTGGCTCACAGTCTCGCCTCTATCAGGTTAAGGTCAGTCAAGTTCTTCTACCCCAAGCTTGCTCATCCATGTCTTTATGGACCTTGACAGGAAAAGGGGGAAGGCAGTCTAATTTTCCTCATGGGAGAGCGACGGGTGGCAGTTTCAAGTTCCCCCGGGGAGCCTTATGCTCCCTGAGGGAACTTGGTAGGGCTCACGTGGCCTGGGAGAGGAGTACAGGTGACCTCTCCTGGGTTTAATATAAAAGCCCGGGAAAAGCCAGTTCAAACTGGTCGGATCCAGCCCATTTGGGGCTATATAAACTGTGGTTCCGTTACCTCAGGCTCATTCGCCTCAGGAGATATAGGAGCTGTGGTGTTCTCCCCCCCTCACCTTCTATTATATCTTTGTTGCGGCTGTCTTTTATGTGGTAGTGTCACCTTTGTTTTAAAAAAAAAAAAAATCAACAAAGGGGGACTAGCTATGTGTTATATAATTTATGTCATTTATATATATTTATGAATAAATAGTAATATTTATTAAGCTGGTACACGTGTGCTGGTTGGTTTGAAGCTGGGTAGTTGTGTTGGCAGCTTATGCCGTAGTGGCTAGGCTAGCTTTAATGCTTATTTATTTCTGAATTTTGTTTAACCGCTTCCACATCTGCTGCCGCAGTTTTACGGCGGCAGGTTGGCTCTGCTGGGCGAGAGCACATAATATATAACATCGCCTCGCCCGGTAGCCACTAGGGGCACGCGCGCCCTGCGCTCACCCCCGACTCCCGTGCCCGGCGGGCGCGATCACGGCCGGGCACACGGGATCGCTCGTTACAGAGCGAAGACCGGGAGCTGTGTATGTAAACACACAGCTCCCAGTCCTGCCAGGGGGAGAAATGCTGATCTTCCGTTCATATGAACGGAAGATCAGTAATTTCCCCATGTCAGTCCACCCCCCATACAGTTAGAACACACCCAGAAACATACTTAACTCCTTACCCGACCCCTAGTGTTAACCCCTTTACTGCCAGTGTCATTTTTAAAGTAATCCAATGCATTTTTATAGCACTAATCGCTATAAAAGTGCCAATGGTCCCAAAAATGTGTCAAAAGTGTCCGATGTGTCCACCATAATGTCGCAGTACCAAAAAAAACGCTGATCACCGCCATTACTAGTAAAAAAATATTAATAAAAATGCCATAAAACGACCCCCTTTTTTGTATACGCTATAACTTTTGCGCAAACCAATCAATAGACGCTTATTGCGATTTTTTTTTTTTTTTTTTTTTTTACGAAAAATATGTAGAAGAATACGTATCGGCCTAAACTGACGAAAAAAAAGTTTTTTTTATATATATATATTTGGGTGATATTTATTATAGCAAAAAGTAAAAAATATGAATTTTCAAAATTGTCGCTCTATTTTTGTTTATAGCGCAAAAACTAAAAACCGCAGAGGTGATAAAATACCACCAAAAGAAAGCTCTATTTGTGGGGAAAAAAGGACGGCAATTTTGTTTGGGAGCCACGTCGCACGACCGCGCAATTGTCAGTTAAAACGACGCAGTGCTGAATTGCAAAAAGTGCTCTGGTCTTTGACCAGCAATATGGCCCGGGGGTTAAGTGGTTAAGGTGTTTATCACACTAATTTGAAACCAATAATAAACAACCGCGGCCTTTAACATCCAACAGTTGTCTGCTGTCTTTTTATTTAATTCAAGTTTTAAGGGTTTATTTCCCGTCTGCTGTCCCATGACTTGTGCACTGGTCCAAAGATGGAGGGGGGATTATGGTGTGAGGTTGTTTTTCAGGGGTCAGGCTTGGCCCCTTAGTTCCAGTTAAGGGAGACTGCGAGCCAGGCCTCCTCCTCCACATCAGTGCCTGACCTCACAAAGGCGCTTTTGGAAGAATGGTCAAACATTCCCATAGAACACACTCCTAGAACTTGTGGACGGCCTTCCCTGAAGAGTTGAAGTTGTTATAGCTGCAAAGGGCCAACTCAATATTGAACTTTACAGACCAAGACTGGGATGCCATTAAAGTTCATGTGCGTGTAAAGGCAGATGTCCTAAAACAATAATATAATGTAGATCCACGTAACATGCGGTACTATTCTTCCATCAAAACTTGGGGAAATCCAGATTTTGATTATTTTATATAAGATCAGTGTTATGACATCCAATTGCTGTGATTTTGTTAGGACATTACCTTAATAAATAACATGGAGTAATATTTATCTATAACAGGTACTTATATACCACCAATTTACGCAGCGATTTTACATATGTAGCGCTACTCCCACAGGAGCCGCAGGTTAGATTTTGGGATCTACTTATAGTAATATATTCACCCCCTTAACCACTTAAGGACCCCCGCACGCACATATACGGCCACAGAATGGCACGTACAGGCACAAGGGCGTAAATTTACGTCCCCGCCTAAGTGCGGTTCGGGGGTCCCATCGGGACCCCCTCCGCGGCGTGCGGGGGTCCCCCTGGCTCCGGGAGCGATCCGGGATCTGCGGGCGGATGTCGGCGAATACCCGCCCCCCCACGATCGCTCCCAGCCAATGGGAGCGCGCTCCCATCCTGTCACTTCCTCCTCCTGTGTTTACACAGGAAGGAGGAAATGATGTAATCTCTCATCGCAGCGCTGTTTCCCAGCGCTGATGATGAGAGAAGACATCACAAGTAAGTGTGCACCAACACAACACTGACACACACTCACATAGGCATATTAACCCCTTGTGATCGCCCCCCCCCACCCCCCTGTCACAGTGTCACTGAATGCAGTGATCTAATCACTGCATTTAGTGTCAGTGTGACAGGCAGTGTAAAAAACAGTTAGTGTTAGGTTCAGGATAGCCCCCCCACCCCCCCTAATAAAGTTTTAACCCCCTGATCACCGCCCTAGTTAACCCTTTCACTCCCTATTGCCAGCGTCACTAAGCGATCATTTTTCTGATCGCTGTATTAGTGTCGCTGTTCCCGCTAGGTAGCTATTTTTTTTTATTGCGATTTTTTTTTTTTACTAAAGACATGTGGCTAAATAAATGTTGGCCTAAATGTTTGACTAAAATTTAGTTTATTTGATTTTTTTTTAACAAAAAGTAAAAAATAGTGTTTTTTTTTCAAAAATGTCGCTCTATTTTTGTATATAGTGCAAATACCACCAAAAGAAAGCTCTATTTGTGGGAAGAAAAGGACGCAAATTTTGTTTGGGAGCCACGTCGCACGACCGCGCAATTGTCTGTTAAAGCGACGCAGTGCCGAATCGCAAAAACACCTTGGGTCATTTACCAGCGTATTGGTCCGGGTCTTAAGTGGTTAAAGTGGCTCGATCCCGCCCTTGGCACATCAGCAAGTTGCAAATATGTTTGCGAATCTCACGTGTGGCTATGATATTCCAGTAATACACAAAAAGAACATCTAGAAATAACATGCAATATTATTTTTACCTTTGTCTTTTGATTGCAGACTTCAAGAGAAAAGAAAACACACCTCACAGTAAATGCAATTGAATCAAAAAGAAGAGTTGTACTTGTTATGAATTAACCACTTGCCGCCCGCCAATGACAGATTGACGGCGGCAAAGTGGTTGCTTAATCCTGACTGGAGGTCATATGACGTCCTCAGGATATTGAGCCGCTGCGCGCCCCCGGGGGCGCGCATCACGACGATCGTTGTTGCAGGGTGTCAGTCTGACACCCCGCAACACCGATCTAGATAAAGTGTCTCTCACGGAGACACTTTACTACGTGATCAGCCGTGTCCAATCACAGCTGTTCACGATGTAAACAGCAAAAGCCGGTAATCGGCTTCCCCCCCCCCCCCCCAAGGATGCCCACTGGACCACCAGGGATTCCACTAGATCACCAGGGATTTAAATCAAAGGTATGCCACCCTAGACCACCAGGGATGACACATAATGGATGCCAATCAGTGCCACAATGAATGCCAATCAGTGCCCACAATGGGCATCACTGATTGGCAGGCATTGTTTGGCACTGATTGGCATCCATTAGTACAACACATTAGTTAGTGCCCATCTATGCCTATCCATGCCGCCTATCAGTGCCTATCCATGCCGCCTATCAGTGCCCATACATGTCGCCTATCAGTGCCCATCCGTGCCGCCTATCCCTGCCCAACTGTGCCCCCTATCCCTGCCCATCTGTGACGCCTATCTGTGCCCATCCGTGCCGCCCATCAGTGCCGCATATTGGTGCCCATTATCAATGCCACTTTATCGGTGCCCATCAGTGCCACCTTATTAGTGCCAGTCAGTGCAGTATCATCAGTGCCCATTAGTGAAGGAGAAAACTTACTTATTTACAATGTTTTATAACAGAAACAAAAAAAAGTTATTTTTTCTAAATTTCCGGTAATTTTTTTATTTATTTTTTGCAAAAAATAAAAATCCCAGAGGTGATCAAATGCCACCAAAAGAAAGCTCTATTTGTGGGTACAAAATGATAAAAATATAGTTTGGGTACAGTGTAGCATGACCGCGCAATTGTCATTTAAAGTGCAACAGCGCTGAAAGCTAAAAAATGGTCTGGGCGGGAAGGTGTATGAGTGCCCTGTATGGAAGTGGTTAACCACTTGCTTACTGGGCACGTATACCCCCTTCCTGACCAGGTGAAATTTCAGCTTCCGGCACTGCGTCGCTTTAGCTGACAATTGCGCGGTCGTGCGACGTGGCTCCCAAACACAATTGACATCCTTTTTTCCCCACAAATAGAGCTTTCTTTTGGTTGTATTTGATCACCTCTGTGGTTTTTATTTTTTGCGCTGTAAACAAAAAAAGAGCGACTATTTTGAAAAAGAAAAACAATATTTTTTACTTGTTACTATAATAAATAGCCCATTTAAAAAAAAATTCTCAGTTTAGGCCAATATGTATTCTTCTACATATTTTTGGTAAAAAAAAAAAATCGTAATAAGCGACTGGTTTGCGCAAAAGTTGTAGCGCTTACAAAATAGGGGACAGAATTAATATTAAGTTTTATTATTTTGTTTTTTTACTAGTAATGGCGGCGATCTGCGATTTTTATTGGGACTGTGACATTATGGCGGACACATCAGACACTTTTGACACATTTTTGGCGCCATTCACATTTATTCTGCTATCAGTGCTATAAATATGCACTAATTACTGTATAAATGTGACCATATTGCTGCCCAATGACCAGAGCACTTTTTGTGATTCGGCACTGCGTCGCTTTAACTGACAATTGCGCGGTCGTGCGACGTGGCTCCCAAACAAAATTGGCGTCCTTTTTTTCCTACAAATAGATCTTTCTTTGGTGGTATTTGATCATCTCTGCGGTTTTTATTTTTTGCGCTATAAACAAAAATAGAGCGACAATTTTGAAAAAAAATCAATATTTTTTACATTTTGCTATAATAAATATCCCTAAAAAATATATAAAAAAAATAGTTTTCCTCAGTTTAGGCCGATACGTATTCTTCTACATATTTTTCGTTAAAAAAAATCGCAATTAGCGTTTATTGATTGGTTTGCGCAAAATGTATAGCGTTTACAAAAAAGGGGGTAGTTTTATGGCATTTTTATTAATATTTTTTTTTACTAGTAATGGCGGCGATCACCGTTTTTTCAGTATTGCGATATTATGGCGGACACATCGGACACTTTAGACACATTTTTGGGACCATTGGCATTTTTATGGCGATCAGTGCTATAAAAATGCATTGTATTACTATAAAAATGCCATTGGCAGTGAAGGGGTTAACACTAGGGGGCAGGGAAGGGGTTAAGTGTGTTCCTGGGTGTGTTCTAACTGTATGGGGGGGTGGCCTCACTAGGGGGAATCACTGATCTTCCGTTCATACATTGTATGAACAGAAGATCAGCGTTTCCCCCGCTGACAGGAACGAGAGCTTTGTGTTTACACACATAGCTCCCGGTCCCCGCTCTGTAACGAACGAGCGCGCGTGCCCGGCGGCGATCGCGCCCGCCGGGCACGCGCGCAGGACTCGGGGGCGCGCCGGCGGCACGCGCGCCCGCTAGCAGCTGCTAAAGGGAGGACGTAGAGCTACGTGCTTACGTGTTTACACACGGCTCTCCCCGCTCTTCAGCTCCGGGGACCGATCGCCGCACTCCAGCGGCAATCGGGTCCGCGAGTCCCGCGGTCCCGGCCACGGAGCTTCGGACCGGGTCACGGGCGCACGCCGCGGGGGCGTGCCCGTGACCCACGGCTGGGTACTAGAACCAACGTATATATACGTTGATGTGCCCAGCCGTGCCATTCTGCCGACGTAAATGTGCAGGAGGTGGTCCTTAAGAAGTTAAAACAACGTTGCCCACACACCATCGTTTTTAAAAAATGGTCTAGCAAAGCGCGGTGACGTACAACACGTACAACGGCACTATAAAGGGGAAGTTCCATGCGGATGGCGCCACCCTTTGAGCTGCTTTAGCTGATTCCTTGTTAGTAAAAGACGATTTGCGCTTTTCTGTCTGTTACAGCGTGATGAATGTGCGATCTCCATTACGAACGGTAGTTTTACCAAAACAAGCGCTCCCGTCTCATAACTTGCTTCTGAGCATGCGCAGGTTTTTGACGTAGTTTTAGCCCACACACCATAATTTTTTACAACCCGAAAAACGACATCGTTTAAAACTACGTTAAAAAATGCAGCATGTTCGAATTTTTGTTTTTTTTCGTTTTTCAGAACCTGAAAAATGATGTGAAGCCCACACACCATCATTTTTAAATTACATTTTTTATGCCGAAAAACGATTGTGTGTACGCGGCATAAGTTCTGAAACGGTGAAAAAAGGGGCAACGGCAGGGATCAAAATTATTCTCAGCAGCTCCTTTTGGGGTAATGCTACACGTGAGTAGAGGATGGATCAGTCTATTGAGGCATTTGAACAGCTTCTCCTAAAGGTAAAAGATGATTATGGTGTCAGACTTTTATTGGACCGGTTTTCCCCTCAGGTCAGATCTGGTACACCGGCACACCCAACAGTTGCTTGCAGATGTTGTTGGGTTATGATTTCCACTGGTCAAATAGCTTGTGCATTCCAGGGACACCCCAATTTCTTAGAAGCACTCGATTACCAGGCTCTAGAACTTGGACTCTAAGGCCCTGTACACACGTGGAGACATGTCCGATGAAACCGGTCTGCGGACCGTTTTTATCGGACATGTCTCCAGGGAAATTTTGGTCTGATGTGTGTACACACTAGGGTTGTCCCGATACCACTTTTTTAGGACCAAGTACAAGTACCGATACTTTTTTTCAAGTAGTCGCCGATACCGAATACCGATACTTTTTTTAAATGTGTCCCCAAATGCAGCCATGTCCCCCACATATGCAGCCATGTCCCCCCACATATGCAGCCATGTCCCCCATAAATGCAGCCATGTCTCCCACATATGCAGCCATGTCCCTACAGCCATGTCCCCCACATATGCAGCCATGTCCCCCACAAATGCAGCCATGTCACCCACAAATGCAGCCATGTCTCCCACATATGCAGCCATGTCCCTACAGCCATGTCCCCCACATATGCAGGCATGTCCCTACAGCCATGTCCCCCACATATGCAGGCATGTCCCTCCAGCCATGTCCCCCACATATGCAGCCATGTCCCTCCAGCCATGTCCCCCACATATGCAGCCTTGTCCCTCCAGCCATGTCCCCCACATATGCAGCCATGTCCCTCCAGCCATGTCCCCCATATGCAGCCATGTCCCTCCAGCCATGTCCCCCACATATGCAGCCATGTCCCTCCAGCCATGTCCCCCACATATGCAGCCATGTCCCTCCAGCCATGCAGCCATGTCACCCACAAATGCAGCCATGTCTCCCACATATGCAGCCATGTCCCTACAGCCATGTCCCCCACATATGCAGGCATGTCCCTCCAGCCATGTCCCCCACATATGCAGGCATGTCCCTCCAGCCATGTCCCCCACATATGCAGCCATGTCCCTCCAGCCATGTCCCCCACATATGCAGCCTTGTCCCTCCAGCCATGTCCCCCACATATGCAGCCATGTCCCTCCAGCCAGGTCCCCCACATATGCAGCGATGTCCCTCCAGCCATGTCCCCCACATATGCAGCCTTGTCCCTCCAGCCATGTCCCCCACATATGCAGCCATGTCCCTCCAGCCATGTCCCCCACATATGCAGCCATGTCCCTCCAGCCATGTCCCCCACATATGCAGCCATGTCCCTCCAGCCATGTCCCTCACATATGCAGCCATGTCCCCCACAAATGCAGCCATGTCACCCACAAATGCAGCCATGTCTCCCACATATGCAGCCATGTCCCTACAGCCATGTCCCCCACATATGCAGGCATGTCCCTACAGCCATGTCCCCCACATATGCAGGCATGTCCCTCCAGCCATGTCCCCCACATATGCAGCCATGTCCCTCCAGCCATGTCCCCCACATATGCAGCCATGTCCCTCCAGCCATGTCCCCCACATATGCAGCCATGTCCCTCCAGCCATGTCCCCCACATATGCAGCCATGTCCCTCCAGCCATGTCCCCCACATATGCAGCCATGTCCCTCCAGCTATGTCCCCCACATATGCAGCCATGTCCCTCCAGCCATGTCCCTCCAGCCATGTCCCTTCAGCCATGTCCCTCTAGCCATGTCCATACCTAGCCGCCGCCGCCGCACAGAGATCGTCACAGCATTAATTTGAATAGCTGTTTTGCCCGCGCGTATAGACACTCCCCCTTGCTCGGGATTGGACAGATCACGATCACCCATCCAATCCCGAGCAAGGGGGAGTGTCTATACGCGCGGGAACACTACAGCTATTCAAATGAAAGCTGTGATGTTCCCGCACGTTCCCGTTTAACCCATGCAGCGCGGCTTTCGATGCGGCGGCTTTGGCGGTGGCGGCGGGGGGGGACGGTTTGGGGGGAAGTATTCTAAGTATTCCATCTGATGCAGCTTGGGCCTTCTCACTATTATTATTTCAATACATAGCGCCAACAGTTTGCACAGCGCTTTACAACATGAGGGCAGACAGTACAGTTACAATAGAATTCAATACAATTATCAGAGGGCCCTACTCCTAGAGCTTACAATCTAGAAAGAAGGGTCAAGCGATACAAAAAGGTAATAGCTGTGGAGGACGATATGATGGAGAAAATCAAAGTACCTTTACCAGCTCGTCTCAGACGTTACCCCAGACTCCCCCCCCCCCCTGGTATTACACACTGGGTACTAGTTAACAGCGAGGCAGGAGGCGGGAGCCAGGAGGTGGCAACATGTCTGCACTAAAGCATCTCATTGGCTGCTAGGATGCCCATGGTCCCAGCAGCCAACATAGTGATACGCTGGGAGAGATTGTGGGACCTGCACTGCATATTTAGGGTTTGTAGGGTTGCCTCCTGTCTGGGAATTACCCGGACATTCCGGGTTTTGATCATGTGTCCAGGTTTCAGGAGGACTGAAACTGGGACACATTATTCAGACCAGTCCGTGGCTCCTCAAATAACCAAGATATTTTTGAAAAGCGAGTCTTTTTAACGTGTATCCTCAGGGTGATACTGTGGATACACCAGTAGTAATGTGCCAATGTCCTGATAATGTATAGAAATTGGACTACAAACTAGAAAATTTGGACTTTTAGAGGCACACAGGTAAGTATTGTAAAACACTAAAGGTTTTTATTACAGAAAGTTCTAAGAAAAAACAATTATACAGATAAAATTGTTTATAACTGTCATGGATATGCAATAATGTCTGGCGGCTTACCTTGCTCTCCATGTGTTCATTAGAGGCCTGACTCTCTTATCTGGCTGCCTTTATCATCTCTCCTCCCTGTATGGCTCCACCCCAGGCCATCCCAGGAACTCTATATTAACCACTGCACTGCTGGTCAGCTTTGCTGATCAACGTTGTTTGTTAGTATTGTGTTCCTGCTTGCCGTGTGCTACGTTATCTCTGTGTATCGACTTTGGCTTGTTTCCGACTACTACTGTTTGCCTGTGACCCTGACCCTTGGCCTATCCCTTGGTTACTCTTCTCTGCTTGTTGCCCCGACCTCGGCTTACCCTTCACTATCCCTTGTGTCCTGAGTGGCTGCTTCCCCTCTCTCCCTACCGAGCGTGACCTAGGGGACTCCGGGGGCCGCGACCAGGATCCAGTTGCAGCGAAGGCCATCATCACCACT
This sequence comes from Rana kukunoris, assembly GCA_029574335.1. Classification (NCBI taxonomy): domain Eukaryota; kingdom Metazoa; phylum Chordata; class Amphibia; order Anura; family Ranidae; genus Rana; species Rana kukunoris. The sequence goes on along the minus strand of CM056049.1, from coordinate 721,626,324 downwards.
AGAGGCTCTGGTAAACACCAACTGGATCTTAGACTCCGTGCCCTGGGGAATCTTGGGCTCAAGCTTCCTGTAGGATCCCTGTTTGTGCTCCAGTGAACCTCTCCTCCATATCCACTCTGTGGTCCATCCGCAGCAGTCTGCTATAGTGTTTACTACCATGTGATGCACCCCTGACTACAACGGGGTTCACTTGTCACCTGGCCACAGGTGACCTGACAATAACAACATTATTAACCACTTAAGACCCGGACCTTTAGACAGCTAAAGGAACCGACCGTGTTTTGCGATTCGGCACTACGTCGCTTTAACAGACAATTGCGCGGTCGTGCGACGTGGCTCCCCAACAAAATTGGTGTAATGGTTTCCCACAAATACAGCTTTCTTTTGGTGGTATTTGATCACCTCTGCGGTTTTTATTTTTTGCGCTATAAACAAAACTAGAGCAACAATTTTGAAAGAAATTCAATATTTTTTACTTTTTGCTATAATAAATATCCCCCAAAAACAAAATAAAAAAATTTTTTTTCCCTCAGTTTAGGCCGATACGTATTCTTCTAAAAATTTTTGGTAAAATAAATTGCAATAAGCGTTTATCTGTTGGTTTGTGTAAAATTTATAGCGTTTACAAAATAGGGGATAGTTTTATTGCATTTTTATTAAAAATTTTTTTTTTTTACTACTAATGGCGGTGATAAGTGTTTTTTATTTTTTTGTGACTGCGACATTATGGCGGACACTTCGGCCAATTTTGACACGTTTTTGGGACCATTGTCATTTTCACAGCAAAACATGCATTTAAAATGCATTGGCCCAGATTCACAGAGCGATTACGCCTGCGCAACTGGTGTTGCGCGTGCGTAAGTCTAAATGTGCGCGTGCGTATAGATGCGCGCGATTCAGAAAACGAATTACGCCAGAAATCTACTTTTTTTTGTCCGCCGTAATTTTGTTAGACAGACGCATCCGTCCGCGCAAAAATGCGCTAGACACACCATTGATTTGCTAGTCAAATATGCTAATGAGGGAGTTGCGGGGATCCACAAAAAAACGCAGTTGCTGCGCAGGCTACGCGATGTGCGCAACAGCAAAATGTCCTGTCTAAAGTTAGAGCACCTAAAAGCTGGTCTAAATTTTGAAAAAACGTCTACATCTCACAGAAAGCAACACCGTTACTGCGGAGCAGACCACACACACGTGTTGCACTACAATTTTACTGCCAACTTGCCAGGGGCATCGTCGCTCATAGCTGCACTAGTGAATTTAGATGACCAAAGAAGGAGGAGGGCACAGAGGATGGCACGGAGGATGGCACGGGAGAGGGTATACCGCACACGCATAGACCTCTTTGGCATGAGTGATTCTGAGGTGTATCGCATCTTCAGATTCCCCCCTCATGTCATCCTGGAATTAACCACAACCCTGCAGGAGGACATCACCAGCCCAACACACCGCTCACATGCAGTGCAGCCACTGGTGAAGGTCCTGGCAACACTCCATGTCCTTGCCAGTGGCTCTTTTCAGCGTACAAGTGGAGTGGTGGCTGGGATGTCACAATCCTCCATGAGCAGATGTGTGCACCAGGTTGTCCCAGCAATCCTCACACGCTTGGCCAACCAAATCATCAAACCCACCACTGAGGACCTGCGGCTGAAGGCAATGACAGATTTCTACAGAATTGCCAGATTCCCACGCACCATCTGGGCCATTGATTGCACACATGTGGCACTCCAGCCCCCCCATGAGACAGAGCACATGTACCGCAATCGGAAGCATTGGCATTCCATCAACGTACAGGTGATAGTTGATGCCCAAGGCCTCATATGGCACGTCCGTGCCAAACACCCCGGATCCACCCATGACAGCTACATCTACAATCAATGCCACATCCGAATGGAATTCTATCAGAACGTGTATGGGAACACCTGGCTGGTTGGTGAGTGACATGGGAGTCAGGCATGACTATCCCCTCCCGTGATGCACACCTCACAAGTGGCACATGCATGACTAACATTCTCCTGTCTTTTCCCTTCCAGGTGACTCTGCATATGCACTGGGACCCCATCTCATGACTCCTATCCGGAACCCCCAAACCCCAGGGGAGGAAAGATACAATCAAGCACACATCAAAACCCGAGCAGTGGTGGAGCGCACCTTTGGCCTCCTGAAGTCACGTTTCCGATGCCTGGATAAGTCTGGGGGTACACTGTTGTATTCCCCAAACTTCGTGTGCCATATCATCATTGCATGTTGCATGCTGCACAATCTCGCAGTGAGGAAGGGCCTGCAGGTTGAGCTACGTGATGACCTGACCCCCCAACCAGACAATCAACCCCTAACCAAGGATACCCCGTCTTCTGAGGGAAGAGCAGTCAGGAGACAGCTCATATTGGGCATCTTTGCACGTTAAACACACACATTAATCATGGCACAATGAGAATGCATGCATGCACACCACTGTGGTCCCTAGCACACACACCCCACATCCTCATCAAATTGGATTGGCACCAGTCCACCATGCACGACTGGTGAGCAGTAACGCCACGTCAAGGCTCCAATTATGTCACTGTACATTCATACACCATTCACACGGACCTGGGAATCACTTCTCCCTGGTCCTGGGGAACCCTTCTCCACCAAAATTGAGGATGACACCCCTTTTCCAGCAGGAATGTCACCCCCACATTCAAACAGCATGCACAACCCAAAATTTAAAATGTCAGCAAAAAAAAAAATTAAAAATGCCAAAAATGTCAGCAAAAAAATAAAAAATAAAAAATATAGCAAGAAAACAAACGCTCAGAAATATATCAATCAAACAAACAGTCTCTCAAACACTTATCAAAAAACACTTTCACAAATATACCAACAAGCACTTGATCACACAGAACACTAATCTGACAACTACAAGACACACTGCAACGAACAACAGGAACAAAAGCACTTGGTTAAATGGGAAGGGACACAAAGGGATGTACTTTTGCAATGCAAGTGCGTTTGTGTGTGTCTATTTATGCTGTCTGCGTAGTTCACAACGTTGCCCTAGTCCATTTCCAATTTCACTGATTGCGCCGCTCCCGAGTTGTGAGCATGCGCACAGCGGAGCTGACATGGTCTCCTTCACGCGCGCATGCGCGAGCCGGCCGGCCGGCCCTTCATTTGCATGGGGTCACGGCTCATTTCAATGTAACACGCCCACGTCCCTCCCAATTTGTATTACTCCTCCTTACGCCTCAGGAAAAAACCTTACGCTTGCGCAATTTCCTGCGCAAAAGCTACGTGAATCGGGGGATTACGCGGCTAGATGGCGCAAGTCTAACGTAATGGCGGTGCGCTACGCCGGACCGATAATGCGCCGATGTACGTGAATCTGGGCCATTGTTTACTGTGAAAATGACAATTGCAGTTTGGGAGTTAACCACAAGGGGGCGCTGAAGGAGTTATGTGTGACCTCATTTGTGTTACTAACTGTAGGGGGGTGTGGCTGTAGGTGTGACGTCATTGATTGTGATTCCCTATGTAAGGGAACACACAATCAATGCGGGCGCCACAGTGAAGAACGGGGAAGCCGTGTTTACACACGGCTCTCCCCGTTCTTCAACTCCGGGGACCGCGAGTTCTGGTCGCGTGCACGCGCTCGCGTGACCCCAAGGCTGGGCTTTAAGGGCCACGTACAGGTACGTGGATGTGCCCAGCCGTGCCATTCTGCTGACGTATATCGGCGTGAAGGGGTCCTTAAGTGGTTAAATGGCCCTCTCAAGTGTTATCGTAGTAATTCCAGTAGTATACAGTTGTATTATAGATTGAGTAAATACAATAGGTAGTGGAAAAAACCAAAGATAATATAAGTATAGAAAAGATAACTGTGAAGAGGGTCCAGATGTAGAAAAAAACTTTTCTGGATTTATCTTCATCCCCTCCTACTTTGCTTAACAGCAAATTGTACATACTTTTATGACTGCATCATTATGATTACCTATCCCTGACTGGCAATACGTTTTCATATAATGCCACTGTCTTGATGTCAAGACTGACTGTTGTTTCCTTCAACACGGCCATTTTTATACTCATTCTCCTGAAGAAGCGTTCCCTATAACGCGTAACATGTAGAGCAAGTTTTTTCCTACATCTGGACCCTCTTCACGGTTATCTGTTCATACTTGTATTATCTATGTGTAGCACTACCCCTAAAGGAGCTGCTGAGTCATTTTGGGTGGCATGTTACCTCTATCTTCTCGCCGTCCAGGGTGAAGTGTGAGTCTGAAAAATGTCAATGTCCACACAATGCACTTCTTTTTCTGGGATTTATTTGCAGAACTTTAAAAAGGAAGGATGAGGGGTGGAAGGGTAGGTAGGTTCAGATGTATAATCACAAATAGGAAACACTGCTGCTTCCAGCACACAGTTCTTGTCGCCACTCTAGCCAGAGTGGGTATTGCTGACCCGGATAGGTCCCTCTCACTGCCCTAGCAGCCGGGATGGCGCACAGAATAAAGTGCAGTCTCTGCCACAGACCTTCCTTTATGAGGACACAATTTCGGTCCAGAATCCTCTGACACAGGATTCAGCACCCGGATCTCTCCAGATTAACTTTAGTAGAACTTTAGTTCTGACAGATGACCAACATCGAGCCTCTGATTATGGTGCATCCTTTAATGAAGTTTCCAGGCCTTCTCCCAAGATACCAGCCTCTTGCAAGGTCCTCTCCAGGATAGGTCCTCCCCTGGCTTCCTTCATCAAGTGGCTTCCTCCCGCAGGATGGACAGCACAGGATCACCTCTTCAAAAAGCAGGCCCCAGTCTGGCTACTGGACCTACCAGGTGAAGCCGCGACCCCGGACCAACATGGTCCCGGAGTCAGGATTCAAGACACGCACCTCAGGCCAGACGGGCCACAAGGCGCGAACAACAACCCACGCCAATGATGTCTGTCCCTCTCTAGCATGCACAGTGGGGTGACCACTCCCACTGATTCGCTGCTGAGGGGGACACTTAATACACCCTGACCTTTCTGCTGCCACCCTTGGCCTGGAGTGGTAATGACACCCCCAGGCGAACAATGGTGGAAGTCCCAGCACAGCCATGGCTGGAACAGAGGCTAAATTTGCCATTAATCACACTAATCTGAGCCAAATGACAGCTCAGACCCCCACTAAATTGAAAGCAGCCTGTATAACAGGAGCAGGGTGCTACATATGTGTAGTGCCCCCTTGCTTTCAGAAAGGAGCGCTACGCTAAAGTTAGTAGGGTGAGAGACTTGCTTGCTCTCATCCAGTTTGATTTGTTAAGGTTCAGCGGCTGTCAGCCCTGAATTATCCTGTGGGTCATTCTGCACTCCAGAGATGTGGTCCCATAGTAGGGTCCTCCAGAGTCTATACCCATTTAAGTGGAAAACAAGGGGGTTGAAATATCTGGGGGTGCTACTATCAAAATCAAATACTGATTTATATCAAGACAACTATATACCTTTGTTGAATAATATTAAAAGGGAATTGAAAGGATACCCTGCCCATAGACTATCATGGTTTGGATGTATAAGCGCAGTTAAAATGACGATCCTTCCAAGAGCTCTATATATATTTTAAAATCTACCAGTGGATGTCCCTGGGGCCTTCTTCAAAATGTTAGGATCGGTAATTCAGAGCTTTATATGGAACAATAAAAGTAATCGCATTGCGTTCCGAATATTAATCAGGACAAAAGAAAAGGGAGGTGTATACCTCCCTGATTTTGAAAAATATTATGAGGCAGCAATATTAAGACGGGTGATGGACTGGGCATACGGCCCCCAGCAAAAAAAAAATGGGTAGAGTTGGAGGAGAAAATCTCTAGAGTAGCGCTGGGACAGATTATCTGGATCCCAGGGCAGTTTAGAGGTTTGAGGGAAATAGCAGCTCCAATCACTTTAGTAGCATTAAGTATGTGGGATAAACTAATCAAAAATATACAAGGTCAACACAATAGCCCCCTAATGCCTTTAACTGGAAATAATTACTTTATTCCGGGGAAGGACAATAAATCATATTTAAAATGGACCACAGCTCCCTACTTAAGATTAAGAGATGTTATGAAGGGGAATGTCCTTTGTTCACTAAATGAACTCCGTGAAAGATATGGACCCACCCCCTGGGAGGTTTGGAGATATAAACAATTGCAACATTTTGTAGGCTCCCTTCCAAAACCACTCCGGGGGGTTGGTGGTCTTAATGCATGGGAAAAATTGGCGGACCAAAGGGAGATGGGTAGATATAGAATCTCTATTATCTATAAGCTTTTGATAACACAATTAGAAGTTGGAGCTGTGTGCCCAACGGAGAGCTGGGAAAGAGAACTAAATCAAATATTACCAGAAACTATGAGAAATAAGGTTATGGATTTCGTACATTCCACATCGGTAAACACTCGAATAAAGGAAATGAACTTTAAGTTATTAGTTAAATTGTACTATGTTCCAGCGAAACTATATAAGATAAACCCCCATATCTCACCTTTATGCTGGAGGGAGTGTGGGGAGGTGGGAACCCATGCCCATATTTGGTGGCAGTGCCCCAAGATCCAACGATATTGGACACAAATAATAGAGTTAATAAAAGACATTAGCAAAATAGAGATAACTTTAGATCCCTGGCAGTGTATGTTCCATGCAACAACTATACCTAGGAAAAAATATAAAATATCAATTATCCCTATCCTATTGAATGTAACAAAAATATTAATACCGAAAAAATGGAAGGAAAAGCAGGCCCCGTCGATACAGGAATGGTTAAGGGAGGTAGAAAGAATTAGAAATATGGAGGAGGACCAGTACTGGGAACGAGGGCCGGTACAAGGCAGGGGCGGGAGGGGCTAGTGCCCCTGGCGCTACCATGTTGAACAGGAGGGGGGGCGCAATCAGCCGCCACTGCCAAAACCAGTTGGATTGTCTGTCACTCACTGTCACTGAGTGATAGACAGCGCGGGCAGTGGCTGTGTGGCACTTGACTTTAAAAACTGTGTGCCAACTTAGCTCCTGGCTCCCTTTCCTCTGTGCGTTTCCTCGCCCCCCCCCCCCATTAAAGGATTCAGTTGGATGATTCCCGGCGTGCGCCACGTGACGTCACGCCGGAGGTGAGAGGTGAGACAGAGAGGAAGGACTCGCACAGGGAGCTGTGTCAGAAAGGAAAGAAGGACAAGACACAAGGAGCCTCAGCCTGCCTCTGCCTAGTGCCTACAGTTCCTACTTCCTAGTGCTACTGTCTGGAGTGGACGGCAACAGAAGAACACTAATCTCTGTAAAAAGTAAGAAACAAAGTAAATGACTGTATTGGGGAGGGGGGGGGGGAGGGTTGGACTGAGGTGACCATCATTTTTTTTATAAAAAAAATGCAGAAAAATGTTTGTTATTTTGAGCTTGCCTTGTCTGAATAATAAAAACAAAAAAACATTAATTGCAGCCTTACTGTGCCATCACATGCAGCCACTGTGCCCCTCAAACGCAACCACTGTGCCCATCAAACGCAGCCACTGTGCCCATCAAACTCAGCCACTGTGCCCCTCAAACGCAACCACTGTGCCCATCAAACGCAGCCACTGTGCCCATCAAACTCAGCCACTGTGCCCCTCAAACACAGCCACTGTGCCCCTCAAACACAGCCACTGTGCCCCTCAAACACAGCCACTGTGCCCATCAGATGCAGCCACTGTGCCTATCAAACGCAGCCACTGTGCCATCAATTGTCGCAACAACATTGATTACTTCTTAAAAAACGGGGGGGGGGGGGGCGCAGTTTGCCATCTTTGCCCTGGGCACCAAATGGCCTTGTCCCAGCACTGCTGGGAACCTAACCAGAGAGAAGCAGGGACTTGGAGAGGTTGGTAGGACTTTAAACAATCTCAGTTGTATTCAGATCATATGAGTAGGGAAGACATTATGTAGGAATTGTTGGGAGTTTGGCAAAGCAATCCCCCCCATGGGAGAGAGGGGAAGGTATAGATTAGGAGAGGGAGGAGAGGGGAGGGGGAAGGGAGGAGGAAAGAGAGGGAAGGAAAGGGGGAAAGATTTCTCTTTTTTTTGTTTGGCAGGTGGTTTGAAGGGGAGAACTGTTAAACTATGTTCTCCCCCTTAATAAAGAGAAAGGGAAAAAAGGGAAAAACAATAGAATTAACCACAGGGAGAAAATATGGGGTAAACCACATAAATGCACTAAAATAATTACAGAAGGGAGGGATCACGGGGAGAATGTACAAGAAAGGGGGGGGGATGTTTTTTTTTTCCCCTTTGGCAGGGATTTGAACTGTCAAATTGTTTTCTCCCCTCTAATAAAGAGAAGGGGAAAAAGGGGAAAATAATAGAACTAGTCACAGGGAGAAAGGATGGGGTAAATCACATAAAAGCACTAATAACAATCACAGAAGGAAGGGAGAATGTATAAGAAAGGGGATATTAACCCCCTAAAAAATAGATGTTTAAGAGCCATAGGGCATCAACCAGGGGCCTAAATACACACTTTTTTACTTGGGTGGGTAAAGGGTTTTTTTTTTTTCTCTCTTTTCTTTTCTTTTCTTTTCTCTTCTCTTTTCTCATTCGGTATGGAAGAAGGGGAGGGAGGAAGGGTACGAGAAGGAGGAGGGAGAGTAAATAAATAAAAGGTGTAGGATTGATCGATTTCGACAATGTTGTCTTTATTATTTTAGTTATGTTGTGTATATTTAAGTAGATTTTGAATGTATTTAATGTGATTTCAATGTATGTTATTGTAAATGTAATGTGAAATGTGTGTATGTAAAAAACTTTTTGAATAAAAACAAATAGAAACAGAGATGTGGTCCCATCTCTGGGCAGCAGGTGGCGCCAGAGGGGTTTAGACAGAACCACTTTTCCCCAGCAGCTAATTGGAGGAGCGTTTCCCTTGCGGGGCATGCTGGGGGGGGGGGTATATCTGTGGCAGACGCCATTTTTCAGGGTTCTTCGTGGGTTCCTGGTTCCAGGTGCAGCACCCACCTTCAGGGTGAGCGCACATCACAGGCTCCACCACTATGGCCTACCTGGCCGGGGCCCGTGCCACGCGGAGTTCCCGACTCTGAGCCCCCATTGGCTCAGAGACACTGCAGTGACTGAGGGACCTCAGTGACGCACTGGGGTTCTGTATCTCAAGAGGACAGGATTAAGAGGATATGCTCTATTGCTCTTAAAGCGGAGGTTCACCCAAAAATCAATCTGCCATTAGATCCAGCATACTGCTGACATCTGCAGTATGCTGGTTTTTTTTTGTACTTATTGTTTTATCAGGCTTTGTTATCCGGCTCGGAGCTGATTAACCACTTTAGCCCCGGACCATATTGCTGGCCAATGACCAGAGCACTTTTTGTGATTCGGCACTGCGTCGCTTTAACTGACAATTGCGCGGTCGTGCGACGTGGCTCCCAAACAAAATTGGCGTCCTTTTTTCCCCCACAAATAGAGCTTTATTTTGGTGGTATTTGATCATCTCTGCGGTTTTTATTTTTTGCGCTATAAACAAAAATAGAGCGACAATTTTGAAAAGAAATCAATATTTTTTACTTTTTGCTATAATAAATATCCCCAAAAATATATAAAAAAAAAATTTTTCCTCAGTTTAGGCCGATACGTATTCTTCTACATATTTTTCTTTAAAAAAATCGCAATAAGCATTTATTGATTGGTTTGCGCAAAAGTTATAGCGTTTACAAAATAGGGGGTCGTTTTATGGCATTTTTATTAATATTTTTTTTTACTAGTAATGGCGGCGATCAGCATTTTTTTTCAGTACTGCGACATTATGGCGGGCACTTCGGACACTTTTGAAACATTTCTGGGGCCATTGGCATTTTTTTAGCGATCAATGCTATAAAAATGCATTGGATTACTATAAAAATGCCATTGGCAGTGAAGGGGTTAACACTAGGGGGCAGGGAAGGGGTTCAGTGTGTTCCTAGGTGTGTTCTAACTGTATGGGGGGTGGCCTCACTAGGGGAAATCACTGATCTTCCCGCTGACAGGAACGAGAGCTTTGTGTTTACACACAAAGCACCCAGTCCCCGCTCTGTAACAAACGAGCGCACGCGCTCGGCGGCAATCGTACCCACCGGGCACGCGCGCGGAACTCGGGGGCGAGTGGGGACGCGTGCGCCCCCCAGTGGCCGCTAAAGAGCAGACGTATAAGTTACGGGCTCTCGCCCAGCAGTGCCACCGTCCCGCAGTAATATGACGGCGGGCGGTCGGCATCTAGTTAAAAGGCGTTCCTAAGACAAGCAGAGTTGATTGACGAGCTGGTAAAGCGCGTCACGCCTAGTGACACTCGGGTGTTTACGGCACTATACGGCGCCTACGCCTGCCGTGTAGAGCTGACTGCACAGGCGCTGTAAATTGCCGAGTGTCACTTTGGGTATTTTTGGAAGGCGTGACGTGCTTTACCAGCCCGTCAATCAACTCTGCTTGTCTTAGGAACGCCTATACCCAGAAGGAATCCCCCCGCTCGGAGCCGGATAACAAAGCCTGATAAAACGATATGTACAAAAAAAAAAACAGCATACTGCAGATGTCAGCAGTATGCTGGATCTAATAGCAGAAAGTTGATTTTTGGGTGAACCTCTGCTTTAAGTACCGGACCTGTGGCAGAGGCCTCTACTAATCTTCCAGAGCCAAATCGGTGGCAGAGACTTGTTCCTTCTCAGCTTTCTCAGTGACATTCTGGCTGCCAGGTCTGTGTGAGAGGCCTGTCCAGGTGCCATGCACCCACTCTGGCTGGAGTGGCGACGTGATTGATTTAACTATAGAAGGTAGGACTACTTTCTTTATCCAAGCCTGACTTACGAAGTTACTCTACTTACATTAACCTTTCCTATCTACCTCAAGTTGATGTGTTGGTCGTGTTGGACTGGGAAAATAAAGCATTCAGAAAACTTCAGCTACAGATTGTACATTCATTATTGCTCTACTCACTACATCTACCCCTAGACACCACACAGAGGTAACTTAATTTGCCGATCCCAATCTAATCAGCGACTCCTGAATGGGGTAGCGCTACATATGTTTTCACTACCTATTGTATTTACTCAATCTATAATCCAACTGTATACTATTGTAATTACTATGATAACACTTGAGAGGGCCATTTAATAATATTGTTATATACAATTATATCTGTATACCGTATTTATCGGCGTATACCGCGCACTTTTTTGCCCTGAAAATCAGGGCAAAATCGTGGGTGCGCGATATACGCCGATACCCGCTTTCCCGCACTTTTCCTGGACGCACAGGACGTGAGCGCGCGAGGAGCCGAGCCTGCCCGACTATACACGAGTGTACTGCGCTCGGTATATGTTGGCGCAGTATTCAAACTCGGCGCGGGAAAGCAGACCCGACGAAGAGGACACCCGTCGGTGTCCCGTCGGGAATGCCGTCGAGCAGAAATAGAGAGCATGTTCTCTATTTGCTCGACGGCCCGCCTGGATGAATGGCTGGTTGCCATTCCCGACGGGCGGGTCGCCGATTTTGACGGCCGGCAGAGAACCTCGACGGGCGGAACGATGTGTTCTGCCCGTCGAGGTTCTCTGCCGTGTGTACACGGCCTCAGCTTCACATCGTTTTTCATCTTCTGAAAAACGACAAAAAAAAATATTCTAGCATGCTGCATTTTTTAATGTCGTTTTTAAAAATGTAGTTTTTCGGGTTGTAAAAAATGATCGTGTGTGGGCTAAAACGACCTTAAAAACGACGTTTTAAACCCGCGCATGCTCAGAAGCAAGTTATGAAACGGGATCTTGAATAGAACTTCCCCTTTAGAGTGCCGTTGTACGTGTTGTACGTCACCGCGCTTTGATCATCATTTTTTTTAAACAATGATGTGTGGGCAACATAGTTTTTAATGATGAAGTTGGAAAAACGTTGTTTTTTCTACATGCTGAAAAACAACGTTTTTTTTTCATACCGAAAAACGATCGTGTGTACGCGGCATTAGTGTTTTACAATACTTACCTGTGTGCCTCTAAAAGTCCAATCTTCCTAGTCCGTAGTCTAATTTCTATAAATAACCATGATAGTCACACACAAATCTGTTGCCGTCCTGAATCTGCGGGCAGGTTCGGCATCACTGGGGGGGCAGAGCGATGATGTCAGCAAGAGAAATTTGGCCACACCCACTTTTCACTGCAGCACGCTATGCACACCACATTACTACTCTCTTTGGGGCACCCAAAGGTGTCCCAGGTTGCTAAAGTGTTCGGGTTTGGCTTGAAGAAAAGGTGACAACCTTATGCATATTGCCAGGGGTGAATATGCAGTGCAGGTCCCAGGACTCCAGTTGTGGGCCTGAAGAAATGGCCTGGCGGGCCGGATGTGACCCGCGGTGGAGACTTCTGTCATATAGAATCACTAGGGTGACCACATTTACAAACTACCATTCAGGGATACCCCCCTTCCCAAACATCTTGCACTGTAATGAATCACAGCACAGTGATTGGACACAAGAGGCGGGATTTATGATTTCTCCAATCACAGGCAGGGGGTGGGGACTGTGCTCCTCCAGGCATTCCTGGCCAGGACAAGTACTGTCAGTGAGTAAAGCGGTGATGTGGCGGCCTTTTTTGGGGGCATTAGTTTGGCTTGGGGGGTGGCTGTGTCAGTTTCATTCCAGGACACTATATTGTCCTGGAACGAATGTGCCAGGGACAGACCTGCAAAATGCGGGACTGTCCCGGGCAATTCGGGACACATGGTCACCCTAAATATGTGGGCGCTGGTCTGAATGGAAATATACCCACTCCTCAAGACTGATATATACTCATTAACCACTTAAGACCCGGACCAAAATGTAGGTAAAGGACCTTGCCCCTTTTTGCGATTCGGCACTGCGTCGTTTTAACTGACAATTGCGCGGTCGTGCGACGTGGCTCCCAAACAAAATTGGCGTTCTTTTTTCCCCACAAATAGAGCTTTCTTTTGGTGGGATTTGATCACCTCTGCGGTTTTTATTTTTTGCGCTATAAACAAAAATAGAGCGACAATTTAAAAAAAAATGCAATATTTTTTACTTTTTGCTATAATAAATATCCCCCAAAAATATATAAAAAAACATATTTTTTCCTCAGTTTAGGCCGATACGTATTCTTCTACGTATTTTTGGTAAAAAAAATCGCAATAAGCGTTTATCGGTTGGTTTTCGCAAAATTTATAGCGTTTACAAAATAAGGGATAGTTTTATTGCATTTTTATTAATATTTTTTTTTCTACTACTAATAGCGGCGATCAGCGATTTTTTTCGTGACTGCGACAATATGGCGGACACTTCGGACAATTTTGACACATTTTTGGGACAATTGTCATTTTCACAGCAAAAAATGCATTTAAATTGCATTGTTTACTGTGAAAATGACAGTTGCAGTTTGGGAGTTAACCACAGGTGGCGCTGTAGGGGATGTGTGACCTAATGTGTGTGTTTACAACTGTAGGGGGGTGTGGCTGTAGGTGTGATGTCATCGATCGCATCCCCCTATTACAGGGATGACGCGATCGATGCTACGGCCACAGAGAAGCACGGGGAAGCCGTGTGTACACACGGCTCTCCCCGTTCTTCCGCTCCAGGGACGGATCGCCGCACACCAGCGGCGATCGGGTCCGCGAATCCCGCGGTCCCGGTCCTGGAGCTTCGGACCGGGTCGCGGGCGCGCGCCTGTGACCCACGGCTGGGTACTAAAATCAACGTATATATACGTTGATGTGCCCAGCCGTGCCATTCTGCCGACGTAAATGTGCAGTAGGCGGTCCTTAAGTGGTTAAGGGAATTTGATATTTGCAAATCTTCTCTCAAGACCTAAGGCAGCCCTACTGGTTCCTCTCATCAACTAAGATCTGACTGCTTTCCATAGAGAAGCACAGAGTCTAAAATTAAGTCTATGGGCCGGATTCAGAACGTAATTACGTCGGCATATCTAGAGATACGCCGCGTAACTACTAAGAATAGTCGGCGTATCTTTTTTCTGTATTCAGAAAACAACATACGCCGGAATTCAGCTAAGATACGAGCGGCGTCATTTTGTTACGTCGTCGTATCTTAGTTGCATATTTACGCTGGCCGCTAGGTGGCGCTTCCATCGATTTACGCGTTGAATATGCAAATGAGCTAGATACGCCGATTCACGAACGTACTTGCGCCCGGGGGTCGTATTTTACATCGTTTGCGTAAGCGTTAGTCCGGCGTAAAGTTACCCCTGTTATATGAGGCGCAGCCAATGTTAAGTATGGATGTTGGGACAGTGTCGAATTGTACGTCATTTACGTCGTTTGTGTAAATCGTTCGGGAATGGGGCTGGGTGTAAGTTACGTTCACGTCGTTTTCATTGACTACTTGCGACGTGATTTTGCGCATGCGCACTGGGATACGTCCACGGACGGTACATGCGCCGTTCAGAAAAATTGTAAATTACGTGGGGTCATGATTCATTTACATGGATCACGCTCCCTACCTGCCTATTTTGAATTAGGCGCCCTTACGCCGGCCAATTTATGCTACGCCACCGCAACTTACGGAGCAAGTGCTTTCTGAATAAGGCACTTGCCTGTAAAAGTTGCAGAGGCGTAGTGTAAATAGTATACGCTACGCCGCCGGAAAGACACATGGATGTATCTGAATCCGGCCCTATAATTCAATGAGAAAGGTTCTATTTAAGAATCCATCAGCATGTTGATGAGAAGCAAAAGGAGGAACCAAGGAAGGCAATTTGTAAGAAGATTAAAACTTCAGTTCTAAATAGTTGAAGGCAAACAGTGAGTTTTCGCCTTGTTATTGAAGTGATAAATGATTAGTAAAATTGATGTAGGGAACAAACATATACGACACACAGCGATGATGAGAAGTAACACCAATGATACAAGTGTAAAATCTGCCTCCCAAAGACCAAGACCTGATAATGATATTCGGTAGGAGTTGTCGCCTGGTGTGTACACTCAACCCAGACGCTGAATCCACATTCGGTCCTTTGCAGACACTGGGCGAGGAGGGCCCTGGCCAGAAGCTGATTGGTTTGCTAATGATGGTCATTGTCGGTAATTACTCTCTAGTCCCACTGTGGTCAGTATTCTCAATAATAAAGGCCAGGACCTCCTGTCCCTGAGGGGTGTGAAGAAAGAGGCATTGAGGGGAAGTGATGGACCCCACACCATTATCTCTATTCATAGGGATGGTGATTAATTACCAGAGTCATCACAGGTAGCCAGAACAGAGGTGACCTGCCTGTTGTTATCAAGGTGTTAAAAAACAAATTAAACTCATATCTGGTATTTTTTTGGCTAATATCCTGACACATTATCATTTTTGTGTGATTTTGTCTAAAGCCGTCCACAGACATCAGATGGCACCATGGGTCCAGGCCTAGAGAGGGTCCTTCTTCAAAAGACATCGACAAGACCACCGATAGCACTGGTCTACAATGAGAAAGCCTTGGAAGATAAAGTAGCACAATTTTACCTGAATTGAGTCACTAATAAAGGAAAATTGAGTATTAATTGGCTCCAGTTTCCAAGATACAGCTTCAGATCAAAATTGCATCAAAAGAATTCAAAATTACGAGGGGGGTGTGCGACTATGCTCCATAACTTTTCTGCAAAATGGGATATAGCAATGAAAATGGTGCCACACCAATTATTGCACATTTATCTTTTTATTAATACCAAAAGTTAAAGTTTGGGTCCCCTAATATTGATGACCCCGGATCAGCTGCATGCTGTTCATCGTCTTTATAATCATCTTTTGTAATTGGGGGAACCATGCAAAAATAGCAGTGGCTACTATAATTAGTGGGTTCCCTCCACACCATTGGGACTGCGAAAGGCATGGACTTTTTCTTCTTGTCTAGAGAGTAGGATTCTGGTGGATCTGGAACTGCCAAGTCCTCACCATGGGGTAGAAGACACAGTGCGGATGGAATAATTGGATATAATCCACGGTCCACGTCTTCTTTCTTGAGATCCCTTTTACAATTGGTGGAACCATGCAAAAATATCACTGGCTACTATAATTAGTGGGTTCCCTCTACACCACAGGTGTCAAACACAAGGCCCGCGGGCCAAATTCGGCCCTCCAGGCCATTTCATGTAGCCCTTGCACCTCTCCTACAGCTGCAGGAGAGCTCAAGCCCTCCTCCTTACTTTCTGCTTTCAAGCAATTCATCCATCTTCTTCCCAGCAGCAGCATAAGGAAAGGGGGGTGCACTGTGATGTAAGGGAGAGTGGGGGACTCAACTTCTGATGGTGGGGTGGCTCTTGACATCCAATGTAAGGGGAGGGGATGCGCTGGACATCTAATCTTATAAGATACAACCGATCCTTTAGAGAACAATCATAATGCGGTTGCGGCTCACGATAAAGTTGAGTTTGACACCCCTGCTCTACACCATTCAGACTGCAAAAGGCATGGACTTTTTCTGCTTGTCTAGAGAGTAGGATTCTGGTTGATCTGGAACTGGCAAGTCCTCACCATGGGGTAAAGGACGCAGATTGTTTGGATATTCCATGGTCCACTTTCTTGAGATTCCTTTTGCAACTTGTGGAACCATGCAAAAAGTAGGACCATTTCTTTATTGTAAAAAATTTGGTCAACCAGCACATTTATCACCTATTTTCTAATTCATCTAATCAAAAAATTTAAGAATTGGCACATTTTATCTTGGAGGTCGATAATTACCCAAAATGTGTAGACCAGCATAAGAGGGTAGAGGCAGACCTCCAGTACCAGGCCCCAGCCACATTAGTTCAGCAGGGGTCCCGTGGGTAGAGGGGGGACTCTTTAAATACCTTTTGACCAATGCACAATAATCTCATTGGCCATGGCTCCCAGCAATTGCATTAAAGTTTCTTGGGCCCCATCAGTTCATTAGCAAGGGCCGTGGACAGAGAGGGGACTATTTACTCAGTTTCAGAAGCAGGCAGGGTAAAGCTCCATGCCACAGTTAAATTTGCTTTTTCTTCTTATATCTCTATACAAGAGATAGTATTCTGGTTGATCTGGAACTGGCAAGTTCTCAACATGGGGGAAAGGATGCAGTGCGGATGAATTGTTTTGGTAATTCCATGGCCCACATCTTCTTTCTTGATCCCTTTTGTAATTGGGGGAACCATGCAAAAATAGCAGTGGCTACTATAATTAATGGGTTCCCTCCACACCATTGGGACTGTGAAAAGCATGAAGTTTTTCTTCTTGTCTAGAGAGTAGGATTCTGGTTGATCTGGAACTGGAAAGACCTCACCATGGGGTAAAGGATGCAGTGTGGATGGATTGTTTGGATATTCCATGGTCCACTTCTTCTAGCTTGAGATCCCTTTTAAAACTGGGTGAACCATGCAAAAATAGCAGTCGCTACTAAAATTGGTAGGTTCCCTCCACACCATTGGGACTGCAAAGGCATGGACTTTTTCTTCTTGTCTAGAGAGTGGGATTCTAGAGGATCTGGAACTGGCAAGTCCTCACTATGGGGTAGAGGACACAGTGCGGGTCGAATGTTTGTATATTCCACAATCCACATCTTCTTTCTTGAGATCCCTTTTGCAATTGGGGGGGACCATGTAAAAATAGCAGTCACTACTATAAGTAGTGGGTTCTCTCTACACTGCTGGGAAAGGCATGGACTTTTTCTTCTTGTTTAGAGAGCAGGATTCTAGTGCATCTGAAATTGGCAAGTCCTCACCATGGGGTAAAGGACGCAGTTCGAATGGAATGTTTGGATATTCCATGGTCCACTTCTTTTTTCTTGAGATCCCTTTGGCAATTGGGGGAACCATGTAAAAATAACAGTCACTACTATAATTTGTGGGTTCCCCCCACACCACTGGGACTGTGAAAGGCATGAACTTTTTCTTCTTGTTTAGCCAATGACACAGATAAGTTGCACATGTAATGCAACAATAATGAGGAGCACAACTCTTGTCCTGATCCCCTATTTTGCATCCAAAATATAGGCGAAGGTTTTTTATACCACTGCAGTCATACTTCACTTTTGAGATGCAAATGTAACAGAAGTTATTCACGTCCTTTACACGGCTTCGAGCCATCTTGGCTTCTGAGGGAAAATATCACGCAACTGTTCTTTGGAAATGTTAAGAAATTACACTTTCACCAGATTAACTGTATGATGCGTAGATCTGTCCAAGGCATATGTACCTTGCAATAAAAGAAAGAACAAATTATAGTTAGGTAATAATCTTGAGTCTAAAAGTGAAGATAAATGTATACACTTTCATGTGGTACCATTTTCTTTGTCCTACATACTTTGTCGAGGAGTTACGAAGCATCATGATCATAAGACCCCTTCTTCCCTTGTAGGCTTGTGTATAAATCTTTATTGTGAAATATCTTGAAAAATTTAGCTAACCATCACCTTTATCATCTATTTTCGAATTCATCTAATCTAAATATGTAAGAATTGGCACATTTTATCTGGGAGGTCGATAATTTCCCAAAAGTTGTAGACCAGTGTAAGAGGGTAGAGCCAGACCTCTAGTACAAGGCCCCAGCCACACCAGTTCAGCAGGGGTCCCGTGGGGCAGAGGGAGGACTCTTTAAATACCTTTGGACCAATGCACAATAGTCTCACTGGCCATGGCTCCCGGTAATTGAATTAAAGTTCCTTGGGCCCCATTAGTTCATTAGCAGGGGCCGTGGACAGAGAGGGGACTATTTACTAATTTTCAGAAGCAGGCGGGTTAAAGCTCTGTGTCACAGCCCCCAACAATTAATATAAAAGTTCTGGCTTGCCCTGACAGATTGATATAGAAGAAAAGAGTGAAAATGTAATTTAATTTTTGTGAAGAGGACGGAATATCTAAACAATCCATCCACACTGCATCATTTACCCCATGGTGAGGACTTTCCAGTTCCAGATTAATTTAATTTAACTATTGGGAGCTGCATCATGGAGGACAACTCCCAAAAATGAGTAAATACCCCCTCTCTATCCCCAGCCCCTGCTGTTGAACTGACGGGGCCGGGGGAACTTTTATTTAATTTCTGGGAGTCACAGTTCGTGGGATTACTGTATATGTATAATAAGTTATCCAAAGTCCCTTCTCTGTATGGCGGGAAACCCTATTAAAGCAGTAGATTTAAAATGGCGGCGCTGGATGTTGGCATAAACATGTTTGGGGGTCCCCAAAGTACTCATGTTTATACTTTGATGCAAGCAGGAGAACAGACAGACCTTCTGAGGTCAGATTATTTCAGGAGACACCTAAGCAATCAGATCTCTCTGATCTACCATTACCTTGAACCATTGGAGACCAGACAGCTGGAGCCTCTAAGTCTGTGAATTGTCTATGGACTTGTTCACACGTCTCTTTCTCCCATGCACATGTATTTTACTGCAAAGTAGAACTCTCTTTTATTTAAAGTGATTCTAAAAGATGAAGGTTTTTTACCTTCATGCATTCAATGCTTGAAGATAAAAAAAAATACCTTAGTGTGCTAACTACAGTGCCTTTCTGCCCTCTTGCTCAATTCATAAACACTGTACTATTACTTGTGAGTGGAACCAGGTGTCTGATACCCAACGGGGAGCAAATGCACATGGAGACCAAGGAATGCAGCACAATATATTAACATAAAGTTCCAACAAGATGACAAAAGAGCCTGTAGAACACATAGGCAGAACAAGCTTTTAGCTGGAGGTTTCAGACGTGGGGCTCCTTCTCTGTCCCTCCTCCCCTGGAAGATGGCTAACTGCGGCCCCCCCACCCCTCTCCATTTTAAGAAAAGAATCAATGTCTTAGGAAACGTGCCCCACATACCTTGAGGAGTAGTCAGCACAAGCTGCAGTGGAGCGGAAAGCTGTGAGATATATCTCGCAAGTGAGAGTCAGGACAGGAGCAGGGAGTCGGGAGCTGGGAGCCACGGGTAGCAGAGGTATGGGCCAGAGCGCGCATATGATGTCACACCTGGCCAGGCACTCTAGTGACAGAATATCGGGAGTAGCGAATAGCAGGGGGTGGGGTGGAGCATACACGTGATGTCTCACCCAGCCAGGCGCTCTTGTGACAGAAGACTGGGAGTGAGAGCCGCGGTCAGGAGGCTGGGTGCATACACGCAACGTCACTGGCTGCTGGGAAACCCACAGTCCTAGCAAGCCAGTGACTGCTACTACACTAGCGGCCCAGGCAAGAGCGACGCTTGGTCCGTGCATGGACCGGGGGCCTCCATTTAATGACTGCGGTTTTAGAAGGGCTCAAATGGGCATATGCTCAGTGAGTCAACAAGACTTATGGTGCAACCACCAAAATATATTTTTTGGTCATGCTATTTTGAACACTTGAGAGGATTTGGTCTGACAAGTTGGCTGCTTCTGAAGACCGCTTCTTGGTGACATCTTTTGACCAATTGGATTGCCTTACAACTTGATCTGGAACCCAGACGTTGAAGTCCCATATTTTGGTGGTTGCACCATAAGCCTTGTTGACTCACTGAGCATATGCCTATTTGAGTCCTCTCACTCCGGTAAGCCTCCTCAAGCACCAAAATAAAGACTGCTACGTTTATGTTTTAGAACGTCTTTTGTATGATGGCACATAGACTTTAGTTTGGATGTGAATTTCACATCTAATTTTAATTATTATTAGTCTTTGTGGTCATTGCACAGTGTACATTAGTTTGTATACACATGTATTTCCATGTTTTGAGCACTGCACATAATCTCACTTTTTACCCATTCCTTGATTTACACTTGTCTTAAGCCTCGTACACACGATCGGAAATTCCGATCGTGTGTGGGCTCCATCGGACTTTTGCTGTCGGAATTTCCGCAGGCAAAAGATTAAGAGCTGGTTCTCAAATTTTCCGACTGAAAAAATTCCAATCGTCCGTGGCAATTCCGACGTGCAAAATTCCGACGCATGCTCAGAAACAATTCGACACATGCTCGGAAGCATTGAACTTAATTTTCTCAGCTCGTCGTAGTGTAAGGCCATGTACACACGATCGGACCAAACCGATGAAACTGGTCCGACGGACCGTTTTCATCGTTCCACAGACTGATGGCCTGATGGTCTGATGTGCGTACACACCATCAGTCCAAAATCAGATGGGGTCAGAACGCGGTGACGTAGAACACAACGACGTGCTGAAAAAACGAAGTTCAATGCTTCCAAGCATGCGTCGACTTGATTCTGAGCATGCGTGGGTTTTTGGTTCGATGCTTTTGCGTACTAACCATCGTTTTGGTCCGATGGTCAGGCGTCCATCGGACCGATTTTAAAGCAAGTTTTAAAACTTTGATCTGACGGATCCGACGGCCAGTTTCATCTGACCGGTCCGATCGTGTGTACGCGGCCTTATACGTCACCGCGTTCTTGATGGACGAAAGTTCAGAGAACTTTTGTATGACCGTGTGTATGCAAGCCAGGCTTGAGCAGAATTCCGTCGAAAAAAACATCCAAGGTATTTCTGATGGAAAATCCGATCGTGTACGCGACATTAGTGTTGTGCTGGCTGCTACCAGGTAAATTTCAGTGCGATATACACCAAGGAGCAGATTCAGGTAGAAATGACTATCTTTAGGCATGTCTAGCGTCTGACTTTTAAACTAGGCCTCCGCAACTTTTTCAGGCAAGTGCTTTATTCTCAAAGCACTTGCCTGTAAAGTTGAGGCGGCGTAGCGTAAAAGACTTGGCTGAATTCAAATTCGGCGGGTAGGGGGCGTGTATCATATAAATGAAGCGCGTCCCTGCGCCGAACGAACTGCGCATGCACCGGCCGTGATTGGTTCCCAGTGCGCATGCTCCAAATCTCAACGTCAATTCGACGTGTAAACTACGTGAACGGCACTTACGCAAAGCCCTATTCGTGAACGTTTGACGTAAACGATGGGAAAAAAAGCATTGGCACGCCGTCTATACTTTTTTTTCACAAGAAAAACGCCGTCCATACTTAACATTGCCTGCGCCTCATATAGCAGGAATAACATTATGACGGTACTACGCTAACGCAAACGACGTAAAAGAATAGAGGCGGCCGGGCGTACGTTCAGGAATCGGCGTATAGGCTCATTTACATATTTTAGATGGGAACGCCACCTAGCAGCCAGCCTAAAATATGAAAATAAGATTAGACAACGTAAGAGACTAAAGCCCCGTACACACGGCCGAGGTTCTCGGCAGAAACCAGCGAGAACCTCGCTGGGAGCCACATTCTGCCGAGAACCTCGGCCGTGTGTACGCTCTCGGCGAGCCCCGCCCGTCGGGAAACCCGTCGAGCAAATAGAGAACAGGTTCTCTATTTGCTCGACGGCCCGTCGGGATGAATGGCTGGTTGCCTTTCCCGACGGGCGGGTCGCCGAATCTGACGGCCGGCAGAGAACCTCGACGGGCGGAACGATGTGTTCCGCCCGTCGAGTTTCTCTGCCGTGTGTACGCGGCATTACGCGTGTCTGATCTAAGGAAAATCTATGCTAAACTGATTTTATGAATCAGTGGCATAGATTGGACCCGTAAAATGCAGAGATAAGACAGCTTATCTGGAGATAAGCCGACTCATCTCCTACCTGAATCTACCCCCAAATCTTTCTATTTATAAATACTAAATAAAAGTTAAATAAGTGAATTAGTTAACTATAGTAAAAAATAAGTAAATCTTGCCAGTAAAAAGACAAAACGAAACCAGGCTGCATATTATGGCTCATCTTCTTGCATTTTACTGATCCTTCCTAGCAAAAATCAGTCCTGTGAATAAACTATATTCCCCTTTTAAAATGCAATGCCCATTCACAGATCAAAGCGCTGTCATCACCATTGTAAACACTGGAGGCTGTAAAATTAATACATCGCCCCAGTCCCCTGCCTGCATTCCCAATGACACTCAGAAGCATCTGGCATCCCCAGAGTGAATGATAAGTCTCAGGGTATTGTCATAGGTGTGAAGAGCCAGGCACATTGTGCTCAGATCACAGGCTTGGGATACAGGAGGGGGGTCCCCATTGCCTCCCAGCAGGTTTCTGATCACACCTCCTGTATAGAGCAGAGAGAGAGAGGAGATCTGTGCACCATTCATTGCGTATTCACAATAGGAAGGCTCTTTGTAGTATCTGAGCAGGTGAATGCTCACACATTGAGGCCCTCTACATGGAGGACATATGTCTTCACAGGTTCTCTTTGCATTGCTGGCTCAGTGCTGTGATATGTTCATCACTCCAGTTCCTCCAGTGTTATAATGGGAATCTGCTACCAGATTCAAGACTATATGTCCCATATTGCTTTCAGTGACACTAAATTCTGCTTTTTAACTACTTAAAGGGGTTGTAAAGGTAAATGTTTTTTCACCCTAATGCACCTTAATCAGGGCTGGACGGGGACAAAAATGTGACCCTGGACTTCATCCAGACTGGCCCACTTTAATTCAATAAAATGCTGCCCCCACCCCCCCCAAAAAATAACGCCCACCAAAAGGCCCCTACATCCATTATTGTATATCATGAGAGGGTGAGAGAGAGGGAGGGTTGAGGGAAAGGGGGTGGGTGAGAGAGGGGGGTAAGTGAAAGAAAGAGGGAGTGAGTGTAACAGAGAGGGGGTGAGTGTAGGACCCCTTTCACACTGAGGTGTTTTTCATGCACTTTTGGGCTAAAAATAGCTTTTTAAACGGCCCACTGAGACATCGGCCCACTGGTAAACTCCCGGTAGTCCCCATGGCCAGTCCAACCCTGACCTTAAGGGCTCTTTCACACGAACGTTCCGTATGTCCGTTTTTCATCCATCCGTTGTCGGATGAAAAATGGACATACATGTATCCCTATGGGATCGCGGATGTCAGCGGAGACATGTCCGCTGACATCCGCTCCGATCCGCCAAAGTATGTCGGAGGAAAAACCTACTTTTCCTTCCGTCTGGCGGATCGGATCGGATAAACATGGACAGACGGTCCGTGTTCACCCGATTCCCCATAGGGGAGAGCGGAGATCTGACAGGGCGGTCCCTGCACATTGTGCGGGGACCGCCCTGTCATCCGGCAGCTCAGCAGAGATCAACGGAGAGATCCCCGCTGAGCAAACGGAGGTGCACAGGTGCATAGGCTCGCGCTGCTGTCAATCACATCCAATGATGTGGCGCGCCAGGGGCGGGGCCGAGTGATACAGTGAGCGGCAATAGCCGCCGTCTGTATCACGGGAGTCCGCCCGCAGGAACTCCAGACCATGCGAGCGAGCTTGCATGAAGGTGTTGAGTTCTTGCAGAGAGGAGCCGGGACAGCCACCGAGGGACCCCAGAAGACCAGGTTGCAAAACGAGCTACACAGTGAAGGTAAGTATAACATGTTTGTTATTCAGAAAAAAATGTTTATTTACTTTACAACCTCTTTAACCACTACACTACCGGCCGCCGTCAATTGACGGCGGCACAATAGTTCTGTTGTTCTGACAGGACGTCATATGACATTCTTGTCTTTCACAGCCACTAGTGGGCGCGCGCGTACCCGCTGTGTTACTGGGAATATGATACGCATGCTCGGTGGCCACGATGGCTACCAGGCACCCGTGATGGCCCAGTTACTGAGCAGCACCGTGAATCTCTATGTGTAAACACAGAGCTCCACGTCCTGTCAGGGAGAGGAGATCGATGCTGTGTCCCTTGTACATAGGGACACAGATCGGTCACGTCCCCAGTCAGTCAGCCCCCCCCACAGTAAGAATCACTCACAGGGTACACATTTAACCCCTTCCTCACCCCCTTAGTGTTAACCCCTTCCCTGCCAGTCACATTTATACAGTAATCAGTGCATATTTATAGCACTGATCGCTGTATAAATATAAATGGTCCCAAAAATGTGTCAAAAGTGTCCAATGTGTCCGCCATAATGTTGCAGTCCTGATAAAAATCGCAGATCGCCGCCATCACTAGTAAAAAAATAAATTAAAAAATATCATAATTATGTCCCCTATTTTGTAGGCGCTATAACTTTTGCGCAAACCAGTCACTATACGCTTATTGAGATTTTATATTTTTATTTTTTTACCAAAAATATGTAGAAGAATACATATCGGCCTAAACTGAGAAATGTATTTTTTATTTTTTAATTGGGATATTTATTATAGCAACAAGTAAAAAATATTGGGCCAGATTCAGATACACTTAATATTGCGCTGCGTAATCGAAATACTCTACGCTGCCGTATTTTACCAGGCTCTACACCGAATTCTGGTATATTTTTGCCCGTATGCTACGGCGGCGTAGTCTATTTCTCGCCGCGTAATCGAAATATGCGATTAGGGGGCGTGAAGCATTTAAATTAAGCGCGTCCCCGCGGCGATCGAACTGCGCATGCTCCGTTCAGAAATTTCCCGCCGTGCATTGCGCAAAATCACGTTGTTACGTCATTCGTTGTTTGAGTATTCCTATTCCCGGACGACTTACGTAAAAAATAATAAAAGACGTCAGAAAACGTAGAAATTCGACGCGGGAACGACGGCCATACTTAACATGGGCTGTCTAATATTAGAGCAGCAAAAAGCTGGTATAGTTTTACGCAAAAAAAAGATGACTAAAGGTGCCGTAAGAGATTGCGAATGAAGATCGTAATTTCGGGAATCGCCGGCAAAAGCTCATTTGCATACCCCGACGCGGAAAACGACGGGAAGTCCACTCAGTGGCCGCAATTTTATTGCAGCGTAGATCCGAAGGCGTACGAACACGTAATCCAGTCGAATTGAAGCCCGCAGCCGTCTATTCATGGTTTGAGGTTTTCGACTAGCTAAAAAACGCGCGTAATTTGAAATGACTCCAGTCTAACACCAGTTACACAGAAGTTACGGCTCTCTGAATCTGGCCCATTGTTTTTTTTTTTTTCAAAATTGTCGCTCTATTTTTGTTTATAGCACAAAAAATAAAAACCGCAGAGGTCATCAAATACCACCAAATGAAAGCTCTATTTGTGGGAAAAAAGGACGTCAATTTTGTTTGGGAGTCACGTCGCACGACCGCGCAATTGTCAGTTAAAGCGACGCAGCTGAAATTTCGCCTGGGCGGGAATGGGGTATATGTGCCCAGTAAGCAAGTGGTTAAAGAAGAAGTAAACCCTGATAGGTTTTACTTCCTCTATCTTTCCCTGCAAAGGTAAAGCATAATGGGCTACTATGCATCGCATAGTAGCCCATTATGTGACACTTACCTGTAGTAGAAACCCACAATGTTACCGTCTTCCACACTGCCAGCGAGCGTCCATTTTCACCCCTCTTCTTCCAGTGGGCCCGCGAATGCTATCTCTCTGACTGGCCAGAGTCGCGTGACGCCATGCGCGCAGGAGCCGCTTTTCACGGCATGACCCCGGCTTGAAAGCACACAGCATGCCCTTTCAAGATGGTGCATGCGCCGTTGAAGTCTTCATTGGGGGAAATTGCAAATATCTCCAAGACTGTGTAGGTGTCAGAGATATTGCAAGCACCTACAGGTAAGCCTTAATCTAGGCTTACCTGTAGGTGTAACTTCCGCCAGAGGGTTTACAACCACTTTAAGGATCGGCCTATTTTTCAAACTTGTTGTTTACAAGTTAAAATCTTTTTTTTCTTTTTTGCTAGAAAATTAATTAGAACCACCAAACATTATATACATTTTTTCTAAAACACCCTAGAGCACAGGTGTCAAACACAAGGCCCGCGGGCCGAATCCGGTCCCCCAGGCCATTTCATGTGGCCCTCGCACCTCTCCTGCAGCTGCAGGAGAGCTCCAACCCTCATCCAGACCCTGAAGCCCCGTACACACGGCAGAGAACCTCGACGGGCAGAACACATCGTTCCGCCCGTCGAGGTTCTCTGCCGGCCGTCAGATTCGGCGACCCGCCCGTCGGGAATGGCAACCAGCCATTCATCCAGGCGTGCCGTCGAGCAAATAGAGAACATGCTCTCTATTTCTGCTCGACGGCATTCCCGACGGGATGCTCGACGAGAGCGTACACACGGCCGAGGTTCTCGCTGGAATGCAGCTTCCAGCGAGGTTTCGTGTGTACGCCGCCTTACTTTCTGCTTTCAAGCAATGCATCCAGCTTCTTCCCAGCAGCAGCATAAAGTAAGGGAGTTCACTGTGATGTAATAGAAAGTGGGGGACTCAACTTCTGATGGTGGGGAGGCTCTTAACATCTAATGTAAGTGGAGGGGATGCGCTGGACATCTAATCTTACAGATACAACCGTCCCTTTTGAGGGCAATCATAATGCTGATGCGGCCCACAATGAAATTGAGTTTGTCACCCTTGCCCTAGAGAATAAAATGGCGGCCGTTGCAATACTTTATGTCACACTGTGTTTGCGCAGCGGTCTTACAAATGCAATGTTGTGGGGAAAAATACACTTTTTTTTAAATTAAAATATAAGAAAACAGTAAAGTTGGCCCATTTTTTTCAATATTGTGAAAGAAAATCTAAAGCCCCATACACAAGGTAGGACTTTTTAACGACAAACTTCTAAATTCCCAGGTTTTGAAAAAAATCCGACCATGGAAGAAAACCATCGGGTCTTCAGGAAAAAACTGAAGACCCACCTCTTCTGAAGGATAGAGACGACACTGGATGGAAATAAGCACCTTGAGGCGATTCAGTTTGCATTTACTCATGTGTACGCTCCATCGAACAAACTTTTTCAGTTTTAATCCGACAAAAGTTCACTCTGCAAACTTTTCGGCAACAAAAGTCCTACGGTGCAAAGCCCTAATGTGTCCTACTTGGGACTTTAGTCCAAAGTAAAAACACGCATGCCCAGAACCAATGTTAAAATCAACCAACAATAGCAGAAGTTGACCAAAGGGTGGGGGTAAAGAGCAGAAAAAAACATGTGATTTGGGGGAAAGTTTACAGAAAAAGTCCTGCCGTGTGTATGCTATGAGCGTTCCCAGCCAACGCCCTTCAAACAAATATCCACGGAAAAGTTTGTTTGAAGTGCGATCGTGTGTATGAGGCTTTACGCCGAGTAAATTGACACCCAACATGTCATGCTTCAAAAGTGCGCCCGCTCGTGGAATGGTGACAAACTTTGGCACATCTTCATCTGCGATTTAAAACATTTCTACAGGTTACCAGTTTTGAGTTAACGATTGCAGTGATACCTCACATGTGTGACTTAAGTATGTGTTCGTTTCTGCGCGCGAGCTCGGCGGGACCGTGCGATTTTCATTTTTTTTTTCTTATTTATTTTACTTGTTATTTATTTATTTTTTACACTATCCATTTTAAAAAAAAAATGTTGGGGTCACTTTTATTCCTATTACAAAGAATGTAAAAATCCCTTGTAATAGAGAAAAAAAGCATGACCGGTCCTCTTTAATGTGAGATCTGGGGTCAAAAACACCTCAGATCTCATATTTACACAACAAAAAAATAATCTTATTTTTTTTCAATAATTTTTTTTTCCCCTTTAAGACCATTGGGTGGAAGTGAAGTTTGACATCGCTTGCGTCATCCAATAGTACGGAGTCGAGTGGGGGCCTCACTCATCTCCATACCTAGCAGGAGAGTGGACACGATCGGCTTGCTTAGGTAGGGTGGAGGGCCTTTCAGGGGCTGTGTAGTATGTTTGGGGTGTTTCTCTGGGGGGATTTGCAAGAGGGTGGTTTGATTGTGTTGTGTGTTAGGCTGAGGGTGACCACGTGTCCCGGATTGCCCGGGACAGTCCCGCATTTTGCAGGTCTGTCCCGGGCACATTCATTCTAGGCCAATACAGTGTCCCGGAATTAAACTGACACAGCCACCCCCCGGGCCAATCTGATTCCCCAAAAAAAGGCCGCCACATCACCGCTTTACTCACTGACAGTACTTGTCCTGGGCCGGGAATGCCTGGAGGAGCACAATCCCCGCCCCCTGCTTGTGATTAGAGAAATCATAAATCCCGCCTCTTGTGTCCAATCACTGTGCTGTGATTTGTTACACCACAAGCTGATTTTTGGGAAGGGAGGGTGTCCCTGAATGGTAGTTTGGAAATGTGGTCACCCTAGTTAGACTTCCTGTACACTGGACGTTGTCCAACCTCTCCTGAACGATTTAACGACAGCTAGAAACCGGTGTCTAAAAACATCCGTTTGGCCACGTTTACATGCCAAGTTTGCACCTAGAAGCCTTGAAAAATGTATTTATTTATTTACTGGTTAAAATGAAAGACATCTGTAAATGAAACGCTGCTAAACGAGAGTTGCGGCGTTTAGCCACGTTAAGCCACATTTGGCGCTTGAAATGCCTCTAAACAGCATCTAACCTCATTTTTTGGGGTTCCAGAAAAAATCTTCTAAACTCAACTGCCTAGAAAGGACTATAATATGACCCAGTGTACATTTACTAATAAGATAACATAAAGGAGGGTCCAGGAGCAGTTGAAAAAAATGCCCAACTGCTCCTAAACCAGCAGCAATTTACGTGACGCCTTAAAGCGGAGGTTCACCCTAAAAACATGTATATAACATTACATTCTGCATACTTCCAACATTTACAGTATGCTGTTTTTTTTATTTTTTTTTGCTGTTCCTACCGTATTATTGCTATTTTCCACCCAGCTTCCGCGTGCTCACTCCCGCGGGAGTAGGCGTTCCTATGCAGAGGCGCAGTGTCATGTGGGACTTCGCCCAGATGATTGACGTCTTGAGAAAAACTTCCCCCCCGGCGGATAAGGTGCGTCACGAATTTCCGAAAGTAGCCGAACTGCGAGTCGGCTCTATACGGCGCTATACGGCGCCTGCACACCGACTAGGAGCCGTGTAGAGCTGGCTGCGCAGGCGTTGTATAGAGCCGACTCGGAAACTCGTGACGCACCTTATCCGCTGGGGGGGAAGTTTTTCTCAAGACGTCAATCATCTGGGCGAAGTCCCACATGACACTGCGCCTCTGCATAGGAACGCCTAGTCCCGCGGGAGTGAGCACCCGGAAGCCGGGTGGAAAATAGCAATAATACGGTATATACAGCAAAAAAAACAGCATACTGTAAATGTTGGACTTATGCAGAACGTAATGTTATATACATGTTTTTAGGGTGAACCTCCGCTTTAAGCCTCATACACACGCACGGTTTTCTCGGCAAGAAAACTGCTGGAAGAGCTTTCTTGCCAAGTATACCGTGCGTGTGTGCAAGGCTTTCAGGTTTCTCATCAAGAAAACTGCCCAGAATCTATACATGAAAAAAAGAGAACCTGCTCTCTATTTTCTCGTCATGAGATTCTCGGCAGTGTTTTCCTGGCGAGAAACCCGAGCGTGTGTATACTTACCTATCGCCGTGGAAACCTGCGCATTTCTCTAAATGACTTTGACACATGCGCAGTAGCTTCCAAGGCATAGGTAGGGTGTAGCAAGATGGCGGTGACGGCATCGAATGTGACGAGTGCATGCTCCTCGTAGTCAATGACGTCACTGCGTTTGTGCCAATCGAAAGAACAGCGGTTCTTTTGAATGGAGTGCCTGTACACTCGGCCGGCAAGAGATTCTTGCCAAGAATCTCGTCAGGGGAAACAACGTTTTTTTCCTGACGAGATTGTGGGCCGTGTGTACAGGGCTTTAGTGTAAGGTGCCTGTATGTGTGTATTATGCCGCGTACACACGGTCGATATTTCCAACAACAAATGTTCGATGGTAGCTTGTTGTCGGAAAATCCGACCGTGTGTAGGCTCCATCCAAATTGCTGTCAGAATTTCCGACAACAAATGTTTGAGAGCTGGTTCTCAATTTTTCCGACAACAAAAGTTCTTGTCGGAAATACCAATCGCGTGTAGCCGATTCCGACGCACAAAATTCCGCGCATGCACTGAATCAAGTACGAGATGGAAGCGCTCAGTCTGGTAAAACTAGTGCTCGGAATGGAGATAGCACATTCGTCACGCTGTAACGGACTAAGCACGAGGCTGAAAAGCGCAAATCGTCTCTCACTAAACTTCGACCAACACGACTGGTTTTAAACTTCTCTTTTCTCGGCTCGTCGTAGTGTTGTACGTCACCGCGTTCTTGGCGTTCGGAATTTCCAACAACATTTGTGTGACCGTGTGTATGCAAGACAAGTTTGAGCCAACATTCCGTCAGAAAAAAATCCACGGTTTCGTGTGTTGGAATGTCCGATCGTGTGTACGCGGCATTAAGCCCCGTACACACGGCCGAGGTTCTCGGCAGAAACCAGCGAGAACCTCGCTGGGAGTCTAATTCTGCTGAGAACCTCGGCCGTGTGTACCGATTCGGCAAGCCCCGCCTGTCGGGAAACCCGTCGAGCAAATAGAGAGCAGGTTCCCTTTTTGCTCGACGGCCCGTCGGGATGAATGGCTGGTCGCCTTTCCCGACGGGCTGGTCGCCGAATCTGACGGCCGGCCGAGAACCTCGACGGGCGGAACGATGTGTTCCGCCCGTCGAGGTTCTCTGTCGTGTGTACGGGGCTTTACAGTGTGTTTGGTGCCTTTGTTATATTTGTAGAAATGGTTGCATAATTGTATTAAATGGGAGATCGGGATGCTTGT
Organism: Rana kukunoris; assembly: GCA_029574335.1. NCBI lineage: Eukaryota > Metazoa > Chordata > Amphibia > Anura > Ranidae > Rana > Rana kukunoris. The sequence continues at coordinate 721,594,900 of CM056049.1, read as the reverse complement.
GTTTGTGGTTGTGAGAATGGTTGGTATGTTATGTGGTTCTATTTGTGTGTTAATGTTGTTTGGCTTCTCTTGGGAGTTGTAGGACAGTTTTGGTTGTGTACAATGGATATATATTTGTGTATGTTTTTCTTTTGATTCTTGAATGACAATAGTATGGTTTGGGTGGGTTGCAGGGGGATAGTATGAGGATATGACCCCAGTCCTGGGATGTATGCAGTGCCCCGTAAATGATATCATTAGGGTCCATTGATATAGTTAAAGGGGTTGTAAAGGTAAATGTTTTTTCACCTTAATGCATCCTATGCATTAAAGGATCACTAAAGGATTTTTTTTTTTTAGCTAAATAGCTTCCTTTACCTTACTGCAGTACTGGTTTCATGTCCTCATTGTTCTGGTTTGTTTTTTTTTTGCTTTGATGTTGCTGTAATTCTGCTCTGATCTCCACACTTCCTGCTTGTCTGTTTCCTTATAACCACAGTACTGGGAGCTTTCTCACTGTGGTCCAAGCTGTCATTACTGTGGGCCAGATTCTCGTAGAATGGCCGACGGCGTAGCGTAAGCCATTTACACTACGCCGCCGCAACTTAACAGAGCAAGTGCCGTATTCTCCAAGCACTTGCTCTGTAAGTTGCGGCGGCGTAGTGTAAATGGCCCGGCGTAAGGCCGCGTAATTCAAAGGGGGCGGCTTATATTTAAATTAAGCGCGCCCCCGCGTCGATCGAACTTCGCATGCGCCGGCTGCAAAAATAGCCCAGTGAGCATGCTCCAGCTCACGTCGGAAATCGTGAATGAAACCGACGTGAGCGTCGTTTAGGTAAATCCCTATTCGCGAACGACTTAGTAAAACAACGTAACCGACGGAAAAAGACGACGCTGACCCGACGCCATACTTAACATGGCAACGACGGAACTTCGTAAACCTACCCCTCATATAGCAAGGGTAGGTTTATGCTTATGGAAACGACGTAAACGACGACGGGGCGGCGTAAAAACGTTCGGGAATCGGCGTATTAGGCTCATTTGCATAGGCAAATGAGAAATCAATGTAAAGGCCACCTAGCGGCCAGAGAAGTCATTTCATCTACGATCCGACTGTGTTTTACACCTGTCGGATCTTCACTGTATCTATGCGTAAGTGATTCTAGGAATCAGACGCATAGATACCCAGTAAAAAAAACAGAGATACGACGGTGTTTCCTGCGATACACCGTCTTATCTCTTTTGAGAATCTGGCCCACTGTGTCTAAAACTTCCCAGAACCAATCAGATTCATTTTAAAAACAAAAGACTGCCCTGGATTTGTTTGTTTTTGTTCTGTGTGTCTACTTCACAGAAACATGAAACCAGTTTAAAAGTGAAACTAACCTGCAGGCACATTATATGATTGATTTTTATCTAGTTTTAATAATTTTTAAAAGGAATCAGTTAACTTTTAATGTCTCTAAACCCTGTAAACAGTCATTTCAGCAAAAAAATTTTTTTTCCTTTAGTGACCCTTTAAGGTAAAAAGACATCCGACGGTACCGCCCCCCCCCCCCTGAACCCCCTATTTACTTACCTCACCCCTCGAAAGTCCCGCGCGCTTCCATGTGATCAGAGATGAAGCTGCGAGGCGCAGCGTAACATGTAAGACCCGGAACCGGAAGTAGACGTGTAATCCGATCGTTCGTTCGTTTGTTTTAACTTGGATGTAAGGCCCCATACAGACGAGCAGACAGATTTGTTCAAATCGGTCGGACAGACCGATTTGAACAAATCTGTCTGCTGGGGACGTATTGGTTTGATCGCTGTACACACGATCAAACCAAAATCCCCGCCGCCAGACGGCGCGCTGACGTGGCGGTGACGTTGACGCCGCCACGTCACTGCACCAGGAAGTAAAACACTTACGCGCATGCGTCGAATCCATTCGGCGCGTGTGCGAGAAGACATGTCTGCTGGTTAGCGTACTAACCAGCAGACATGTCGGGCGGATGGGTTCCCAGCCGACAGATTTGAAAGCATGCTTTCAAATCTGTCGGCTGGCCAAATCCGTCGGCTCGGCCGTACACACGATCGAATCTGTCTGCTGGGACGGTCTGGCCCACCGTTTCCAGCAGACAGATTTGGTCGTGTGTACGCGGCCTATGTTGCTATTTTAAATTATTAAAACGTATCTACATACTTCACTATGGCACCATCTTTCCTTATTTGAGCACCACTGGAAAACCTCCCTCCACACACCCTGGAACACTGGACCCCAACTAGGACCACTACACCATCCCACAGAGAGGATAAAGGGACATCTACTGGAGACCCACCAAAGTGCTACACATCTTAAAGGCTTTTTCCTTGCCTTAGGTAAGTGCAATGTGAGCTCATTTTATTCAAGAAAATCACCCATTTCACAGAATCAGCTGCAATCACACGGATGGAACTATTTATTATTTGATATTTATATATATTATATATTATCATATATATATGCATTTGCACCTTGTTGCACAGTTTGCACTTTGTTATTTGACAGATTCCCAGCGTTGAATGTATATGCGCTCATCACCCTTTTAATTTAGAACCCTATATAAAGCTAAATTCCCACCTACGCTTGTTGCGACTGACGCATTTTCTGGTACATTTTGCTTTCTTGAACGTGTGTTTTTGATGCGCTTTGCGTTTTTTTTTGCTAACGACAGTCCTGTTCATGGAGTGTGACTTTGATGCAACTTTAATGTGACTTTACACTCTCTGGCACTGAAGTTGCATCAAAGCCGTGCATAAACCTTTATGTGTCCAAAGTTGCATGTTAGGGTTAGGACTAGCGGTAATCATTAGGTTCAGGGTTAGCGGTAATGGTTAGGGGTAATCATCAGGGTTAGGGTTAGTGGTGATCATTAGTTAGCGGTAATCATTTAATAATATTAGGGTTAGCGGTAATCATTAGTTAGCGGTAATCATCAGGGTTAGCATTCTAACCCCAACAATTACTGCTAAGCTTAACCCCAACTGTAAGGCCGCGTACACACGAGGGGATATGTCCGCTGAAAACGGTCCGATGGACCGTTTCAGCAGACATCTCCGCTCGTGTGTATGGGCTAGCGGACAGATTTCTCCACCCGACAGATTTCAAAGCAAGCTTTGAAATCTATCCGGTGGGAATCTGTCCGCCCGACATGTCTGCTGGTTAGTACACTTACCAGCAGACATGTCGTCCCCCACCGCCGCCGCGCCGCTGCCGAATGGATTCGGCGCATGCGCGGAAGTGTTTTACTTCCTGGTGCGGTGACGTGGCGGTGTCAACGTCACCGCCGCGTCACCGCCACGTCACCGCGCCGTCCGGCGGCGGGGAATTTGATCCGATGGTGTGTACACGCCATCGGATCAAACTCCCGATCGGACATATCCGATGGAAATGGTCCGCGGACCGTTTTCATCGGATATATCCGATCGTGTGTATGGGGCCTTAGAGGGGCAAGCAACATGGTACAATGATATATTTGTGAAGTTGCTTGTCCCTCTAACACCAATCATAACCTTAACTCCAACCCTGCTCCTAACATTTAACTCTAGCCCTCATCCTTAATACCCAAATGCGACTTACACCCCAACATTGGACACAAAGTTTCTTGTCCCCAATTATCTGCGTGTGGTGGGCTGTGGTGTCCGTTCCTTCTCTCCTCAAGCTCCCTCCGCCGCGTGTCTCCTCTTCTGCCAAAGCACTAGGCATCCAATAGGTTCGCCTGATGCTTTGGCCAATCGGGAAACAGGTCTCACGTCTTGCCTCCTGATTGGCAGTGAGGAACTTTAGTGTGAAAAAAGCGAAAATGTATTTGCTATCGTCACACAACTGAGTGGGATTGGGGCACAGTTCTCTGCCTCGAGCCCAGGGCCATCTTAATAGCATCATGGGCCCCTGGGCGAAGTAATGCTCTGGGGCTCCTACAATGATGACAGTGCAGGTAAACAGACATCAAGTAGGTAGGAGGCAGACTGCCTCCCCTGTGTATCTATCACTCTCAGTGCCATCATGGGGCCCCCAATTTCGGGGCAGAGTGGGCTCAAGGAGCAGCTGCTTTGGGGAAAGTGCAGGGGCCCCCATGCAGCTGGGGCCCCTGGGCAGTGCCCAGGCATGCCCTCTCATTAAGACAGCCCTGCCCGGGCCCACCCTTTTTGAAGCCTATTAGAGCCTCGGGCTCTAATCACGTGCTTCAAATAACCCCCCCCATTGAAATCATGTGCTTCAAATAACCCCCCCCCCCATTGAAATGCATGGTCCGGTGCCCTGATATATAGATCAGGGAGCTGGACACATGGATGGATGGGGGCATCCGTGTGCCTTCTATGGATGGGCTTCCACTAGATGTGAACCAATCTTAAGAGCACATGCGCTACTGACATCAGTTCAGTTCTGGTCTTCCAAGACTTTTATAGTGTGGAGAGCAATATGAGGAGACTGAGGCCCCGTACACACGGCCGAGGTTCTCGCCAGAAACCAGCGAGAACCTCGCTGGGAGCCGCATTCTGCCGAGAATTTTGGCCGTGTGTACGCTCTCGGCGAGCCCCGCCCGTCGGGAAACCCATCGAGCAAATAGAGAACAGGTTCTCTATTTGCTCGACGGCCCGTCAGGATGAATGGCTGGTTGCCATTCCCGACGGGCGGGTCGCAGATTCTGACGGCCGGCAGAGAACCTCGACAGGCGGAACTATGTGTTTTACCTGTCGAGGTTCTCTGTCGTGTGTACGGGGCCTGATGTGTTACGACTTGATGATGGGCAGCCATGTGTGTTACATTTCCATGATTATTGCCGGTACTTCATCAGAGGTAAAAGCGCATCTCTTTACCCGCTGGTTGAATAAAATAAAAAAATATCCAATTCCCTAGACACGTGCAATTCGTTTGGTTCTGAATTCATTTATTAACAAATTTTAAAAAAAAAGTGTTCATTTGGAAATATTCTAATTACCAAAATCCCATTTAACAAATTTGTCAATTCTAAAATTCATAAATTCGGAAATTCGGAAACCATGAAAATTCGAAGATCTGAAATAACTAATAATAACTATTAAATTATAGTTATTGGAATTTCCTTTCAAATTTGGCTGCTAGTGAACGTAACGAATACGAATTTATTCTGGAGTTACAAATGGTCCGAAAATAACGAATGTCGCAGTCCCAATAAAAATCGCAGATCGCCGCCATTTCTAGTAAAAAAAAAATAATAAAAAATAATAATTCTGTCCCCTATTTTGTAGGCACAAACCAGTCGCTTATTGCGATTTTTTTTTTTTTTTAAATGTGTAGAAGAATATGTATCGGCCTAAACTGAGAAAAAAAATATGTTTTTTTTTTTTTTTCAATTGGGATATTTATTATAGCGACAAGTAAAAAATATTGTATTTTTTTTCAAAATTGTCGCTCTTTTTTGTTTATAGTGCAAAAAATAAAAATCGCACAGGCAATCAAATACCACCAAAAGAAAGCTCTACTTGTGGGGAAAAAAGGACGTCAATTTCGTTTAAGAGCCACATCGTATGACCGCGCAATTGTCAGTTAAAGCGACGCAGTGCCTGGAAGCTGAAATTTCACCTGGCAGGAGTGGGGGTTTATGTGCCCAGTAAGCAAGTGATTAATTTGTGGGCGCGTGCACATCCACAATGCTGCGATTTAAAGGGGACGTACCTGTACGCCCATTTTTGCAGCGGTGCCATTGTGCCGAATTATATCGTTGTGCGCTTACCTGTAGGTATAAAGAATATCTCCTAAACCTGTACGGTTTAGGAGATATTCCCCCCGCAATGCGCCGCTGATTGCATCCGCCGGACCTTGCCGAATTGAAGTCTCCCACGCGCGGGAGTGACGACATCGCCGCTCCAGTCAATCACAGCGCTGGAGCGGCGATACCCGGAAGACACGCCGGAGCAAGATGACATCTTGCTTGGCATGGACCAGGTAAGTGCTCTTCACCTCGTTCGTGAGGTAAGTATTTCATAATCGGCTAGTATGCGGTGCATACTAGCTAATTATGCCTTTTGCCTTTCAGGTGAGAGAAAAAAAATATTTTCAATCGCGGGTACACAACCGCTTTAAGTGATTAAACAAGCTGCTAGCATGCTTTCAACAAGCTTTCAAGCAGAGCTGAAGCCTGTTAGCAGCTTGTTTAAAGTGGCAATCAGCACTCCCATTTGGGATCTGAGATCAACATTTACAAACTGGAGCTGAATGGGACTTTTGAAGCTTCAACGAAGCTTGCTGAAAGTTCTGAAAATACTTTTTTAAAGCTTGCTGCTCGCACTTCCCTTATACAAGCCGAAGTCTCTATGAAACCGGCCTTATTGTCCCAGAAATGCAACAGAGAGGGAGAGTGATTCACCTCTAATGCCGCGTACACAGGATCGGATTTCCGATGAAGCTGACTTTCATCAGTCTTGCCTACACACTATCAGACTAAATTCCGACTGTGCCAAAACGCGGTGACATAAAACACTACGATGAGCCGAGAAAAATGAGGCTCAATACTTCTGAGCATGCGTCAACTTGATTCTGAGCATGCGTGGATTTTTCTCCGATGGAATTCCACACAGGCGATCGGAATCTCCTATTTTTTTTTTTTTTTTATCGGAACGTGTTCTTTTTTTACACAGATGGAAAAAAGTCTGATGGAGCCCACACACGATCGTTTTTTCCAATGAAAAAAGTCCATCGGACTTCCATTATCTCCATAGAAAATTTTACCCTCCCCAGCTGTGATAATTCTTATTTTCCCACAGTAGAAATTATTATTATTATACAGCGCCCACAGTTTGTGCAGCGCTTTACAACTCCGGGGCAGACAGTTGGTCCTCAGGACTTAGGGGGTAAGGCCTTAAAAGACTTTGCAGAGCCATTTGTCCTGTGAAACTGCCATGTACATTTGTTCTGTGCGAACGAGGATAGAAAATTTAGAAAGGAAATCTTATAACGCTAATTTTTCTCTCCAGGTTGAATTTTAGTCGCTCGTTAAACATAGAGCAGTTACTTCAATATGGCCACTAGATGGAGCTGATTGATCATAGCAAATAGAGTACTTCTTATACAGTGCAGTTTCACAGGATGAATAGCTTCTTAATTTGTTTAAAAATACTCATTATAGATATCCAGCAGGAATGTATAGAAAAAAATAAAAAATAAAACACACACACAAAAAAACACCTAAACCCAGACAAAATATATATATATATTTATTTATTATATATATACACACATATTTGGAAAAAGAATAAAAAAAAAAGCTATATATAACATTTTTAAATCCCAACTCTGGAAAAAAACATTAAAAAAAATATCCCTTGCAATAGCGCTGGGCCTGCACTGCAATGGTTAATTGCTCATTTAGGTCTAGGGGGGTGGGGGGGGGGGGGGGGTAGGACGATCTACCAACCCTATGCTTGACCCAACTAACGTGGGGGGACTGCCATGTGCTGGGGGGGGGGGGGGGGGCGGCGAGGGATAAGGTGGATAAAATGAAAGTGCAAAAATTCTCCCCCAAAATGGACAGCTAACCCCCACTGCTTTTTCCTGAAGTTGGGCGTTAAAGGCAAGGAGCTCTATTAGCCAAGTGATTGTGATTATTTAGTTGGCTAATGATAGATAGATAGAGCGCGAGAGAGAATTATTTATACTGTGTATTTTCATAATATATAATTTTTTTAAATAAAATATATAATTTAAATGATTGAATTTGTATATATTATATATATAAAAAATTATTCATAAAAGTATATATTAAAAAAAATATATTTTTAAAATACACAGTAATATTGTATATATATATATATATATATATACACACACACACACATAAAAATACGAGAGAGAAAATTAATATATACTGTGTATTTTAATAATATATTTTTTAAATATATACTTTTATGGAATATATATATATATATATATATATATATATATATATATATATATATATATATAAAATTGAATCATAAAATTATATTTAAAAAAATATTATATTAAAATACACAGTATATATATTATTTTCTCTCTCATATATATATATATATATTTATATTACACACTGTATATATATATTACATAAACACACAGTGTCTTGCAAAACTATTCACCCCCTTGGCTTTTTACCTATTTTGCTACATTTCAGACTTTTTTTCTGAATTATATGTGATGGATCAGAACACAATAGTCTAAGTTGGTAAAGTAAAATTAAAAAAATATATACATAAAACTATTTTTCAGAGATTTTTTTTTAAAAAGTCACATAATGTCACATGAAGTCACATAATTGGTGAAATGATGTCCACCTGTGTGCAACCTAAGTGCCACATGACCCCTCATTACATAGACACACCTTTTTAAAGGCCCAAGAGGCTGCAACACCTAAGCAAGAGGCACCACTAACCAAACACTGCCATGAAGACCATCGAACTCTCCAAACAAGTAAGGGACAATGTTGTTGAGAAGTACAAGTCAGGGTTAGGTTATGAAATAATTATCCAAATGTTTGCCGATCCCTAGGGGCCCCATCAAATCTATCATCACCAAATGGAAAGAACATGGCACAACAGCAAACCTGCCAAGAGACGGCTGTACACCAAAACTCACGGAGTGGGCAAGAAAGGGTATTAATCAGAGAGGAGCACAGAGACTGGAGTATCTGTACATAGGACGACAATACGCCGTACGCTCCATAGAGTTGGGCTTTATGGCAGAGTGGCCGGAAGAAAGACATTACTCAGCAAAAAACAAAATGGCGCGTTTTGAGTTTGTGGGAGACTCCCAAAATGTATGGAGGGAGGTGTTCTGGTCTGACGAGACTAAAATTTTACTTTTTGACTATCAAAGAAAACAGCAAGTCTGGAGGAAACCAAACACATATCACCCAAAGAACGCCATCCCCACCGTGAAACATGGTGGTGGCAGCGTCATGCTGTGGGGATGTTTTTCAGCAGTCAGGACAGGGAAACTGGTCGGAGTTGAGGAAAAGATAGATGGTGCTAAATACAGGGATATTCTTGCCCACAGATGGAGTCAATTGTATGATGAAACGCGTCTGGGTTGGCTGAGATGACTGTCAATCATAGTGATGTCATCACATTGGTCAGGAATCGGAGTGTGTTAGCTGAGCGGGACAAACAAAACAAACACGCCATCCTTGATGCCCATGCCTGTAACCTGACTCTGGGGTGAATGATTTTTTGTATTGCCTGACCTCTTCAACCAAATTGTAAGTGCAATTCTTATGTTTATGCTCTTTTTAATATTAAACCAAAACGGAATTATGCTATGTGCCACCATTTGTCTTGTTCCTCACATGGGAGTTACTATCTAAAGATGATTGGATTTGGATTACCCCAGGTGTAATTGGTGTCATTATTCAACGCTCACTGTCCAGCATTGTCTGGTAAGAGTTTAATTTGACCATAGCACGAGTGGTGGTGTTGGTTAAGAGGATATAACTGAACCTGGGCCGTAGAAATATTTCCATCTTCCTTTTCACGGATCTTCTCTGGGACTTTCTCTTTGATCATGTTCATATTTTTATAATGAATTTTGGACTTTAAATTCCATCCAGGAGCGCTGCTTTTATTATATCTATCTATATATATATATATATATATATATATATATATATATATATATATATATATATATATATATATATATATATATATATAATGTTTTTTTTCCCATTATAAAATATATATATATATAATTATTAACCGTTACTTGTTGAAATATTTAATGAATGTGTGTGTATATCTTTTTTTTTATTATTATTAAAAAAAAAATTTTTTTAAATAACTTATTATTATTTTTTGCTTAAGAAAATAAAATGCAGATAGCCATTTATAAAATAAAGTGAAATTCTTTATATAAAAAAAAAAAAGTATCAAATAAATAAATTACAGTATCAAACGTGTCCTTCATATAAATAACATCGTATGTACAGTCTTTGCTATAAGTTATGCTGGCTTTGCACCCAGGATCTCCTTGGTTCCAGACCCAGAAAGAATTAATCTCGGCATAAGGCGGAGCATCATAGAAGTTCCACTAAATGAACTCTACTCAGGCAAAGATCCAAAAACACATCGCACTGCAATATGTTAAGGATAAACAGCTAAAAAAATTACCCACATTTTCTCCCAAAAATATGTACTTTAATTGACTCTGGACAACAGGGACAAGTACTAGTGGAGACATCTCATAAAATAAGGCACATATTTAAAGGAAAAAAAAAAATGTACCTTCATTCCCTTAAAATAAAATTCACATGCAATTCATGAAAGCATTATGTAAAAAAATAAAAAAAAAAGTGGACAGCCTATAGGAACTTGAGACTCATGGAGCCCGAAACTGCTCTGCTAATTTCCCCAAATCACGTCCTCCTTGGTCTACAGAAAGAAGACACCCACTTTTGGGTAGAGGAACATGTCACCTTAAAAAGACACCCAATTGTTGGGCCATGTCATCATCATGGGTACAACAAAAAAGACTTTGTCCTGGTCTAGAAAAGCTTACATTGATAGAACCCATCGCCCACATACTGTGGCCAGCATAGCGATGGGACCCTGGCCCTAAAAATAGAAGAGGCTTCTCAAGAAGACAATTGTCAGCACGCTCGCCAAGTTTTTGGCTCGTTTTTATGTCCATCCATTTGTCCATAGTGCTTTCTTTAGTGAAAGGAGAACTATTATAGCCCTCCCCACAGTCGTTTGCAGATTCCCTTTCCTAGGCCTAGTTGCCCAGTTGAACAAACTGGACAAGTCAGAAGTTCTAGTGGTCAACAGACATCAAGTCTTTAGAGTTCAACGTCAACATCGTCCTCTCTTTCGTCTGTGTGGTTGGAGGAGTTGTCAGGATAGATGACACCAAACTGAGACAACTTGGCTTTCTTCTGTTCCAAGCTCTGTTTCCTCCATTTGATACGCCGATTCTGGAACCAAACCTTAACCTAAAAAGATGCAACAAAAGAAAAATGTAAGAAAGTGTTCCATCATGCAAACAATAGCCGAACCAAAGAGGTCGTAAAAAAGGTTTCCTTAGAAGGCCACAATTAGTTTGACATCTACATTTAAATACATCCAACCTCCCACCAGGGGAAAAGGCTTCTGAGTAACGCCATGGTTTACTAACTAGTCCTTTAAGTGAATGCCCCTAACTTATTGGATGCTTAAAGAACAGCAACATTCAGACTTTATTTGCCACAGGACTGGTGGTTCTGGCCAATTGGGTTTCCCAAAACTTGTACTATTCTACAGGTTGTCTCCCAGTGCCAAACCAACTAATAAACCTTGCACCTCAAACTCAAAAAGAGCAACATTTCTTGTGCGTCAAGATATCAATTATACAATATATTTACCAGAAACAATGTTTCAAGTAATTAAATAACTAATATTGTATATTACATTTTGGCAACTTGCAAAAATTGTAACCCCCGCTAAAAAGGTGCAGACTATTTTTTGGAGTAAACCCAAAATATTCATAAGATAAGACTTTCATCCTCCTGTTACTGCAGTAGGCCATGTGAATCTTTCACATATAGCTGTGCCTAAAGGAGGCAGCCAAGTTACGTGTATAGCTCAGTTATAAGTTAAGTTATAGGACTAATACCTCTAGTAGATCATATCATGTATAGCTTGAGGTTATGGAACTAATATCTCTAGTAGACCATGTGAAATGAAAATATCATCAAGTATGGCTGGAAGTTATGGCACTAATGCCTCTAGTAGACCATGTGAACATATCAAGTATAGCTCAAAGTTTTGGAATACCTCTAGTAGACCATGTGAGTATATCATGTATAGCTTGAGGCTATGGGACCAACGCCTCTAGTAGACCATATGAACCTATGTATAGCTTGGAGTTATGGGACCAATGCCTCTAGTAGACCATTTGAACATATCATGTATAGCTTGAGGTTATACAACCAATACCTCTAGTAGACCATGTGAAAATATCATCAAGTATGGCTCGAAGTTATGGGGCTAATGCCTCTAGTAGAGCATATCAAGTATATCTTGAGGTTATGGGACCAGCGCCCCAAGTAGACCATGTGAACCTATGTATAGCTTGGAGTTATGCTCACATGGTCTACTAGAGGCATTAGTCCCATAACTCCAAGCTATACATTGGTTGACATGGTCTACTAGAGACATTGGTCCCATAATCTCAAGATATACTTGATATGCTCACATGGTCTACTAGAGGCATTCGTCCCATATCAAGAATATCTTGAGGTTATGTGACCAACGCCTTTAGTAGACCATGTCAACCTATGTATTGCTTGGAGTTATGGGACCAATGCCTCTAGTACACCTGGTGAACCTATGTATAGCTTGAAGTTATGAAATAATGCCCCTAGTAGACCATGTAGAAGATATCATGTATAGTTTGAAGCTATGGGGCCAATGTCTCTAGTAGACCACATGATTATAGTACCAACGACAAGCTAAACTTTTAACAAAGACAAAAATGTATGCACTCAAAAATGTTGGATTCAACTGTAAATACAGAATTTCCATCTTACCTGAGTCTCTGAGAGGTTTAGAGTAGATGCTAGGTCAACCCTTTCTGTGCCAACCATGTACTGCTGCTTCAGAAACTCTTTCTCCAGCTTCTCTAGCTGTTCGGGAGTGAAAACAGTCCTGATCCTCTTCATCTTGCAGGGTCCAGTCCTCCAAGACAGGTTATTGATGGAGCTGTGGTGGGTGTATGCAAGTCCTAGGAGAAACACAAGAGGGCGCTATTAGCATACTAATAGTTTTCAAAGTACAACTCAAGACCCTTTTACAAAAAAAACGTTTTAAACTATCAAATAAACATAAAATGAGATTTTAGAGATATTATAAATTGTTATATATATTTTAATTATATTTTTTTTATTTATTTCGTATTTTAAAAAACTTTTTGTAAATAATTATATATAATTATTTACAAAAAGTTTTTTAAAATACGAAATAAAAAATAAAATAAAACAGTATAATTAAAATATATATATATATATATATATTATATATATATATATACACATACACACACAGCAACTAGTTTTAATGTTAGGATAGGTTTTATACTTCGCTACTGTACATGTTTTAGATGCTTGGATTTGTTCCTACTTAAAAGTACAAATAGAATAGCTGCAACAGATTCATAAAGAGCAAATTACTGGAATACTGAGACTTGTAGTCCCACCTGTTAAAAAAAAAAGTCCCCCCCCAGATTTTCTAAAACTGTGAAAAATGATGCAGCTCTGCATAGAAGCCAATGAGCTTATTTTATTATTATTTTGTCAAAGTTTAATACAACACAATGAAGTTAGTCTGATTGGCTACCATGCACAGCTGCACCATATTTTGCACTCTCCAGTTTCCGTAAAGCAACCCTTAGGAGTCAAAGACGAGGCATGCTGAAGATTGCAGTCCTACCAGCATGTAGGTCACTTAGGGGTTAATAAAAAAAAAAAAACTCACCCTTATCCTTGCAGAGGGGGTCGGCACACAGGCAGTCGTTTCTGGGCGCTCTGATTTGTGGGGGCTGCGGTTGTATTAGGTTGGTGTAGCCAGTTGCCGGGTTGTAGATCCACATTGGAGGATAGGGCATGACTCCGTAGGAATAGCCATAGGGTGCAGGAGGAGAAGGGGGAGCCTGCCAGCTCCTGTCCATTGGAAGCCTGGTGGGATTCGGTCTGTCCACCTTGGAGAGGATGGAGTCAATGTTGAAGGAGAGCTTGGGGCCCCTCTGCACTTCAGGGGTCACAGGAATGGCGGGGCTGGGCTCAGGCAGGTGTTGGGTGATTGGGAATCCTGGAAAGGCTGAGCTCTGCAGCATGATGGTGTCCCTGGAGGAGGTCAGTCAATGCAGAGGAGATGGGTGAGTATTATCCAAGATCTGCTGCTGGAATGATGGTTCAAGGCACAGCCTGGCCCCCTTATATTCCCCCTCTGCACTCTGAAATGCTAATCCACCATTACTATGCAAATAGGAGCAGAGAGATGCTGGGGGCTCTTTTCACACCAGCTACCTCTCTACAAACACAGACTGCACTCCAGAGGGGAGGAGAGAGGAAATGATCCTACACACCACCACAGAGCTTCCTCTAATGGCCCCCCCTCTTTTACATACCAAACATAGGTGTACCCTCCACAATTGACTGTACCCCCAATACTACAGTATGCTACAAACCCGTTAATTGCAATCACACCTCGCATCCCTTTACCTTACATCGAGGCTGCACCCCTTATATCTTCCACAGCTTGCACCCCTTATGCTCACACCCCTTTACCCTCCACCATTGCCTGCACCCCATTATTTTCTACAGAACCTTAAAACCCGTTAATTGCAATCACACTTTGCATCCCTTACCGTACATCCAGACTGCACCCTTATATGTCCCACAGCTTGCACCCATTTTGCTTACACCCCCTTTACCCCCCACCATTGACTGTACCTCATTACTTTCTACAGTAGCTACAGACCCGTTAATTGCATTCATAACTTGCATCCCTTTACCTTACATCCAGGCTGGACCCCCTATATCTCACACAGCTTTCACCCCCTCATCCTCGCACCCCTTTACCTTCCACCGTTGACTGTACCCCATTACTTCCTACAGAAGCTCGAAACCCGTTGCAAATACCAACCTTCCGATAAAAGATTTAGAAAGATAATATAGATTGTGGTGTCTTCGAATTAAAATAGTGTATGTGTGTGTATATATATATATATATATATATATATATATATATATATATATATATATATACACACACACACACAATTATATATATTTTTTTAAGTCAAAATAATGTAATCAATGCTGTGTGGCTGCAATCATGCATAAAAGTAGATTTTATTTTTTTATTATCTTGCATTTCTGTGTACCTGCAGAAGATAAATGCTATAAATAATAATAGTGGACAACTTATTTTGCATTCTGTATACCTGCAAAAAATATTTTAACTTTATTATTTTATTCAGGTTTATATTGTTGTGTACCTGAATAAAATAACATATTTAAATACATGCAAAAAAAAATAAAAAATAGCAGCTTGCAATGCAATGCAAAACCAGTACCTGCAATCTTGCCAAGAAAAAAAAAAAGTGAAGGGAAATCTACACCAAGTGAAACCTGTTTTGCTAATATAAACAGCCCACTGAGATGTATAGGATTACATTTGTAACAAATCCAAGACGTGAAAAGCTTAGTTGCTACTTAAGATCAAAAGAGATGGTGAAAGACATCATGTTGCGGATTAAAATGATATCTATAATAATATTTAAGTCGTTCTTAAACTTTTTAAATAAAGTCCTCACCCCTGTGCAGCCCCCTCTTCCCATACTGGATAGAGATCACTAACTAGCAGACATATGTCCCCCCACCACCACCAGATCACTCACTCACTCACTCTCTCTCTCTCTCTGCAATTTGCAATTACACTTCTAATTAAACATAATTGTTTTAATGATAAATTCTCCCCAGCAGCCTGACAAGGAGGCCAGATCTCTAGAGAATCTCAGAGAGAGAGAGAAAAACAGGCAGGAAAATACTTAACTGGGAATGATTAGGTGGGAAATATGGGTAATAATAGAGCAGCTATTGTGAGATTACATTGTTATCCACAACTTTACAAGTGGGGGGGGGGATCTGGAGGGAATTGGCAGCTTTTCTGATCATTTTCACTGAGTATTAGTTGCTCTAATTCTATGGCTGCAATAAAATATATAAACATGTGTGTGTATGTATGTATATGTGTGCGTGTGTATATGTATATATATGATATACCCTTTTTAAAGTCAATAACATAATGTAATCCATACACTGCTGCAGTGTGTGTGTGTATTTTTACAAATCAATATTAATACAATTTTAAAAAAAATGCTGTCCTTCCCCTTTTTTGTTTTCCCAAGTCAAAATCTGTAAATAAATCCATTGCTGCAAGTTGGATTATTATTTGAAATATTTTCACCCCATGTAATGTATGGATGGAGGAACATAAAACAAATATATAATATTATTTAAAAAACAAATATATATATATATATATATATATATATATATATATATATATATATATATATATATATATATTATACTGCTACAGATTGAGATATATACCAGTAGCAGTACATATGAAAAAAAATCTGCAGCAGTATATGTAAAAAGAAAATATATATTTTATGTATATATGTCAATTTGTGTGTAATAAATATATACATTCCTTAATACTCCTGTTGCAGAAAAAAGGTGTTTTTTTTTTGTTTGTTTTTTAAACATTTTTATTTAATTAAAATTATACATATACTGCTGAAGATTGAGATATGTGCATTAAAATGTATACTGTATTTTTTTTTCAATGAAATAAATATACAAATTGTTATACTGCTGTAGATTGAGATGTATGCATTAAAATATATACTTATTTTATTATTATTTTGAACAAATATATATCGATTGTTATATACTACTGTAGATTGAGACATGTTCATTAATATATACTGTATATGTTTTATTTAATGAAAAAATATATACAATATTGTTATATACTACTGCAGATTGGGATATAAGGCATATATTTTTTAATATACTGCTGCAGATTGAGATATATGCATTAACATATATACAGTGTATAAAATATATATATATATATATATATATATATAATACTGCTGCAGATTGACGTATACATCTGCAATTTTTTTTCTCTTGTGTGTATGTGTGTATATATCTCAATCTGCAGCAGACACTGTGTGTGTGTGTGTGTGTGTATACTATATATATATATATATATATATATATATATATAATCTCTTAATCTGCAGAAGTACATGTAAAAAATCAATGCCTTATATCTCAATCTGCAGTATTTAACAATGTGTATATATTTTTTATTCAATGAAACATATACATGTATATCTGTGTGAGTGTGTGTAAAAATCAAAATCAATTAAACTTAGTTAATTAATTGCAAAACACCGCTAGCGTTTATTTATTTATATATAATTATTTTTCCATAGTAATCCTGTAGCAGAAAAAGGGGGGCTTTTGAATTGCAATAAACCCGAGACAATACCACGAGTCCTCAGTTTGTTGAAGTTACATAAGAATTCAAATGCAAATAAACTTTGCAAAACTAAACGCAGTGGCATAAATTACTGTTAACAATCGTTATAATTAACTGCATATGAATCACTTTTGAAATGCAACATTGGTATCCATAAATAAAACAAGTTGATAACATAAAAAATAAATAATAATAAAAAAAAGTTTAGGAGATAGATATTTCTCCTAAAGAACATTTTAGATTAAAATAAGATTCAGGTTTGTTAAATATAATAGATAATAATAGATATAAAGCCACGTGTTAAATAATTAGGAGGTGATAAAAGGCTGATGTGACCCAATCACCTCCTATAGATCCTCCTTTTGTAATGATGATAATTAGCAGGAATATAAGCAATCAGCATAGTGACCTCGGACAGATCTCAGCGATTTCTCTCACATAAATGTACTGATACTCCGAATACAAAACCTTTCCCTATGAAATGCCAATTGGTGATGAGATGGGCACAGATGACCGATACCAGGCAATCCACATCGCCCACCAAACACGATTCCCACCCACATGTCACATCGCACACTTTTCTATTCGTATGGACAACGCAACAGCATCTTAACATTCCCGAATTTGTAATATTAATAATTCTTTTTATCATCTCCTTCTTGGTGCAACATAATAATTTATGTATTAATATAGAACTGAACCAGGAACATCAGTCTCTGCACCAGAGCTTACACTCTAATATCCTACAATTATATATTTGTATAGCTCTAACATATACCGCAGTGCTGTACAGAGATCTCTGAGCCATTCACATAGATCTCTGGATCGGAAGAGCTTACACTTTCTTTTGGCTCATCACATTCACATATAATATTATTATTATTATTATTATTATTATTATTATTCAGGTTTTAAAACGGTGGCAACAGTGTTGCCATTGCTTTACAAAATACATCAAATGGATAAAGCTCTAACCTATGAACCCTTTTACAGCAGCAGTAGAAATTATGTATATGTGTGTGTGTGTGTATATATATAAATTATTGTATTGTTACAATTAGCACTGACCTAATATCTCTATCATTATTCAATTTTGACATATACTGAAATGCTATATATTTATACAGCTCTGCTAAATTTTTAAGTGCAGTGCAAAAAGACAGGGAGCCATCCACAGCAGTAATTATTATCATTGTTATGATTATCTATATAGCTCTTGCCTTATTATAATCGGTAGTAGTGATATGATTTGAATTATTATTATTATTATACCCTTGTCATAGCCAACATTGTAATGTTTCTTTAGTCACCAGATAGACCAAATCATAATAATAAAAAAATAATAATAGATAAAATCATAAGAAAATATTATTATTATTATTGGTAGTAGTATTGACTAGTGGCTTAAGCAACATTACAACATTGGCTATGACAAGGTTGTTGTCTGTTGTTAGAAAAAAACATAAGAGATATTATTATTATTATTACTATTATTATTATTACTACTAAAACTTATTATTAATAATAATAATAACGTTTTAGTAGTAATAATAATTATTATAATTAGTATACCCTTGTCATAGCCAACGTTGTAATGTTTATTTAGTCACCAGATAGATCAAATCATAATAAAAAATAAATAATGGATAATAATAATATTTTCCTATGATTTTATCTATTATATTTTATTTATTTATTATGGTTTGATTTATCTGGTGACTAAAGAAACATAAAAAAGCTGGCTATGACAAGGTTATAATTATAATAAAAATAATATTTTCTTATGATATTATTATTAATATTATTATTATTATTGGTAGTAGTAGTATTGACTAGTGGCTTAAGCAACATTACAACGTTGGCTATGACAAGGTTGTTGTCTGTTGTTGTTAGATAAAATCATAAGAGTTATTATTATTAATATAACCTTGTCATAGCCAGCATTTTAATGTTTCTTTAGTCACCAGATAGATCAAATCATAATAAATAAATATAATGGGCCAGATTCAGGTACACGTACATTTGCGCAGCGTATCCGAGATATGCTACGCAGCCGTATTTTACCAGGCTCTACAATGAATTCTGGTAGATTTTGTCCCTTATGGTACGGTGGCGTAGTCTTTCTTGCCGCGTAATCGAAATACGCGATTAGGGGGCGTGAAGCATTTAAATTAGGCGCGTCCACGCGGCGATCGAACTGCGCATGTTCCGTTCAGAAATTTCCCGCCGTGCATTGCGCAAAATAACATCGATACGTCATTCGTTGTTTGAGTAGCGTCGTTTACGGACATTCCTATTCCCGGACGTTTTACGTAAAAAAAAAAGACGTCTGGAACGACGGCCATACTTAACATGGGCTGTCTAATATTAGAGCAGCAAAAAGCTGGTATAGTTTTACGCAGCAAAAAGATAGCTAAAGATGCCGTAAGAGATTGCGATAGACGTTCGTAATTTTGTGGATAGTCGGCAAAAGCTCATTTGCATACCCCGAAGCGGAAACGACGGGAACTCCACCCAGCGGCCGCAATTTTATTGCAGCGTAGATCCGAAGGCGTACGAACATGTAAGCCAGTCGGATTGAAGCGCAAAGCCGTCTTTTCATGGTTTGAGGATTCAAACTAGTGAAAAAACGTGCGTAATTAGAAAGTACTCCAGTCTAACACCAGTTCTGTGAATCTCGCCCGATAGATCCAACCATAAGATAATTATAATAATATTATTGTCTAGTGGCTTAAGCAACATTACAAGGTTGTTGTTGTTGTTATTATTAACAACAACCTTGTAATGTTGCTTAAGCCACGACACAATAATAATATTATCTTATGATTTTATCTATTATATTTTATTTATTATGATTTGATCTATCTAGTGACTAAATAAACATTATAATGCTGGCTATGACAAGGTTATAATAATATAATTATAATAAGTTTTAGTAACAACAACCCTGTCATAGCCAACGTTGTAATGTTACTAAGCCACTAGATGATGATGATGATAATAATAATATTGTCTTATGATTTTATCTATAATTTTTATTTATTTTCATTTATGATTTGATCTATCTGGTGGGTAAATACTGAATTGTTATATATTGTGGAACTACAATCCCCAGCATGTTCCTTGGGTGCACCAGGTGCTTGCATTTTTGCAGTAGAGACACAAGTACCTCTCCCTAGGTTATTAGCTATAATAACCTATATAATATAATAACCTCCCTAGGCCATACATTTTTCTGTAAAAAAAAAAAATACATAAAATAGGGACTGTCATAGATTTTCAGATTATACTATAATATTATAAAATTCTATACATGATCTTGTTTAATTTGTGCTTATAACAGACTCATTATTTCCCCCTGTCCAGGAGTATCCCTTGAAGCCCCTCCCCCACCATCCGTTAATATGATTAAATATGAGTTCCTCCCTCCTTAATATTAATTAGTCCGGATAATTGGCCACTTTGTTTCCCATTAGCTGTGTGTATTTTGCTAATGTATTTCACTTAGAAAGCTGCAGAATTTCACCCCCTGGTAACGACTTGGGAAATGTAACACCTGGGGGTCAGGATTGGAGGGGGGTCCCCAGTCACAGGGGTCTTTGTGACAAGTGACACTGAACTGTGACTGGTGTCTGTGCTAGGACAGGGTGACAGTCCACACAGCTGGGACATGATGTATCCCCCCCTCCTACTACTACCAGTCTGTGACCTGTAGGGGGGGGGGGGGTGATAAGGACCTAATAGATGATCAGGTCATCCATAGTTCTGCCCTGAGTCCCTGTCACCCTGGCCCCCTGAGTCCCTGTCACCCTGGCCCCCTGAGTCCCTGTCACCCTGGCCCCCTGAGTCCCTGTCACCCTGGCCCCCTGAGTCCCTGTCACCCTGGCCCCCTGAGTCCCTGTCACCCTGGCCCCCTGAGTCCCTGGAATCTTCAAAGCACACAGGTATCCATAGACCGGAAATCCACACTGAGAGATAATTGTCTGATATTCTTCACCTCTATAGTCATGGGAGACCCCCATACCCCCCCCCCCCACAATCGCTATGCAAGGGGGCTGACTTCACCTGAAACATGCTTATCCCAGAGTCATTATCAGAGGGTCAGCAGTACTTCCAGGTCAAACCAAGGAGTGTGGGCTTCACTGGCTGCATGCTTGTTCAACTGATTGCTGTGTTAGAAGATACATCCGCATATCACTCACAGCCTTCTTTCTGAGATGACACACAAAAAAATGAAATAAAAACTCTATCTACAATATCCTATTCTATTTATCTATTGTATTATATACTGTAGATATATGACATATATATACTGTAGATATATAATACATCTACAATATCCTATTCTACCTAACGTATTGTATCTAATACAATAGATAGATACTGTAGATAGAATAGGATATTGTAGATATTTAATAAGATAGATTACAATATTTATCTACTGTATATATCTAGAGTATCCGATCTATTGTATTAGATAGGATATTGTAGATACATTATATATCTTAATCATATATCTAATACGATAGATAGAATAGGATACTCTAGATATATACAGTAGATATATATTGTAATCTATCGTATTAATTACCTACAATATCCTATTCCATCTATCGACAGTATCTTTCCAACCATCTATTGTAGTAGATATCATAGATAGGATATTGTAGATACATTATATATCTACATCATATATCTATGATATATGATATCTACTACAATAGATGGTTGGAAAGATACTGTCGATAGATGGAATAGGATATTGTAGGTATATACTGTAGATATATATTATGATAGATATATACTGTACATAGGATATTGTAGATATATAATCTACAATATCCTATTCTATCTATCGTATTAGATATCTAATTCGATAGATACTGTAGATAGAATAGGATATTGTAGATCTGTACTGTAGATCTCTAATATGATAGATATATAATACAATATTTATCTACAGTATATAACTACAATATCCTATTCTATCTATTCTATTGGATAGATATATACTGTTGATGGATATATAATATGATATATACTGAAGATTAGGATATTGTAGACATATACTGTAGACAAATATTGTATTATATATCTACAATATCCTATTCTATCTACAGTATATATTTATAATATCCTATTCTATTATATTGGATATATACTGTAGATAGGATATAAACTGTGAATTAGGATACTGTAGACAGAATATTGTAGATGTATTCTATATCTACAGTATACATCTGCAATATCCTATTCTATTTATCGTATTAGATATACACTGTAGATATATAATACAATAGATGATATATATAATACATTACTGCGCCGCCCACCGCATCTAGGTTACTGTGCTGCCACCTCATCCCCCTAAACCCGAACACATATGAATTAAGCCCCATACACACTATCAGTTTTCCTGACAGTTTTCTCTTCAGGTTTACCAAAACCATCTAATATGAGGTCAAACCTCAAGAGCTTCAATTTGTATGCAATCAGGCCGGCCCTTGTACTACATGGTTTTGGTAAACCTGATGAGAAAACCGTCAGGAAAACTGATAGTGTGTATGGGGCTTTACACAGGTTCTGAGGCTAATTTAATGCTGATAAAGCACCAAGTGAGTTTAATTACCGCCTTAATCAGCCGCAGAACCTGTGTGATTTCATATGTATTCAGGTTTAAAGGGATGAGGCAGCAACCCTGAATGTCGGCATTTTTCCCAGCAAGCACCATCACAATACTTCGGTGTGAACCGGACACCATAGACAGCAATGGCATTTCCTGTGTTTTTTTGCGGTGAACATGCGTTGGTCAACTCCAATCCATGCTCAAGGTGTGAAGGGTCCCCCATGGATCATTTTCCACCACCATCTGCATGACTTTGAAGAGGTGTTCATTCTGAAGATAAAAGTGATCAGAAGAGTTACGCAATTCCTATCAGACTTCAACCAATCTTGTTCTGTAAAGTGCAACCATCACTTCTGACTTTTTATTTTTCGTCTTTTTTTTTTTGTTTAAAATAAAGGTCTTTTCACACTATATTCACAGGACAGGTTTTTTTTAATTTTTTTTTAATTTTCTTTTTTTTTTCTTTTTCCTTGTCTTTTTACTTTGTCTTTCTTACTTGTTTCTTGCTTCTTGTTTCGTGTTTTTGTTTTACTTACTGTTAACTCTTTACACTTCTGTATTGTTATTTTTTATTTTTTCTCTCCATTTTTATTCTGATGTCCCAATTATTTACTCAGTGCAACACAAATGTTAAACCCTTCATCAGTCCGATCACATTCACACTTGTTGCCAGTGGCGGCTGGTGCTCAATTTTTTTTGGGGGGGGGGCGCAAATAAACAGAAAAAAAACATCAATTGCAGCCTCACTGTGCCCATCAAACGTGGCCACTGTGCCCATCAATTGTCTCCACTGTGCCATAAAATTGTCGTCACTGTGCCGTGCCATCAAACTCAGCCACTGTGCCATGCCATCAATTGTCGTCACTGTGCCATGCCATTGTAGCCACTGTGCAATGCCATTGTTGCCACTGTGCCCATCAATTGTTGCCACTGTGCCATGCCAAACGCAGCCACTGTGTTATGCCATTGTCGCCACTGTGCCATGCCATTGTCACCAATGGGCCATGCCAAACGCAGCCACTGTGCCCATCAATTGTCGCCACTGTGCCATAAAATTGTCGTCACTGTGCCATGCCATCAATTGTTGCCACTGTGCCCATCAATTGTTGCCACTGTGCCATGCCAAACGCAGCCACTGTGCCATGCCATTGTCACCACTGTGCCATGCCATTGTCACCACTGTGCCATGCCATTTTCACCACTGTGCCATGCCAAACTCAGCCACCGTGCCCATCAATTGTCGCCACCGTGCCCATCAATTGTCGCCACTGTGCCATGCCAAATACAGCCACTGTGCCATGCCAAATACAGCCACTGTGCCATGCCACTGTCGCCACTGTGCCCATCAATTGCCGCCAGTTTGCCCCGTCAAATTCCGCCAGATTGCCCCAAAATACCCGCCAGATCCAAATAATCTTTTACCACTTCCATCAGCTCATTCCCCACAGTTAGAACCTTTTGTACCCCCTGCCCCGTCCTATTAGGCCACATACACACAATCGGTTCAAACCGATGAGAATGGTCCGACAGACCTTTTTCATCGGTTCACCGCTGAAGTGGTCTGATGGTCTGATGTGCCTACACACCATCAGTTCAAAATACCATCGGGCCAGAACACGGTGACGTAAAACACGACGACGTGATGAAAAAACGAAGTTCAATGCTTCCAAGCATGCGTCGACTTGATTCTGAGCATGCGTGGGTTTTTGGACCGATGCTTTTGCGCACTAACCATTGGTTTGGACCGATGGTCAGGCATCCATCGGTCCGATTTTTTTCTTTTTTTTAAAGCAAGTTTTAAAACTTTGGTCCGACGGACGACGGTCCGATGGCCCGTACACACGCTCGGTTTGGACCGATGAAACTGGCCTTTAGTCCATTCTCATCGGTTTGAACCAATCGTGTGTACGCGCCCTTAGAGTGTAAGCTCTTCTGAACAGGGCCCTCTTAATCCTCTTGTATTTTGTTGTATTATAACTGTATTGTCTCCCTTTTCATATTGTAAAGCGCTGCGTAAACTGTTGGCGCTATATAAATCCTGTATAATAATAATAATAATCATATGGAAGACCTCATGCAACACTGGAACTTTTTCAAATTCTCCCAAGGGCGTTTGTTTGTTTTTTTCCCTGTATTTATAACCTTTGTAGACTTTCCATCAATATATTGAATATACTTACCGGATGATTTTGTGGAAATTTTCCGCACGGTGACAACTTTTTGGTTACCGGATTGTGTACATGAGGCTTAGTCCATTATAAGGTATTATATGTCTCAATCTGGTTTGCGTTTGTTTTTGTTTTTTTCTCTTCAAATTAAATTCAGTAATTTCAAAGTCCTCCTGTCCCTTGGCTATCCAACTAAGCATATGCCTTTTTAAATACTATATATACTGGACTATAAAGCGTCCCGAATTTAAGCCAAGGTACCTAATTTTACCACAAAAAATGGGAAAACCTATTGACTCGAGTATAAGCCTAGGGTGGGAAATGCAGCAGCAACTGTAAGTGCAAAAGAGGGTCAACAATGCCCATCTGCAGCCTCACTGTGCCCATCTGCAGCCTCACTGTGCCCATCTGCAGCCTCACTGTGTGTGCCCATCTGCAGCCTCACTTTGCCCAATTGCAGCCTCATGTACCTTCTGATCTCCCGCTGTGTCATGCAACTGCTGTTGGCAGCCCTCCACTGTAACAAAGCACCGCCTCCTCCTCGTCCGTGATAGACACTGATTCCATTTGTTATCAGTGTTCCCTCTATCACGGACGAGGAGGAGGTGGGGCTTTGTTACAGTGGAGGGCCGCTGAACAGTAGACTGACACAGCGGGAGACCCTCACTCGTGCATAAGCCCAGGAGGGCTTTTTCAGCATAAAAAAATGTGCTGGAAAAGTCGGCTTATACTCGGGTATATACGGTAAAAAAATATATGATATATGTTTGCATGTCAGATTTATACATTTTTTTTTCTCTCTCCTTTCTTCTTTTTCTCTTCCTCCCCCCTGTTCCCCCACTCCCCTGTTTCCTGTTTGTATGCGCTCGCCCACCTTTATCTCTCTCCAGGCCCCACTTCCCCTTTTCTCTATCTCCTTTTTCTCTTTTTGTCCCTGGAGCATCTCTGTATCCAGGGCCGTCTTTACCATAGGGCAAACAGGAGAAGCTGCTTAGGGCCCTGTCACTGTTGGGGGCCCAAAGCAGAGCTGCCCGTTAAGCTCCTGTGCTGCCCACAAATTAGTGCTGAAAATCATCAGCGGCACGCTGTACAGCACCCCTGGCTTCCCTTTAGACGTGCACTTCTCCATTCCTGCCACTGGGTGCTGCTTGTATATAAAAGTGAATTAGAATGTGATTTTATAGCATCCCCAGTTTGATTTTCCCGAGGCTGACTTCTTCTTCATGTCCTGTCCTCAAGGTATGTCACTGTTTACAGAAAACTTCTATTTACAATATAGTTTAGCAGAGTGTGCCCAAAGTCTTTATAATATTTGATGATTCACTGCAGGCCTGGTCAGTGTTTTTAAAAGTTCCTGTATTTTACACATGGCATGGCATGGGGTCACAGCACCGTCTGTCCATTCTGCTTTAGCACCATGGGACCCCATGCCATGCCATGTGTAAAATACAGGAACTCTTTAAATCACAGACCAGACCTGCAGTCCAGGCTGAGTAAGGCCTCAGAGCACATGGCATTACTGTCTGTATTTAACTGCTTGATGGGCTTATTTTGGGCCTGGCTGGTTCACATGTATGTGTTTGGCGGCCCACATTTGCGCAGGCACAACAGCCCATTCATTTGATTGTTCCGCCATGCCTGCGTTTCCTGCAAAGAAAAGCGCATGCCTCATGTAATAGGCTGCGCACACGGCACACCTATGCCCATCAAGCAATGAAATACAGCACTGTCTGTCCATTCTGCTGTCTGCTGTGACTTATCTGCAGTTCCCGCACTGTCAAACTTGCTGCATTTTTAGACGTTTAGGTCACACTTTTAAAAACACAGTGCGTTTGTGTGTGCAAGAACTGAAGGTAAGTAGCATGGTGCAAAAGCAGAATGGATTTCAAGGCAACTGTATTTTTAAAATGCTGAATGCACCTTTTTTTTTGCAGGAAACGAAGACATGGCAGCCCAATCAAATCAATGGTCTGCTGTGCCTGCACAAGTAAGGGCCGCCAAAACACATACATGTGAACCAGCCAGGCCCAAAATAAGCTGGAGGGGGGCCCAACATTTTTTTTGCCCAGGGCCCAAACCATATTAAAGACGGCCCTGTCTGTATCATCCCCTGAGATCTCTTGGAAGTCTACTATTATAGAAAGAAAAAAGGAAAAAAAAAGAGGAAAAGGGGAAAAAAATTTAACTAGGGAACACCAGGCTGAAGATGGGAATAGGATTTTATATTTATTCTTTATCCATCATAACTTAACTTAAGAAAAGGGACTATACCGAGACCTTTTTTGTACTGTAGATTGTTTGTTGTTATTGTATGTATACATTTTTGTTCTTTTGTAATTTGTCCTTTTTTTTTTATTAACGTTTTTTTATGAACATTACAAAAATACATATAAAGATTTATAATTTGAATGTATCTCATTCCAGATAGTGAAACTCATTCTCTTTGTCATCTCTTTTAAACCCTGTTTGCTGTCCTGAAGAAGCCCAAACAGTGAAACGCGTAGACATTTAAGGGCTCACTATACAAACTGCCTCATTTTATGATTTTTAACTCTTGAATACTGCATATTTATTATGTAATTTTTCCAATAAATATAATTTTTTGATTTATACATCTCCATTGCTTCCATGCCTTAAAAGTCTGACCCTTTGGTTACTTTATTAAGTAGCCCTCTGTTTTTTTTTCTGCCCCTTTCACACCGGGGCCGTGGCCGCTATAGACTTAAAGCAACGCTCGTTTTAGCCGCGCTTTTTGACCAATAATAGGGCGTTTAAAACCCAAAAATGTGTAGGGATTGGCGGAGAGGGTTGGCAGATACTGAGAGGATGGTAAGGTGGATAAGTCCGGTGGCAGCATTCATGATAGTCTAAAGAAGGGATAGCCTATGGAGAGGCGGGCCAATAAGAAGAGTTGCAATAGTCAAGGCGTGAGATAACGAGGGAGTGAATGAGGAGAAAAAGAGACCGCCGCTCCAGGCAAATGCAATAAGCAATCAATTTCCTCCTCAAAGACCGTGAGTGCTGGCAATGCACAAGGCAAAAAATCAATGAAAGGAATTCATGGACAGCCGCACACCAAAATAAACCTAAAAAGGTAGCCTTTAATGGTATAAAAAGCACTACAAAACACAGCACAGCAAGCAGTGGGGTAAAAAACTGACGCGTTTCGCACAAACAATCAGTGCTTAGTCATAGCTTTGGAGTGAATGAGGAGCTTGAGGGTTTCATTAATCAAAAAGGGGCGAATTCTAGAGATGTTACAGAGGTGAAGTCTACAAACTTTTGACAACGATTAGATTTGGAGCTGAAAGGACAGTTAAGAGTCAAGCCTTGTTTTGACTAGTAAGGCTCCTGTGTTTCACACCTCCTTCCAAGTACCGAACTCTGAGGTTCAAGCCTCATTTTGACTTCTAAGACTTACGTATGCCACACCTTTAACCAGTTAAATTCCCCAAGAAATTGCCTTATTTTTCAGGGACTTCCCTTCATTTCTAGGGATTTTCTCTCACTTCCTGTTTGGTTATGGGACAGGAAGTGAAGGGAAATCTCCCCAACATGGCACAGATGAAATCTGATGGGTTATAACCCTTCCTTAAGTGGATTTTTTTTTTTTTTTTTTTTTTTTACAACCCTTACTCTATCCTTACTCTATCCAAAGAAAAAAAAATGCCAAAGCATTTTGAATGGAATCTCAATGCACTAAGGCAAGGTAGGTACCGCGTTGTGGTCCGTTGTGTTACCAAAAAAGGGTAACTAATTTTTGACATGTTAGGCCCAATTCATGTCTAGCGTACTTGAAACATGCAATGTTTATATGGATTTTTGCAATGCACGCATAGGGCTGCCCTATGCGCGACAAATGTGGCAAAGTAGATGATGGAGCTGTTTTGTGCATTCTGGTTTGAGCGTATTTTACTGCATGTTTTACCACATTTAATGCACGTCTTTTCCATGTGGTAAAACGTGTGTCTGCCTTCCAGCATTTGGGGCGGCATTAACAACTAATGGCGCTTGCAAGCACGTTGCTAATTTTTCGTGTGTCCCAGAACAAGCGGATGTGAATGGAGCCTTCAGCCCCGTTCACATCTGGCAATTTGTGGGATACACACAATAACGAGGGACATAACATGCATCAACCATTTCGATACCGGGCACTTACACCCCCTTCCTGCCCAGGCCAATTTTCAGCGCTGTCGCAATTTGAATGACAATGACACTGTACCCAAACAATTTTTTTATCATTTTGTTCCCACAAATGGAGCTTTCTTTTGGTGGTATTTGATCACCTCTGCAGTTTTTTATTTTTAATTTTTTGTGCAACAAATAAAAAAGACTTCTTTTTATTTTTTTTAAATGTTTTTTATTTGTTTCTGTTATACAATGTTGTTGTAAATATGTTTTTCTCCTTCAATGACGGGCACTTATATGGCTGCACTCATTGACAGACACTGAGGTGGCACTGATGGGCACTTATAGATGGCACTGATGGGCATTCATAGGCAGCACTGATGGGTACTTATGGGTGGCACTGATAAGTGGCATGGATTGGGCACTGATGGTCACAGATGGATGGGCACTGATAGGTGGCATTGCTGAGCATCTCTGATCCATAATGGTGCCAGTCAGTGTCCATTTCTGGGCACTGATTTGCATATATTGGGCATATATTGGCATTACTGGTGGCCAGGGGGACATACCCGGCCATCCACATATTAGGGGCTTCCCTGGTGGCCCGGGCGGCTTCCCTGGTTGTCCAGTGTGGGCATCCGCGGGGGGGGGGGGGGGCTATGCTGATAAACAATGAGCGTAGACCCCCCCCCCCCCCCCCCCCCCCGTCAGGAGAGCTGCCAGTCAGCTCTCCTCTACTTGTGTCTGTCAGAAGTATGTGAGGAATAGCCAATCAACAGCTCTTCCTGTTTACTTCGTGATCACCCATGATTGGACACGACTGATCACCTGGCAAAGAGCCACCGTCAGAGGCTCTTTACCGAGATCAGTCTAGCGGTGTGTCACATTGACACACTGAACCACCTATTGCCGCGATGCGCGCCCCCACTAGAGTGACCACATTTCCAAACTACCATTCAGGGACACACTCCCTTCCGAAAAACCAAGTTGTGGTGTAACGAATCACAGCACAGTGATTGGACACAAGAGGCTGGATTTATGATTCCTCAAATCACAAGCAGGGGGCGGGATTGTGCTCCTCCAAGCCTTCCTGCCCAGGACAAGTACTGTCCGTGAGTAAAGCGGTGATGTGGCGGCCTTTTTTGGGGGCATCAGATTGCCCCCGGGGGGTGGCTGTGTCAGTTTTATTTTGGGACACTATATTGTCTTGGAATGAATGTGCCTGCAAAATGCGGGACTGTCCCTGGCAATCCGGCACACGTGGTCACCCTAGCCCCCACGGGTGCGCAGCGGCTGTTATCCTGCTGGACATCATATGACACCCAGTCAGGATAACTGATGATCATTCTGCTATAGGCCGGGCGGGAAGTGGTTAATATAAGAGCGCTAATAATGAAATGGGCCCTAATGCAGTGCACATTAACACATCGCACACCCTGAGTTAATTGCCCCATGACAGTGTGATCCCAGCCTAAACGCTGGATCGAACAATCATTCCGGACATCTGAATGATGAGATCAGTCAGTTGCAAGAACAAAAATTGCCGTACATATGGGCAGCACCGTTTTCGTACTCCATTCCAGGAGTAAAGGGCCCCTGGGAATGAAAGCGTTGGCAGCTGTGCCTGTTATCTCCATAGTCACCCTGGTATTTGGTATGAGCTGGATGCAGATAACAGAGGTTGGTATAAAGCCCTCCTGGCATCACCTCTCTCCTTCTTCCAGCTGAGTTATAGGCCCTGTAAAGGCGGTCGGAGGTGTGTTGGTAATGGGGATTGGGGGGGGGGGGATGTCTGGTGGGAATTTGTTGACTAATTCTCTCCGGTAACCTGTCACTCTTATTAGCGCACCCCCTGCTCCTGAGAGGGAGGAGAGCCATTGAAAAGCATTTCCTGATAACTTTATTAAAGAGAATCCTCCTTATTCACATTCCAAAGGCCTGGCCAGGAGATGAAAGTGAGGAACCAGGAGACGGGGTCCCCCTCTGCCCATGTCATTGTGCCTGCAGTGAAAGGGCTCCACGTAGACACACAAAGCTGCTGGCCACTTCAAAAGGCTCTAATAGATGCTAATGACCAGTATATGGAGTTCAGACTCTTGGAAGGAGAAGAATAGGGGGCGAATGAGAGAGGACCAGGCCTATTTACAATGCCTCCAATGGAAACTCTCTTGCTTTCCTCGGTATGGACGGGGTCTGCTCTGGGTTGTCAGATCTTGTTCTCCTTGTCCTCCTATCAGACACCCCAGGGAGCTCCCTTGTCCAGAGCTGAGACATTTCACACCTAGAGGAGGGGACGGCCATGAAAGTGACATCAGTTACTGTGCCAGAAACCTCTTGTGTGACCCGTCTAGGCCACTTTATGCCAAGTTTCGGTAGAAAAAATAAGTGGCGATACAAAACTTAGTCGGTGACCAGTCTGAGCATCTCTAATGTAGGGTGACCAGACATCCCCGGTTTCCGGGGACAGTGCTTGGATTGCAGTGGCATGGAGGGGGGTCATCTGGTACTCTTGTCCCGAGTGCAACATTTTGGGTGGCACAAAATCATTACTGTGCCCCTCTAGTGTGTTGTGTTGTTTCTCCCCCACCCAGGTACTCCTGTAATCCAGCCTGTTCCCCATGATCTCTTTGGTGCAGCTTTTGGAGAAGCTCTTGGCAGGGGATACTGAGGTGCGGCTAAAGCCATGTACATACGGCAAGTTTTCTCGGCAAGAAAACTGCTGGTAGAGCTTTTTGCAGAGAAAAGCGGTCATGTGTATGTTTTCTCGAGAAAACTGACAGGTATCTTGACGAGAAAAATAGAGAACCTGCTCTCTATTTTCTCATGGGGATTCTTGCCGGCCTGTTTCCAGACGAGAAAACTGTGTGTGTGTATGCGGGTACAAGGTTACCTGTCCTCCTGTAAGCCTGCACATGCTCGATTAGACTTTGCGGTAGTGTAGGGTGAAGCAAGATGGCAGCGGCGGTATCGAATGTGACGAGCGCATGCTCGTCGTGTTGATGACATCACCGTGTTATTGCCATTCAAAAGAACGGTGGTTCTTTTGAATGTGCCGTGTGTACACTCAGCTTTGCAAGAAAAGCTTGCCAGGTATCTCGCTGGGGAAAAACAATGTTTTTTTCCCAACGAGATTCCCAGCCGTGTGTACGAGGGTTGAGTGTCGGGAACAGTACCTGGTGCTGGGGAGAGCCCTGCTCTGATAGATTATCATGGAGGCCATGGACAGGTGAGCAAAATCAACCGATCTACACTGTTTATGTGTGTGGGGGGGGAGTGAGTAGTGCAGGAATCAGGTAGGTCAGTGTAGTGGTCCGTGTAGGGAACAGGTAGGTCAGTGTAGTGGTCGATGTAGGGAACAGGTAGGTCAGTGTAGTGGTAAGTGTAGGAATCGGGTAGGTCAGTGTAGGAATCGGGTAGGTCAGTGTAGGGAACAGGTAGGTGAGTGTAGTGGTTGGTGTAGGGAACAGGTAGGTGAGTGTAGTGGTCGGTGTAGGGAACAGGTAGGTCAGTGTAGTGGTCCGTGTAGGGAACAGGTAGGTCAGTGTAGTGGTCGATGTAGGGAACAGGTAGGTCAGTGTAGTGGTAAGTGTAGGAATCGGGTAGGTCAGTGTAGGAATCGGGTAGGTCAGTGTAGGGAACAGGTAGGTGAGTGTAGTGGTTGGTGTAGGGAACAGGTAGGTGAGTGTAGTGGTCGGTGTAGGGGACTTGGTAGGTCAGTGTAGTGGTCAGTGTAGGGAACAGGTAGGTCAGTGTAGTGGTCGGTGTAGGGAACAGGTAGGTCAGTGTAGTGGTCAGTGTGGGAATTGGGTAGGTCAGTGTAGGAATTGGGTAGGTCAGTGTAGTGGTCGGTGTAGGGAACAGGTAGGTAAGTGTAGTGGTCAGTGTGGGAATGGGGTAGGTCAGTGTAGTGGTCAGTGTGGGAATTGGGTAGGTCAGTGTAGGAATTGGGTAGGTCAGTGTAGTGGTCGGTGTAGGGAACAGGTAGGTCAGTGTAGGAATCGGGTAGGTCAGTGTAGGAATCGGGTAGGTCAGTGTAGGAATCGGGTAGGTCAGTGTAGGAATCGGGTAGGTCAGTGTAGGAATCGGGTAGGTCAGTGTAATGGTTGGTGTAGGAATCGGGTAGTTCAGTGTAGGAATCGGGTAGGTCAGTGTAGGAATCGGGTAGGTCAGTGTAGGAATCGGGTAGGTCAGTGTAGGGATCGGGTAGGTCAGTGTAGGAATCGGGTAGGTCAGTGTAGGAATCGGGTAGGTCAGTGTAGGAATCGGGTAGGTCAGTGTAGGAATCGGGTAGGTCAGTGTAGGAATCGGGTAGGTCAGTGTAGGAATCGGGTAGGTCAGTGTAGGAATCGGGTAGGTCAGTGTAGGAATCGGGTAGGTCAGTGTAGGAATCGGGTAGGTCAGTGTAGGAATCGGGTAGGTCAGTGTAGGAATCGGGTAGGTCAGTGTAGGAATCGGGTAGGTCAGTGTAATGGTTGGTGTAGGAATCAGGTAGGTCAGTGTAGTGGTCAGTGTAGGAATCAGGTAGGTTAGTGCAGTGGTCAGGTGGCTGTTGGTCAGTATTACTGTCCTATTGGAAGGGAGTGCTGAAAGTCTGGTGGGGGGGGGGTGCAAATTTCTTGCCCCATCCTGGGCGCTGACAACCCTACACTACACCACTGACTGTATATATAATTGGAGGTAAATATGAGTATAAAATATTTACCATTTGCCAATTAAAAAAATATGATGTCCCCGGATTTCATTTTAAAAACCTGGTCACCTTACTCTAATGGTAGTTGGACCATGGAGGACAATGCATATTTCACTTTGCACTTCTAGACCAGGTTTGCCCTATAAACATAAATAACAATCGGGGCCGGGTCAAGGGGTGGGCAGGAGGAAAGCTGCCCTGGGCACTATGTTATCCTATGAGATTGGGGGGAGGAGGGGGGGCAGGGGGTAGGAATTGTTTCACAAGAGGAAATTTGGGGAGGAGTGCTAGGAGCAGTGATTTGGGGGGGATGGGTGAAAAGGCATTATGGTAGGAGCCTAGGAGGGGGATTTGGGGATTTATACTAGTAGTGATGATTAGGGAGATTTGGGCTAGGGGGGGTTGATTTGGAATGGAGGAAGAGGATTTGTGCTGGGGGGGGAATTTTAGGGGTAGAGGATTTGTGCTGGGCGGGGGGAGTTTTTTTGGGGGGGGGTTGTCCTGGGGGCATGTGTGGAGAGAGAGGATTTGAGCTGGGGTGAATGGGGAGCAAATATTTGTGCCAGGAGGGGATTTTAGGGGTAGAGGATTTGTGCTGGGGGGGGGGGGAGTTTTTTTTTTTTTTGGGGGGGGGGGGGTTCTCCTGGGGGCATGTGTGGAGAGAGAGGATTTGAGCTGGGGTGAATGGGGAGCAAAATATTTGTGCCAGGAGGGGGATTTTAGCAGGGGAGTGGTTTTGTACTGGGAGCAAGGGGAACATGCAAGTTAAGAGGGAACATGCAAGTTAATGCTTAATTTTTCTATTTTTTTGGGGTGGGGAGGATTCTTGCTGACGCATAGTCATACAATTTGGGGGGGGGGGTTGCGATTTTGGCATGTTCGCCCTGGGCTCTACAGGACCTTGTCCCGTCACTGAGCGCAATCACCCTTGCTAGACCCGTTTTACATTCTTCATGTGCTTAATCATTAGATGATGCAACCAATGACACATGGGATTTTCCGTTCCACCTCCCAGCTCCGACCCCTAACTCTGGCCAGCCCCCCCACCCCACCCCACCCCACCCCCAACCCTCCCACACCCCCCACCCCTCCCACACAGTCACTTGCTTTCAGTTGCAGTCGTTGCAGAGTCCCTCCCATTGGTTAGACAGTTAGGCTGGATTCACACCTATGCGAATTGGTTGCGGCTTAAACCGCATCCAATACGCAGAACATTTCTAAATACATTGTTTTCAATGAGACTGGTTCACATATGTGCGATGCATTCGCACTGCGCATTGCAGAAAAAATGTGTGCGAATTTTATGCCTTGCGGTGCAGCTCAGGTGCGAATTCAGTCCCATTATCTTCTATGGGTACGCAGCTGATTCGCAGATGTGTTCAGTTCTCTTCAGGAATTTCTCTCATTCAGCTCAATACACTTCCCCCCCCACTCTCCTCTCACCCGGAAATTCTCCCAGGTCTCCAAATTCGCAGCTAAAACTGAACACTTCTGTAATCTCTCTGCAAAGATAAGAGCTGAAATTCGCACCGCACAAGTGTGATTCCGGCCTGAAGGTTTGACTTCATATTATATGGTTTTGGTAAATCTGAACACAACCATCTGCAGAGAATCTAATAGTGTGTATGGGGCTTAAGACAACCTTATAGAAGAGGGCAGGTCTCCATGTTATAATGGCGTGGTCTCTCTCTAACAGAGGTCTCTAAAGAAGGGGGGACACTAATATATGGGCACTGTGAGCCAGGGGCATCGAGAGGGGGGCTGGAGCCCTGAATAGGTCCCCGAAAAGCCCTGTGTCTCAGGCATGCAC
Source organism: Rana kukunoris (assembly GCA_029574335.1). Classification (NCBI taxonomy): domain Eukaryota; kingdom Metazoa; phylum Chordata; class Amphibia; order Anura; family Ranidae; genus Rana; species Rana kukunoris. The sequence goes on along the minus strand of CM056049.1, from coordinate 721,559,426 downwards.
TAATCTATTGTTAGTCCCAAGCGGCGACCGATCTTATCCTGAGTGCCGCGGAGTGACATAGCAGGTCCCTCCTTCTGGAGCCTGCAGCGCCTTTGATGGAGGTCCAACTGGTCCAATGCCGGGGACCGCAGGATGTGTGATGTTCATCATAGGCGCTGCAGGCTACAGAAGGTGGGAATTACAATGCGGCCGCCGCGCCACATCACTATGAGATCCCCGCTCCCCTCTCAGGCGGTCAGTGTATGTATGTCACTACCGTCCAGTGAATGTATGTCAGGTAGGTAGGTCGGTCAATGTATGTATGTCAGGTAGGTAGGTCAGTGTATGTATGTCACTACCATCAGTGTATGTATGTCAGGTAGGTCAGTGTTTGTATGTCAGGTAGCTCAGTGTATGTATGTCACTACCATCAGTTTATGTCAGGTACAGTAGGTCAGTGTATGTATGTCACCACCATCAGTGTATGTCAGGTAGGTCAGTGTTTGTATGTTACTACCATCAGTGTATGTCAGGTAGGTCAGTGTATGTATGTCACTACCATCAGTGTATGTCAGGTAGGTCAGTGTATGTATGTCACTACCATCAGTGTATGTCAGGTAGGTCAGTGTATGTATGTCACCACCATCAGTGTATGTCAGGTAGGTCAGTGTATGTATGTCACCACCATCAGTGTATGTCAGGTAGGTCAGTGTTTGTATGTCACTACCATCAGTGTATGTCAGGTAGGTCAGTGTATGTATGTCACTACCATCAGTGTATGTCAGGTAGCTCAGTGTATGTATGTCACTACCATCAGTGTATGTCAGGTAGGTCAGTGTTTGTATGTCACTACCATCAGTGTATGTCAGGTAGCTCAGTGTATGTATGTCACTACCATCAGTGTATGTCAGGTAGGTCAGTGTATGTATGTCACTACCATCAGTGTATGTCAGGTAGCTCAGTGTATGTATGTCACTACCATCAGTGTATGTCAGGTAGGTCAGTGTATGTATGTCACTACCATCAGTGTATGTCAGGTAGCTCAGTGTATGTATGTCACTACCATCAGTGTATGTCAGGTAGGTCAGTGTATGTATGTCACTACCATCAGTGTATGTCAGGTAGCTCAGTGTATGTATGTCACTACCATCAGTGTATGTCAGGTAGGTCAGTGTATGTATGTAACTACCATCAGTGTATGTCAGGTAGGTAGGTCAGTGTATGTATGTCAGGTAGGTCAGTGTAATGGTCAGTGTATCAGGCAGGTGAGTTTAGTGGTCAGCATATTGATGGGCACTGGTAAGCCAGGCAGCAACCAGCAAGTGAGCTTACCTCCCACCGCACAACCCCACCGCCCAGGCAAAAAAAACAACAACTGTGCCAACGGTTGGTCTCTAAGGGGGGTTCACTGATATAAGAGGACTCTGTTTACTGTTAAAGTGTTCAGGTTTGGCTTAAGGAAAAGGTGGCAAACCTAGACAGCAAAAGGTAGCAGCAAAAAATAATCACATTAATAATTATTACATTAGAAAGGTGTTAGAACTTCTGTCAGGTTTGGTCACACTTGGACCTCCATGATGACCACTAGCTGACCACCATGCTTCAATGCTGGGGGAATTACACAAAGAGCATGTGTACAATGGCTCTTTCGGGTTCTGGAAAGGTTTGGTCACATTCGGACCTGCATGATGACCACTATGCTTCAATTCTGGGGGAATTACATGAAGAGCGTGTGTACAATGGCCCTTTCGGGTTCTGGAAAGGTTTGATCACACTTGGACCTTGATGGTGACCACTAGCTGACCACCATGCTTCAATGCTGGGGAAATTACACAAAGAGCATGTGCACAATGGCCCTTTCGGGTTCTGGAAAGGTTTGATCACATTTGGACCTCCATGATGACCACCATCCTTCAATGCTGGGGGAATTACACAAAGAGCATGTGTACAATGGCCCTTTCGGGTTCTGGAAAGGTTTGATCACACTTGGACCTCCATGATGACCACCATCCTTCAATGCTGGGGGAATTACACGAAGAGCGTGTGTACAGTGGCCATTTCGGGTTCTGAAAATCACACTAGATACAAAGCAGTGACACATCCAGTTTCTGAATACTTGTGTGTCTCATGCAGGTCTCTTGGTGGCACGAAGGTCGGCCGAGGTTTGTGGTGGTACCTGGACCAGACATTGTGAATGTGATGTGAAAACAAAAGCCTGGAGCCGCTCAATCAAGGGGGCCGACGCCCGGCTTGTCTCAGCCGCACATCAAAACTATACAGCAGGGCTGCTCAACCTTTTGAAGAGCGAGGGCCGCCTACGTGATTTAGTGACCAGTTTCAGGCCAGGTTCAAATAAAAAAGGTTGATAAATAAATGTAATTTTATTTTGAATAGCATAATGAAGAGCAACAACAATTAGGATCATCATCTTCCATGGGACCAATCATCAATCCCCATTGGATGTGTAGCCATTGTTTAATCGCAATCACAAAACAAAAGAACAGATGCAGCCAATAGGAACACTGACTTTGTTAACGTTTTACAAGGACGAACGTTTAAGTGTAAAACAGAATGTGACAGGGACAGGGCCATCTTAATGCAAGGGCACTCCTGGGCACTGTCCGGGGGCCCCAGGTATATGAGCAGGGCCGATCCTAGGGTCATAGGCGCCTGGGTGCAGAAATATTTCTGGCGCCCCCACATGGGTGTGGTCATTTTACTAACTCCTCCCCTTTACAATTGTTTCTATGGCAATGACTCAACCACAGAGATGCTCCCCCTGGGATCCTTACATGATCTCTTAACAATAAATGAAATACAGGAAGAGAAGCAGAGTACTTTATTGGGACCTGGGGGGGGGGGGGGCTTTTCTGATGGACACAGAGAGGGCTTCGGTTAGAGAGTCTGTTAGAAAGAACCCCAGACATACTACAGACATGATACAGGAGACGGTCAGAGACTGCAGACATGATACAGGAGGTGATTAGAGACTGCAGACATAGTACAGGAGATGGTCAGAGACTGTAGACATAGTACAGGAGATGGTCAGAGACTGTAGACATGATACAGGAGGTGATTAGAGACTGCAGACGTAGTACAGGAGATGGTCAGAGACTGTAGACATGATACAGGAGATGGTCAGAGACTGCAGACATGATACAGGAGATGATCAGAGACTGGGGACATGATATAGGACAGGGGTCTCCAAACTTTCTAAACAAAGGGCCAGTTTACTCGTCCTTTAGGCTTTAGGGGGGCCGGACTATGCACAGTGAGAGTAGAAAATGCCCCGGCATCAGTGCACCATCCTTGGTTTTAATGAAGGCAATAGTGACCCATTGTTGATATCAATGAGGAGAATAGTACTCCATTGATGGGGTTAGTAGCAGTAGGGGGAACGGTGCCCCATCATTGGTTTCAGTTGATGGAATCTTGCCCTAAGGGCAGATAAAGGCACACAAAGGGCCACATCCGGCCCCAGGGTCGCAGTTTGGAGACCACTGATATAGGAGATAATTAGAGACTGCGAACAATAGTACAGAAGATGGTCCATTAGATTTAGGTTTTTCAGGTGCTTTAGCGTTAAAAATAGCGCCTGAAAAAAGCCTCCTCTGCAATCCCAGTGTGAGAGCCCGGGCGCTTTCACACTGGAGCAGTGTGCTTGCAGGACATCCAAAAATTTCCTGCAAGCAGATTCTTTAACCCCTTCCCTACCGGCACATTGTAAAATGACGCCGGCAGGAACCCTCCCTCGATTTGGGTGGACGTCATGGGACGTCCATTCTTCCCAGCGATTTACAGCGCGCCCGCGGCACCGCTCGTGACCCCGTGCGCGCGCCCGGCGGTCGCGATTTCCACCGGGCACCCGCGATTGCTGCTGATCAGGGCAGGAGTGTGGATCTGTATGTGTAAACACACAGATCCAGCTCCTGTCAGAGGTGAGGAGACCGATGCTGTGTTCCCAGTACAGAGGAGCACACATCAGTCTCCTCCCCTTGTGAGTCCCCTCCCCCCTACAGTTAGAACACACTAGGGAACATTTTAACCCCTTCAGTGCCCCCTAGCGTTAACCCCTTCCCTGCCAGTCACATTTACACAGTAATCAGTGCATATTTATAGCACTTATCGCTGTATAAATGTGAATGGTCCCAAAAACGTGTCAAAAGTGTCCGATATGTTTGCCGCAATGTCTCGGTCACAATAAAAAATCACAGATTGCCGCCATTTCTAGTAAAAAAAATAATAAAATAAAAATGCCATAAAACTATCCCCTATTTTGTAAACGCTATAACTTTTGCGCAAACCAATTAATATACAATTATTGCGATTTTTTTTTTTTTAAACCAAAAATATGTAGAAGAATACATATCGGCCTAAATTGAGGAAAAAACATTTTTTTATAAATAAATAAATAATTTTATAAATAAATAAAAAAGTAAAAAATATTTTTTTTAATCGCTCTTCTTTTGTTTATAGTGCAAAAAATAAAAACAGCAGGGATGATCAAATACCACCAAACAAAAGCTCTATTTGTGGGGGAAAAAAAAATGTAAAGATTTCGTTTGGGTACGGTGTTGCCTGACCGCGCAATTGTCATACAAAATGCAACAGCGCTGAATACTAAAAATTGGTCTGGGCAGGAAGGGGGTGAAAATGCCCTGTATGGAAGGGGTTAGGACACTTTCGTGTGTGTATACACATCGGCGCCCCCCACCTCTGCAGGCGCCTGGCGGCAAAACCCCCCCAAAAAAATACATCATTTTGGTGGGTTCTATGTAATTTTCTAGCAAAAAAATTATAATTTTTACATGTAGAAGCGAAGTGTCAGAATTGGCCCAGATAGGAAGTGGTTAAGCGCGACCTTTGCTTTTTATTATTTTCTGTTTGCATGATTATATCTCATGTTTTTGTGTCTCTGCTATTTGCGGAGCACTTCCATTTTTGTATACATTTTTAAAAAATGCGCGCAATTTGGAAAAAATAAAAAAATAAAAATAACAAGTGTGATATTCCCCCTCACTCTTTGCACAGGATACATTGTAGCAATCATAGTTACATAGTAGGAGAGGTTGAAGAAAGACACAAGTCCATCAAGTCCAACCTATGTGTGTGTGATTAGAATCACGTTGTGTTTATCTAACTAATGTTATCTCAAATCCTATTGGTTACACCCCACTGATACACTGTTGCCTATTTCCCCCACTGAACAAGCCTATGGGGGTCTTGCTGGGTGGATGAATTGTGGGGTATATGTAGACCGAGCGCTCATCATCGACCGGCCCAACCCCGACATCTCAGGGAGATTGCTTCTCCGTGGGGTAGATTTAACCATGTAAAGTGATTAACCCTTCCCGGGGCTCGGGCCCCTCTGTGAGAAGGGCCCCAGGAGGGGAGGGGGCCGGAATGAGAGGGGCGCAATTAATACAAAAATCCTTTTCCTTTTAACTTGTCATCTTGTAAATGTTTGTGTAAGAGGCTTAGAGGACAAGGGGCTCCATTGTGACTTTGATGTCCTACTAAATCCCTGACAAGCACAATACTAGATCACTGCCGACCGTTCACTGCACCTAATTATCTCTTTATCTGTCTGTCTATCTGTATCTATCTATCACGTATCTATCGTCTTTTAATGTAGAGTCTATCTATTTACCTATTTCCATCTATCACATAGATAGTCTTTATAATGGGTATACAAGGGGTGATTTTCTAAAACTGAAGAGTGTAAAATCTGGTGCAGCTCTGCAAAGTAACCAATCAGCTTACAGGATTTATTGTCAAAGCTTAACTGAACAAGCTGAAGTTGGAAGCTGATTGGCCGCCATGCAGAGCTGCAGCAGGTCTTTCACTCTCCAGTTTTAAGAAATCAATCCCACATACACATTAACCACTTAAGGACCGCCGCATGTACATTTATGTCGGCAGAATGGCACCGACAGGCACATCAACGTATATATACGTTGGTTCCTTGAGGTGGGTCAGACCCCCCCCCGGTACATGCGGCTGTACGAGCGATCCGGGATGAGGGGGCGGCTATTCGTCTTTGTCCGCCCCCTCCGGATCGCTCTCAGCCAATGCGCCAAAACACAGGAAGGAGGAAGCGATGTGATCTCTCCCTCTGCGTTTTTTTCAACCACCGCTGAGGAGAGATCACATCGCACAGTAAGTCTGCACAACACTACACTGACACACACTACACATAGGCACATTAACCCCCCCGATCTCCCCCAACCCCCCTGTCACAGTGTCACTGAATGCATTAATCATACATGTATGATTACTGTATTTAGTGTCAGTGTGACAGGCAGTTAGTGTTAGGTCCTGGGTAGCCCCCGTACCCCCCCTAATAAAGTTTTAACCCCTTGATCACCGCCCTAGTTAACCCTTTCACTCCCTATTGCCAGCATCACTAAGCGATCATTTTTCTGATCGCTGTATTAGTGTCGCTGTTCCCGCTAGGTAGCTATTTTTTTTTTATTGCGATTTTTTTTTACTAAAGACATGTGGCTAAATAAGTTTTGCAACACATGTTTTTTATCGCTGTTTACCCTGGCACTGGATCAGTGCCTTGAAAATGTGAGTTTTATACATTTGTTTTATTAAACCTTGTGCGCATACAGAGTACACTATGTTATCTCCTTTTTTTTATGAATGAATCATCATCTGGTCGGAGTGTATCTGTTTTGGCTTCATGCTTGTCAGCTGGCAACTTCATCCCCTGGATTTATCCCTTATGGGAAAGCGCTATTCACCCTGATCTCATTATAGGGTCTGATCTGGGAGGTGAGAGGCCATTTTTACTACTGGTGGAGGTGTTTTTCTTCTATCCACGATTCATCACCTGCATGTGTGTGAATTTTACCACTATTGGATTATCACAAGGAGGATCTTTGGATGGACTTTTATATAGCGCTGCACTATTCTTTGTTTATAAATAAATTTTGGCCTAAATGTTTGACTAAAATTTAGTTTATTGATTTTTCTTATAACAAAAAGTAAATATTGTTTTTTTTTTCAAAAATGTCGCTATATTTTTGTATATAGCGCAAAAAATAAAAATCGCAGAGGTGATCAAATACCACCAAAAGAAAGCTCTATTTGTGGGAAGAAAAGGACGCAAATTTTGTTTGGGAGCCACGTCGCACGACCGCGCAATTGTCTGTTAAAGCGACGCAGTGCCGAATCGCAAAAACCCCTTGGGTCATTTGGCAGCATATTGGTCCGGGTCTTAAGTGGTTAATAGATACAGTATACCTTACCCGACTATTTTTATCTACCATGTACTGTATCTATCTATATACTCTATATTATATCTATATCTATCTACTATAGCTAACAACATAACCAAGTTACTTATAAAAAAATAATGTATACTAAAAGCTTTAGTCTCATTTTTATAGGTGTTGACATGTCTGTCTGTCTGTCTGTCTGTCTGTCTGTCTATCTATCTATCTATCTATCTATCTATCTATCTATCTATCTATCTATCTATCTATCTATCTATCACATATATTTGTTGTTATATATTTAAAAAATAATAAACTGTTGTATGTGTGTGTTTGTAAAAATATGAATAAAGTGTTCATATCTATCTGTAGACAACCAAAAATATATCATATATAAATTCTGTCTATAGATATGGACACTTTTACATGGGACTAAATGATTTTCATATTTAATAAACTATATATATATAATGTTTGTGTGTGTGTGTGTGTGTGTGTATATATATATATATACAATATCTGAAAATGATTTAGTCCTATGTAAAAGTGTTCATATCTATCTGTAGACACAATAAAAAAATAAAAATAAAAAAAATTATATATATATATATATATATATATATATATATATATATATATATATATATATATATATATATAAATTCTGTCTATAGATATATCCTTTTACATAGGACTAAATCATTTTCATATATTTAATTAAAAAAACAAATGTGTTAAATACACATACAGTACATAGGGCAGATTAACAAAAAACTGTGTGTGTATATAAAAAAATGACATTATATATATATATATATATATATATATATATATATATATACATACACACACACACACAATTGTATGTGTATATAACACATTTTTTTAATTAAATATATGAAAAAGATTAAGTCCTATGTAAAAGTGTCAATATCTATAGACAAAATTTTTATGTATATAGACACAAATATATATACAGTATATATATATTTATACTTTTTTTCTTTTTTATTATGTCTACAGATAGATATGGACACTTTTACATAGGACGTACTAAATCTTTTTCATATATTTAATAAAAAACAAAACAAATGTGTTATATACACATACATAGGACATTAACAAAAAAAAATTGAGTATGTGAAAAAATACATTATTTTTTATATATATATATATATATATATATATATATATATATATATATATATATATATATATGTGTGTGTAATTAGTCCTATGTGAATATTTATCTATATTTCATATATGGTCATACACATAATCCTCATATTAAACTATTGTTCACAGAATGAGAAATTATGATCAGATCAATGAATTATCAAAGTACAATTGATCCCTGTTAACCAAAAAAACAGATCAATTTTAATTGAAATTATTCTGATCATTCTGAATGAAAAAGCAGACCGGAGGAAGGCACATGATTGCATATTAATGTTATGTTTTCGGTGCAGCGAATGATTTCTTTTCGATTTTCCAATCTTGTTGCCGATAAGAAAGTAAATCTGTAGACAATACAATCATATATATATATATATAATGTTTTCGGATCTCTGCCGGGAAGACCAAGGTTTATTTTGGGTCATGAATTAAACAAGCGGCCTTACTACAACCCATTGGCATTGATCATGCAGAAACATGCAGGCGTAGGTATGAATGGAGCCCGAGGGTCCCCCACAAAGATAAATGAATAACATTCTTCTTTTTAAACTGCAACTGGGTCTAAGAATTGGCGTTCTCTGTTGTAATGCGCGGTGTTTATATACTTGTTGTTTAGCTTGGGTTGCAGTAAACGGTAGGTGTGTCATCTCCCCTCTGGCTCCCCCAGGAGATCAGGAACGAAGGAGAAGCCATTTTTATTATTTGGTGACCATCTGGAGGTACATTGATTTGCTTTGCATCAGAAAGGCTGAGAATGACCCAGTGTGTCTGAAACAAAGGGAACGTATTTACTAAACACAAACTGTATTCCCCCAAGATTGTATTTAGCATTAGCAAAACTTATGTCATATGAGGACAATCCTAAACATCCACATCCATTAGTATCCAATTAGGCATTCCTTGTACTGCATGATTGATGGGGCAATCAGATTGTATAGTTCATGGTCAGACTAAAGTTGAACAACATTCCTTTGTTTTTCTAATGGTTAGTAAGGTCAAATTAACATTATTATTTGGGCATAGAGAACTGGAAAATTTGAAGGAGCTGGTTGGGGATTTTTAAAAAAAAAAAATCACATTTCTAACAATGAATGTTGGAAAACTAAAAAGTTGGGACTTTACATGAGGAGTCGGGCATTAGCCATGGATATGCTTGTAGCACCGAGTATTTTCACACCATGGGTGTGCCAGGTGTGCCTAGGCACACCCTAATCACCCAGTGCAGCACAGATTTTCCTTACTGCCCTGGCCTTCCCCCCCTACAGCGTTTCCGACATTCCTTTCTTCTACCACTGGCTGCTGCTGTAGGCACACACAAGGGGGTGTTTTAGAATGAGTGGGGGAGGGGCCGGTAAGATATGTAACTTACCGGCCCCTTTCCCTTTCTGAATGAACACTGTGAGTGATTGTACCATGTGTTTGAGCTTCGAAGTGCACACCCTAATGCAATAGGCTGTGCACACCTATGTTTCACACCTACACCTATTTAGGTGGTTAGGCCTCGTACACACGACCATTTTCCTCGACAAAATCCATCAAGAAACTTGGTGGCATATTTTTTTTTTAAGAGGAAAACTGTCATGTGTATGTTTTTCGTTGAGAAAACTGACGTGGAACTCGACGAGAAAAAAAGAGACAAGTTCTCTTTTTCTTCGTCGGGAGTCTCAATTTCCTCGTCGTGTACCTTGTCGGGCTGGTTTAGAAACGCGTTCTTGTGTATGCTTAGAAACCCGCGCATGCTCAGAATAAAGTATGAGACGGGAGCGCACCTTCGGTAAAAGTAGCGTTCGTAATGGAGATAGCACATTCGTCACGCTGTAACAGACTGAAAAGTGCAAATCCAATCTCATAAAACTTTTACTAACACACAGTAACATGAGATTAGCAAAAGCAGCCCCAAGGGTGGTGCCAGTGGAATTGAACTTCCCCTTTATAGTGCCGTAGTACGTGTTGTACGTCACCGTGTTTGAGAACGACAAGATTTTGTCTTGACAGTGTGTACGCAAAGAAAGCTTGACAAGATTCTCGACAAGCCTGACAAGAACCTCGTCGAGGAAAACGATGTTTCTTTTACGACAAGATTCTCGGTCGTGTGTATGAGGCCTCACACCTATGGAAGACCTATCCCCAATCTCCATCCATGGAGGTCCCTTTTTGGGACCCCACTCACTTTTTACCGGATTTCCAGCCTGCATGGTGGGGCAATCCACCTCAGCTCCCGTGGGCTGTTGTTTCTCCGACCGGGCCCCCCACCTTCTACGCCTATACCCATAGCCACAGGCATAACTACTCCTACTTAATATCTGCTCCTGAAGAGTGGCAGTAGCCACGAAACGCGTTGAGCCAATAAGATGCCTCCTCACATACATACTGCTACTGCTTCACCTACTACCTCATACATCGAATTGGAATTTACCAACCAATCCCGGTCATAACTACTATGGAGATTTATTTTAAGGGAACTGGTTTTGTTTAATAATTTTTGCAAAATGTACCAAATATGCATACTGTGAGCCAATTAGACGTCCTTTTGCATATATATGGTAATACCATTACTACCAACCAGTCCCTATACTAAAGTGGACTGTGCCAGCTTATGTAAGTTTTACATTTTTTACCATGGAGACACGTTTCAATGAATTGGTCTCCCTCTCGTTTACTGTTTTTATATATGAACCAAAGATGTTATTATACTCTAATACCATTGATTGTTATAGAATTATGTACTATTCAATTTTTGACTAATATACTAGGTGTGTTATGTCATTATTGTTTTTGTTATATTTTTTATGCAATTAAAATACTGATTGTCACTTGTTGTCATCATGTCATGCAATGCTCTCATGTAATGTTTTTGGGTCTATCGGACTAGATATCTGCCATATTCTATTGTTCCGTGTTTTCTCCTGGGATGCATGTTTCATTCAAAGTCCTACCCTTGAATTTTTCTCTTCTTAACAATGAATGTTAAGCACTTGCCGATCGGCTCACGCCGATATACGTTGGCAGAATGGCAGGTACAGGCAGATCAACGTACCTGTACGTCGCCTTTTAAGATGCGGCATTGTGGGTGCGCGCACGAGTATGATCGCAGGTCCCACGGACTCAATATCTGCGGGGATACCCGCAATCGTCTCATGTTGAGGACAAAACGGGGAAATGCTGATGTAAACAAGCATTTTTCCCATTCTGTGTAGTGACAGGACGCTGATCATCATTCCCTGTCATCGGGAGCGGTGATCAGTGTCGTGTCACTCGTAGCCATGCCCCCCTACAGTTAGAACACATCCCTAGGACACATTTAACCCCTTTAGTGCCCCCTCCTGGTTAACCCCTTCACTGCCAGTCACAATTAAAAAGTAATACGTGCATATTTATAGCACTGATCACTGTGTAAATGTGAATGGTCCCAAAATAGCGTCAAAAGTGTCCGATGTGTCCGCCATAATGTCGCAGTCACTATAAAAAATGCTGATCGCCGCCATTACTAGTAAAGAAAATATATTAATAAAAATGCCATAAAACTATGCCCTATTATGTAGACGCTATGGGCCAGATTCAGTAAGAACTTACGTCGGCGTATCTGTTGATATGCCGTGTAAGTTCTCGGATGCGCCGGCGTGTCTTTTTTCTGTATTCAGAAAGCGGAGATACAATATGAGCGGAGTAAGTCTCTTACGCCGTCGTATCTTAGTTGCATATTTACGCTGGCTGCTAGGTGGCGCTTTTGTCGATTTACGCGTTGAATATGTAAATTAGATAGATACGCCGATTCACGAACGTAGTTGCAGCCGGCGTATCTATTTGCGTCGTTTACATAAGGCGTCGGACCGGTGTAAAGTTACCCCTTCTATATGAGGCACAGGCAATGTTAAGTATGGACGACGGGACAGCGTTGAATTGTACGTCGTTTACGCCGTTTGCGTAAGCCAATTCAGAATAGGGTTGGGCGTAAGTTACGTTCACGTCGAAATCAATGACTATTTGCGACGTTCGGTGCGTCATTTACGTGGGGTCACGGTCAATTTCAATACCACACACCCCCTACCTCCCTAATTTGAATTAGGCACCCTTACGCCGGCACATTTACGCTACGCCGCCGCAACTTACAGAGCAAGTGCTTTGTGAATACAGCACTTGCCTGTAAAAGTTGCGGAGGAGTAGCGTAAATAGGATACGCTACGCCCGCACAAAGATACGAGGCGTTATCTGAATCTGGCCCTATAACTTTTGCGCAAACCAGTCAATAAAGGCTTATTGCAATTTTTTTTTATCAAAAATATGTAGAAGAATACGTATCGGCCTAAACTGAGGGAAAAAAAAAATATATATTTTTGGGGGATATTTATTATAGCAAAAAGTAAAAAATATTGCTTTTTTTTCAAAATGTATGTTTTTTGTTGTTGTTTATAGCGCAAGAAAAAAAAACACAGAGGTGATTAAATGCCACCAAAAGAAATCACTATTTGTGGGGAAAAAAGAACGTAAATTTTGTTTGGCTACAATGTCGTACAACCGCGCAAGTGTCAGTTAAAGCGAAGCAGCGGCGAATCGCAAAAGGTGGCCCGGTCATTTGGCAGCCTAATCCTCCGGGAGCGAAGTGGTTGACTGGACTTTTTCTATAATGTTGAAGATGTTTAGTAGCTTCTTGAAGCCCCCTTTTCAGAAGAAGTGGCTTGGATATGCTACGTAATGTCTTCCACCTTACAGAACAAGTTAAAGGGGTTGTAAAGGTAAAATAATTTTCCCTAAATATCTTCCTTTACCTTAGTGCAGTCCTCCTTCACTTACCTCATCCTTCTATTTTGCTTTTAAATGTTTCTTATTTCTTCTGAGAAATCCTCACTTTCTGTTCTTCTGTCTGTAACTCCACACAGTAGTGCAAGGCTTTCTCCCTGGGGGGGAGGGGGCGAGCAGGCAAGTCAGGACACTCTCTACTTTGCAGATAGAGAAAGGAGCTGTGTGTTAGTGGATGTCCTGACCCTCCAGCTCGCCCCTTCCCCCCTCAAGAGGCTTTCTCCACACCAGGGGAAAGCCTCGCATTACTGTGTGTAGTTACAGACAGAAGAACAGGAAGTGAGGATTTCTCAGAAGAAATAAGGACATTTAAAAGCAAAATGGAAGGATGAGGTAGATGGAGGAGGACTGCACTAAGGTAAAGGAAGCTATTTAGGGAAAAAAGAAAAAGTTTACAACACCTTTGAAGTTTAATGTGACTGACCACTACTAGATATAACAGGACCTGGAGAAATTGGAACCTTCACAGACACACACATATGTGATTTTGCATTCTTTAATACTAAAGAAAATGTTTTAAAGTGACCCTGTGCTCAGCCCTGCAGGTGAAGCCAGAGCTGGTGGCAAAACTTTTACAATTCAGGTGAGATGAGGGGCTCGTGTTAACACTGCAGACAAAGACATTGTAGGCAATTGTGTGCTTTGAGCCTTGGGGGAGCATTTGGGTAAAGAACTTTTCTGTTACGGCATGACTGTGACCCTGTGGACAAAGCCAGCTCCATAAAGACATGGATGAGCGAGTTTGGGGTGGCGGAACTTGACTGGCCTGCACAGAATCCTGACCTCAACCTGATAGAACACCTTTGGGATAAATTAGAGTGGAGACTGCGAGCCAGGCCTTCTGGTCCAACATCAGTGCCTGACCTCACAAATGTGCTTCTGGAAGAATGGTCAAACATTCCCATAGACACTCCTAAACCTTGTGGACAGCCTCCCCAGAAGAGTTGAACCTGTTATAGCTGCAAAGGGCGGAGCCAACTCAATATTAAACCCTACGGACTAACGCCGCGTACCCACGATCGGACATTCTGACAACAAAACTGTGGATTTTTTTCCCGACTGAATGTTGGCTCAAACTTGTCTTGCATTCACACGGTCACACAAATGATGTCGGAAATTGCGAACGTCAAGAACACGTTAGCCAGTTCTGCTTGATTCCTAGCATGCATGGAATTTTGTGGGTCGGAATTGTGTACACATGCTGGGAAATTCCGACAACAAGTTTTGTTGTCGAAAAATTTGAGAACCAGCTCTCAAATTTTTGTTGTCGGAAACTCTGAAGCAAATGTCCAATGGGGCCTACACACAGTCGGAATTTCCAACAACAAGCTCACATCGAACATTTGTTGTCAGGATATTCCGAGTGTGTGTACGCGGCATTAAGGCGTCAGCATACCAAGAAATTTTGGACAATTTCATGCTCCCAACTTTGTGGAAACAGTTTGGGGACGGCCCCTTCCTGTTCCAACATGACTGTGCACCAGGGCACAAAGAAAAGTTGATAAAGACATGGATGAGCAAGTTTGGGGTGGAGGAACTTCACTGGCCTGCACAGAGTTCTGACCTCAATCCGATAGATCACCTTTGGGGTGAATTAGTGCCGAGACTGCAAGCCTGGCCTTCTCTCCAACATCAGTGCCTGACTACTCAAATGTACTTCTGGAAGAATGGTCAAACATTCCCATAGACACACTCCTAAACCTTGTGGACGGCCTTCCCAGAAGAGTTGAAGCTGTTATAGCTGCAAAGGGCGGGGCCAACTCAATACTGAACCCTACGGACTAAGACTGGGATGCCATTAAAGTTCAACATGCATGTTTGTACTTTTGGATTTTTTTATAGGACATTTGTTGTCGGAGAGCATGCACAGCGAACAATTGTCCGATGGAGCGTACAGACGTTTGGATTGTCCGATAACACACGTCCGTCAGACCGTCGTTGTCGAAAAGTCCGACCGCGTGTATGAGCATTAAAGCGGAGGTTCCGCCGATTTTTTTACAAATACGGCAGCTGCTGACTTTTTAAAAAAAAGGACACTTACCTGTCCAGCGCGTCAGCGATGTCAACAGCCGAGTCTGAGCAATCGCTCGGTCCTCGGCGGCTTCCGCTGCCATCCTCGGTGAGGGAATCCGGAAGTGAAGCCTGACTGCCCAATTCCCTACTGCGCATGCACTAGGATCGCGGCGCGCCGTCACTGGTCCCCGCTCTCTCCTGGGAACAGTGTTTCCCAGATGACAGCGGGGGGGGGGGGGGGGGGTGACGTGACAAGGCTGGATTCCCTGCGGGGATCAGACCCGGAAGTGGTGCAAATACCTGTCTCAGACAGGTATTTGCACCCCCCTCCCCCTGAAAGGTGCCAAATGTGTCACCGGAGGGGGGGGAGGTATCCAAAAAGCGGAGGTTCACTTTTTGTGTGAACCTCCGCTTTAATAATGATTTTAGTGTATTTTTTAGTGAAAATAGTGATTTGATAGACATTTAGGCAACTATTGTGGGGGATTGTTCTGGTGATTTGACCTTTTTTTTTCTTTACTGAACTCCCTGATCAAACAGGCTAGATCCGGCCCTGTAGAAGATATTATGGATGATGCTATGATTACGTTGTGTAAGTACCTAGCCAAGGGTAACAAAATGGTCAGAAGCAGCCATCCTGGCTATTTTTACATGTTAATGTTCTTTGTAGATATACCTTGGCTGAGTGATTTCAAAAGGAAAATCAATCATCCAGGAAAGATTCTCCCAGATGATTGCTACAATCCCTAAGAGATAATAAAACCATCAATGGGAGTGACTACATATGGCATTAACATGCATGCTCTGCTCATGCAGTCATAGGGCCAGATTCAGGTAGGAGAGCGGATCTTTATAATGGAGTAACGTTTGTCATTTATGTTACTCCGCTGAAACTCTAGGAGCAAGTACTGTTATTCACATAGCACTTGCTCCTAAAGTTGCGGCGGCGTAGCGAAAATGAGCCGGCGGAATTCAAATTCGGCGGGTAGGGGGCGTGTATTATTTAAACTAGGCGCGATCCCGCGGCGAACGTACTGCGCATGCGTCGACTGTCAGTGCGCATGCTCCAAATTCTGTCAGTGAACGTCAAAATCAATCCCCATTCGCGGACGTTTTACGCAAACGACGTTAAACTTTTTAAATTCGACGCGATGACGACGGCCATACTTAACATAGGATACTCCACCTAGGGGGCATGTTTTTCTTTACGCCGCGTATCGCTTACGGAAACGTTGGAAAGTCACTGCGTCGGGCCCGCGTACGATCGTGAATTGCCATCTCTCGCTGATTTACATATTCTCGGCGTAAATCAGCGGGAACGCCCCGAGCGCCCATTTTAAAATTGCAGTTCCGATACGATGGTGAAATACAATTACGCCGCTCATATCTGAACTCAATCCCGGCGTATCTTGTTTTCTGCATACAAAAAACAGAAACGCCGGCTCAAAGTGAGAGTTATGCTGGCGAATCACTGATACTCCAGCGTAACTCTACCTGAATCTGGCCCATATACTGTATGTTTACGCCACGATTGTTTTTACAATCTATTGAAAGTGGTTGTAAACCCCTTTTTTTAACTTTATGTTACAGTTAAGCCTATATTAAGGTTTACGAGCTATCCACCGGTGTCTGCATGTGCCAAAGTCATCGGCACATGCGCACTGGGGAAAACTGAAGCAATGGCACCTAAGTGCCGTTGCTCCAGTCTTTGTGCCGTTACCGGTGGCTTCCGGGCACATGTGCGAGAGTGGCGTTTTCGCGGCCCCCGCCAATCACTTTGCAAAAGTTCTTTGTGCAAAATTATAAAGTCCAATCTATATGGGACAATCTCATATAAAGTGCAAAGGAATCCATCTGTGGTACTGAATCCAAACATGCGAAACGGTTCATCAAATATAAAGTGCATGTGCCACCATCTGACTAAGTGTGGGTGACAATGTTTTCCCCAGCCTCTCACCTCATATATCGAATAAATGTGCCTCACTAAAAGATACACACTGGCCGATCGGTTCCTGGCAGATCGATTCTCCCAATGTTCAGGAACAATCAAACTCTCAGGATGACAACGCTCAGTGACATGGAAAGTGAAGAGGAGGACTCCATGGTGCAGTATTTTGATAAAAATGCTTAATAAAGTAAATAGTAAATTACAATTGATGCAACAGAAAAACAGGATATAACACAGAAAAGGAACCTTCTGATCTCAGCTACGACCATGACCACTGTCCACGTGACTTTTCCAAAGGGGATTCCTTTAGGCCGGGTACACACGAGGAGACATGTCCGATGAAAACGGTCTGACGGACCGTTTTCATCGGACATGTCTCCTGGGATAATTTGGTCTGATGTGTGTACACACGATCAAACCAAAATCCCCACGGACAGACAGCGTGGTGACGTAGCAGTGACGTTGACGCTGCGACGTCCGCAAACCAGGAAGTAAAATGCTTCCACGCATGCGTCGAATCCATTCGACGCATGTGGGAGATTTCAGTCCGCTGGTTAGGCATACTAACCAGCGGACATGTCCGACGGACAGGTTTCCAGCGGACAAGTTTTAAAGCATGTTTTAAAACTTTTGTCTGCTGGAAACCTGTCCGCTAGGCCGTACACACGATCGGATATGTCTGCTGAAACTGGTCTGCAGACCAGTTTCAGCAGACATGTTCGATCGTGCGTACGCGGCCTTACACTTTATATGAGATTGTCACATATATATTGGACTTTATAATTTTGCACAAAGAACTATGGCACATTGTTTGCCTTGTTGGAAGCCCTCATTTTGCACTTTATTTGTTGTTGATGTACCATTACCATATGCACATTTATTGTTGTGTTTTGCACATTTGTTGCACTTAATTGCATATTTGCACAGCTGCTAAAATTTGCACGTTCGTTTGCACTATTATTAATTTTGGATATTAGATACTGTACTTGCAGTTACTTTTTTGATGATTTATGTTAGTTTCTAGTTCTCATGAGGATTAGTAAACCTGTGCATTCGTTTTCGTCCGAATACATTATTCGTCCAAATTTGGGGTATTTTCGTTATCTTTTTAACAATCCAAAACCGAAAGATCCGACATAAACAAATGCTTTATTTTTGTTTTTTGTTGCAACAACAGTTCGATATAGATAAGAGATTTTACATGATGCTGACAATAACAATCTGTGTCTATCGAACCTGCGGACGAATGTGCCTAACCCTCCATTAGTCCAAGATTATTCTACATAGAGAGGAAAGATTGGACATTTATAGAGAGAAAAGATTGGACATTATAGAGAGAAAAGATTGGACATTATAGAGGGAAAAGATTGGACATTATAGAGAGAAAAGATTGGACATTATAGAGAGAAAATATTGGACATTATAGAGAGAAAATATTTGACATAGAGAGAAAAGATTCGACATTATAGAGAGAAAGGATTTGACATTATAGAGAGAAAAGGTTCAACATTATAGAGAGAAAATATTCAACAATATAGAGAGAAAAGATTTGACATTATAGAGAGATAAGATTCGACGTTATAGAGAGAAAAGATTCGACGTTATAGAGAGAAAAGATTCAACGTTATAGAGAGAAAAGATTCGACATTATAGAGAGAAAGGATTAGACGTTATAGAGAGAAAAGATTTGACATAGAGAGAAAAGATTCAACATTATAGAGAGAAAAGATTTGACATAGAGAGAAAAATTTGACATTATAGAGAGGAAAGATTTGACATTATAAAGAGGGAAGATTCAACGTTATAGAGAGAAAAGATTTGACATAGAAAGAAAAGATTTGCCATTATATAGAGAAAAGATTTGCCATTATAGAGAGAAAAGATTCAACATAGAGAGAAAAGATTCAACATTATAGAGAGAAAAAATTTGACATTATAGAGAGAACAGATTCGACATAGAAAGAAAAGATTCAACATTATAGAGAGAAAAGGTTTTTCCATTATAGAGAGAAAAGATTTGACTTTATAGAGAGAAAAGATTTGACGTTATAGAGAGAAAAGATTCGACATTATAGAGAGAAAAGATTCAACATTATAGAGAGAAAAGATTCAACATTATAGAGAGAAAAGATTCAATATTTTAGAGAGAAAAGATTCAACATTATAGAGAGAAAAGATTTGACGTTATAGAGAGAAAAGTTTCGACATTATAGAGAGAAAAGATTCAACATTATAGAGAGAAAAGATTTGACGTTATAGAGAGAAAAGATTTGACGTTATAGAGAGAAAAGTTTCAACGTTATAGAGAGAAAAGATTCAACGTTATAGAGAGAAAAGATTCGACGTTATAGAGAGAAAAGATTCGACGTTATAGAGAGAAAAGATTCGACGTTATAGAGAGAAAAGATTTGACGTTATAGAGAGAAAAGATTTGACGTTATAGAGAGAAAAGATTTGACGTTATAGAGAGAAAAGATTTGACGTTATAGAGAGAAAAGATTTGACGTTATAGAGAGAAAAGATTTGACGTTATAGAGAGAAAAGATTCAACGTTATAGAGAGAAAAGATTTATCGTTATAGAGAGAAAAGATTCGACATTATAGAGAGAAAACATCGCTGCCGGAATTGGGTAGGGGAAGTAAAAGAAACATAATAATGATAATGAATGTTATTCGCTGATTGTAACCAAAGAGGAGGAGCAGTAAAATAGCTAGAACTAACTTGACATTTCAACAATGAACGACGAAGATTCGAAAAACATACAAATGTTGAATCTGTCATTGAAGGCTTATGGTGTCTGTCGAAAGTTCTAAAAAAGATTTGACAAGCAGCTAAACTGTACGACGCCGCAATCGTACATTCCCGGTCAAATGCTCCGCCCATAGGCTATAGAAGAATTTGAATGTTGGTTGGCTAGTAATAATAATTTATAATAATAATTATTACTAGTGTCATACAACATTAGAATTCTACTAGAGGCTTGTAGGCGGAACATTTGACCGGAAATGTACGATTGCGGAGTCGTACAGTTTAGCTGCTTCTTCGAATCTTTTTAGAACATTCGACAAACACCATAAGCCTCCAATGACAGATTTGACCTCAATTAATTCAGGTTTTCGGGCGAATGCATTTTTTTATAGGGGAAAAAAATAAATAAAAATGAATTTCGGGAGTAACTAAATACATTTATTTTTCGGACGAAAACAAAATTCCAAAAAAAAATATTTCAGTGTGCACGTGTCTAATTGCACATTTATTGTTGTGTTTTGCACATTTGTTGCACTTCATTGTATATTTGCACAGCTGCTAAAATTTGCACATTTGTTTGCACTATTATTAATATTGGATATTAGGTACTGTACTTGCAGTTACTTATTTGATGAATTATGTTAGTTTTTAGTTCTCATAAGGATTAGTTAGCGCCACATTCCTATTATTTTTCATTTATGATTAGTGTGTGAACTGGTATTGAACTCTCCTTATTGAGCGGTGGCCTCAAAACTGCGGCCAGAGGACCTCAACGAAAAGAAACGTAACAAATTAATAATAATAAATAACAATAATAATGAAAACTTTTTATTATTATTAATTCATTACATTCCAGTCGTTTAGATGCGGCATACGTTATTTCGAATAATATCAGAATATCGGATAAATTTGTATTCGTTATGTTTACCAACAGCCAAATTTGAAAGGAAATTCCAATACCTATAATTTAACAGTTATTTACTGTTAGTTAGTTTTTATTTCAGATTTTCAAATTCCAAATGTCAGAATTTATGAATTCAAATTCCGAAAAAATTCATTAAAACGGGTTGTCATTAATTCGTTAATTTTGTTCATTTTGGATATTTCCGAATGAATGAATTTGTCGAAATTTGTTATTAGTTAGCAAGTTATTATTTAGAATTTTCAGATTTTCTTACTCATTTTAGGATTTTCAAATGTTCGAATTTTCAAATGTTCGAATTTTCGAATTTTCAAATGTTCGATTTTTTTTAGTTTTTAAATGTTTGAATTTTTGAATTTTCAAATGTTCGAATTTTTGAATTTTCAAATGTTCGAATTTTTGAATTTTCAAATGTTCGAATTTTTGAATTTTCAAATAGATTGCCTTTCACCCTTGTGGTTTGCACATTGGTATCCCCTTTTACTCATCTGCTGACCACCAATTTGCTTCTGTAGCTTCATTGGTCAACATAATTGAGAGGCGAGAGCTACACAAGGGCAATCTATTGATTTGTGCCCCCAACAAACAGTGTCGTGATGAAACCCAATTTCTGGGTCGGATGAATTAGGTGTGTGCAGGACACAGAGGATGTGGGTGGAGGTGACTCTTGCATGTAATGTGTGTGTTTTTTCTTTACATATAAATAGCATGACAATGTAGGGCCATTATAATTCTGAATAGGGCCCATTGTGTGAGTGTGGGTTAATGCACATTACAAGCCCGAGCACAGAGGATGAGTGCTGATGAGGACCACAGGGGGCTAAGGAGCTGCCTGGCAAGGTCTACATTACACCTTCAATAGCGCATAGCTCCCAACTGTCCCTGATTTGGAGCAATGTCCCTCTGTCCCTCCATTCCCCCTCATGTGTCCCTCATTTTGCTCTGATCTATATAGTTGTATATAAAATGCACTTTTTATTTATTAAAAAGTGTTCCCCAGCGCTAAACCTTTCATCCGATTTCTAAATTGCTTCATTTGTAAATTCCAAAACCCAATATAAAGGAATAGTAGTGGTAAAAAAAGCACTTGTGGGTTTAACCAATCTTGTTTTTTGTAAAATTCTCCTTTAACCACTTTAGCCCCGGACCATTTTGCTGGTCAAAGGCCAGGCCACTTTTTGCGATTTGGCACTGCGCCCTTTTTAACTAACAATTGCGCGGTCATGCGACGTAATTATCAAACAAAATTGACGTCCTTTTTTCCCCACAAATAGAGCTTTCTTTTGGTGGTATTTGATCACCCTGCGGTTTTTATTTTTTGCGCTATTAACAAAAATATAGCGACAATTTTGAAAAAAATTCAATATTTATTACTTTTTGCTATAATATGCCCAAAAAAATTATAAAAATAAACTTTTTAGGCCGATACGTATTCTTTTACATATTTCTGGTAAAAAAATCGCAATAAGCGTTTATTGATTAATTTGCGCAAAAGGTATAGAGTCTACAAAATAGGGGATAGTTTTATGGCATTTTTATTAATCATTTTTTTACTAGTAATGGCGGCGATCAGCGTTTTTTTTTTTTGTGACTGACATTATGGCGGACACATCGGACACTTTTGACACATTTTTGTGACCATTGTCATTTTAACAGCGATCAGTGCTATAAATATGCACTGATTACTGCATAAATGACACTGGAAATGAAGGGGTTAACCAATAGGTGGCGCTGTAGGGGTTAAGTGTGTCCTAGGGAGTGCTTCTAACTGTAGGGGGGATGGGCTGTGTGTGACAAAATAGTGATCACCGCTTCCGATTACAGGAAGCTGTGATCACTGTCATTGTTACTAGGCAGAGCGGGGAGATGCTTGTTTACATCAGCATCTTTCCATTCTTCCTCACTGTGAGACGATCGCGGGTATCCACGTGGCAATCGAGTCCACGGGACTCACGGTTGGGCTCGCGGCGGGCGCGTGTCCACAACGCCGCTTCCTTAAAGGGGACGTACAGGTATGTCCGTTTGCCCAGGAGTGCCATTCTGTCTACGTATAAGTGCGTGCAGTGGCCGGAAAGCAGTTAAAGGGGTGTGGCAAGTAGGGTGATCACATTTCTAAACTACCATTTAGGGACACCATCCCTTCCGAAAAAATCAACTTGTGCTGTAACAAATCACAGCACAGTGATTGGACACAAGAGGCGGGATTTATGATTTCTCCAATCACAAGCAGGGGGCTCCTCTAGGCATTCCCAGCCAGGACAAGTACTGTCAGTGAGTAAAACGGTGATGTAGCTGCCTTTTTTGGGGGCATCAGATTGGCCCAGGGGGTGGCTGTGGGTAGCTGTGTCAGTTTCATTCTGGGACACTGTATTGTCCTGGAATGAATGTGCCCGGGACAGACCTGCAAAATGCAGGACTGTACCGGGCAATCCGGGATATGTGGTCACCCTAGTGGCAATGGGTGTGTCCTATGCCTACATACTTTTGCTTATAGGTGCCCCTCATTCCCATCTCAAAAAGTTGGAAGGTATGATAGCGGGTGAGGATGTTTTTGCCCTTCTGTCTGAAAATCTGTGCTAGGTTTGTCTTGGATCTGGTCTTTGTAAGACAAAAATATTTCACCTACCAACCTAAATAAAGTCCTGATAGGAACCTTATTTTTCCTGCTGCCTAAAGTAGATGTACACCATACATTGGTTACATTACTTTTCTAAAGCACTGGGTATTACAAACCTATCATCTTACTTGTTTTCAAGTAAGCCTCTTTACAGCCACTTCCCGTCAATGTGCAGTTTGTGGCATTTCTCAAAAGCATGTTTCTTGGTGGTGACAAGGGAAGAGCTTTGGTCTTTGTTCTAATATGGCCATGTGACCATATTGGGTCAATGATGTAATGAGCATTCCTTCCCCCCTGCTGTATGAGAAGCCATGGCCGTATTAGATCATGGACATCTCAGCTGCCCACAGCTCATTGGACTGGCACTGACAGCTGCCTTCCTTGGTTTTGTCCACCCCAGGTTCCAACTGAACCCAAGCTTCTCCATAATGGTGGGTCATGCTTGTGTTAGACATGTGCACTGCTGAAAAATTTGTTGGATTTGGTTTCATTTGTTTGTTTTTGTTTGTTTTTTCGTTTTTTAATGTTATTCGTTATGATCGCAATTCGTAAATTTGAATATTTCAAAAATTCGAACATTAGAAAATCCAAAAATACCGTATATACTCGAGTATAAGCCGAGTTTTTCAGCACATTTTTTTGTGCTGAAAATGCCCCCCTCGGCTTATAGTCGAGTCACCTTTTTGCGCCTGATCTCCCAGACTTTGGGCACCCAGTACCGGCACACATGTAGCCCCACTCTTCCTCTACAAGTGTGCAAAGTTTGTTGCCTGGGGGACCTACGGCCAGGGAGCACCGATTTTTCAAAGCCAGGCACCCCTTCCATAGATTCCCATGTTAAACGCCAGTCTAGTCATGGGAGGAAAGCGGAGTACCCAGAGGAAACGCCAGGCAGATGGTGTCGTGGTTGGGATTTGAACCAGCGACCCTATTGCTGCTAGGTGAAAGTGCTAACCAGGTGTGAACAGGGAGCAGGTGTGTTATATTTGGTGTTATCGCTCTCACTCCCTAATACTGGTCACTGGAAGTTCAGCATGGCACCTCATGGCAAAAAACTCTCTAAGGATTTGAAAAAAAGAATTGTTGCTCTACATAAAGATGGCCTAGGCTATAAGAAGATTGCCAAGACCCTGAAACTAAGCTGCAGCACCGTGGCCAAGACCATACAGTGGTTTAACAGGACAGGTTCCACTCAGAACAGACCTTCCCATGGTCATCCAAAGAAGTTGAGGTCACGTCCTCAGCGTCATATGCAGAGGTTGTCTTTGGGAAATAGACATATGAGTGCTGCCAGCATTGCTGCAGAGGTTGAAGGGTGGGAGGTCAGCCTGTCAGTGCCCTGACCATACGCTGCACACCGCATCAAATTCAAGGAAGCCTCTTCTAAAGATGATGCACAAGAAAGCCCGCAAACAGTTTTCTGAAGACAAACAGACTAAGGACATGGATTACTGGAACCATGTCCTGTGATCTGATAAGACCAAAATAATCTTATTTGGTTCAGATGGTGTCAGGCATGTGTGGCGGCAACCAGGTGAGGAGGACAAAGACAAGTGTGTCTTGCCTACAGTCAAGCATGGTGCTAGAAGTGTCATGGTCTGGGGCTGTATAAGTGCTGCCGGTACTGGGGAGCTACAGATCATTGAGGGAACCATGAATGCCAACATGTACTGTGACATACTGAAGAAGAGCATGATACCCTCCCTTCAGAGACTGGACCGCAGGGCAGTATTCCAACATGATAACGACCCCAAACACACCTTCAAGACAACCACTGCCTTGCTAAAGGATCTCAGGGTAAAAGTGATGGACTGGCCAATCATGTCTCCAGGCCTAAACCCTATTGAGTATCTGTGGGGGATCGAAAGTTGGAGGAGCACAAGGTCTCTAACATCCACCAGCTCTGTGATGTCGTCATGGAGGAGGGGAAGAGGACTCCAGTGGCAACCTGTGAAGCTCTGGTGAACTCCATGCCCAAGAGGGTTAAGGCAGTGCTGGAAAATAATGGAGGCCACACAAAGTATTGACACTTTGGGCCCAATTTAGACATTTTCACTTAGGGGTTTACTCGCTTTTGTTACCAGCAGTTTAGACATTGTAGAAAAGTGTCATTTCTTCAGTGTTGTCACATGAAAAGATAGAAGGAAATATTTACAAGAATGTGAGATACTGTAGATGTGTAAAGTCTGAACCCATCCAAACGTTATCTTTTGTTAGAACCCTGATGAAGGGTTGTTGCCCTCCTGAAACGTGTTGGTTGTTTTTATAACTTTTTACCAACAATTGAGATTAGCTTGGACTCTTTTTTATCCAATTTTGGTCTGGTACTCCAATTATTATTTCTGTGGTTTAAAGAGAAATAAAAAAAACATCTATGTCTCTCTACAATTTGATGGGACCACCTTCAGTGATGGTGTTTCGGAGTATATTGATCTGCTGAGTATTAAACTTCCTGGAATACATGCACTAAATTGTCAAAAGTATTGGGACGCCTGCCTTTACACACACATGAAGTTTAATGGCATCCCAGTTTTAGGGCTAGATTCAGGATGGAGAGCGGATCTTTGTGCGTGCGTAACGTATGTCATTTACGTTACGCCGCCGCAACTTTTCCAGGCAAGTGCTTTATTCACAAAGCACTTGCCTGTAAAGTTGCGGTGTCGTAATTCAAATTGGGCAGGTAGGGGGCGTGTAGTATTTAAATTAAGCGCGATCCCGCGCCGAACGTACTGCACATGCGCCGGCCGTGAATGTATCCCAGTGCGCATGCTCCAAATCACGTCGCAATAAGTCAATGAAAACTAAGTGAACGTCGCTTACGCAAAGCCCTATTCGCGAACATTTTACGCAAATGACGGAAAATTATACGCCGGCCCGCCGTCCATACTTAACATTACATACGCCTCATATAGCAGGGGTTACTTTACGCCGGACTTACGCAAACGGCGTAAAAAAATACGATGGGCCGCAACTATGTTCGTGAATCGGCCTATCAAGCTCATTAGCATATTCAACGCGTAAATCGACGGGAACGCCACCTAGCGGCCAGCGTAAATATGCAGCTTAGATACGACGGTGTAAGTGACTTACGCCAGTCGGATCTAAAGCAAATCTATGCGTAACTGATTCTATGAATCAGGCGCATAGATAGGACGCCACAGACGCAGAGATACGACGGCGTATCTGGAGATACGCCGTCGTATCTCCTTTCTGAATCTGGCCCTTAGTCTGTAGGGTCCAATATTGGGTTGGCCCCGCCCTTTGCGGCTATAACAGCTTCAACTCTTCTGGGAAGGCCGTCCACAAGGTTTAGGAGTGTGTCTATGGGAATGTTTGACCATTCTTCCAGAAGCGCATTTGTGAGGTCAGGCACTGATGTTGGACGAGGAGGCCTGGCTCGCAGTCTCCACTCCAATTCATCCCAAAGGTCAAGTTCCTTAACCCCAAACATCCATGTCTTTATGGACCAAGCTGATTGGTTGAATACCATACCATGTGCAGCTGCTCCAGATTCTGAGTGCTCCAGTTTTAGTAAATCCTCCCCTATCTCTCTTAATATGCTATCCACGAATTTAAAATTCATTTTTTTAAATATCAGTTCCTAACGCAGCCGGCATTGGCAAGCACTGATTTGTTTATCATTTTTAATTCATTAATTAGCTCATTCATTTATATGTATTTCTGCCATGCTGACTGCTGCGTGGGGAATATCCATTGGTCTGAGGGATTGCCAGGGATATTGGATGACAGAGGACATTTAATAAATGACCATAATTAGTCCTTATGGTTTAAATATAGATCTTTAATAAATGCTTTTCGTAGATCACATCTGCTCCGCAAAACAGAATTTCTGGTCGATTTATTTTGTTACAAGTTTACAATCCTCTTCATATCACTATATTATTATTAAGATAATGAATTGGATACAATTTTAAGGAGATATTAGTTATATATTCACTGAATACCAAATGATGGTAAAATCATTCATAGACTGTACAATGTGAATGTCACCAAACAACGTCCCTATCATCTTCTAGACTCATTGGCCCAGATTCACAGAGCGATTACGCCTGCGCAACTGCTGTTGCGCGTGCGTAAGTCTAAATGTGCGCGTGCGTATAGTTGGACGCGATTCACAAAACAATATACGCCAGAAATCTACGTTTTTTGGTCCGGCGTAATTGAATTAGACATTCGCTTCCCTTCGTGCAAAACTGCGCTAGACACACCATTGATTTGCTAGTCAAATATGCTAATGAGGGAGTTACGGGGATCCACAAAAAAACGCAGTTGCTGCGCAGGCTACGCGATGTGCGCAACAGCAAAATGTTCTGTCTAAAGTTAGAGGACCTAAAAGCTGGTCTAAATTTTGAAAAAAAGTCTAATTGTCAGATAAAGCAACACTGTTAGTGAGGAGTTCAGCAGTCACACGTGTTGCCCAACAATCTGTATGCCAACATGCCAGGGGCATCGTCGCGCATAGCTATACTACTGACTTTAGATGAACAAAGAAGGAGGAGGGCACGGAGGATGGCACTAAGGAGGGCACGGGAGATGTTTTTTTTAATTTTTTCATTTGCTTATATAAAATTTACAATTTAAATTAATCTAATACAATATTCTTATCTGATACAAGCCCCTCACTCTTCACTTGATATATCACACACGCATAGACATCTATGGCATGAGTGATTCTGAGGTGTCTCGCATCTTCAGATTCACCCCTCATGCCATCATGGAATTACCACAACCCTGCAGGAGGACATCACCAGCCCAACACATGGCACCACCCATGACACCCATGACAGCTACATATACAATCAGAGCCCCATCCCCACAGATTTCCAACAGAACATGTATGGGGACAGCTGGCTGGTTGGTGAGTGACATGGGTGGCAGGCATGACTATCCCCTCCCGTGATGCACACCTCACAAGTGGCACATGCATGACTAACATCCTCCTGTCTTTTCCCTTCAAGGTGACTCTGCATATGCACTGGTACCCCATCTCATGACCCCATCTCATGCCAGCTCACATTATGCATCTTTGCACGTTAAACACACACATTAATCATGGCACAATGAGAATGCATGCATGCACACCACTGTGGTCCCTAGCACACACACCCCACATCCTCATCACATTGGATTGGCACCAGTCCACCATGCAGGACTTGTGAGCTGCAACGCCATGCCACGGCTCCAATTATGTCACTGTACATTCATACACCATTCACACAGACCTGGCGATCACTTCTCCACCACAAATGAGGGTGACACCCCTTTTCCCGCAGGAATATCACCCCCACATTCCAAAATCATACACAAACAGAACCAAAAAAAATAAATAAATGACGAGCAAAAATAAAAAATGCCCAGCAAAAATATAATTTAAACAAAATAACAACAAAGACATAAAAGACAAAAATCACTCTGCAAAACAGTCCCCAAATATCTCAAAGACACGTCACAAACAAACAAAAGCACCTTGCTGTATAGGGAGGGATACAAAGGGATGTACTTTTGCAAAGGAAGTGCATTTGTGTCTGTCTATTTATGCTGTCTGCGTAGTTCATAAAGTTGCCCTAGTCCATTTCCAATTTCACTGATTGCGCCGCTCCCGAGTTGTGAGCATGCGCACAACGGAGCTGACATGGTTTCCTTCACGCGCGCATGCGCGAGTCGGCCGGCCCTTCATTTGCATGGGGTCACGGCTCATTTCAATGTAACACGCCCACGTCCTTCCCAATTTGTATTACTCCTCCTTACGCCTCAGGAAAAAACCTTACGTTTGCGCAAGCTCTTGCGTAAAAGCTACGTGAATCGCCGGATTACGCGGCTAGATTGCGCAAGTCTAACGGAAAAGTGGTGCGCTACGCCGGAATGATAATGCGCCGATCTACGTGAATCTGCCCCTCTGTCACTTGTTTTTCTTAGGGAAGCCTCCAATTATCTCACTTTCAGAGAAAAAAAAAAACATTTCTCTAAGGAAACAGCAGATTGTCTCACAGAAAAATAAACTCCTATGGGATCGTAATTATAGTTATTTACAGAATTTAATTTCATTGATAACCTATTATCTCTTTGAAGACCTCTCCCTACATACTCATCAGCACCTAATTGTATTTATGCTTTAGAGTTTCATTCTTGGAATTATTTTATATGTTGCAGGATATAATTCTTCTACCCGGGTTCACGTAGAAATTCTTATCTCCCCTCTACACCAAAGTGGCACCTTGAAAGAGAACTCTTAATACTCCAAAAATGAACAAGAAATAAAAAATGACTTTGTGAGTAAGTTTGTTATTATAGTAAGGCCGCGTACACATGATCGGTTAAATCGATGAGAACGGACTGATGGACCGGTTTCATCGGACCAAACCGATCGTGTGTGGGCCCCATCGGTCAGTTATCCTTCGGTTAAAAAAAAAGGGAACTTGTTTTAAATTTAACCGATGGAAGCCTGACCTATAGGTCAAAACCGATCGTTAGTATGCTCGCCCATCGGTTTAAAATCCACCGATGCTCAGAATCAAGTCGACGCATGCTTGGAAGCATTGAACTTCATTTTTTTCAGCACGTTGTTGTGTTTTACGTCACCGTGTTCTGACACAATCGTTTTTTGGCACATCAGACTATCAGTCAGCTTCACCGGTTAACTGATGAAAACAGTCCATCAGACTGTTCTCATCGGATGGACTGATCGTGTAAGACCTGTAGTATGACAAAGTGAAAAATATGCTAAAACATAGTTTAATTTTATTTTATTTTTTATATAAAAGAAAATACTTTATTATCTTTCTTTCTTTCTAACACATTTGTGGGTGTACTTCTATACATTTTAATATGTGGTCATTTTACTATATGCCTTTTTAAAAGAAAAAACAGTCACAAAATAATGACTATTTTACTACTATTATGATTTTAATTGTATTTATTGTATTTTTATTACTATTACTATTATTACTATTGTGTGTGTGTATAAACAGTGTATGTATGTCTGTGTGTGTGTGTGTGTGTGTGTATATATATATATATATATATATATAATGTGTGTGTGTTTTTTAAATTACACTATTAATATTAGTTTGTTATTGTTGTTATTATTATTAATAATTTTTTTTATTTTTATTATTACTAACGCTGTTGTTGTTGTTAATAATAATATTTAATACTTATTTATATGTTTATAATTTGTGTGTATGTATATATATATAGAGCCTGTATGTGTGTATTATTTTAATTAAACTACTATTATTATTGTTGTTGTTATTATCATTTATATTACTGTATTACTGTGATAACATTTTATGTGTGTGTGTGTGTGTATATATATATATATATATATATATATATATATATATATATATATATATATACACTTTGTCTGTGTGTATTTTTTTAATTACACTATTATAATTAGTGTTTTATTGTTATTAATACTAGCAATAATAATAACAATTTTTATTTTTTATTATTGCTATCACTGTTGTTTATATTATTATTATTATTAAATTTTTATACTTATTTAACACTTATTTATATGTTTATAATTTGTGTGTGTGTGTGTGTGTGTATATATATATATATATATATATATATAAACATACTCACACAAATTATAAACATATAAATAAGTATTAAAATAATAACAGCGATGGCAATAATAAAAAATATAATAATTATTATTATTAATAATAACAATACAATAGTAAGTGTAATTAAAAAAATACACACACACACACACAGACTATACACACATAAAAGTTTATCACAGTGATAACGATAATAACAACAACAATAATAGTAGTAGTTTAATTAAAATAATACACACATACAGGCTATATATTTGTGTGTGTGTATATATATATATATATATATATATATATATATATATATATACATATATATATATGTTGGACTTGTTTCTTTTTTCAACCTCATCTACTATGTAACTATATAATATGTGGGTGTATTTATCATTTTTATTTTGCTTATTTGTGTGTGTATATAGAGAGACACATACGGTAGGTAGTACACCAAGGGGTATAACACCCAAGCTGTTAAAAAATAATAATAACAGTAATAATTATTATTATAAAAATAATAATTAAATTCCACTAAATTTATTGAAATGACTTTCTTTGCAAAGACTGGTAGTAACAAAAAAGTGAAGAACTGACAATATTTGCTTCCTTCACATGTAACATGTATAAATGCTCATCTCTGGTAACCTCACTGTAATGGTACAAGACTCCATCATTCTGGGTTGAATTTTGGCAACACTCTTGAGAGGAGTCTCTGCTATCCTCGGAAGGCTCCTGGTCTTCAGGTTCCTAGGATAAGAGCAGTGAATATTGATTCACGGTATGGAGGGAATATGGTGAACTGTTTAATTACCTGTTGCCTAGAATGGTCCCAACTGTCACCGCTCTCCAGTGACTTATTAGATCACATTTCACTTCAAAGATTTCTAAAGGACAGCATGATGCACTAATAATAATAGGAGCTTTTATCAGGAATTTTGCATTTTATTCTTTTGTAATCCACCCGAAAGAATATGTATAATACTATTTTATCACAACAATTCCTTCTTCTATATTATTGAATTATTTTGATCTAAAAATTACATTTTTTTTTTTTTTGTGAATATCTGTTGTATTTGTCCTTCAGGCTCTTTAATCAATTGTCTAGCACACATTAATTACAAAATAAGGAATTCAGAGCTGCTTGTTCCAAGATTTTTTTCTTCTTCTTTTTTTACTTGCTGTTCTTTAGCATTTTATGTGCATCTTTGTGTTTATACGATGCAACATTTGTGA
The DNA here is from genome assembly GCA_029574335.1 of Rana kukunoris. Classification (NCBI taxonomy): domain Eukaryota; kingdom Metazoa; phylum Chordata; class Amphibia; order Anura; family Ranidae; genus Rana; species Rana kukunoris. Next base: position 721,527,180 of record CM056049.1, on the reverse strand, counting down.
TACGCAAATTACTTTAATCGCTGTATTATATTTCTACTGTTGATGTATGTAAAATCACTTTTCACAAGTAAATTTAAAATGTTGTGGTTACCATTTTATATGTGCTAGTCTGTAACTTTATTCTAATCCTAAATCTGTTACATGTTACTGTTTTTGAAAAAAATTACAGAAATATTTTTCCTCTTATATTGATAGTAATGACTTTCCCATTACCACTTAAGCCCCGAGCCTCTTTTTGAGATTTGTTTACAAGTTAAAAACAATTTTTTTGCTAGAAAATTACTTAAAACCCCCAAACATTATAATTTTTTTTCTAACGCAATAGAAAATAAAATGGCGGTCATTGCAATACTTTTTGTCACACCATATTTGCACAGAGCTCTTACAAGCGTACTTTTTTTGTGGAAAAATACACTTTTTTTAATAAAAAAAATAAGACAACAGTAAAGTTAGCCCAATTTTATTAATTTATTTTTATTGTGAAAGATAATATTACGCCGAAAAAATTGATGCCCAACATGTCACGCTTCAAAATTGCGCTCCGCTCATGGAATGGCGACAAACTTTTACCATTAAAAATCTCCATAGGCGACGTTTAAAAAAAATCTACAGGTTGCATGCTTAGAGATACAGAGGAGGTCTAGGGTTAGAATGATTGTTCTCGCTGTACCGATCGCGACAATATCTCACATGTGTGGTTTAAACACCGTTTTCATATGCAGGCGCTACTCACGTAGCGCTTCTGCATGCAAGCTCGTCGAGACGGGCGCAGTTAAAAAAAAATTTTGTCTAATTTTACCTTTTTTTTTTTTTTTTTTACACTGTTCTTTAAAAAAAAAATCTCACTTTTATTCCTATTGCAAGGAACATAAACATCCCTTGTAATGGAAAAAAGCATGACGGGTCCTCTTAAATATGAGATCTGGGTCAAAAAGACCTCACATCTCATATTTGTACTAAAATGCAATTTAAAAAAATATATTTTGTTATTTTAAAAAAAATGTCCATTTCAGGCCGCGTACACACGATCAAATCTGTCTGCTGGAAACGGTCTGCGCGGAAGTGTTTTACTTCCTGGTGCGGTGACGTGGCAGCGTCAACGTCACCGCCACGTCACCGAGCTGTCTGCCGGCGGGGATTTTGGTTTGATTGTGTGTACACGATCAAACTAATACATCCCCAGCAGACAAATCTGTTCAAATCGGTCTGCCAGACCGATTTGAACAGATGTATTTGGTCGTGTGCGTATTTGGCTTAAAAGCTATGGTATGGAGACGGGTGGGGGCCATCTTCCCCTCACTCGTATACATACCCATCCAGGAAGAGGACTCAATTGCCTCCACCACTACCGACCACTCCGGTAAGCAGCGGAGGGAACAGGAGAGTGGCAGGAGGGGGGCCCTCTACCGCCGCTGATAACGGTGATCTATCGGCTAATGCGCCGCAGAGAGCGCTATTATCGGAAACCGGACCGCCCGCTGAAGAAGAGGATATCTGGGTTTTGGCAGCTAGCTGCTGCCATTGTAGAGATATCCCTCTTCAAAGTGCCAACGTATATATACAGTGGGCCGTCTAAAAGTGGTTAATAGAGGAGTAGATTTGAGGGTCAAAGTAACAATAGAAAGTCATTATTGTAAAATATCTACATTTCACTCATAAAGGTTTTTTGCTTCTTTGACCCACAAAACTATTCCGAGATTTGTTCTTTTTTTTCGATGGCTAACACTATTTTTATTTTTATAAAAAAAAATATATTTATATATTATGTATATGTTTTATATATATGTTTTTCCTAAATATCTTCCTTTACCTTAGTGCAGTCCTCCTTCACTTACCTCATCCTTCCATTTTGCTTTTAGATGTCCTTATTTCTTCTGAGAAATCCTCACTTCCTGTTCTTCTGTCTGGTGTGGTGTGGAAGTCAGGACGCTCTGTACCTTGCAGATAGAGAAAAGAGCTGTGTGTTAGTGGGCGTCCTGACACTCCTGATCGCCCCTCCCCCTCAAGAGGTTTTCGCCACACCAGGGAGAAAGCCTCGCATTACGGTGTGGAGTTACAGACAGAAGAACAGGAAGTGAGGATTTCTCAGAAGAAATAAGGACATTTAAAAGCAAAATCAAAAGGATGAGGTAAGTGAAGGAGGACTGCACTAAGGTAAAGGAAGCTATTTAGGGAAAAATATTTTTTCCTTTACAACCCCTTTAAGAGAGAATCGGGATCTTCACTAGGCAATATTGGATAAAGACAAAAAAATAAATAAGCTTTTAACATTACTTGTTGGATGAAATTTCAAAATACAAATCCATTATTTTCAAAGTCCCAGTCTGTTATACATGTTTTGTATGTAAATACAAATCAATACAATTTATAGATCAACTTCAGAGATTAGTGGAAATATTGTTAATGGTGTTTTTTTTTTTTACATAGTTAATCAGGTTGAATAAAGACCATCTAGTTCAACCAGGGGGGGGGGGGGCATACAATCTCATATACACAATCCTATACCTACAGTTGATCCAGATCCAGTATTTTTAATCCTTCCTTAACACTTTTTTTTTTTTAATCCATTGTAATTAAGAGAGAATTGGGATCTTCCCTAGGCGATATTGGATAAACACCAAAAAAATAAATGAGCTTTTAACATGACTTCCATTTTTTTAAAATTCCCAGTCTGTTATCAATTTTTCGTATGTAAATACAACTCAATAAAATTTATTGATCAACGACAGAGATTATTAGAAATATTGTTTATGGTGTTTTTCTTTTACATAGTTAATCAGGTCTAAATAAAGACCATCTAGTTCTACCGGGGGGGGGGATACAATCTCATATATACAATCCTATACCTACAGTTTATCCAGATCCAGTATTTTTAATCCACTTTTTTTTAATCCATTGTAATTAAAAGAGAATTGGGATCTTCCCTAGGCGATATTGGATAAAAAATAAATAAAAAATTTACTTTTAACATTACTTGTTGGATGAAATTTCAAAAGACAAATCCATTATTGTCCCAGACTTTTGTATTTATATACGAAAAAATTGATAACTCAATATAATAATCGACTTTAGAGATTAGTAGAAATATTGTTCATGGTGTTTTATTTTTATTTTATTTAAACAGAAGCAACAAAGTAAAACAATTTTTGTGATCATTATGAATTTTACGCTTTTGATTAAAACCACGAAAGGGTCTTTAAAAGTCCAAGACGTGTCCCACTTACTAGAAGGTTCAAAGACTCTTCTTTACAAAGCAAAGAAAGACCACCGAAATGTATAGTTTTACTTTCACTTTGTAGTACACATGTTTATATAATAACAGAATAAATTGTAATTTCAAAGAGTACTTTTTTAGCGGCAAACCATAAAGCATAGACTTGTAAGTTACATTAGTCATATATATATATATATATATATATATATATATATATATATATATATATATATTAGTGGCTCAGGGCGTGTGTCTGATTACCAGGCTAGGAAGGGTTACGGCAGTGTTGGGTATCATAGCCCATTACGGGTTGGCATTACCCCTCCTGGCTCTTTCTTCCTTCTATATTGTTATGGTGTTAGTGGAAGAGATATGACAATGAAACCTTTAATGTCAAATGAATTAGCAGTTATAAGCCCGCTTGCCATTGATGTGGCATTAGGACATTCATGATGGGACATAATCTGCGGCGCTCCGTTTAATTATCTTTTCTCCCTTTCTCTGGCTCTTCTACTCTCTCTCTTCTTGCTGCTTTGTCCCCTCTTAATTGGGATGTTAATGAGTTAGAGATTTCTCTTGGTCGGTTCCCAGACACTCCTGCCCTGGGGGTAGGCATCCACAAAGGGATCACAAGTTGGGGGCAGCGAGGCAGGCTGATCACATCAGAGATGGTTATGCCGCTTCTCTTGGGGGCGCAGCTTGATCGTACAAAATATGCCCTCCTAATTGTTGGCTGAAAGCAGGAATTTGTCTTGTACAAGTATTTCGTGCCCACATGCTGCAAAGAAGCCCTTTTTTTTAATAAAGATACCCCATACACAGGAGATGACAGTTGCCCGGCCCTGCCATTTTTCAGACAAAAGGTCCTATGAAGAACGGGAGGGACACGTTCGGAAAAAAAAATTTGGACCATGGCTCACAGCCAAACTGGATTATTGTCTTTTGAAAATGATAAGCTTTGAAATCTAGGTGACAATCCTCATCTATGATCTTTACTAATTAAGCCAGCCAATCCTCTCGGCTACAGTAGGCTACGGATAGGACAAAATTGTTTCCTCTGTTTTGAACCAAAGGGGTTGATTTACTACACACCGGAGAGCGCAAGATCTGGTGTAGCTGTGTATGGTAGCCAATCAACTTCTAACTTCAGCTTGTTTAATCACTTGCCGACCAGCCACCGCAGTTATACGGCGGCAGGTCGGCTCGGCTGCGCAAAATCACGTAGGTATATGTAATTTCGCATTAGGCGCTTGCCCATGGTGCCGACGCGCATGCCCAGCGGGCGCGATCACCGCCGGGCACCCACCATCACTCGTTACAGAGCGAGAATTGGGAGCTGTGTGTGTAAACACACAGCTCCCGGTCCAGTCAGGGGGAGAAATTACTGTTCGTCTGTTCATACAATGTATGAACAGCGATCTGTCATTTCCCCAAGTCAGTCCCACCCCCCTTCAGTTAGAACACACCTAGGGAACATAATTAACCCCTTTCTCGCCCCCTAGTGTTAACCCCTTCCCTGCCAGTGGCATTTTTATAGTAATCAATGCATTTTTATAGCACTGACCGCTATAAAAATGCCAATGGTCCCAAAAATGTGTCAAAAGGGTCTGCCAGTACCGATAAAAATCGCTGATCGCCGCCATTACTAGGGAAAAAAAATATTAATAAAAATGCCATAAAACTATTATCTATTTTGTAGACGCTATGGCCCAGATTCAGAAAGCAATTACGCCTGTCTAACTGGTGTTAGACAGGAGTAATTTCAAATTTTGCGCGCCGTATCACTAGTTTGAATCCTCAAACCATGATACGGCGGCTTCGGGCTTCGATCCGAGAGGCTTACGTCTTCGTAAGCCTTCGGATCTACGCTGCGATATATTTGCGGCCGCTGGGAGGAGTTCGCGTCGTTTTCATGCGTCGGGATATGCAAATGTGTTTTTACGGCGATCCACGAAGATACGAGTGGTCTTCGCAATCGCTTTCGTCTATTTTTTTTTACGTACTGTTAGACCAGCTTTTTGCTGGTCTAACGGTACGTAGCCCATGTTAAGTATGGCCGTCGTTCCCGCGTCGAATTTCTTTTTTTTTTTTTTTTTTACGTAACTCGTTCGGGACTAGGATTGTCCGTAAACGACGCTACTCAAACAACGAATGACGTAACGACGTGTTTTCGCGCAATGCACGGCGGGAAATTTGCGAACGGAGCATGCGCAGTTCGATCGCCGCGGGAACGCGCCTATTTTAAATGCTTCACGCCCCCTACTCGCGCAGATGGATTGCGACGGGAGAAATACACTACGCCGCCGCCGTTTACTGGACAAAATCTACCTGGATTCCACGTAGAGCCAGGTAAAAAACGGCAGCTTAGTGTATTTCTGATACTCTACGATAGTCTAATTCTATCTGAATCTGGGCCTATAACTTTTGCGCAAAACCAATCAATAAACACTTTTTTTATGAAAAATAGGTAGAAGAATATGTATCGGCCTAAACTGAGGAAAAAAATTTGTTTTTATATATTTTTGGGGATATTTATTATAGCAAAAAGTAGAAAACTTTTTGTTTATAGTGCAAAAAATAAAAACCGCAGAGGTGATCAAATACCACCAAAAGAAAGCTCTATTTGTGGTTAAAAAAGGACATCAATTTTGTTTGGGAGCCACGTCGCAGGACTGCGCAATTGTCAGTTAAAGCGACATAGTGCCGAATCTTAATAGTGGCCCGGCCATTGACCAGCAAAATGGTCCGGGGCTGAAGTGGTTAATAAAAGTGGTTGTAAACCCTTTTACCTACATGTAGGCCTAGATTAGGCTTACCTGTAGGTGCTCGAAATATCTCCTAAACCTCCACGGTTTAGGAGATATTTACATTAATGTCGGGCGCCAATGTCTACGGCGCATTTGCCATAGAGAACGGCGCAGGCGCACTTTAGAAACGGTGATTGTGCCGTTCCTAAAGGAGGCCGTTCCGTGACTGGCGCCAATCACAGTGCCGGAGCCGCGATACCCAGAAGTAACTCTGGGACGACATGTCGGCGGCCAGAGGGGGGAGACGTGGACCGCTGCAGGGGCTTCGATCTGAGGTAAGTAATATGCCTTTGTCTTGCAGGGGTTTTTTTTTGTGTTTTTTTTTTCTAGGGCCAGTTCATGCCAGATGCAGTTCTGTGCAGTTCCATTTTTTTCTCCACCGATACAGTCAGTTTTGGTCAGTTTCTGCCCAGAAACTGACTGGAAACTGACTGCATGGTGTGAACTAGAGCCATTGGAATACATAGAAAACACTGTGCATGCATTTTTAGTGCAGAAAAAAAGAACACGGAACTGAACGGAACTGCGTCTGGTGTGAACTAGCACTAACAAGGGTTTACTTGCTCTTTAAAGCGGAGGTTCACCCAAAAATCAACTCTCTGACATTAGATCCAGCATACTGCTAACATCTGCAGTATGCTGTTTCTAAAAACAAAAAAAATTGTACTTATCGTTTTATGAGCCGTTGTTATCCGGCTCCGAGCGGGGAATCCTGCGGGGAATGGACGTTCCTAAGCCAAGAGGAGTCGATTGACGGACTGCTAAGGCGAGTCACGCCTTCCGAAAATACCCAAGAGTCACTTCGGGTATTTTCGAAAGGCGTGACACGCCCCAGCAGCCCGTCAATCAACTCCTCTTGGCTTAGGAACGCCCATTTCCCGCAGGATTCCCCGCTCGGAGCCGGATAACAACGGCTCATAAAATGATAAGTTCAAAAAAAAATTAAAACCCCCCAGCATACTGCAGATGTTAGCAGTATGCTGGATCTAATGTCAGAAAGTTGATTTTTGGGTGAACCTCCGCTTTAAGGCCGGGTTCATACCAGTGCGAATTGGTTGCGGCCTTTAACCGCATCCAATTTGCATAACATTATAAAATACATTGATTTCAATGAGGCTGGTTCACATATGTGCGATGCATTCGCACTGCGCATTGCCGATAAAAACGTGTGACTTTTCTAGTTATTGCGGTGCGGCTCAGGTGCGAATTCAGGCCCATTATCTTCTATGGGCACGCATCTGATTTGCAGATGTGTTCATTTCTTTTCAGGATTTCTCTCATTCACCTCAATACACTTCCCCCCTCCCCCTCTCCCAGGTCTCCAAATTCGCAGCTAAAACGGAGCTGATCTGGTGAACAGTTCTCTTATCTCTATCAGTCTGGTCAGTTTCCGGTCAGTTTCTGCACCGGAAACTGACTGCATTGGTGTAAACTAGAGCCATGGGAATGCATGGAAAACACTATGCATGCGTTTTTAGTGCAGGCAAAAAGCACACGGAACTGCATCTGCTGTGAACTAGCACTTGCTATATACCGGAGAGTTAAAATCTGGTGTAGGTGTGTATGGTAGCCAATCAACTTCTAACTTCAGCTTGTTCAATTAAAGTGGATGTAAACCCTCCATACACCCTGTGAAGTGAACAGCCTCAGATGATACACTAAGGCCGCGTACAGACGAGGAGACATGTCCGCTGAAACATGTCCGACGAGCCGTTTCCAGCGGACATGTCTCCTCGGATATTTGGTCTGATGGCGTGTACACACCATCGGACCAAAATCCCCTCGGACGGATAACGCGGTGACATGGCGGTGACGTTGACACCGCCACGTCACCAATCCAGGAAGTCAAATACTTCCACTCTTGCGTCGAATCCATTCAACGCATGCGGGAGATTTATGTCCGCTGGTTAGGCGTACTAACCAGCGGACATGTCCGACAGACGGGTTTCCAGCGGTCAAATTTCAAAGCATGCTTTGAAATTTGTCCGCTGGAAAAACCAGTCCGCTAGATCGTACAGACGATCAGATATGTCCGATGAAACTGGTCGGCGGACCAGTTTCAGCGGACATGTTCGATCGTGTGTACACGGCCTGAGATGAACCAAATCTCCCTACATAGGTTTTACATGTATATCTGCTGTCTTCACATTTAGAAAGTTCAGATCGTGTTAGGAGATTTTCTCTTCCTGGTTAACACAGAGTGTGAAGGGGAGCTGTGGTGGCTCAACGTGATTGGCACTGTGAATTGAGTTTGGTGGTCTCAGCCCAGCTCCCGGTGGGTGTGCTATGCAAGGTACGCCTGTGCTTAGTACGCCCCCCCCCCCCACAAAAACCACCACACTACCACGCACTTTGGCCATGCGGTCTCCTAAAATAAAGAGAGGCGAAGGACCTACGGGGCTGGCTGGGTGGGCTAGGCCCCCTCACTCCCTCATAAGGGGAGTCCCTCTGCCCCGTTGGGGTCTCGTTGGGCCCCAGTTGGGCTCCCAAGTGGAGCAGGTAGGGCGGGGTGTGTGGGAGGCCCCCCTCACACCCGCCATTGCCACCGGGGGCATGGAGAAGGATGGCGATTGCCTCCAGGGGGAGGGTCTGCCTACATTTGGTAAAGAGTGACAGGCAGTGAAGACACATAATTAGGTATAAGCAACATTTTTAACTTTCAGGGCCTAAAGTAATGCCTGATATACAAGCCTCTTCATTAGTGGATTTTTGTCCAAAAGACGTTGGCCGTGAACTTGTTCTGCTTACAGACAGCAGAACTTTTTCATCCAACATTCACAAAACTACCTTTTTTTCAGCTCTTTACCCCCACCCTTTGGGCAACCTCTGCTAATGTTATCTGATGGGTAGCATTGGTTCGGAGAATGCGTGTTTGTACTTTGGATTTTAGTCTAACAGACTTGTGTACACACGATCGGATAATCCAATCTTGGGCCAGATTTAGATAGCTTTTATGGCGGTGTATCTCCAGATACATCGTTTTTTTACATTTGCGCCAGCGCATCCTTACGCCGATTCCAAAAGGCATTTACGCCTAAATTTCTTCTTGATCCGACGTAAGTCTTACGAACGCTGTCGGATCTTAGGTGTATATTTATGCTGTCCGCTAGGTGGCGCTTCCGTCGATTTACGCGTCGAATATGTAAATTAGGGAGATACGCCAATTCACGAATGTACTTGCGGCCGGGCGTCGTATTTTACGCCGTTTGCGTAAGCGTTAGTCCGGCGTAAAGTTACCCCTGCTATATGAGGCGCAGCCAATGTTAAGTATGGATGTCGGGACAGCGTCAAATTTTACGTTGTGTACGTCGTTTGCGTAAATCGTCCGGGAATGGGGCTGGGCGTAAATTACGTTCTCGTTGTTTACATTGACTACTTGCAAAGTGATTTCACGCATGCGCACTGGGATACGTCCACGGATAGCGCATGTGGCGTTCAAAAAAAAGTAAATTACGTGGGGTCATTTATTTACATGGATCACGCCCCCTACTTTTTGAATTAGGCGCCCTTACGCCGGGCAATTTACGCTACGCCGCCGCAATTTACGGAGCAAGTGCTTTCTGAATAAGGCACTTGCCTGTAAAAGTTGCGGAGGCGTAGCGTAAATAGCATACGCTACGCCGCCGGAAAGATACACAATCTGGCCCCTTGTGTATCGTTTTATTGTATTTGTGATGTTTTTTTTTTTTTTTGATACTATGTTAATCAATTTAGCCAATTTTTTGATATATTGATTCTTTTTTAATTTATCTACTTACCTTGTACCGGAAAAGTCCACTTGTCCATTTCTTCCTCTTTGGTGTCTTTTGGGTCTTGGGGTACCCTTAGTCCTATCTCTCTTCAATTAAGTTTTGGATGATGGTACTATCACTAACGTTATGATGTATTTTTTATCTAAGAGGCAAACGATTAATTCATAAGCTCATTTGTTGTCGGACAATTTGAGAGCATGAGAATCCAACATTTGTTGACGAAAATTTCGACAACAGTTGTCTGATGGAGCATACAGACGGTCGGATTATCTGACAAAACACATCATCGAACAATTTTTGGAATATCCGATGTGTGTATGGGACTTATGTGTGCAGGTCAGTGGCCTGTATCCTTGTTTGGGTCCATGGGTCCTGAAAGAAGATACCTCGGCTATCCCTCCTTCAGTCTATCATGAATGCTGCAGCCAGACTTATCCCCCTTACCAACCGTTTAGTGTCTGCCACCCCGCCCCCCTGTAAATCCCTCTACTGGCTACCGCTCACCCAACGAATTGAATTCAAAATACTAACAACATACAAAGCCGTCCACAACTTGGCCCCAAGCTACATTGCTAACCTAGTCTCACAATACCAACCTAATTGTTCTCTTTCTTCCTCCCAAGACCTGCTCTCTAGTTCTCTTGTCACCTCCTCCCATGTTGTTGGCTGAAAGCAGGAATTTGTCTTGTACAAGTTTTCGGTGCCTTCATGCTGCAAAGAAGCCCCTTTCAATGATATCCCAATACACATGACATGACAGTTGCCCGGCACTGCCAATTTTCAGACAAAGGGTCTTGGAGGGCTGCATTTGAAAAATTTGGACTATAGACCTCAGCCAAACTGGATTATTGTCTTTTAAAAATGATAAGCTTTGAAATCTAGGTGACAATCCTCATCTATGATCTTTACTAATTAAACAAGCCAATCCTCTCGGCTACAGTAGGTTACGAATAGGCCAAAAGTGTTTCCTCTGTTGAATCTGTTTTAAACCAAAAAAGTTGGTTTACTAAAACTGGAGAGTGCAAAATCTGGTGCAGCTGTACATAATGTAGCTTCTAACTTTAGCTGGTTCAATTAACCACTTAAAGCAGGGGTGTCCACATTTTTTTCAAAGAGAGACAGATTGGATGAAGTTAACATGTGTGAGGGCCGACTATTTTGCCTGACATTCTTTGAATCATTAAAATTTGGTCTAAGGCCCCATACACACGATCGGACATATCCGATGAAAACGGTCCGCGGACCATTTCCATCGGATATGTCCGATCGGGAGTTTGATCCGATGGCGTGTACACACCATCGGATCAAATTCCCCGCCGCCGGACGGCGCGGTGACGCGGCGGTGACGTTGACGCCGCCGCGTCACCGCCACGTCACCGCACCGGGAAGTAAAACACTTCCGCGCATGCGCTGAATACATTCGGCGGCGGTGGGGGACGACATGTCTGCTGGTAAGTGTACTAACCAGCAGACATGTCGGGCGGACAGATTCCACCGGATGGATTTCAAAGCATGCTTTGAAATCTGTCGGGTGGAGAAATCTGTCCGCTAGCCCATACACACGAGCGGAGATGTCTGCTGAAACGGTCCATCGGACCGTTTTCAGCGGACATCTCCCCTCGTGTGTACGAGGCCTTAGTGTGTTCCTCCGAGCACTAATACACGGCCCAACAAGAATTTTCTTGCCTTTGTGGTGGTGTGCGGTGAAGAGATGAGCTTGGGCGTGTTGTTTGGATATACCGTATTTATCGGCATATAACACGCACCTTCACTTTAAGAGGAACGTTTCAGGAAAATAAACTTACATTTTAAATAACTGTAAAGCAAAATAAGGGTCAGTGCCCATAAATGCATCCTAATCAGTGCCCATCTGCAGCCTCATCATTGCCATCAGTGCAGCCTCACCATTGACATCAATGCAGCCTGATTGATGCCATTCTGCAGCCTCGGAGAGGGATAGGCAGGGTGGCGGGACGACTGCCGACAGATTATATATAGGAGAATCTCCTGTTTACATGGCGGTCTCCTTAATACAAAGTCCCGCCTCCTATGATAGACAGAACAGTCATCCAATGGCAGCCCAGGAGACGGGACTTCCAATTACAGATGCCGCCGAGTAAACAGGAGATTCTCCTGTATGTAATCTGATGGCGCTCGTGTCTGAGGCAGCACTGATAAATACAGTATATATCTTTTGTGGCCCTGGGGGCCACAAAAGATATGTATATTCAAGTTACCAAGGGGGCCACATTAAACCGTAACATGGGCCGCAATTGGCCCGTGGGCCGGACTTTGGACATGCCTGACTTAAGGATTGAGCCTCTTTTTCAGATGTGTTGTTTACAAGTTAAAAACTATATTTTTTTGCTAGAAAATTACTTAGAACCCCCAAACATTATACTTTTTTTTTTAACACCCTAGAGAATAAAATTGTGGTCATTTCATTCTTTTTGCGCAGCGGTCTTACAAGCACATTTTTTTTTTTTTTTTAAATACACTATTTTTATTTAAAAAAATAATACAACAGTAAAGTTAGTCCAGTTTTTTTTTTATATTGTGAAACATAATGTTACGCCGAGTAAATTGATGCCCAACATGTCACACTTTAAAATAGCGCCGGCTCGTGGAATGGCGTCAAACCTTTACCCTGAAAAATCTCCATAGGCGATGTTTAAAACATTCTACAGGTTGCATGTTTTGAGTTACAAAGGAGGTCTAGGGCTAGAATTATTGCTCTCGATCTAATGATCAGGGCGATACCTCACATGTGTAGTTTGAACACAGTTTTCATTTGCGGGCGCTGCTCACGTATGCGTTTGCTTCTGTGCGCGAGCTCGTTGGGATGGGATGCTTTTTTTTCTTATTTATTTTACTTTATTTTATTTATTTTTACACTGTTCTCAAATAATTTAAATTTTGGGTCACTTGTATTCCTATTACAAGGAATGTAAACAGCCCTTGTAATATAAAAAAGCATGACAGGTCCTCTTAAATATGAGATCTGGGGTCAAAAAGACTTCACATCTTATATTTTAGCAAGGGAATGGCGATACCAACTGTGGATAAAGGTGCTGCACACCCCTGATTGAACTTGGAAAAAAAGGAAAAATTACCCCTAGGGGCTTTTTGTTGCAGCAATGGATGAAACTATAAATAATGAAAGTGAAATTGGTAAAAAAATGTATGAATTTTATTAAATATCAAAATAAAATGTTAGTAGTCATATGGGATGGGAGACACCATCTAGAAAACTCAGGACATGAGCTTCAACAGACATTCCTAAGTCCGGTACATTGTTATAAAAACAAATGAGGTAGAATTTAACAGTACTGTATACATATCACTATGGGTGCAAAAAGTTCCAACGTGTTTCGACCTTAATAATACAAGTAGCGGTCTTCTTCAGGGCAACACCATTTTTTGCGCGAACATAGATTCTATAAAAAAAACACATGTTTATCAAAGAAGATTGTTAACATTATTAAGTGATCATTAAGTGATCGTGGTTTCCTATCCCCGACATCTGCCTTGGTAAGTATTTCTTACTAACCACCATTAATGATTGTTACATACACATGTGAGGATCATGCACACACATGTGCGACACCTATGCACGTGGGTGTGTGTGCTCCTCCCTCTGTTGGTTGCTTAAACAATCTTCTTTGGTATACATGTGTTCTCTTTATAGAATCTATGTTCGCGCAAAAAAAATGTGTTCCCCTGAAGAAGACCGCTACTTGTATTATTAAGGTCGAAACGAGTTGGTTCTTTTTGCACCTATACTGATATGTATACAGTACTGTTAAATTCGACCTTGTTTGTTTGATTTATCTATGAGCAAGGAGAGACACAATAGCTAGAGCTATACCTGTGCACAGAATTGGAGAAGAAAGAGGAGAGAATGGGAGATAGCAGAGTTCGAGGCTGAGCTATTCGAGATGTATCTATGTGTATTACCACTCAATAGAGGTGAGAGTTCTTTGAGACTCGTAGGAGGATTCTGTATCATTCCTTTACCCAAACGTTTATTTTTTATTTTTTTAAACTGTATTTTTGTGCGTGTACTCGAGAGAGGAGCCGGACTGCAGGAGTTGGGAGTAGGCAGACCTCCCCCAGAGGCAATCTGCCATCTTTCTCCATGCCCCCGGGTGGCAATGGCGGGTGTGGGGGGGTCAGAGGGACTCCCCTTTGAGGGAGTGAGAGGATCTAGCCCGCTCAGCCAGCCCTGTTAGTCCTTCGCCTCTCTTTTTTAGAGACCGCGTGGCCAAAATGCGTGCATGTTACCCAATTTTGAGTGCATGTAAGTGTGGTGGTTTTTGTGGGAGGGGGGTGGGCGTATTAAGCGCAGGCTTACCTCGCATAGTACACCCACCAGGAGTCGGGCTGAGACCACCAAACTCAATTCACATGCAGCCAAAACCGGGATCCGAACCCTTGGCTGCGCTTGTCAGCGCAGTGCCAATCGCGTTGAGCCACCGCAGCTCCCCCCCCCAAACATTTATTATCTTCAATGTACTATCTCCAAGGGAGCCACCATTGGAATACCTGTCACTAAATATAGGCATCCATCGTATGATTTGCACTTTAAGTGGACTTTTGTTTGTTTACATTTACACTGCTTTGTTTTCACTGTTTATTAATTGCATTTTTTGTATTCACTTTACTTACACTCTTTAGTGTATGTTCTTCACCATTTTCAGTTTTTACACGATTTATTCACTGTTATTTGAGTGTTTTTATTTTGTATGCATTTTCTTTATTGCAAGATCGCTAATATTTTTATTCATTTATTTTTTTGTGTACAGTGAACACTTTTTAGATATTGCTGCTTTAGAATTTGTATTTACACCCGGTTCTTCATTTCTTTTACTTACAGTAGCGCGAAACACCACTGTACACGTTGTCCCAGATTCACAGAGAGTTGGGCGCACATTACGCCGCCGTAGCGCAAACGCCGTACGCCAGCGCAACGCGGAGAGGCATGCACTGTATTCAGCAAGCTAATCCTCCCAATGCTGCGTCAGCATGGCGTATTTTTCGAAGGCGCAGGCCGGCGTAGGTGGAAGTGGGCGTTACCCCATGCAAATGATAGTCCGAGCATGGTGCAGTGTTTTACGCCCGGCGTATCACGAACTGCGCATGCATCGCGACGTAGCCGTGACATGGACGCATGAAACTGCACCCTTATGCACATGCTCACAACCATGCCGGCGCAACTGCCTAAGCTACACCGGATCACCACGTACGCCGTGAACGTAACGTACGCCCAATACGCCAGCCTGTGTTCTCTGGTGCAGACCTTTGCATGTCTGTTGCCGGGTTGCGCCTCATCTATGGGGAATAACTTTACGCCGGACGTACAATTTACGTGCACCTCGCCATATTTCCCTCATTTGCATGTTTGAATGCCTAATCAATGGGAGCAGCAACATGCGTCCAGACGAAAAGTACGCCCATGCTAAGCCGGGGTATGTAAGCTACATCGGCGTAGGGTGGCCAGTTTTTAGGCGTATGTTGGTTTGTGGGTCCGGCGCAAATTTGCACTTACGGGCGCACATTTGCACTTACGTCGGCGTAAGTGCTTTGTGAATCTGGGCCATTGTTGTCGGAATGTCCGATCGCCTGTACGCGGCATTAGGGTTTTCCAATATTTTTTTTGCTACTTTAAACAATATTACTCTCCTCGCTAATAATTTAATTGTCTTCTTGTCTTCTAATCAGATTTCTACTTTAAGGCATTCAGAAACACCATGAGGTACTAAAAACCCAACACAACCTCTAGGCAGATGTCCACGGCTTTTCCACATCACTGTCCAGGAAACGCTTCTACCACCCCCTAACAAGATTACATGACAAGACACAGGCCCCTATGACAAAACCTTTAACCTCTCAGGTAGGCTTCAACAATCCAATATGCCAAATCCTGGCTCCCCCCGGGTGGATCAGATCCGAGAGATGAAGATGTTTGGAAGGCAAGCTTTCAAGTAAGTCATCTCATAAGTAAGACACTGACTGACAGAGATCATTTCCTTCTTTGATGTCCAACCAAGGATGGGTTTAGAAGTCAGCGTGAGCTAAGTGGTTCTGGTACATTATTGGCAGAAAACAAACACAGCTGCCAGTTCAGGAAGCCATATTGTGAGGTACAAAAATTAGACCCCATACAAATAAGACCAATTTGAAACCAGTACCGACCAGCTGAGCTAAGAGAAAACTGGTTTCTAGTGAACAAATTATGGATTTGCAATTGCTGGAGGTCATATAGAGTAAATCATCCACTGTGAGCCTGATAAATTGGGGTGCCCACATGTCCCGCAATTGACATGTCTGTCCTGGGTCCCAGGCACCTCCTTCATTCCGGGACAATACAATGTACCCAGAATTAAATAGAGGACACCAGTGGCGACTGGTGCTCAAAATTTTGGGGGGCGCAAACAAATGGAAAAAAAAACAATTGCAGCGTCACTGTGCCCATCAAAGGAAGCCACTGTGCCCATCAAAGGCAGCCACTGTGCCCATCAAAGGCAGCCACTGTGCTATGCCTTCAATTGTCACCACTGTGCCCATCAATTGTCACCACTGTGCCATGCGAAACGCAACCACTGTGCCATCAAATGCAGCCACTGTGCCATGCCATCAATTGTGCCCACATCAATTGTCCCAACTGTGCCCACATCAATTGTCCCCACCCTGCCCACATCAATTGTCCCCACCGTGCCCACATCAATTGTCCCCACTGTGCCCACATCAATTGTCCCCACTGTGCCCACATCAATTGTCCCCACTGTGCCCACATCAATTGTCCCCACTGTGCCCACATCAATTGTCCCCACTGTGCCCACATCAATTGTCCCCCACTGGTGCCCACGTCAATTGTCCCCACATCAATTGTCTCCACTGTAAAATGCTGACAGTCAGATTACCCCCCCCCCCCCCGCCCGACACTTACCTTCCTGGGGTTCGCCATCCTCCTTCCAAGGTCCCTCGAAGTCTTCTGCCGCCCTCAATGACGCTTCAGCCAATCAGGTTACGGATAACCATAATCACTGAAACCTGATTGGCTGAGACGGCCATCAGTCTTATCCAAGGGATGTAGCTCACTACGTTCCGAGGATAAGACATCCGGGAGCTGAAGGGCTGTACTTGGAAAGCCTATCAGAGCCGCTGGCTCTGACAGGCACTTCTGCACAGCCAACCAGCTGTCTTTATTTAGATAATCGGCGCCCTATGTCCGGTTATCTGACTAGGCTGGCCACAATAACATACACTCAGGCAATGCGTGAGTGTATGTTATTTGCGCGGCGCTGCAGAATGAATTTTTAAAAGCCTTAAAGGGCTTGTTTTCTTTTCATTTTTTTTTATGACTACAGGAGGGGGGGCGGCGCCCGGGTGCCCCCTATGGACGGGCTGCCACTGGAGGACACAGCCACCCCCTACTAACTGAAAACCACATTTCCAGAACTGGTTGCTAGGGCTGCCTCTGTCTGGCGTCTTGCAACCAGTGACAACTTACTTTCAGACAGTGAGATCGGGAGCGAGGCCTGCCCACCCACCCCGGAACCACCTCCTTCTCCGGCACACAGCGGCAAGCAGCAGGGACTGGTGTAATCTTCACTCTCCAGATAGAGTGGCAAGCGGCACTGCATCTGGTGGCAAGTGGCACATTCATCTGACAAATTCCCAATCAACCCCCGAGACTACATTTCCTCCACCCCCTCATCTTTATTTTGGGGAAGGTGAGAGAGGGGGTGTCCCTGAATGGCAGTTTGGAAATGTGGTCACCCTACTGATAATAGATATGGGAGTGGGGCTAACTAACAACTACAGTGGCTTTAGTGCAAACTACAAACATATAGGTAGGTTGTAGACCTCTCTAAATGGCTAATGTGTTTACCTGTGTGCACGGGGGTTTCTATCTTGAACTAGAAAGCTTTTGAAGTTTAGAACGGTGTGTGGGACAATGTTAGAAGTAACAGCCCCTGCAGCCATTTAATAGCAAGCCACAATTATGTTCTATATCTGTTTCTTCACTATCTATATTTATTATATACATATTGGGTAATATATGGCAACAGATTCCCAGAGCATGAGCTAGAAAAACTCTCTCTTTAAGGCATTTTCTTGTGCTTAGGGAGGAGTCTCTGCTTTTGATTCATTCATCTGGGGGCCAGATTCAGGTAGGAGAGCGGTTCTTTATTTTGGAGTAACGGAAGTCATTTACGTTACTCCGCCAAATCTTTAGGAGCAAGTACTGTTATTCACATAGCACTTGCTCCTAAAGTTGCGTCGGCGTAGCGAAAATGAGCCGGCGGAATTCAAATTGGGCGGGTAGGGGGCGTGTATTATTATAACTAGGCGCGATCCCGCGGCGAACGTACTGCGCATGCGTCGACTGTCAGTGCGCATGCTCCAAATTCTGTCAGGGAACGTCAATGACGTCAATCCCCATTCACGGACGTTTTACGCAAACGACTCGATTTTTTTCGACGCGATGACGACGGCCATACTTAACATAGGCTACTCCACTAGGGGGCTGCTTTATCTTTACGCCGCGTATCTCTTACGGAAACGTCGGAAAGTCACTGCGTCGGGCCCAAATACGATCGTGAATTGCCGATTCTCGCTGATTAACATATTCTCGGCGTTAATCAGCGGGAACGCCCCCAGCGCCATTTTTAAAATTGCAGTTCCGATACGACGGCGAAATACAATTACGCCGCTCGTATAGGAACTCCAACCCGGCGTTTCTTGTTTTCTGCTTACTGAAAACAGAAACGCCGGCTCAAAGTGAGAGTTAGGCTGGAGTATCACTGATACTCCAGAGTAACTCTACCTGAATCTGGCCCTATGGGCCAGATTCAGGTAGATTGGAGCAACGTTTCTCATTTACGTTACGCTGGCGAAATTTTAGGAGCAAGTGCTGTTATTCATAAAGCACTTGCTCCTAAAGTTGCGGCAGCGTATCGCAAATGAGCCGGCGGAATTCAAATTGGGGCGTGTATTATTTAAAATAAGCGCGATCCCGCGGTGAACGTACTGCGCATGCGTCGACTGTCAATGCATCCCAGTGCGCATGCTCCAAATTCTGTCAATGAACGTCAATGACGTCAAATCCCCATTCATGGACGTTTTACGCAAGCGACGCGTTTTGTTTTTTTTTCGACGCGATGACGACGGCTATACTTAACATAGGATACTCCACTAGGGGGCTGCTTTATCTTTACGCCGCGTATCGCTTACGGAAACGTCGGAAAGTCACTGCGTCGCGCCCGAATAAGATCGTGAATTGCCGATTCCCGTTGATTAACATATCTTTTCAGCGTAAATCAGCAGGAACGCCCCCGGCGCCATTTTTAAATTAAAGTTGCGATGCGATGGCGAAATTCAATTACGCCGATCGCATCGGAACTCCAACCCGGCGTTTCTTGTTTTCTGGTTACAGAAAACAGAAACGCCGGCTTAAAGTGACAGTTAGGCTGGAGTATCACTGATACTCCAGCCTAACTCTACCTGAATCTGGCCCTATGTGTTTAAATTTTAGTTTGAGCTACTGAGCTCTGTTTACAACAAGCTCTTTCAACAGAAGGTAAAGAGAAGCTGGAAAACTTGAAAAAGAGCCTAAACCTTAAAATATGAAATATTTGTTTGAAGTACCTCGCATTTACCTTTAACCACTTCAAGTGGTTGTAAACCCTTTACAACCGCTTTAACCTACAGGTAAGCCTAGATTAAGGCTTACCTGTAGGTGCTTGAAATATCTCCCAGACCTGCACGGTCTAGGAGATATTTGCAAATCACCGTACATTGATTTGTTCTGCGCATGTGCCACATTTAGAAAGGGCGCGTTGTGCCGTCTCTAACTCGGGTCATGCTGTGAGTGGAGGCTCCCGCGCGCATGTGTCACGCAACTCCGGCCAGTCACAGAGCCAGAGGTTCCGTCCACGGAAGGAAGAGGGGTTAAAGAATGGCTGCTCGCTACTCGCGAGGAAAACGGGGACATCACAGGCTTCTCCTGCAGGTAAGTATCACATAATGGGCTACTATGCGATGCATAGTAGCCTATTATGCTTTACCATTGCAGGGAAACAAGCCCAAGACCAAGCCTCTTAATGAGATTTTTTTTTGCTAGAAAATTACTTAGAACCCCCAAACATATATATAAATTTATATATTTTTTCAAACACCCTAGAGCAGTGATGGCGAACCTTTTTGACACCGAGTGCCCAAACCGCAACGCAAAGCCAACTTATTTCTTTCAAAGTGCCAACACAGAATTAAACCTGTAAGCAGCTCTGTACAGAGGATGGGGCTGATCATCACTCTGAATGAGCCCTAAGGAACCAAAAAGAATGCAGAATGCACTGTGCCACAAACACTGACCTACCTGACCATTACATTCACCTACCTGACCATTACATTCACCTACCTGACACATGCACTCACCTACATGACTGATGCAAGAAAGGGGGCCGACTCCTCCCTGCCTGCACCGTCAGTGCAAGTGACTGCCTGGCTGGGGATTCCCCTGGAGTGCTGACAGAGAGGGCTTGAGGTGCCAGCTGTGGCACGCGTGCCATAGGTTCGCCATCACTGCCCTAGAGAATAAAATGGCGGTCATTGCAATACTTTTTTTGCACCATATTTTACAAGTGCACTTTTTTGGGGGAAAAAACACTTTTTTGAATGAAAAAATAAGATAACAATAAAGATGGCCCATTTTTTTTTCTATTGTGAAAGATAATCTTACGCCAAGTAAATTTATACCCCACATGTCCTGCTCGTGGAATAGCGACAAACTTTTACCCTTAAAAATCTCCATAGGTGATGTTTAAAAAATTCTACAGGTTGCATGTTTTGAGTTACAGGGGGGTTCTAGAGCTATAATTATTGCTCTCGCTCTTACGATGGCGGCAATACCTCCCATGTGTGGTGTGAACACCGTTTTCATATGCGGAGCTGCTCACGTATGCGTTCGCTTCTAAGCACAAGCTCGTTAGGATGGGGTGCTTTAAAAACAGGCAGGGAACAGACCCAAATGCCTCAGCCGCTGCCGACGGCTCTGGTAAGTGGTGGAAGATAAAAGTGGCACCGATAAAAGTGATATTGTGGTGTATCCGCCGCAGAGACCACTTTTATCTGAAAGCGGACAGCCTGCTGAAGAAGAGGATATAAGGGGTTATGGTAGCTAGATGCTACCATAACAACGGTATCCCTCTTCAAAGTACCAATGTATTCCTGCATCCAGTGGCCGCTTTGGCAGTGTTATTGTAATGCCCAAGTGCTGAGATACTCTGATTGGGTAAAGCAATGGCACTTATAATTGAGCTTGCCTTCCTGTTCTCATTTTCCACACTTTGCTTTGGCTAGTAATGCATGAATCTATCTATGGTCGCTGACACCCCCCTATTCAGGTAAGTGCCTGGCAGCATCTGATGGGGCAAAGTAGAGAAAAATTTGATGGGCACACTGGTAACATCTGATGGGGCACAGTAGTGACAATTGATCTGCACACTGGCAGCATTTGATGGGGCACAGTAGCAACAATTGATGAGCACACTGGCAGCATATGATGGGGCACAATAGCGGCAATTGATGGGCACACTGGCAGCATTTGATGGGGCACAGTAGTGACAATTGATGGGCACACTGGCCGCATCTGATGGGGCACAGTAGTGGCAATTAATGGGCACACTGGCAGCATTTAATGGGGCACAGTAGCGGCATTTGATGGGCATACTGGCAGCAATTGATGGGTACAGTAGCTGCGTTCGGCACAGTGGTGGAAATTTATGGGTAAAGTGGCTGCGTTTGATGGAACAGTGATGGCAATTTATGGGTACAGTGGCTGCGTTTGATGGCACAGTGGCGGCAATTGCTGGGCACACTAGCAGCATCTGATGGGGCACAGTAGAGGCATTTGATCGGCACACTGGCACCATTTGATGTGGCACAGTAGCGGCAATTGATCGGCACCACACTGGCAGCAATTGATCGGCACAGTAGCTGCATTTGATGGGCACAGTGGCTACAATTTATGTTTTTTTTTTTTCAGTTTGTTTGCACCCCCCAAAAATTTTGAGCAACAGCCTCCACTGCTCTTACCTAAACACTTACCCGACTCCTATCACAGCTCCAACACTGGCCTAGCTGCAGAAATGCTATTGTCCCTTCCTGGTCTCCAAGGAGACACTGAAACTCCTGTGAGGGGGGAGTGGGGACATGGCTTGCCAGCACTGTGAGTGTCTATGTATGCACATAGCCTGCCTCAGGAGTATTCGTGCATGGGTGTCCTTTTAGCACCCAGCATAATAAGGAGGCACCAGAACAAGAAGGAGCGTACAGTGTCAGTGGAGGACTTCCAGAAGAGGAGGTAAGGGATCACTCTGTACAATATTGTTGCACAAAGCAGGTGAGTATTACATATTTTTTTATTGTAAAGAAAAACATCTTTAGTGGCCCTTTAAGGTTTATATAAAGGGTTAGGAATGGGGTTTGTTTAAATATTAGGGGACAGGCCAACTCGTTGGGTTACTATTTTGTTTTTGGAAAGAAAATTACCGTATATACTCAAGTGTAAGCCGACCCAAATATAAGCTGAGGCACCTAATTTTACCACCAAAAATTGGGAAACTTATTGACTCGAGTATAAGCCTAGGGTGTCCATTTGCATGCCTCACTATGCCTCAATGTGTCTATGCCTCACTGTGTCTATGCCTCACTGTGCCCATGCCTCATTGTGTCCATGACTAGACTGACGTTTAACATGGGAGTATATGGAAGGGGTGCCCGGTTATGAAAAATTGGTGCTCCCCGACCGTAGGTCCCCCAAACAGCAAACTTTGCACACTTGTAGAGGAGAACTGGGGCTACATGGGGTCCAGTGGACCTACGGCCAGTCGGTACCGGGTCCTCAAAGTCCAGGAGATTAGGCTAAAAAAGGTGACTCGAGTATAAGCCAAGGGGGGCATTTTCAGCACAAAAGAATGTGCTGAAAAACTCTGCTTATACTCGAGTATATACGGTATGTTTTATTTTGGGCGGATTCATTTGTTTTAGGTTTAAAGCATTTGTGCATTTTCAGAGTTGCTTTTGAAGATCCTCTCTCTGTACATGTCTGCTATGGTGGTGCCCAGCTTCCCATGGCTTTTTTGACAGTAGTTTGTCTTTTCATGCCGCGTACACACGATCATTTTTCGTCATGAAAAAAAAAACGTTTTTCAAAAATGTCATTTAAAATTATTGTGTGTGGGCTTCACATCATTTTTCAGATTCTGAAAAACGACCCAAAAAAATTCGAACATGCTGCATTTTTTTAACGTAGTTTTAAACAATGTCGTTTTTTGGGTTGATCGTGTGTGAGCTAAAACAACGTAAAAAACCTGCCCATGCTCAGAAGCAATTTATGAGATGGGAGCGCTGGTAAAACTACCGTTCATAATGGAGTAAGCACATTCGTCACGCTTTAACAGACAGAAAAGTGCGAATCGTCTTTTACTAACACGGAATCAGCTAAAGCGGCCAAAAGGCAAATGGAACTTCCCCTTTATAGTGCCGTCGTACGTGTTGTACGTCACCGCGCTTTGCTAGATAATTTTTGAAAAACAATGGTGTGTAGGCAACATCGTTTTAATGATGAAGTTGGGAAAACAGTTTTTTTTCATGCTGAAAGACAACGTTTTTTTTCATGCTGAAAAATGATCGTGTGTACGCAGCATTAGCCCTATAAAGTGGCCACAATTAGGTGTAGAAATATTTGAAACTCAAACTCTACACCAAAAAACTTGGGCTAAACTTCTTACACCAAAAATAACATATGATTGACTAGTGTGGCACAGAAACAGAACACATCTTTGCCCAGGCAGGCCGAACCCGTTCTAATGGCTGGGAAGTGTTCTTTTACGACTGGAGGTCCTCCCTAACGTTCCTCCACTGCTGTGGCGAGAAGGTGAATGGGAAGAAGGGGATTATCAGCTGGAATGTCGAGTTCTCTGGGAAAGTTATCTAAACACTTGATGGAGTTTGGCCAGTGCTACACAGTTACTTTCCAGAGGAACAACAAGGAGACAGAAGGGGATTAATGGACAAGCAGATTACTGAGATAAACTGTTGTTTGAGCAGGTTCAAACGATTACACAGACGCCCTTATAATCGCGTTTCTGAGGCCGATACACCGCAGGCCAGGATGGCTTTGTCTGATGGAGTACAATGAGATACAGCGACACCTGTGTTCCCATAACAGGATGTTCTGCATCAGGACCAGAGGAGACATCTTCTGCTTTCCACTGCAAATATCTGTTGTTTGTAAAGCCTCTTAAAACAATTGCTCTGCTCATGTCCTCCAGTGTTCGGCAACAACAGTAATCTAGAAAAATGGTTCTGTTAGATAAGTTTTAGCAATATATAAAGACTTCCCATGCAATCATCCATCCATCCTTCCACTCAGCTAAAAAACATACTCGCCCCTCAGCAGGTGTCTGCTGTAATCTGGCATTCCTTCGCCATATGCTAGGTCTACCATATTCTTTGCTGTGTTTTCTTTCCAGGTCTGCCATCTTCTTTCCTATATCTTCCTATGACTTCTTTCCAGGTCCATCATATTTGTTTACTATGTCTTCCTACAGTATGTGTTCTGCCCAGGTCCACCATCTTTATTTCTATGTCTTCTTTCCAGAATGACCATCTCCTTTCCAGGTTCACCATCTTCTTTCCTATGTATTCTGCCCAGCTCCACCATCTTCCTTCCGTTGTCTTCTGCCCAGGTCCATCATCTTCTTTCCTATATCTTCTTTCATGTTCACCATCTTTATTTCTATGTCTTCTTTCCAGATCCACCATCTTCTTTCCAGGTCCACCATCTTCTTTCCTATGTCTTCTTTCCAGTTTCACCATCTTCTTTCCTATGTCTGCCTATGTTTTCTTTCCAGGTCCATCATATTTATTTATTATGTCTTCCTATGTCTTCTGCCCAGGTCCACCGTCTTCTTTCCTATGTCTTTTTTCATGTCCACCATCTTTATTCTTATGTCTTCTTTCCAGATCCTCCATCTTCTTTTCTATGTCTTCTTTCCAGACCCACCATCTTCTTTCCTGTGTCTTCTTTCCAGACCCACCATCTTCTTTCCTGTGTCTTCTTTCCAGATCCACCATCTTCTTTCCTATGTCTTTTTTCCAGGTCCACCATGTTCTTTCCTATGTCTGCCTATGTCTTCTTTTCAGGTCCATCAAATATATTTACTATATCTTCCTATGTCTTCTGCCCAGGTCCGCCATCTTAGTTCCTATGTCTTCTTTCATGTCCACCATCTTTATTCCTATGTCTTTTTTCACATCCACCATCTTTATTCCTATGTCTTCTTTCACGTCCACCATCTTTATTTCTATGTCTTCCTATGTCTTCTTTCCAGATCCACCATCTTCTTTCCTATGTCTTTTTTCCAGGTCCACCATCTTCTTTCCTATGTCTGCCTATGTCTTCTTTCTAGGTCCTTCCTCATCTTTTCTATGTCTTCCTATATCTACTGCCCAGCTCCTCCATCTTCTTTCCTATGTCTCCTTTCATGTCCACCTCCTTTATTCCTATGTCTTCTTTCCAGATCCACCATCTTCTTTCCTATGTCTTCTTTTCAGGTTCACTGTCTTCTTTTCTCTGTCTGTCTATGTCTTCTTTCCAGGTCCTTCCTCATCTTTCCTATATCTTCCTATGTCTTCTTTCCAGGTCCTCCATATTCTTTCCTACATCTTCCTATGTTTATTTTCCTTCTGCCAACCTCTTTCCTATGTCTGTTTACCTCTTCCTGCTCCCCCCCCCCCCTTCGGACCCATGGCACACTGTGGCACATGTTCAGTGCATTGTAAAGTTTCTATTCTGGGGTTTATTGCCCAAAGCCTTCTGGGATCTTGTGATGTGGGTATCCCAGGAGGCTATGTGCTCCTGAAGGTATGTTATTCTTGCCTAGGTAAGAAAGATGGCTGCTCAATTGAGATAAAAAAGAAAAAAAAAATTGCAAAAAAATATATAATTAATTGTAAAATTGAAGTGATATGGGGAGATAAGCAACATTACTTTAAAGCATTTGTAAGGGTTATTTTTTTTTCTAAAATAACAAACATGTTATACTTATCTGCTCTGTGCAATATCTTTATATCTATAGATAACATAAGTAAGTATCTAGACAAATAGGTAAATTGACCAATACATTACTATGAACACATGTACATAGAATTAATTCTTTTTAGAAAAGATTATCTATCTATCTATTGGTAACATACCCATGTTACCAATAGATAGATTACTTTGGGTATGTTTCATAGTAATCTTTTTATCAAAATTTGCCTCTCTATCCATCCTCTGCTGCCCCCTTAGAATGCATTGTTCCGAAGACTCTCCCTGAAAATGAACACATTACCATCTATAATCACACTTTCCAGTGAAGTTCTAAGTTTGACTTTAGTACAAGAAATGGAGATTTGTACAAGATGTTGCCGTAGATTTCTACATCCACCAATAACCTGATTCACTGCTGCCTTGGGATCCATAATTCACTTTCTTCCATTTCACCCCTATCATATTCCAGGGCCCCTGAGGGGGACATTTGTGCTCTATAAAGCTACAGGTGTAAATTCCACCAACAGCAAATGTTTACAACGTCCGCTGGGTCCTCTTAAAGCTCTTCATTTTGTTACACGATCGATGGCCGTTGTTGTAGAACAATACAGCAAAGGCAAAGGTCGGCCAGGGAACGGAGTCATGGAGGAAGCCACTTGGCTTTATAAAGGCATTGTGATACGTGCTGGGAGAGGAGAGGCTTGAGTTGTCGCACCTTGTAATGTCTTCCAACCTGGAGAGGCCTGCGTGACATTATCCTTAACTGCTAGACACAAGTGTGACATTGAGACCTTGACACCCGCTACACAACAAGAACCCCCACCTTCTACCCACAATTAAATCCCTTTAAAACCCAGATCTTTAGGTCTAAGAGGGTCATATTATCACTTTAGCCAAAAGATCTGAGCTTGCATTAGTCCAATCATATGCAGTGGAAATCAATTTTTCATGCTGTATATTATTGTCCATTAGAGTAGAAGAAACCCCAATCACTAAAACCTCACATAACATTTAATGTTTATGTAATGTAATAGTCGTTGTAGTTGATTTAATACAATTTGAGAGTGAAAAATCTGGTACAGCTGTGTATGGTAGCCAATCAGCTTCCAACATCAACTTTTTCAATCAAGCTTTGACAAAAAAACCTGGAAGCTGATTGGTTTATATGCAGAGCTGCACCATATCCCCAGGTTTAGTAAATCAACCCTATTGTGAACCATTGTAAATCCACAGCATCTAGTAAAATTCTTGGTATGTTTGCCATAAGTGTTCTGGTACAGTCACCTCCTGTTATAAAGTGACAACACTGTCCCTGTCTCCCAAATCCGCTCCTGTGTTGTCACCCTGTTGCACGGGCTTCTGATGGGTATTTCAAGGAGAAGTACAGCCAAAGCTTATTGGGCTGTACTTCCTCTGTGGATCAGAGGAGTTCAGATCTTTGTTCACTCCTGTGACCCATGACCCATCAGCTGAAGCCGCTGTCTGCTGATGTCACAGAGCCGGTCACGCCAGTCCAGCTATGATTAAGCACTTTAGTGTGAAACGCGTCAGCTGTGATCCTGTCTGCTGTGGCATGTACTTTGTGACCTTGTTTTATCAATAAAGGCAACATTTTTTGGAGTGCCAAAATTGGAGTGTCCAAAATTCCTCTATTCATTCTCAGAGCCTGTCAAGGCTCAGGAGGGATCGCGACCATATGGCGTGATGCTCAGCCACTCGGATCCCCTCCATGGCTCAGTGCTCCAGTGAGCGAGGGGCAGGCCAAACAGAAAGCGGTGACTGACAGTCACCGCTCTCTGCTCAAGGAGAACTGAAAGATCGGCAGTGTTTGATGACTCAATTGCCAGTGTTAGAGCCAGCGGGAGACAGATGCAGCATCAGAGTAATGCTGCATCCACCTAGGTAGGTATGGTTCAACAAACAAAAAAATTCCCATACTTCTATTTTAAATGCCATTCAGCTAGGGTTTATCACTACTTTAAAGTGGTTGTAAACCCTTACACCAGTGATTCTCAACCTGTGGGTCGCGATCCCCTTGGGGGTTGAATGCCGATTTGCCTGGGGTCGCCGAATCCCAGGCTGTTCCTGTAGCCCACACCACTCTATCCGCCTTTTCACAGCTGTCCAGCAGGGCTGTTCCTGGGGCCCGTGGCCGCCCACTCAGGCTCTTTCCGGCCACCCATTAAGTTCATGGCATGGCTTGGGGCTGGAGACTAGAGGTCAGCTTTTGGTGAGGAACGTGAAGTGGGAGGGGCTGGAGGAGACTCCATCTCCTGGTTCCTCTCAGATAAAGTCCCACTGGTCTTTTTAGCTATTTGTAATGGGGGTAATTAATCTCAATGACCACTGACTATCACACAAATGTATCCACCAATATTTTAAAAAGGCCCAAAATACATCCCTGGGAATTACACGTCAGTTAGCCTAACATCAATAGTATGCAAACTCTTGGAGGGGATGATAAGAGACGATATACAAGATTTTAGTATTCATGAAGAATTGTTCTTGCCAAACCAATCTATTAACCTTCTATGAGGAGGTGAGCTGCCATCTAGAAAACAGAAGACCCGTAGACGTGGTGTATCTGGATTTTACAAAAGCATTGGACACAGTTCCCCATAAACATTTACTGTACAAAATAAGTTCCGTTAGAATGGACCATAGTGTAGGTACATGGATTTAAAACTGGCTACAAGGGCAAGTTCAGAGGGTGGTGATAAACTGGGAGTACTCAGGATGGTCAGGGGTGGGAAGTGGAGTCCCCCAGGGTTCTCTGCTGGGACCAATCCTGTTTAGTTTGTTCATAAATGACCTGGAGGATGGGGTAAACAGTTCAATCTCTGCGGACGATACTAAGCTAAGCAGGGCAATAACTTCTCCTCAGGAGGTAGAAACCTTGCAAGAACATCTGAACAAATTAATGGGGTGGGCAACTACATGGCAAATGAGGGTTAATGTAGAAATATGTACAGTAAAACAAGGCATTTGGATGCAATCTACTCACTAGGGGGAGAACCTAGGATGGAATCTAGGATGGAAAAGGACCTGGGGGTCCTAGTAGATGATAGGCTCAGCAATGGCATGCAATGCCAAGCTGCTGCTAACAAAGCAAACAGAATATTAATATTAAAGTACTTGTAGTAACTATCATTTAACCACATGTTTCAGAGGGGCTGAGGGTGTTCTTGGGAGAAGCAGAACCTGAGAACTCCTGCACTACACGGAGAATACATAAAATAGAATGGGTCAAAAGAATTGCCTCATAAGGGTATTTTTCAAGGATTTAAAAACAAGTTCCCCAACAAATAAATGCAGTGTAGCTATGGGGGGGGGGGGGGGTCAAAGTGAGGTGCCAGGTTCAGATGGAAAATTTAAAAAAAAGGACGCAAGCTGGACCAATATTCAAAACGTCCCAATGATCTCATCCTGATGTGTCCACCATTTTGCCGGCTGCACATTGACCACACTCTTGGAAGAAGGAATGGCGCATTCCATTGAGCCCCCTTCTCCCTTTAAACCCCTCCAAAGAACTAAATCTTTAACAGATTTTTGGAAAAATCATTTAGCTTATACCCAACCTTTGAAGCGAATGATTGTATATTAAAAGAATCTGTCCCTGATGACACTGGGATGTCCTGTGTGTATGAGGTCTTATTAGTACATTCCATTGGTGATCTAATTTCCTGTCTATTCTCTATTACCTAATTAACGACCCTTAATGAGGCTGATCCAATTAAGTGATCAATAAAGCCTCTGACCATCCTGCCCTCTCTCTGGCAATCAAGCCTGGGAAAACCTTTCAGTAATTTAAAGGAAACTTGTGCTACGAAGCTTAAAGCCCTGTACACACGATCGGTTCGTCTGATGAAAAGGGACCGATGGACAGTTTTCATCGGACGAACCGATCGTGTGTGGGCCCCATCGTTTTTTTATCCATCGGTGAAAAAAAATAGAACCTGTTTTACATTTTTCTTATGGTTAAAAAACCAATAGAAAAAAATTATTGTCTGTGGGAAAAACCATCGGTCAAAAATCCACGCATGCTCAGAATCAAGTCGACGCATGCTCGGAAGCATTGAACTTAATTTTTCTCAGCACGTTGTAGTGTTTTACGTCACCGCATTGGACACGATCGGATTTTTACTGATGGTGTGTAGGCAAGACTGATGAAAGTCAGCTTCATCGGATATCCGATGAAAAATTACATTGGATTAGATTCCTTTAGAAATCTGATCGTGTGTACACTGGAACTAAAGTGATTGTAAACCCTTACATACCACTTTGACCTACAGGTAAGCCTACACGGTTAAAGAGATATTTGCAAGAAAGAAGATACCGATGTCAGGCGCACTGAGCGTGCCAATACTAACGGCGATCATGTCATTAGTGGCTGCTCCCGTGCGCATCGCTGGAGTCATCGCTGCTACGGCCAGACACAGCGCCGGAGCAGCAATACCGGGAAGTCAATCCAGGTATCATGGCGGCGATGAAAGAGGTGTCCGAGGACCACTGAGAGGGCTTTGTTCTCAGGTAATTTATTATGCTTTTGTCTTGCAGGTTTTGTTTTTTAAGAGAGGGTCTACTTCCTCCTAAGGGGTCAGCCCATACCCTGAAAAACGAGCCAAGCCTTCTCGCTTAACATTAGCGCCTGACCTCACAAATGCGCTTCTAAAAGAATGATCAAATATTCCCATAGACACACTCCTAAACCTTGTGGACGGCCTTCCCAGAAGAGTTAAAGCTGTTGTAGCTGCAAAGAGTGGGCCAATTCAATACTGAACCCTACGGTCTAAGACTGGGATGTCATTAAAATTCATGTGCATGTAAAGGCAGGTGTCCCAATACTTTTTGACAGTATAGTGTATTTCTCCTAGTATGGGGTTACCTTCAACCCAACAGTGCCCAACTTCCCCAGAACCAGGGACCAGCTCTGCATGGAAAGGGGGAAACCCCTCCATGGAAAGGGGAAGGGGTTTGCAGCCGGTCACCTCTGGGGTGGGGCAGAGAGGGGATGTGGGCCTGTGACCTGGGTCATCTCCAGGAGTGTGGGGGGGGGGGGTGCAGTAGCAGTGTATGGGGCTCACCAGTACTCTATTTCCCTGACTCCCCTTTTCCCTTTCCTTCTTCTCTCCCTTCCTCTCCATAGCTCATTGCCTGAGTAACGTGACCACATAGAGGGAAGGGAATAATGGTGCTGGTAAAATGAAATAGGGCGCACTGGGGTGCTGGGAGGGTGGCAGTACAGGTTGTGCTGGCTTGCTCTTATGCTGTCCACCCCCATTATGTTGCCTGGCCCCTAACAGGCCACGGACTGACTACAGTCCATGTCCCAGAAGTTAAGGACTCCTCCTTTAATCTTCTGAAGGTGACCTAGATCAAGCCACGACAACTCATGCATAGACCAATCCCAAATGTAATTGTTGACGTGTATTTGAAGCCAACCTGTAACCATCTTCCCAGAGTCTTACATTTCCTGATCATGGTCACATTCTGAGGGTTTATTTGTGGACCCTTTGAAGAAAAGGGAAACAGAACAAGATTAATATCTTTAAATACATGAGGGGTGTGAATAAGATTCAGGAGGGCAGTAATCAGTATGAAGCTTACCTCAAAAACACGGGGACATAACAGGGAGCAAAGTTCAAAACTAATCTTAAAAAGTGTTATACAGTGGAACCTCGGATTGCGAGTAACGCCGTTTACGAGCATTTCGCAATACAAGCTATTTAAAAAAATATTAATCCTGACTCGCTTTGCGAGGTTGTCTAGCAAGACGAGCAGGATTCAAGCTGCTGGGGTGTGCAGAACCATTTGGTCAGAGGTGCGGAGGTGTCGGTGATGCTCGGAGACACTCAGAAACACTTGAAGACACTCGGAGACACTCGGTTCCCTGAGTGTCTCCGAGCACTTCCGAGTGTCTCTGAGCATCTCCGGCTCCCCCGCACCTCTGGCCACATGCGGTACTGCATAGATAAGCAGTGGCCGTGGAACGGATTATCTGAGTTTCCATTATTTCCTATGGGGAAACTCACTTTGATATACAAGTACTTTGGATTTCAAGCATTCTTCTGGAACTAATTATTTAACAAATGAACGAAATATCCAAGGTATTACTGTAATACCAAAAGAGTGGTAGTTGTTTGGAGCAGACATCCAGCAGATGTAGTGAGTCTGTTAACAGTAGGTGAATTTAAACATGCTTGGGATAAACATCCTCAGGCAAAATGTAAAAAAAAAAAGCAAGACTGGAAAAAACACTTTGGGCCAGATTCACAGAGCGATTACGCCGGCGTAACAGGAGATGCGCGGCATAAGTCTAAATTTGCGCATGCGTTTCGATACTCCGCATCCCCAAAACGAGATATGCAAGAAATCTACTTTTTTTTGTCTAGCGCAATTTCGTTAGACAGGCGCATCCGTCCGCACAAAACTGCGCTAGACACACCATTGATCTGCTATTCAAATATGCTAATGAGGGAGTTACGGGGATCCACAAAAGAACGTTGGTGCAGCGCACGCTACGCGCTGTGCGCAACAGCTGCACGGCCTGTCTAAAATTAGACCATATAAAAGGTGGTCTAAAATTAGACAATTCGTCTACAGTCAGAGAAAGCAACACTGTTAGTGAGGAGCTGAGCAGTCACACGTGTTGCACAACAATCTGTATGCCAACATGCCAGAGACATCCTCGCTCATAGCTATACTACTGACTTTAGAGGAGCAAAGAAGGATGAGGGCACGGAGGAGGGCACGGGATAGGATATACCGCACCCGCATAGACCTCTTTGGCATGAGTGATTCTGAGGTGTATCGCATCTTCAGATTCACCCCTCATGCCATCCTGGAATTAACCATAACCTTGCAGGAGGACATCACCAGCCCAACACAACGCTCACAAGCAGTGCAGCCACTGGTCAAGGTCCTGGCAGCACTCCATTTCCTTGCCAGTGGCTCTTTTCACAGAACAAGTGGAGTGGTGGCTGGGATGTCACAATCCTCCATGAGCAGATGTGTGCACCAGGTTGTCCCTGCAATCCTCAGACGCATGGCCAACCAAATCATCAAACCCACCACTGAGGACCTGCGGCTGAAGGCAATGACAGATTTCTACAGAATTGCCAGATTCCCACGCACCGTGGGGGCCATTGATTGCACACATGTGGCACTCCAGCCCCCCCCCATGAGACAGAGCACATATACTGCAATCGGAAGCATTGGCATTCCATCAACGTACAGGTGATAGTCGATGCCCAAGGTCTCATATGGCACGTCCGTGCCAAACACCCCGGATCCAGCCATGACAGCTACATCTACAATCAGAGCCCCATCCGAATGGAATTCGAACAGAACATGTATGGGGACACCTGGCTGGTTGGTGAGTGACATTGGTGGCAGGCATGACTGTCCCCCCCCATGATGCACACATCACAAGGGGCACATGCATGACTAACGTCCTCCTGTGTTTTTGTTACAGGTGACGCTGCATATGCACTGGGACCCCATCTCATGACTCCTATCCGGAACCCCCAAACCCCAGGAGAGGAAAGATACAATGAAGCCCACGCCCAAACACGTGCAGTGGTGGAGCGCACCTTTGGCCTCCTGAAATCACGTTTCCGATGCCTGGATAAGTCTGGGGAGACCCTGTTGTATTCCCCCAACTTCGTGTGCCAGATCATTGGTGCATGTTGCATTCTGCACAACTTCGCAGTGAGAAAGGGCCTGCAGATTGACCTACGTGATGACCTGACACCTGAACCAGACAATCCCCCCCTAACCGAGGTTACCCCGTCTTCTGAGGGAAGAGCAGCCAGGAGACAACTCACATTAGGCATCTTTGCACGTTAAACACACACATTAATCATGGCACAATGAGAATGCATGCATGCACACCACTGTGGTCCCTAGCACAGACACATCACATCCTCACCTAATTGGATTAGCACAAGCCCACCATGCTGGGCTTGTGAGCAGCAACGCCACGCCACGGCTCCAATTATGTCACTGTACATTCATACACCATTCACTTCTTCCTGGTCCTGGGGAACCCTTCTCCACCAAAACTGAGGGTGACACCCCTTTGCTGGCAGGAATATCACCCCCACATTCCAAAAACATTCACATCAGTGAGTGAGTGAGTGAGTGTAAAACGTATATAGCTCTGCACATGCAAACTGAATCGCCTCTGGGCTACTGAAGTTGTAGTGGGGCCCCAGTGATCGACTGGGGTTCCAACTTGAAGATCCCAAGCCAGTTTATGCTGTTCGGTGAGGGAGTCCAGTTGAGGACCACCAATGAGAGGCTGGTGATCCAACAGCACTGGAACGAACCATCGGGGATCGAGGTGACCGGACACTGGGAGGTTGGATGTCAGCAACCTGTCAGTCGGTAACCAACTAAGGACTACCTAAGGTCAGATTCAGGCACTAATTCACTAAGGAAGACTAATTTCATGATCTACGTTCTAGGGAAGGGTCTGTGGCAGAGGCCTGTTTCCCACAAGGTTCCGAGTGATAGGCCTCGTACACACGATCAAATCTGTCCGCTGGACCGTTTCAGCAGACATCGCGTGTACGGCCGAGCCGACGGATTTGGCCACCCGACAGATTTCAAAGCATGCTTTGAAATTTATCGGGTGGGAATCCGTCCGCCCGACATGTCTGCTGGTTAGTACACTTACCAGCAGACATGTCGTCCCGCACCGCCGCCGAATGGATTCGGCGAATGCGCGGAAGTGTTTTACTTCCTGGTGCGGTGACGTGGCGGCGTCAACGTCACCGCCACGTCACCGCCACGTCAGCGCGCCGTCTGCTGGCGGGGATTTTGGTTTGCTCGTGTGTACACT
This sequence comes from Rana kukunoris, assembly GCA_029574335.1. Taxonomy (NCBI): domain Eukaryota; kingdom Metazoa; phylum Chordata; class Amphibia; order Anura; family Ranidae; genus Rana; species Rana kukunoris. The sequence goes on along the minus strand of CM056049.1, from coordinate 721,492,457 downwards.
AGGGCTGTTGAAATTAATCGTAGCATCGGTGAATCGCGATTCGACCACTCACGATGCGATTCCGATGCTACGACTTGCAATAATCGATTTTTGATGACGTCACCTGCGCGCCGCTATATGCACTGTCTGAAAGCCAGGAAGCCGTGGGCGTCAGCTACGGGCGTTAGCCGCGCCTCTTTTCCCGCCCCGCTAATGCAGCTGAAGGAGCTGTGGGCTTCAGCGCGCCTCTTTACCCTCCCCACCTGCTGATGCAGCTTAAGACGCCGCGCCTCCTTTCCCGCCCCCCGCTGACGCCATTCCCAGCCGCCCGTCGCCATGTGGAAGCATGGAGCAAGTGTCCTCGGTCCCGGTCCCGACCCCCCCAGAGCCTTCCTCCTCACCTCACCTCACGCTGTGCACACTGCACAGGCTGCGGCTGTGGGAGACCCGAGACGACCGAGTACTGCAGGACTGCAGGCAGCAGATCATCATCATCATCATCAGGTACTTGGGGGATGCACAGTAGCAGCAACTAATGGGCACACTGGCAGCAATTGGCGGCACACTGATGGCAATTTATGGCACACTGACAGCAATTTATGGCACACTGACGGCAATTTATGGCACACTGACGGCAATTTATGGCACACTGACGGCAATTTATGGCACACTGACGGCAATTTATGGCACACTGATGGCAATTTATGGCACACTGATGGCAATTTATGGCACACTGATGGCAATTTATGGCACACTGATGGCAATTTATGTCACACTGATGGCAATTTATGTCACACTGATGGCAATTTATGTCACACTGATGGCAATTTATGTCACACTGATGGCAATTTATGGCACACTTATGGCAATTTATGTCACACTGATGGCAATTTATAGCACACTGATACCAATTTATGGGCACAGTGGCGGCAATTGATGGCACACTGACAGCAATTGGTGGCACACTGATGGGCAATAATTTGGGCACACTGGCAGCAATTGATGGCATACTGGCAGCAATTGATGGCATTGGCACACTGATGCCACACTGGTTTATGTATGTCTTATTGTTTTAGTGATTGATTCACATCACAACTTCATCAATACCTTTTTTTTTTTGTATGATTTTTTGCTTTTGCTCATCACTGCCACACACATGCAGCCATGCATTGCATGTGTGGGGCAGTAATGAGCAAAAGCAAAAAATCATACAAAAAAAAAAAGGTATTGATGAATTTGTGATGTGAATCAATCACTAAAACAATAAGACATACATAAACCATAATTTATGACATGGCATACATTGTTGTTTGGCAGGACTTTATGGAGACAAAGTCCGCAGTCTCTGATCCTCTCTAGTATCATGTCCGCAGTCTCTGATCCTCTCTAGTATCATTGTCCGCAGTCTCTGATCCTCTCTAGTATCATTGTCCGCAGTCTCTGATCCTCTCTAGTATCATGTCCGCAGTCTCTGATCCTCTCTAGTATCATTGTCCGCAGTCTCTGATCCTCTCTAGTATCATTGTCCGCAGTCTCTGATCCTCTCTAGTATCATTGTCCGCAGTCTCTGATCCTCTCTAGTATCATGTCCGCAGTCTCTGATCCTCTCTAGTATCATTGTCCGCAGTCTCTGATCCTCTCTAGTATCATTGTCCGCAGTCTCTGATCCTCTCTAGTATCATTGTCCGCAGTCTCTGATCCTCTTTTGTCTCATTGTCCGCAGTCTCTGTCCATCTCTTGTAGTATTTTGGGGTTAGTCTGGAGCTCCTCTTTAAGATGTCTGCTGTATTTACAGTTTGCTACATGCAGAGAGTTTTTTTTAAGAACAGATGAAAACCGTGCGCAGTAATCTTGATGCATCGTGATGCATCGCGGAATCGAATCTAATCGAATCCTGGACTTGATAATCGTAATCGCATCGAATCGTGAGACCGGTGAAGATGCGCAGCCCTAGTGTACACGCGAGCAAACCAAAATCCCAGCAGACAGATTTGTTCAAATCGATCGGACGGACAGATTTGAACAAATCTGTCTGCTCGTGTGTACGAGGCCATACTCTGGCTGCCAGGTCGGTGTGAGAGGCCTGTCCAGGTACACTACACCCACTCGGGCTGGAGTGGCGACGAAAGCAAGGTGTCATTTGAACCAGGACTGCTTATGTTACCTGTAGGCCTGAATCTGTTACTCTTCTCATCCATCTTTTTCTCATTCATCTCAAGTTCATGTTTTACCGTGTTGGGTAAAATAAAGCACAAGAAAAGACATTTATCGTGTGGACATTCCATCACTGCTGCTCTCTTTCAACTACCCTAGACATCGAAGCTACAGAGGTAACAGGCCGACCCAATCTAACCAGCGGCTCCCTAAGGGGGTGTGCTACATATTATTGATTCTTTCCATTCCATTCTTTTAGATGTGACATTCGTTATTTCAGATAATTCGTAACTTTTGATAAAATCGTATTCGTTCTTTTCACTAACAGCCAAATTTGAAAGGAAATTCCAATACCTATAATTTAATAGTTACTTATTATTTCAGGATTTCGAATTTACAAATATTTAAATTTGTGAACATTCGAAAAAAAAATTTAATAGGTTTTCGTTAATTTGGATGTTTCTGAATTAATTAATTTGTTGAAATTCATTAAAAAACAAATTTGGAACAAAACGAATTGCACATGTCTAGCATTCACTTCTCTTGCTCATTGACTAGTCTAGGGGTTGCCCTTTTCTGTATTTATTGCTAAATGATTTGGCTAGGAAAGGATCCAAAATGGATGGTTTATTGTTAAGGTTTACATTATAGTTAACCACTTTACAACCGCCCTATAGACAAAATACGTCTACAGGGCGGTGGCTTAACTCTGGGAAGCCGTTATTAACGTCTTCCCAGAATCACGCTCCCGCGCGCCCCCTGAGGCGTGCACACGGGAGCGTCCGTGACCGCCGGGTCCAGAAGACCCGGCGCATCGCGGATCACGGTAAATCGCCGCTGATAGCGGCGGTTTACCACGTGATCGCTCCATCCAATGACGGAGCGATCACTTGTAAACGAACCAGCATCATTTGATGACGCCGGTTCCTCCCTCCTCTCTCTGTACTGATCGGTACAGTGTGAGAGGAGAGGGGAGGGAGCGGGTGTCAGCGACAGTGCTGTGGGCTGGATCTGTGACAAATGCAGTCACAGATCCATCCATCCCTCCCTGCTCAGCCATCCCTGCTGCAGTGCAATGCTGGGCAATACTCTGCAATGCTGGGCAATACTCGGCTGGGCATACTCTGCAATACTCTGGGCATACTCTGCAATACTCTGGGCATACTCTGCAATACTCTGGGCATACTCTGCAATACTCTGCAATATTCTGGGCATACTCTGCAATACTCTGGGCATACTCTGCAATACTCTGGGCATACTCTGCAATACTCTGGGCATACTCTTCAATACTCTGGGCATATACTCTGCAATACTGTGCAATACTCTGGGCATACTCTGCAATACTCTGGGCATACTCTGCAATACTCTGGGCATACAAGCGCCCCTGTCCCCGTGAGCTCGCATGCAGAAGCGAACGCATACGCAAGTCCCGCCCACATATGAAAACGGTGTTCAAACCACACATGTGAGGTATGTCTGTGAACGTTAGAGCGAGAGCAATCATTTTGATCATAGACCTCCTCTGTAACTAAAAACATGTAACCAGTAAAAATATTTAAAGCGTCGCCTATGGGGATTTTTAAGTACCGAAGTTTGGCGCCATTCCACGAGCATGAGCAATTTTGAAGGGTGACATGTTAGGTATCTATTTACTGGGCTTAACTTTATCTTTCATATTATGCAAAAACATTGGGCTAACTTCACTGTTTTTTTTAAAAGCAGAAAACTGTTTTATTTCCAAAAAAACGCGTTTGAAAAATTGCTGTGCAAATACCATGCGCGATGAAAAGTTGCAACGACCGCCATTGTATTCTCTAGGGTCTTTGCTAAAAAGCATATATAATGTTTTGGGGTTCTATGTAATTTTCTATTAAATAAATGATGATTTTTCCATGTAGGAGAGAAATGTCAGAATTGGTCTGGGTGTTCCAGAACGCCTGATGGTGCTCCCTGCATGTTGGGCCTCTGTATGTGGCCACTCTGTGTAAAAGTCTCACACATGGGGTATCGCAATACTCCGGAGGAATAGCAGAATGTGTTTTGGGGTGTAATTTGTGGTATGCATATGCTGTGTGTGAGAAATAACCTGCTTATATGAAAATTTGATGAAAAAAAAATAAAAATAAAAAAAAATCTTGATTTTGCAAAGAATTGTGGGAAAAAATGACAACTTCAAAAAACTCACAATGCCTCTTTCTAAATACCTTGGAATGTCTTCTTTCCAAAAAGGGGTCATTTGGGGGGTATTTGTACTTTTCTGGCATGTTAGGGTCTCAAGAAATGAGAGAGGCTGTCAGTACATCAGGTGTGATGAAATTGATAAATTTTCAGTAATTGGTACCATAGCTTGTAGACCCTATAACATTCACCCAGACTAAATAATATCTATTTTTTTTTATTTTTTATTAAGATATGTAGCAGTATAATAGAAATGAAGAAAAATTATTATTTTTTACAAAAGTTTTGTTCTTTTTTTATTTATAGCAAAAAAAAAATGCAGAGGTGATCAAATACCAAATTCAAAAATAAATCTCTATTTGTGGGAAAAAAAGGACAAAAATGTCATTTGGTTACAGTGTTGTTTGACTGAGTTATTGTCATTCAAAATGTGAGAGCACCGAAAGCTAAAAATTGGTCTGGTTATTAAGGGTGTTTAATTGCCCAGTGGTCAAGTGGTTAACCACTTCAGACCCACGGTATAGCCGAATGACGGCTACAGCGCGGGTCTGAATATCCAACATGCCGTCAAAAGACGGCCGCCCCTTTGGGCGCTCCCAGTGCGCGCTCTAGAGCGCGCTGCGGGGAAGCCCTGTGTTGGCCGTGTCCCTTGGACACAGCCAATCACAGATCGCGGCGAACGGCCAATCAGAGTGGCCGTTTGTGATGCGATCTGTGCGGCGAATGAGAGATGATCTCACACATCATCACTCATTGCTGTTTTTACACAGAGACAGCGTCCTGTCTATGGAGAGGAGGAGACCGATCTGTGTTCCTTGTACATAGGGACACAGATCGGTCACCCCCCCCTCCCCCACAGTTAGAACACACCTAGGATACACATTTAACCCCTTCTTCACCCCCTAGTGTTAACCCCTTCAATGCCAGTCACATGTATACAGTAATTAGTGCATATTTATAGCACTGATCGCAGTATAAATGTGAATGGCGCCAAAAATTTGTCAAAAGTGTCCGATGTGTCCGCCATAACGTCGCAGTACCAATAAAAATCGCAGATCGCCGCCATTTCTAGTAAAAAAATAAATAATAAAAAATAATAATTCTGTCCCCTATTTTGTAAGCGCTATAACTTTTGCGCAAACCAGTCGCTTATTGCGATTTTTTTTTTTTACCAAAAATATGTAGAAGAATACGTATCGCCCTAAACTGAGAAAAAAATGTTTTTTTTGTTTTTTTTTTTAATTGGGATATTTATTATAGCAACAAGTAAAAAATATTGTATCTTTTTTCAAAATTGTCGCTCTTTTTTGTTTATAGCGCAAAAAATAAAAACCGCACAGGTGATCAAATACCACCAAAAGAAAGCTCTACTTGTGGGTAAAAAAGGACGTCAATTTTGTTTGGGAGCCACGTCGCACGACCGCGCAATTGTCAGTTAAAGCGACGCAGTGCCGGAAGCTGAAATTTCACCTGGGCAGGAGGGGGGTATATGTGCCCAGTAAGCAAGTGGTTAAAGGCAAATCTTTATATTGTTTTGGATATAGTTGGGAGGGATTAGATTAGATTAGAACACCTGTCAGGTTTTTGTTGGTGTCTGTGGCCCCCGTTAAGGAGAATCACCTTCATATTTGTCCTGTTTAACATTATCACCAAGAGTTAAAGTAAAAGAAAATTCCAAATTTGTTGTTACCAGAATTGGAATAGAGGGGAAATCTTCCAATGGGGACGCTCGTTCTGGTAACAACCAGAATTTGGAGGGATTTCCTTTCACTTCCTGTTTTGGCTATGGGACAAGAAGTGAAGGAAAATCTTCCCAGTGGGACACAAATGGCAAAAAATCCTCCCAGTGGGACACAGATGGAAAAAAAATCCTGACAGGGGTTATAACCCTCCCTTACTTTATCCAAAATTTAAAAAAAGTTCTAATTCAAGGTTGGTTAAGAATCAATACGTGTGTGGTTGGCTTTGCTCTGGACTACCTGCTCAGCTCGGTGCACACACACACATGAAGCCTCTCATACGGTTTAACTTGAAGGCCTTAAATTTAACGGCCTCTCCTAATGAGCTGGGAAAAGTCACACCTTGCTCGCAGGCCCTGCAGGAGGGGGGACCTTCATCTCATTGAAAGAAAGAGCTCAGCTTGGCTTTCCTTCTACATGCGAGGAAATGGGACTTGAGAGAAAACAAACTCAGACATGTGTAAACATCCCTGCGTACAGAGCAAGGTTTAGGGGGGACTAGGAGGCCGTGCCCTCCACATTACCAAGGTCCCGGGCAGGCAGCTCTGTTTGCCGACATGAAGAGATCTGATTAGCACGGGATTCTGTGTGCTAATGTCCGAGAGGAAGAAGGATCTTTTTTATTCACTTACTTAGCAAGGTCATTAGAGGAAGCCGGGAAGTGTGTCCAGGTCATTATGATTTAATGGCCGAAAGTGGCAGAAACAAATCCCAATTCCATTTCTCAGCCCGGTGATAATTATTACAATACACAATTACCATTTAAATCAACGTCATTTTATTTTTAATTGCGAGGCTTTGGGCGGCGAGGGATGACGAGGTTGGCTGTAAGGGGATTGCATTGACATTGGCAGGCCAGGGTATGTTTATGTATAAATTGCAGAGAAGATCCACATGGGGTATTTGTAAAATTTGCTTTTTTGGTCCCAACATGGCAGCATACTACCACATGTATGCTGCCGTGTTGGCACCAGGAAAAAAGAAAATGTTATCAAATTCTTACCGTAATTTTCCTTTTCTTGGCTCCAATCCATGGCAGCAGGGCCGCCATCAGGAATTTTGGGGCCCCTTACACAGCTTCAGGCATGGGCCCCCTGGAGCAGAGAGCCGGGGGGGTGCTGCCGCATGAAATTGAGAAGCGGGGGGGGGGGGGGGCTGCTGCCACGAATTCAGAAGCGGGGGGGGCCCTTTACAAAAATAAGAAATAAAGAAAAATATATATAATAAAGGGGGGTAGCCATCCGGGGCCCTGGGGACCTCTGTGCCCTTTAATATAAAGAAAAAAAAAGAGAAAATATATATATATATATATAATATTTTTTTTAAACGGGTGGTTGCCAACTGGGGCCCCGGGGACGTTATTTTTTTTTTATAAAAAGAAAATTACAAAAAAAAGGGGGCTTTCCATTCGGGACCTCTGGGCCCTTTAATAAAAAGAAACCTCTGGGACCTTTAAAAGAAAGAAAGAAAAAAATATATATATAAAAAAGAAATAAACATTTATATAAAAAAAAACAAGGGGGGTTGCCTTCCAGGGCCCTGGGGACCTCTGGGCCCTTTAATAAAAAAAAAATATAAAAAAAATATATAAACAAAAATAAAAAATACAATTATAAAAAAAGGGGGTTTGACACATGGGGCCCTGGGGGACCTCTGAGCCCTTTAATAAAAATACATCTATATATTAAAAAAAAGAAATAAAATAATATAAAAAAGTAAAAATTATAAAAAAGGAGGATTGTCATCCGGGGGCCCTGGGGACCTCTGGGCCCTTTAATAATAATAATATTATATATATATAAAATTATATATTTTTTTATAAAAAAAGGGGGGTTGTCATCTGGGGCCCTGGGGATCTCCAGGTCCCTTTGGACCTCCGGACCTCTAAAAAAAAGAAAAGAAAAAAAATTGACCCTTTAATAAAAAATAAAATAAAAATATATTAAAAAAATATATTTAAAAAAAAAATAATAAAAAAGAGGGGGTTGCCATCTGGGGCCCTGGTGGTCACGGGCCCCTAGACCCCTAAAAAATGGCCCTTTAATAAAAAAAATAAAATAAAAATATATTAAAAAATCTATATATTTTTTAATAGAAAATAAATAAAAAAAAGGGGGGTTGCCATCCGGTGCCCTGGGGGCCTCCGGGCCCCTGTGGACCTCCGGACCTCTAAAAAAATTAAATAAAAAAATTGGCCCAAAAAGAAAAGAAAAATATATTAAAAAAAATATATTTTTTTTATAAACAAATATATTTTTTTTATAAAAAAAAAAGAAAAAAAAGGGCTTGCCATCTGGGGCCCTGGTGGCCTCCGGGCCCCTGGGGACCGCTAAAAAAATAAAAGAAAAAAAATTGGCCCTTTAATAAAAAAATTATAAAAAAATATATTAAAAAAATATATATTTTTTTATAAAAAAAAAAAAAATAATATTTTTTTTTTTTTTTATAAAAAAAGGGCTTGCCATCTGGGGCCCTTGGTGGCCTCCGGGCCCCTGGGGACCTTCGGACCCCTAAAAAAAAAAAAAAAAAAAAAAAATTTTTTTTTTTTTTTTTTTTTTTTTTAGGGTGGTTCCCATCCGGGCCCCTGGGGACCCCCGGGCCCCTTACAGGTGTAATGCCTGTACCCCCCTGATGGCGGCCCTGCATGGCAGCATACTACCACATGTATGTTGCCATAGATTGATGCCAGAAAAGGAAAATTACAGTAAGTAGTTGATATAATTTTCTTGTTCCTGGTGCCAGCATACATGTGCCATAGATAGATGCCAGAAAAGGAAAATTACAGTAAGTATTCGATACAATTTTCATTTTTCCTGGTGCCAACATGGCAGCGTACATTTGGTAGTATGTTGCCATGGATTGAAGCCAGGAAATGAAAATTACAGTAAGTATTTGATACAATTGTCTGTTTTCCTGGTGCCAACATGGCAGCATACATGTGGTAGTATGCTGCTATAGACTGGTGGCAGGAAAGGAAATTTACAGTAAGTATTTGATACAATTTTCCTTTTTCCTGGTGCCAACATGGCAGCATACATGTGGTAGTATGCTGCTATAGACTGGTGCCAGAAAAAGGAAAATTACAGTAAGTATTTGATACAATTTTCCTTTTTCCTGGTGCCAACATGGCAGCATACATGTGCCATAGATTGATGCCAGAAAAAGAAAATACAGCAAGTATTCGATACAATTTTGATTTTTCCTATTGCCAACATGGCAGCATACATGTGGTAGTATGCTGCTATAGACTGGTGCCAGGAAAGGAAAATTACAGAAAGTGTTTGATACAATTTTCCTTTTTCCTAGTGCCAACATGGCAGCATACATGTGCCATAGATTGATGTCAGAAAAGGTAAATAAAGCTAATATTTTATACAATTTTAATTTTTCCTGGTGCCAATATGTCAGCGTACATGTGGTAGTATGCTGCCATGGATTTGAAGCCAGGAAAATTACAGTGAGTATTAGACATGTGCATTCGTTTTTCGTCTGAATTTCTGTGATTTTCGCAAACGATAACGAACACGCAGAATACAAAATCCAAAAGATGTTTTCGTTGCGATAACAGTTGGATATAGATAGAAGATTCTACATGACCGTGACAATAGTGATCTGTGTCTGTCAAACCTAACTCTATTAGTCCAAGATTATTTGACATAGAGAGAAAAGATTCGACATTATACAGACATGAAGATTCGACAAAGCAGCTAAAAACATACGATCGCCACCAATGGACATTTCTGGTCAAATGCTCGGCCTATAGGCTATAGAAGAATTCTAATGTTGGTTGACTAGTAATAATAATTTATAAATATAATTATTACTAGTGTCATACAACATTAGAGTTCTACTATAGCTTGTAGGCGGAACATTCGACCGGAAATGTACGATTGCGGCGTCGTACAGTTTAGCTGCTTCGTCGAATCTTCTTAGAACATTCGACAGACACCATAAGCCTTCAATGACAGATTCGAGGTTAATTAATTCAATTTTTTTTGACAAATGCATTTTTTAACTAAACAAAATAAATAAAAATGAATTTCGGAAGTAACTAAATTATATTATTTTTCGGATGAAAACGAAATTCTGAAACATAATATTTCAGTGTGCACATGTCTAGTAAGTATTTGATACAATTTTATTTTTTCCTGATGCCAACATGATGGCAGCATAGATTTGGCAGTATGCTGCCATGGATTGGTGCCAGGAAAGGACAATTACAGTAAATATCATTTAATGTCATTTAGTAGCATAACCAATCAGCAACCTGCATTTAGTAAGTAGGTATCAAAATCATTATTGCCCACATTAGTACGCACACCCTTAGGAAACAGTGTAAGTTCAACTATGAGTCAGTATGTCACTGATGTCATGATATACCCATAGGGTCATGCAACACACCAGTTTAAGAAATTCAGGGCATTGATTAAGTGAGGAATGGGGCTTTTTAAATATAAGCAGACAAAGTGGCCCAAGGGCCCTCTACAATTAGGCCCAGTTGTGTGTGAAATGCTTCAGTGGAGGAGGTCTCAGACGGGGCTTTCTATATGTGCTTGTTTGGAACTATAAAGCTTTACAAGCCTTGGATTGTATTCTATTAAATCTACTGACCCCTATATAGGACGTTAATTCGTAGGTGTGAGCAGCCCAACACGTAACACTTTTACTTCCCAGAATGTATACAACGTGGGAGGTATGTATGCAACTTTGGGGGGGGGGGGCAGTCAGCTTAGGCTAGTTTGGGGGGCTAGTTTGGGGTGCTAGAGAGGGGTGCTTGGTGAGTTTTATGTTATTAGGAAAGTTGTCAAATAATGCAACTAAGTATCACCTAACTTGGTTTCTGGGCATTAGGGACAACTAATGCTCACCTGCCAACATCACATAGGTTCTATGGAACCATACGGTTCCTCCAGAGGTTTTTGGGGTTGCCTTGGCATTAGGGACAACTAATGCTTCATCTTGTATCTGTCACTATCACATGGGTTTCCTGGAACCATAGCGTTCCTCAAGAGGTTGCTAGAGGTTTTTTGGCATTAGGGACAACAAATGTTTTGCCTTGTACCTGTCACCATCCCATTACTCTACAAGACTCTGGTCAGGCCGCACGTAGAGTATGCTGTCCAGTTCTGGGCACCAGTCCTCAGGAAGGATGTGCTGGAGATGGAGTGAGTACAAAGAAGGGCAACAAAGCTAATAAAGAGTCTGGAGGATATTAGTTGTGAAGAAAGGTTGCAAGGACTGAACTCTCTCTGAGACGCTTGAGAGGGCATATGATTTCAATTTTCAAGTACCATACTTGTGACCAGGGCTTTTTTTCAGGGGGAACTTGGGGGAACTCAGTTCCACCACCTTTGGCTCAGACCCTTTGGTGCCTGCTCACCACAATCACTTGTAAACACAGAAGTCTGGTTTCTGTGTTTACAAGTGACAGCTCTGCACTCTGTGTGTAACCCCCCTGAACTCTGCACTCTGTATGTAATGCAATCCTGGTATTTAATGCCCCTTTAAGACCCTCCTACTGTTTGTGAAATCTGAACGGGGTTGTGGTTGAGTTCCTGCACCTATTTTCTGAGAAAAAAAGCTCTGCTTGTGACCCCACAATAGGGATAAAACGTTTTCATGGAAGGGAGTTTAACAAGACACGTGGCTACTAATTAAAATGAGAAGAAAGGAGGTTTAACCTTAAACTACTTAGAGGGTTCTTTACTGTAATGTCGCATACACATGCTCGGAATTTCCCACAAGAAATGTTCAATGGCAGTATAGGCCCCATCGGACATTTTCTGTCTGAATTTCGGACAATAAAAATTTGAGAGCTGTTGCTCAAATTTTCTGACAACAAAATCTGTTCTCGTAAATTCCGATCATGTGTGGACAATTCCGATGCACAAAATTCCACGCACGCTCTAAATTAAGTACAAGACAGGAGCGCTCGGTCTGGTAAAACTAGCGTTCGTAATGGAGATAGCACATTCGTCACGCTGTTACGAATACATAGGTAAAGTGCAGCGCTTGTAAATTACAATGTAAATTATATAACAAAGTAAATGGTGTCATAAAAAAGTAATGATAATACACTTTCTAATGACATAAAAAGAATTATTTGATTAATAATCGACGGAAGCGCCACCTAGCGGCCAGCGTAAATATGCAACTAAGATACGACGGCGTAACAGACTTACGCCGCTCGTATCTTAGCTAAATTCAGCGTATCTTGTTTTCTGAATACAGAAAAAAGATACGCCGGCGCATCTTAGAAGTTACGCGGCGTATCTCGAGATACGCCGCGTAACTTTTTACTGAATCTAGCCCATAGTGTAATATTGTAAGGATAGATAAAATGTAATAGGTATTGCGCTTACATATTCGTGAAGATACAGCGCATGTAAAGATAAAACAGTGGCAGTTCCTTGAGCTGTTGCTGATTCACTTCCCATCTGTTGGTGCCGCATAGTACTCGGTCCAGTGCACCCAGCAGGGCCAGCAACATTACACCAATGATCTTTTTAGCTGTTTGTAAGCGTGGCATTATGACCACCACAGTACATAGATTTATGCATTGATACCCTCTATTCAGGTGTCCGGCCCATTTTCGGGCGCCGGGCACCTGAATTACAGCAGCGGGGGTGTTTTTTTGGAAGCACCTGATTAAAGCCGTAGGCTATAATAGGTGCCCAAAAAGGTGAACAGCGGGCACCATGCTGTGCGCTCGCTGTTCACTAAGCGTTGTGTTATCAAAGCAACTGAATTCACTTTGCTAACACTGAACTGCCTCTCAGCCAAATCAGGTGCTGGGGTTTGTTACCTGTCACCTAATTGGCTGAAATGTCAGACGCTATGATTGGACTCCTGATAGAGAGGAGGGAAGAAGACATCGAGGAGCGTGCAGGACACTGCCGCTGACCCACTATGAGACATGTAAGTGCCAGGCAATGCACACTGGCAGCATTTGATGGGGCACAGTGTCAGCAATTAATGGGCAAACTGGCAGCAATTGATGGGCACAGTCGCGGCAATTGATGGGCACACTGGCAGCAATTGATGGGCACAGTAGTTACGTTTGATGGCACAAAGGCTGCGTTTGATGGCACAGTGGCTGCGCTTGATGGCACAGTGGCTTCGCTTGATGGCACAGTGGCAGCAATTGATGGGCACAGTCGCGGCAATTGATGGGCACACTGACAGCAATTGATGGGCACAGTAGTTACGTTTGATGACACAAAGGCTGCATTTGATGACACAAAGGCTGCGTTTGATGGCGCAGTGGCTTTGCTTGATGGCACAGTGGCTTCGCTTGATGGGCACACTGGCAGCAATTGATGGGCACAGTAGTTACGTTTAATGACACAAAGGCTGCGTTTGATGTGCAGTGGCTGCGTTTGATGGCACAGTGGCTGTGCATGATGGCACAGTGGCTGCGTTTGATGGGCACAGTGGCTGCACTTGATGGCACAGTGGCTGCGTTTGATGGCACAGTGGCAGCAATTGATGGGCACAGTAGCTGTGTTTGATGAACACAGTGGCGACAATTGATGGGCACAGTAGCTGTGTTTGATGGGCACAGTGGCTGCGCTTGATGGGCACAGTGGCAGCAATTGATGGGCACAGTAGCTGTGTTTGATGAACACAGTGGCGGCAATTGAAGGGCACAGTAGCTGTGTTTGATGAACACAGTGGCGGCAATTGAAGGGCACAGTAGCTGTGTTTGATGAACACAGTGGCGGCAATTGATGGGCACAGTAGCTGTGTTTGATGGGCACAGTGGCTGCGCTTGATGGGCACCAGCCACCACTGACATAAATACAAATTCCTTTTGCAGGTAAAACAGCTCTCATATACTGTGTGTATTTCATCTGTGTGTTTAACTGTTAGATTTTATGACCCATCAGATTTCTAGCACCACTCAAGGTACCTAAAAGTATACTTAAGTCATGCTCAAGTGGCCTATCAGTCAATATTTTCATATGTCATTTCAGCATGCTTTAATACTACAGTATTTAGCACACCTTAAGTGCCATTTTGGGGACATATTAGCATCATGGTAGAAGGTCCAGAAGTCCATAGCTCAGGCCTCACCACCAGGAAGGAGCAGAGGCTTCCAGTAAGGTATAAGGTGCTATGTTTCTGAGCAAAGCTACAAATGTAGCGGAACAGCGACAAGCCATTTTATAAGTATCCTGAGGACCCGTCTTCAGTGAAAAGTCAATATTTGTATAACATCTGTACGAGGCAGCGATGTTTTCCAAGGAGCCCGTCTGACGTCCATGGGAGAGAAGAAAGTGAAGTGTCAGGTCACACTCATGTCCTGTAATTATCAGATCTGCCCCCAGATTAGGCAGAGGTGTTCAGGTAGTTAGTAAGGTGACACTTCCCACCCCCAGACCTGTGAGATCTCCCACTCCCAGTGCTTGTGCTGTACAAACATTGCCGCAGCTGAAGGGACAGCCAATCACCACCTATGTGTTATATACCATGTAATCATGGCAAGGCCCTGCCCACCCAACAACACCAAGAGACAACAACCCTTTCTTTCTATCATTTCTTTTTCTTTAGAATTTTGTTTTCCGGTCCTATCCATTTTTTCTTTTTTGTTTCGAATTTTGTTTTCCTGTCTTTTCCATATTTATTTATTTTCCGCTCCGTTTCCCATTCCACCCATTTTAGCCTCTCTCTTTCCCTTTCGATTTCCTTTGGTCCTTGACCTTGCAATCCTCATCGCTCCTCTTTCCTTTTCTATCCTCTATTCTTCTTTTCTCTCCATTCCTTTTTTCTCCTCTCCTTTTCTTTCCATTCCTTTTCTCTTTTCTCCTTTTCCTTCCATTCCTTTTCTCTCCTCTTCTCTCTCCTTTTCATATCATACCTCTTACTTTCTCCACAATCCCCCCATCCTTTTCTATCCATTCTCTTTTTCTCTCATTGACTTTTCTCTCCTTTCCTCTGCTTTTCTCTCCTCTTTTCACTCCTCCTCTCCTTTGGTATCACTTCTTTACCTTTCTATCTCTTTTCTCCACTCGCCACCTCTTTTCTATCCATTTCCTTTCTCTCCTATCCTCTTTTCTTCTCTATTTTCTCCTTTTCTCTTTCCTCTCCTCACTCATTTTCTTTCCTCTGCTCTCTTCTTTTCATACCATACCTCTTACTTTCTCCACAACCCCCCCCCCCCCCATCCTTTTCTCTCCATTCTCTTTTTCTCTCATTGACTTTTCTCTCCTTTCCTCTGCTTTTCTCTCCTCTTTCCTCTCCTCACTCCTTTTCTTTCCTCTGATCTCTTCTTTTCTATCCTCCTTGTTTTCTCTCCTCTCCTTTTCCCTCGTTACTTTTCTCTCCTCCCCTCTCTTTTTTTTCCTTTTCTCCTTTCCTCTGCTTTTCTCTCCTCTTTTCACTCCTCCTCTCCTTTGGTACCACTTCCTTACCTTTCTATCTCTTTTCTCCACCTCTTTTCTATCCATTTTCTTTCTATCCTATCCTCTTTTCTTCTCTATTTTCTCCTTTTCCCTTTCCTCTCCTCTCTTCTTTTCATATCATACCTCTTACCTTCTCCACAACCCCCCCCCCCCCCCCCCACACACACACACACACACCCTTTTCTTTCCATTCTCTTCTTCTCTCATTGCCTTTTCTCTCATTTTCTCTGCTTTTCTCTCCTCTTTTTACTCCTCCTCTCCTTTGGTATCACTTTTTTATCTCTTTTCCTAACCTCTTTTCTATCCATTTCCTTTCTCTCCTGTCCTCTTTTCGTCTCTTTTCTCCTTTTCTTTCCTCTGATCTCTACTTTTCTATCCTCTTATTTTCTCTCCTCTCCTTTTCCCTCATTGCTTTTCTTTCCTTTGCTTCCTTCTCCTCTCCTCTAGGGCTCTCTTAATGCATGGGCCCCAGGTGCATGGAGGTCTTATGATAGTCTTCCATTACATCATATTTGCCAACTGTCCTGGAGTTACCGGGACAGTCATGCTTTTTACTAAGCTGTCCCAGGATGGCCCAGGCAGCATCCCAGAACCTGTATTGTGCCCTCCTGACTACCCTTGTACTCTGCCCATCTGCACCCTTCTTTCTGTGCCTTTTTTGTTGATTAGTCTTTAATTTATGGCATGTTGTCTTACTGTTTTAAATACATTTTAAAGAACTAATAAATATATGTTTAATTCCAACTATTTATACTTTAATTCTTGGGAGTAGGTGCACACAAATTGGGGCAGACTGGTAGGGGCCCCAGTGCATTACTTTGCCAAGGGGCCCATGATGTTATTAAGACAGCCCTGTTCTCCTCTCCTCTCTGTTTTTCCTTCTCTCCTTTTCTTTTTGTAGCACCCTGCTCCTGTTGAGTAGGCGCTATTTGTAAATTTACTTATTTGAGCTGTAGTTTGTCTCACAATGTTATGCCAAATTATGGGTCTCTGTCCGAGCTCGGCTGTGTTGCACATCTTCCACATGACTGTGGGTGTCGCTGTCACCAGGGTTCAGAGTTGGAACTGCAATGGTCTGGGTGTAGTGGGTCTCTCTTGCCCCAAAGCAGCTCAGTGGCTTGCTCCCCGCCGCTGTGCATTCAGGGGAGGGGTACTTAAAGGGGTTGTAAATGTAAAAAAAAAAATCTCCCTAAATAGCTTCCTTTACCGTAGTGCAGTCCTCCTTCACTTACCTTATCAGTCGATTTTGCTTTTAAATGTCCTTTTTTCTTCTGAGAAATCCTCACTTCCTGTTCTTCTGTCTGTAAATACACACCGTAATGCAAGGCTTTCTCCCTGGTGTGGAGAAAGCCTCTTGAGGGGGGAGGGGGCAAACAGGAGTGTCAAGACACCCACTAACACACAGCTTGTTTCTCTATCTGTAAAGTAGAAAGTGTCCTGACACTCCTGCTTGCCCTCTTCCCTCTCAAGAGGCTTTCTCCACACCAGGGAGAAAGCCTTGCATTACGGTGTGTATTTACAGACAGAAGAACAGGAAGTGAGGATTTCTCAGAAGAAATAAGGACATTTAAAAGCAAAATGGAAGGATGAGGTAAGTGAAGGAGGACTGCACTAAGGTAAAGGAAGCTATTTAGGGCAAAAAAATACCTTTACAACCCGTTTAAGGGATAGACATCGTTCTGGCGGGGTCTTCCGATCCTGACCTGAGGGCACTTCTGGCCCCAGGGATGTGTTAGCAACGTTTTGGTCTCGGGGCCTGCTGGCCCGAAGCTCCGTTACTGCGAGTAGGCCCAGGAGTTTCTGGGGGCCTACTGGTCCAGGGATGGTCCTGTGCTGTCTTCTGTGCAGGAAGAAGCCAAACCATTGGGTATCAAATTGGAGGTCGCATTCTGGCCAATTTACCTCACCGTGCTGCCGTGCTTTGTTGAACTTTGCAAAGTGTGTGTGGTTACATGATCCTCTGGCAGAGGATCATGCAACGACTCAACGGCACTCATTAAGTCTGTGGCAGAGACTTTTTAGTGAGCTTCACACTGACTGCTCGGTCAGTGAAGGAGGCCAATCCGGTGGTTGCTGAATCCAGTGTGTAAACATTATTTTTGTCCTCTGGATCTAAGATCATACCTGTGATCCGCAAAGAAAGGTACCTGAATCCTCCCTAACCCTTCACTCCCTTAATGAAACTTGTTTAATAAAAACCCTTGAAGAAAAAGAAACAAAGTGTTAGTGTGGACATTTGTAACTCTTCAAGAAGGACCCCTAGGACAAGAATGGTGAACAGTAAGGTACCGACAGGCCCAAATCTAAACCAGCAGCTTCTTCGGAGGTAGTGCATGTTTTCACTTGTCCCTCTCCTCTTCTCACCCCTCACCTTTTCTTTATTCCCTTCATCTTTCCTATTCTCTCTCATTTTCTCACCATTCCTTTTCTCTCCTCTCCTTCTTTCTCCTCTCTTCTTTTCTTTTCTACTTGCATTCTCATTCTTTTCCTCTTCTTCTCTCTTCTCTTCTTGTCTCTTCTCTATTCTCCCCGGTTTTTGTTCTCTCCTCTCTTCCATTTCCTTCTTTCTTTTCTAGCTGTTTCTCCACCTTTCTCTCCTCTTATCTCCTCCCCTTCTCTCCCCTCTCCTCTTCTTTTCTATTGAAGCGCCCTGATGTTTAGGCAGGGTTGCTATTAAATTTTTTTGCCAAATGATAGTTGCCTTGGCCAAATGTTAGGAGGTCAATTGATTTCTCCCTAATTCTGGACTTGCTGCACTTCTCTCTTCTGTCGCTAGATGGCTGGGTATCTGGTGATATTAGATAGGATGAGGGCATTGCAAGGACAGATTAGGTATGAATGGCCAATTGGCAGGGATTTTCTTGGGTCCCTGCTGGGAGAACCTATTTATTTGGGTGGAGTCAGGTGATCGGGGTTCTGTGCCACATGGACAGCTGTCTGGGTGGACGTGTGTCGTATCACCCCAGGCTGCTAGGCCAGAAACATAAGTCCTATGCTGGGGACCTCTGGCTGCTAGGCTATCTGAGAGCCTATCCAGAAGTAGTGCAGGGTTGGGATTGAGGCCTTGTAGTCCAACCTGAAGTAACGATTCTGCCATCTGGGGGAATCAATCATGGTTGGAGGTAGAGGGGAAGCTGTTGCCACAATGGGACCATCCACCTTGCTACCAGAGACCACTGTGAGTAAGCTGAGGCCAGTACCAGAGCAGACTTCTCGCCAGCCGGGGATGGTGAAGAAAGTGGGAAAACATCAGGGACCCAGCGAGACAGCAGAGGTGACACTTGTGGAGTGCCAAGCCAGGGACCTAACGCGTCAGCAGGGGTGAAGCTTGAGGAGTATCTCTGAGTGCCAAGCCAGGGACCCAACAGGGAAGCGGGGGTGACGCTGGAGGAAGACATTGAGTGGAAGAGCTCAGGGGAATGGCTAGTGGATCTGAAGTCTAGAGAGAGTTTGGGAGCTCGTTGAGTGAAGAACCACAGTGAGTGAGTGTGGGGTAAAGAGAACTGTTCTTGTTGCAGATAGTTAAATACAACTACCGTTAGTAACAGCTACAAGATTGTTACCATAGGAGACAGTGGTCCTACCTATACAGAAGTGGTGTCTGGCTGGAGGCCTTCACTTGTATAGCTGTCTACCTATAGAAGTCTCGGAGTCTGCCAATTAACATTGTATCTACCCAAGGGTGTCCTGGCTCTACTTCTCTCTCCCATGGTTCTGTTTAAGAGATAATGAATCTCTTTGCATTTAAAAAGTGTTTGGCGCCCACCTGTTCATCTTGCACTACACCCACCATGCCTTGTAACCCACTCAACACTGAAGGATGTCAGCTGTCCCTAACTCTGGAGGTCACCATTGGGCTTCAGGGGCCCCTGGGACTTTGCTACACTCTCCTTTCCTCTCCCTTTCTCTCTATTCTTTTTTCCTATCCTCTTTCCCCCTCTCTTCTGCCCTTTTTTCTCTTCTTCTATCCTTTTCTTGTCTCTCCTTTCAATTTCTCTCCTTTCATGTTCTTTTTTTTCTCCTCTCTTCTCTCCTCCTCTCTTCTCACCTTTTCTTTTCTTTTCCTTCCTCTGCTCTCCTCTACCTTCCACCTTTCTTCTCCCTTCCTCGTCTTTCTCCTTTCATTTCCTTTCTTTTATTTTTCGTTTTTATTTTGATTCACATTTGCTTTTCATTTCCCCTTTTTCATTCCCCAATGATATATTCATTATATATAATAAGTAAATCAGGGCAACACCTTCTACGACAGATTGTTACATGATCAGGGCAAGGTCCTTAGGCACCCAAGGCAAAAAGGCCATAGTGCTCCTGAGAGCTCTGAACTACATCAGCGGCATAGGTGCCAGGTTTTGCACCTCCTCCTGATGAAGTTTCCAAGATGGCTACCTCATCTGCCTACCCCATTGCCCAGCCCTGCAAATTATACTTATTTCCTTTATTTACATTATGGTGATAGCAACAGTCTATTAACAATTATAGAGAAAAAGCAACTACAGAAGACCAGCCCACAGACTATCAGCTTTTCTTGAAAGCATATCAGAATGTTTCCAGGTCAGCTGAGAGTTGTAAGGGATCTCTTAAATCTAGGATCTGTTCTGAGAAATTCTCCAAGTTTACTATGCCCTGGAAAACTCCAGTGGTAACCATGGGCATCTGCACAACCTTTTTCAGGGGGGGGGGGGGGGGGGCAATGTTTTAAGGTCACCAATGCAATATAAAAAGATGTATATTCTCTTGGCTATATTTATATGGGCATATATGGCCTGAATAATTTCCAATACAAAGTGGCGTTGAATGATCTCATTCCAGTGGAAAGATATATGTGTTATATAAGAGATAATTCAGCTTCACTTTGTATTTGAAGTTACTCAGGACAGGCATACCACCAGTCCATGCCCATATACTGTACATATAGCCTAAAGAATATACATCTTTTTATATTGGAATTAGGGGTGCAACGGATCGTCACCGATCCGTGATCCGAACGGGTCACCCCGTTCGGATCGGCACACCACGCGATCCGGGGAGCGCTCCGGAGCCTCGGCCGTAGGAAAGTCCCCCGGCTTCGGCCTAGCTCCATAGCGGCGGCCATCTTGCTCCACCCCAACCAATCACAGATCGGCTGTGATTGGTTGGATGGCATGTCCCGTCTCTGCACCTGATTGGCCCGCGTGATGAGCGCCCTCTCTGATTGGAAGGCTGCCCGGATTGGCTAGCTGTCTTGGCGGCGCTCTGGGAATCAGAGTGAACGTGTGGAGCTTGAGGGGGAACAGTGAGCGCCGATATGAAGGACGGGGACTCAGTGTTCTTTAGTGTGGGAGCAATGTTGGACTGGTCTGGAACAGTGATGGTGATGACGAGTAGGGGACAATGGTGGACTTTACAGTGCAAGTACAGTGAGTTGAATGTTGGACTGGCTATTATATTAAGGTGACCATATTTTTAAAATGAAATCCGGGGACATATTTTTTTTCTTTACTAGTAATGGCGGCAATCAGCGACTCTCTGCCCGTCGCCGCCCGCCTCACAGCCTCTCAAGTCTTACTCTTCGGGCCCCGGCTACTACTGGGTGGGGAGTGGAGGAAGATGACTCCACCAGGGAAGGCAAGGAGATAGGCAGGTGGCTGGCTAGGATTTGAGCCAAGGCAGAAGAACATGCGAGCGAAGCTAAATGGGCATGCGCCCGACACTGAAGAAATATTCCCTCCGCTCCGACCAGCACATGATCATCAGAAAGGGGCACAGATAATGGAAAAAACACAACCCCCCTATGCTAGTAGGCACGGAGGAGAGGGGGGTGTAATTCTAATTTTTTTATTTTCATTCTGCACTGACTGTCTTTGAAATTTCCCCAGCCCCCTATTAAATCCAATCTGGGGACAAAACCAGGGACAGACTTGGTCCGGGGACAGTGTCCTCAATCAGGGGACTGTCCCCTGAAACTGGGGATGTCTGGTCACCCTATATTATATTACAGTGATTACTAGTGGGGGCAATGTTAAACTGGCTATTATTACAGTGATTACTAGTGTGGGGACAATGTTGGACTGGAACAGTGATGGTGATGACGAGTGGGGGGCAATGGTGGACATTACCATATAGAGCCATTGGCCCAGACTTGAATCTGACTTTTTTTCATAAATCATTTATTTTTTATTTTTTTTGCTGATCCGATCCGTGACTCCTGATCCAAGGATCATTCCGATCCATGAGTTTTTTGATCTGTTGCACCCCTAATTGGAATGTATTGC
This sequence comes from Rana kukunoris, assembly GCA_029574335.1. Taxonomy (NCBI): domain Eukaryota; kingdom Metazoa; phylum Chordata; class Amphibia; order Anura; family Ranidae; genus Rana; species Rana kukunoris. Next base: position 721,470,752 of record CM056049.1, on the reverse strand, counting down.
AATACATCTGTTGTGGCCATATTTTGATCTTGATGAAATCAGCCTATACAAAGTGAAGAAGATGAATTATCTCTTATAACATACACAGACATATCTTTCCCATAATAGCTGTCCAGCTTTCCAGAAATACAGTATATAAATCAAAATGCTCCTCCTAACTGCTGTTGCCTGTGGTTCTTCTTCTGTTGCTTGAATCTGTATATGCCACTCACTTCAGGTCAGGTCAGGATTTCCTGTGATGTGATGATGAGTAGGCACTGGCAGCGTATCACTCGGCGCCCGGATCTACACAACACGTACACAATCAGCCAATCACTGAAGAGGAGCGGCGGAAAGGCAGAGCTGCCGAGCACAGGCCCGAGTGGCCAAGCCATCTCATCCAATGATCGGGCCGGGGGGGGAGGGAGGGACGTCAGATGTGTCAGGACAGAGAACACCTGGAGGACTCAGAAAAAAGTCCACGGGGGACACTGCAGCTACAAACTGCAACACCTTCTTGACAATTCCAGTGAGGGGGGGGCATTGCCCCCTCTTGCCCCTACCTGCGGACGCCCATGGTGGTAACCTTCCATCTTCATAACAAAATGTCAACTGGTGTGTTCGGCTTCAAAAGAGCTCTACTCCAAAACACTCCAGAACTATAGCTTTCTAGTCCTAGCAACACCATGACCAGTGTCTACCCAGATAGATGCCAACGGTGAGTGGAGGAGCCATAACACTGACTTTCCCACCTGCCTAGTACTCAGGAGGATCCTGGTGTAGACCCGGTACCAGTAGAGTGTAGTTATGTAATAAATGGGTAGTATATAAGCAAGACATTAACTGATCAGGGAACCGCTAAACTATTCGGCAAACACTGCACCTGAAAACCAATTATCACATGTGCCTAATCTCCATGTAACAGAAAGTGCCAAACATGAGTCATAAACCTGACAACTTCATATATTTTATTCATGTGCCAATTTCCTCCTCCACATCGTGTTGTAAAATGTGAATGTCATGAAGAAAAAAAACTACTGTAGACTAAACAGTGCAAGTGCAAGGGTAACTCATATAGATTTACTGAAAACGCACTCTATGTCCCCTATAGAGGAAAATTGGGGTTGATTTATTAAAGCTGGAGAGTGCAAAATTGGGTGCAGCTCTGCAGAGAAACCAATCGGCTTCCATGTTTTGTTTCATTACAACAGTAAAATCAGTCTGTATATGCAGTAAAGCATGATTGGGGTTATTCCTTCACATTGTGTAAAAAGGCTGTTTGATCCTGTCTTCTCTGACCCTCCCGTTTTTCACTGTCCCCAATCCATCTCCTGAACGTACAGAGCCTTGGGGGCACGCTGCACATGCTCAGTTTGGTTTGTATTGCTGGAGATTTTTTTTTTCTTGGGAGGGTGCATGTGGAAGCACATGATCAGAGCACTGCGCCCTGAGCCCACCCAGTTGTGTGACAATAGCGAATTAATATTTCAGACATGTGCAATTCGTTTAGTTCCAAATTAGGTTTATAAAGAATTTAGACAAATTTGGAAATTCAGGAATATCCAAATTAACGAAATCCTGTTTAACAGATGTTTCTGTTTGAAATTCGAATATTCGAAAATTGGTTAATTCCGTATATTAGAAAAATCCAAAAATCTGGAAATTCTAAAATTCGTAATGCGCAAATCACCTGGAGGTGGTTTTTAACCACTTAAGACCCGAACCAAAATGCAGGTAAAGGACCTTGCCCCTTTTTGTGATTCGGCGCTGCGTCGTTTTAACTGACAATTGCGCGGTCGTGTGACGTGGCTCCCAAAAAAAATTGGCGTCCTTTTTTCCCCACAAATAGAGCTTTCTTTTGGTGGTATTTGATCACCTCTGCGGTTTTTATTTTTTGCGCTATAAACAAAAATAGAGCGACAATTTTTTTACTTTTTGCTATAATAAATATCCCCCAAAAATATATAAAAAAAAACGTTTTTTTTTTCTCAGTTTAGGCCGATACGTATTCTTCTACATATTTTTGGTAAAAAAAATCGCAATAAGCGTTTATCGGTTGGTTTTCGCAAAATTTATAGCGTTTACAAAATAAGGGATAGTTTTATTGCATTTTAATTATTTTATTTTTTTTACTACTTATAGCGGCGATCAGCGATTTTTTTCATGACTGCGACATTATGGCGGACACTTCGGACAATTTTGACACATTTTTGAGACAATTGTCATTTTCACAGCAAAAAATGCATTTAAATTGCATTATTTACTGTGGAAATGACAGTTGCAGTTTGGGAGTTAACCACAGGGGGCGCTGTGACTTTGAGTGTTCCCTGTGTGTGTGTTTACAACTGTAGGGGGGTGTGGCTGTAGGTGTGACATCATCGATCACGTCCCCCTATAACAGGGATGACGCGATCGATGCTGCGGCCACAGAGAAGCACAGGGAAGCCGTGTTTACACACGGCTCTCCCCATTCTTCAGCTCCAGGGACGGATCGCTGCACTGCAGCGGCGATCGGGTCCGCGAGTCCCGCGGTCCCGGAGCTTCGGACTGTGCCACGGGAGCGCGCCGCGGGCGCGCGCCCGTGACCCACGGCTGGGTGCTAAAATCAACGTGTATATATACGTTGATGTGCCCAGCCGTGCCATTCTGCCGACGTAAATGTGCAGTAGGCGGTCCTTAAGTGGTCAAAGCGTTAAAACTTTCCACAAATTTACTTCGATGTACTACGATCTCTCCTTAAAAACCCTTTCTCACTTCATTAACCACTTCACCTCCGGAAGGTTTACCCCGTTCATGACCAGGCCATTTTTTGCGATACGACACTTTTTGGGGACCAGAGACACTAATACAGTGATCAGGGCTAAAAATACAGTATGCACTGTCACTGTACTAATGACACTGGCTGGGAAGGGGTTAACATCAGGGGCAATCAAAGGGTTAAATGTGTGCCTAGGTTGTGCTCACTCACTTTGTGGGGGAGGTGCTTTGACTAGGGGAAGGCAAAGATCTGTGTTTCTTAGCAGAAACACAGAATCAATACCTTCCCTATCGACAAAACGACAATCTGCCTTGTGTACAATCGATGGGTGCCAGCGGACATCGAGTCCACGGTACTCAGGGCCGGTGCTACCACTAGAAAACCTAGGGTGTACGGCCACTGGTGTTCATACTCTCTTTTCTCTACAGCAAGCAACCAAGTCTCAGGAGGCAGATGGAGGACTCTGTCCCAACTCCCGAATGAATGGAAGCAAGCAAACATTCATTAATGGGCACTGGTAGGCTGCATTGATGGGCACTTGTAGGCTGCATTTAATGGGTCCTGGTGAGGTTACATTTGATGGGTGCCGGTGAGGCTGCATTTGATGGGTGCTGGTGAGGCAGCATTTGATGGGTGCCGGTGAGGCTACATTTGCTGGGAGCTGATGAGGCTGCATTTGATGGGTGCTGGTGAGGCAGCATTTGATGGGCGCCGGTGAGGCTACATTTAATGGGTGCTGGTGAGGCTACATTTGCTGGGCGCTGGTGAGGCTACATTTAATGGGTGCTGGTGAGGCTGCATTTGATGGGCGCTGGTGAGGCTACATTTGATTGGTGCTGGTGAGGCTGTATTTGATGGGCGCTGGTGAGGCTGTATTTGATGGGCGCTGGTGAGGCTGTATTTGATGGGCGCTGGTGAGGCTACATTTGATGGGCGCTAGTGAGGCTACATTTGATGGGCGCTGGTGAGGCAGCATTTGATGACCGCTGGTGAGGCAGCATTTGATGAGCGCCAGTGAGGCAGCATTTGATGGGCGCCGGTAAGGCTACATTTGATGGGCGCTAGTGAGGCTGCATTTGATGGGTGCTGGTGAGGCAGCATTTGATGGGTGCCGGTGAGGCAGCATTTGATGGGTGCCGGTAAGGCTACATTTGATGGGTGCCGATGAGGCTACATTTGCTGGGCACTGGTGAGGTTGCATTTGATGGGTGCTGGTGAGGCAGCATTTGATGGGCGCCGGTGAGGCTAGATTTGCTGGGCGCTGGTGTGGCTACATTTGCTGGGCGCTGGTGAGGCTACATTTGATGGGCGCTGGTGAGGCTGTATTTGATGGGCGCTGGTGAGGCTGTATTTGATGGGCGCTGGTGAGGCTACATTTGATGGGCGCTAGTGAGGCTGCATTTGATGGGCGCTGGTGAGGCTGCATTTGATGGGCGCTGGTGAGGCTACATTTGATGGGCGCTGGTGAGGCTGTATTTGATGGGCGCTGGTGAGGCTGTATTTGATGGGCGCTGGTGAGGCTGTATTTGATGGGCGCTGGTGAGGCTGTATTTGATGGGCGCTGGTGAGGCTACATTTGATGGGCGCTAGTGAGGCTACATTTGATGGGCGCTGGTGAGGCTGCATTTGATGGGCGCTGGTGAGGCAGCATTTGATGGGCGCTGGTGAGGCTACATTTGCTGGGCGCTGGTGAGGCTACATTTGATGGGTGCCTGTGAGGCAGCATTTGATGGGCGCCGGTAAGGCTACATTTGATGGGCGCTAGTGAGGCTGCATTTGATGGGTGCCGGTGAGGCTACATTTGATGGGCGCCGGTGAGGCTACATTTGCTGGGCACTGGTGAGGTTGCATTTGATGGGTGCTGGTGAGGCAGCATTTGCTGGGCGCTGGTGAGGCTACATTTGCTGGGCGCTGGTGAGGCTGCATTTGATGGGTGCTGGTAAGGTAGCATTTGATGGGCGCCGGTGAGGCTACATTTGCTGGGCGCTGGTGAGGCTACATTTGATGGGCGCTGGTGAGGCTGCATTTGATGGGCGCTGGTGAGGCTGCATTTGATGGGCGCTGGTGAGGCTACATTTGATGGGCGCTGGTGAGGCTGTATTTGATGGAGCGCTAGTGAGGCTGCATTTAATGGGTGCTGGTGGGCTGCATGTGATGGGCGCTTCATTAAAAAGGTGGGGTATACATGGGCAGGGAAAAGGGGGTCAGAAAAATTAGGTTTCGCCTAGGGTGTCAAAAATCCTAGCACCAGCCCTGGCGTACTCTCGCTGTGTATAATCACATCGGGAGCGGGTCACCGGTGGCACGCTCACGTGTTCCAGACCCAGGAATGTCAGATCACATACTAGGTACGTGATTGGGCACAGAGCGTTGGCCCTGCCGCAGTATATGTGCAGTGGGTGGTCGTTAACTGGGAAAAGTTGAACCAAATTTCAAAAATAATCATTTTGTAGAGTACTTGAAGTAAAAGAGGATTGTTTTAAAAAAAAAAAAATTACAACTTTGCTTTTAGCTGTTGTCACACCCTGCGCTGTGCACGTTCTGTAGAGACTTGTTGTAGGGACTTTCTGTGGATGTGACACCCCAGTAGTAGGTGAGAGTCTCACTGCAGTGACTACGGCAAACTAGGTCAACACAATGTTTGTTAGCATGGTTGCTTGTAGCCCAACATAACATTGCACAAGATAGGTCAACAATGATGCAGCTGAACTGAGTCATCAAACTTAGGCCTCATTTTGCACTTGCAGTTGGGGAGGTAGAGCCTCGTTTTTACTGCCCTTTGTATGCTCCCCCTTAAGCTGCAAAGGCTGCAGGCAGGGATGCACACATGCAAAATGTACCCCCCCCTCTCAGTTTGTTCGGCAGGCAATGCCTCCTGCCAAAGGTAACCTATTCATCTAAATGGGGCTGTGACGCAACCACATGCACGCAATTAATTAAACATCTTGTATAAAAATTAAAAATTGTATTAAATAACAACTTCTTTAAAATGACAAAGAATAATCAAATACATAAAATTCATACAACGTTGCAGCCACTTATGCTCAACATGTTTCGCATTAAAGGAGCTTCCTCAGGAGTCTTAGAAGCGCTGCATGAGGTTAATACTAAGAAATAAACAAATAATTGTGAATATTAACAAGTATCAGCATTAGATTATATTGGAACAATGACGTTACACTAGACACATATTGCATTTAAATTTCACAAGTGATTCAAGATTTGATTTTAAAGCATCTGATAGGCCCTTTCTCTCAGCTTGATATTTAATGATTATATGTAATCTTGTGAAATTTAAATGCAATATGAGTCTAGTGTAACGCCAGTGTTGAAATATAATGTTATGCTAATACCTGTTAATTTATTATCATTTTTATTATTTGTTTCTTTCTTAGTATTAACTTCATGCAGGGCTTCTAAGTCTCCTGAGGAAGCCTCTTTTGGGCGAAAGAGTCTGCAGCGTTGTATGCAATTTATGTTTTTATTAATCTTTGTATTTAGGTTTTATTGAAAAAGGAAAGCCAATTAGCTACTTACAACGTGTTAAATCTGTATGCGCATATAGGATAAAATCAAATGCCAGCAAAGAGAAGGAAACACCCGAACTTCTGGAATCACATGGGGCACGATGGCATCAGCGCGTAGCACCGCCCGACATGTTTCGTCACACGTGACATTTTCCTGGGGCAGAGTTTAAAAAGCACTTGCTACAACAAAGATGACACCAGATAGAAGTACACTGCTGAACCATATTAGAGGCCCCAAAGGACTTCTGCTCACTCTCACATCTTAGGAAAGATGTATGAAAAAAAGTATGAAAAAAACATTACGTTAACCAAGGAGTGGCAGACACCGAGGCTGTAGAGTCATTATTAAGCCATTTTTTCATCACACTTTGTCAAATTACTTAGGACATCCTCTATTGTAGTAGTTGTCTTCATGCAGTGGTAGGGCATCATTAACTAGTTGTTTCCAGAACACTACAGTGGGTGAAGTGGGTGGAGTAGGCTTTTTCTGAAAAAGGGTCATGGCCTGCCTGGCATAAAACAGGAGGAGTGCCCAGCAGTGTCCGCTCAGTTACTGTGGGGGCCAATTCCTCAATGAGGCCCAGCAGGCAAGGACATTCGCCTAACTTTTAAGAGATTCCCTCTCACCTGATGTTGTATCGCCAAGAAGGGAGGTGAAGGGCAGAGACAACAAAAAAAAACAATCTGATAGGTTACCTAACCCAGGGCTGTCTTAATGCATGGATAACCCTGGGCACTACTTAGGGACCCCAGGTGCATGGGGGCCCTATGATATATTCGCATTACATCATACTGTCCAACTGTCCCAGGCCTGCCGGGACATTCATGATTTTTACTAAACTGTTCAGGGATGGCCGTACCTTAGGAAGCATACAAGTACCTGTACTGTGCCCTCCTGATCCCAGTATTGTGTCCTGCTGACCCCCCTGTACCTGTACTGTGCCCTCCTGATCCCAGTATTGCACCCTGGTGACCCCCACCCAGGCCTGTCACTACAGGACAGGCAAAACAAACAATTGCTTGGGGCACCGAGCTGGCCTGGGGTCCCCAACTTCCCCTTCCCAGGCTGTAGCTTCGCCGAGCTCCTCTTCCTGCCTCCTGGAGTCCTGTCAGTCTGCCAGGTACCGCACGTAGTACAGGAGATTCAGTTTCCTGTTCTCGGCCGGAATGACAGGAAGTACACACCGAGTGCTCACTCCCTTTCAGTCCCTTTCGGGAAACTGAATCTCCTGTACCGCATGATAGAACACCGGACTGACAGGAGGAAGAGGAGCTCGACCACGCTACAGTGGCAGCCTACAGGGAAGAAGGGAGGTGAGAATAGAAAAACATAGTGACTGGGGAGAAGTAAGAACATGGGTGTAAAAAATTAGTAAAGCGCTAACATAGGCTTTGCGTGCGTAGGGGGGGTGCTTGGGGGCCCCCATTTTGCTTGGGGCCCCCGGATTCCTTCAAACGGCCCTGCCCCCACCCCCCTCCCACCGTACTGTGCCCTGTGTTGATTAGTCATTGATTTATTGCATTTTTTTTTTTTTTTAAGGGAAGTACAGCCAAAGTTCGTTCTGCACTGCTTTGACCCTTCTCCAGCAGACATTGCTAAAGCCTGATGTCAGCTGACATCACAGAGCCGGTCTAGGTTGGGGTAAGATCACGACAATGAAGTAGAGATCTGCCCACATGCCCAGACTGGCACTCAGCTCAGCCTCTCAGCAAGGCTCTGTGAGGGCAGAGCAGATGACTGACAGTCAACAGCTCTCTGTTCATGGAACCCTGAGAACCGAGCAATCAGCAGTGCTTGAATGCTTGGTTCTCAGTCTTAGAGCCGGTGGGGGACCGATGCTGCATCCACCTAGGTAAGATAATTCCACAAATTATTTTTTTCCTCATACTTCTTTTTAAAATCGTGTAGCGGATTGGTTGCTACTATTTACTGCAGTACCCCTACAGGCGGCCTATTAGCAGCTTGAATTGGTTGGTGGGCTACTGATCCCAGCTAGCCCGACTTGCAAATCCTGTGCCCGCAGGCCACATAGATTTGACACAAAACCCCAACAGTCTCCCTTCTGGCCTTGCACCCAGCTCCCCTGGCATGCCTTTTCCAGATATCCACTGTGCCCCACTCACCGACCTTCTCCTGCTCTGAGTCCATGGGAAAGAAGTTAACTGGAAATGCGTTACAATCACTTCTTCAGCCCCTCTGTTCCAGGACACCTCTTCCATGACCATGTAAGGATGAGGCTCCTTCCCAGCTCCCGGGCTTCTCCGCAGAGGCACGCACCCCACCCAGATGGGATGGGCCTCCTGCTGTGATCTAGCACTCCATTATTTCCATCTCCCATCCGATAACTCCCCTCCAGTGGACTGGACCTGAGCTTATATGGGAGGCTTGCTCCCTGCCAATTCCAGTCGGGGATTGATCAGGGCTCCTCACATGAGCTCCCTGCCACTCCAGCTCCCAGCCCTGCCCCTCTTCCAGAACATTCTCCCTAGAAGCAGGGGAGGTGCCCAAGAACTGAAGCACAGGTGGTCACACCCACTACTACACTAACCACTCCCTGCCCCCCTGATCAAAACAAACAGACCTAGCCTGAAACATAAGCCTACCTAAATTTACCTGCCTGGCAGCTTCCAACACAAAAATCCTCACCTCTAGCACTTACCTATGGTAGAGTGTGCTACAATCAATTTTATATGTTTAATTCTATCAACTATTTGTAACACTACCCCCAAAGGAGCTGCTGGTTACATTTTGGGTTTGCAGGTTACCGCTTAAGCTTCTTTGTCGGGGTAGGAAAGTCCATAGTAAATGCAATGTTCAGACAGATGTAAAACCTTCAACAATTTGGTTTTATTTTCACTGCAGGGTAACTTGAAGGAGAGAAAGTAGAAGGGAGGAGAAGAGTAGGGGAAGGTTCAGACACACGGTACAAAATGCTAAAAAAATAATCAATTAGTCTCCACTCTCAGCTACTGGAGATAGTCCCCTCTCACATGGCCTAGCAGCCGGGATGATACACAAACTAATGTCCAGACCATCTCTGCCACAGACTGTTGTTGAATGAACTTGGTCTCTGCCACAGACCTTTTGGATGAACTTGGTCTCTGCCACAGACCTTTTAGAGGAACTTGGATGCGTCCAGGAATTCTCTGCCAGGATTTTAAAGTCCAGAACCTCCAGCCGTGCAGTAGACGAGCCTTTAGGCCGAACCAGCGAACTGCACGGCTTTCAATGTAGTGGATCCCTTCTTAATCAGGTCACCAGGCCTCACCCGTGAGGCTAGCATTTTGCCGGTCTCCTCCAGGGCAGGTCCTCCCCCGGTTTCCTTCATCAAGACAGCTTCCTCCCTTGTGGACAGACAGCTTGGGATCCCTTTTAGGATTTGTAGGCCCCAGCTAGCACAGCTGGGCCTACTTGACAGCAACCCTGGGCCAACATGGCCCCTCACACACACGCACCTCGCGCCAGGAGGGCCAGGAGGCGAAGGACCCGGATCAGAACAGAGGCAAATTTGTATTAATCAACAGGTCTGGGCCCAAGTACTGGCCCAAACATTCCTTAAATTTGAAATAATGCCCTCTAAATTTGGTGTGGGGGCTACATATTTATACTTTAATTCTTGAGCGTAGGTGAGTAAACTGGGACAGGCTGGTATAAGCCCCAGTGCAATACTTTGCCTAGGGGCCCATTATGCTATTAAAGCGGATCTCCACCCTAAAGTGAAGATCCGCTGATCGGAACCCTCCCCCCCTCCGGTGTCACATTTGACACCTTTCAGGGGGGAGGGGGGTGCAGATACCTGTCTAAAGACAGGTATCCGCACCCACTTCCGGCCCGCAGTCTCGGGCAAAAGACGGGCTTTTCCCGTTGTGTGCTGGGAACTCTCAGCTCCCAGCACACAGCGGGAGCCAATCGCTGGGCGCAGCGCAACTCGCGCATGCGCCGTAGGGAACCGGGCAGTGAAGCCGGAGCGCTTCACTTCCTGGTTCCCTCGCCGTGGATGGAGGGGGGAGCAGCAGGGTGATGAGCGATCGCTCATCCTCTGCTGCGGACGCCGCTGGACTCCAGGACAGGTAAGTGTCCTAATATTAAAAGTCAGCAGCTGCAGTATTTGTTGCTGCTGGCTTTTAATATTTATTTAAGGTGAACCATCCGCTTTAAGACAGCCCTGACCTAACCTACATTATCAAAACTAAAACAAGGCTTTGTCTACGTGTAGCACTACCCCCGGAGGAGCTGCTGGATTTTTGGGCGGCGTGTTACCTCTTGGCTCCTCCGAAATTCTAGTAGAAGTAAAAGGAATGTCCAGACAGGTGCTCTTTGCAGTGCTCTTTATTACCCAGCCGGGTAAAAACAATAAACTTGTGGTGAGGAAAGTAAAGCTGAGGAAGATAGGAGAATAGCAGATTTAGGCGTAATGATAGGAAACAGTCCTGCTTCCAACATAACACTTTTTAGCACCACTTCCGCCAGAATGGGTTTAACGTACCCAGACAGGCCTCTCTCACTGATCTGGCAGCGGAGTATCACTCAGACAATTATAGGAATAAGTCTCTGCCACAGACCCTCCTTGGTGAACTTGAACTTGGGAGAAAGTCTCTGCCACAGACCCCTCTCAGTGATCCTCAGAAGATACATCTGCTACAGATCCCCTCTGGGTTGGATTCTTGGAGATATGCCTCCTTAATTGAGTTATGGCTGGATCTCCTTCAGCTTGTCGCTCAGGTACCGACTGACAGGTGATCAGTTCCGCAGTGTCCGGCTACCTGTGATCCCCGGTGCTTTCATCCAAGCCCTATCAGACCGCGAGCCTCTCAATGGCGCTCCTCAGACCAATTCCCCCACTGAACAGCACACAGCTTGGGATCTTCAAAAGAGGGAACCCAGTCGCTTACTGGATCCCCATCGCTGGTTCAGATGCTCCTTGCCAGCATGGCCCCGGGACCAGGAACACTGCGTGGCACACAAGCCCTGGCCAGGTAGGCCATAGCGCCAGGGTGCCGTGATGTGGCCATCCCCAAAGGTAGGTGCCACACTCGACGAAGAAGACCCAGAAACAATGGCGTCTGCCCCATAAATACCCCTCCCAGCATGCACAGAGAGGACAAACCCCCGTGATTGGCTGCTGGGAAAGAGCACCCAAACCTTGACTCCATTGCTGCCACCTGCAGCACCGGGGCTGGAAGAACACCCCAGTACAACAGAATGAGCCCACAGCACAGCCAAGCTGAGACAGAGACCGCATAATTGCTCTAACAATCAGGATCAGCGTTTAACTACACTCTGCTGTACACATAAATTTAGATAGCACCAGTACTATATAGTACATAGGCGCTACATACACATACATTTTAACTGAAAGCAGAAAATATAGAAAAAACATTACAGGAACTTGTGTCCATATTTTTGGTTCAAGTGTTTGGGTTTAGCTACACTGTGCTCCCCTTACCTGTGTATGCCATGGAAGAATTCTGTAACTCATTTATGGCCTTCATTACAGTGATCCTATAAGATCTTTAGACTTGAGACTGGCCTCTGCTTTCACCTGTTAGAGCTGCCCTAAGTGGAAACGCCTGGAGATCTGAGTCCCTTGGTCTTAATGACCTCTTATGTCTTTCAGCTTCCTTCCCTAGTGAAGGCCAAAGAATGAGGAGAGTAAGCCAAAAGATATTTTTCATTGTCATCCACTCAGTGCTGTTTTGCCCCCGATCCTTTCTCGAAAAAGCCTTTCAGCTGCAGGTGCCTTCAGTCCCACAAAAACGGTGGAGACGGAGATGAAAGGCCTTGCATTGCAGCTAGGCTTTGCAATAATTAGTTCTTAATTACGGACTTGAAAAGCCCAGGATGAAAAGGCAGCGGGCCCCCTCCTTTCTCCAAACCCGGCTTGTCTCATTACACACAACTTTCTCCTTCTTGTCATGTAGGACCTTTCCCTATAGCTTAGCAAACTTTACTCAAGGCACTTCCTATTGTCCTCATCTCCTCTACTGTATGTTCTCATCTCCCTTGTTTAACAAGTTCAAACGCTGGCAGGATTCAGACTATGAGCTGCGGGTGGACCAGCTTTTCAAACAGTGGGGGGCCCCCCCCCCCCCCCCCCCACTTCTCTGACATCCCTATGCAGAAACACACAGCTATTAAGAAGAGTATACAATTCAGGCCACAAACATCCTGAGATGATATAGGACAGAAAAAGTGACACCGTACTGAAGAGATACAGAACATTAATTAGAGAAAAAAAATTGAGAAAAAAAATCAAATTTAACAGCAAGGTATTCTCTATGATCTCAGCTAAACAAATAGGGCCAGATTCTCGTACGTTTGCGTTTTTCTGGCGTAGCGTAGCGTATTCCATTTACACTACGCCTCCGCACTATTTACAGGCAAGTGCTGTATTGTCAAAGCACTTGCTCCGTAATTTGCGGCGGCGTAGCGTAAATGGGACAGCCTAAGGCCTCGTAATTCAAATAAGGAAGGAGGGGGGAGTGCTGTATTTAAATTAAGCGCGCCCCGCACCAAACGAACTGCGCATGCGCCGGCCCTAAACGTAGCCCACTGCGCATGCTCCATAGTACGCCCCGCAAATACATTGATTTTGACGGCAACGTTATTAACGTACAGGCCTATTCGCGACGAGTTACGCAAACGACGTAAACGACGGAAAAACACAACGCTGTCCCGACGTCCATACCTAACAAGGTGTACGCCGGACCTACGCAAGGTTACACCTCATATAGCAGGGGTAACCTTACGCTTACGCAAACTACATAAACTACAACAACGGCGCGCAAATACGTTCGGGAATCGGCGTATCACGCTCATTTGCATATTCGACGCAGAAATCAACGGGAACGCCACCTAGTGGCCAGCGTAACATTACAACTTAGATCCGACGGTGTAAGTGACTTACGCAAGTCGGATCTAAGCAAAATCTATGCGTAACTGAATCTAAGAATCAGTCGCATAGATACCCAGGGCCAGAAACAGAGATACGACAGTGTACCTGGAGATACACCGTTGTATCTCAGCTGAGAATCTGGCCCATAATGTTTTCAGGTTCTAAATAATTTTCTAGCAAAAACATTGGCCCGGATTCACAAAGCACTTACACCGACGTATCTCCAGATACGCCACATAAGTATAAATATGCGCCGTCGTATCTGTGCGCCGGACCAACAAATTAAGATACGTCTAAAAACAGACTTTATCCCACCGACGTAACTTGCCTAGGCCAGCGTAGAGTGGGCGCTAGACATGTGCATTCGTTTTCGTTAGAATGCATTTTCGTCCGAAAATCAGGTTTTTTCGTTATTTTAACAAACGGTAACGAAAGTGCAAGAAACAAAAACCGAATTATCCGACATAAAAAATGCTTTATTTTCGTTTTCGTTGCGGTAAAAATCCGATATAGAGGAAAGACTTTATAGGGAAAAGATTTGACATTATAGGGAAAAGATTCAACATTATAGAGAAAAGATTTGACATTATAGAGAAAAGATTAGACACTATAGAAATAATAGATTCGACATTACAGAGAATAGATTTTGATTTATGAGAAAATAGATTCGACATTATATAGAATAGATTCGACATTATTACTAGTCATACAACATTAGAATTCTTGTAGGCGGAATATTCGAACGGAAATGTACGATTCGACGTAAAGATTTGACGTTCCGTCGAATATTCTTTTGACCATTCGAACAGAAACCAAGTATTATTGGATTTTCGGACGAAAGCTTTTCCCCAACGAAAAACTAAATAGATCAAAAATGTATTTTCCAAACGAAAACGAAAAAACAAAACTAAATATTCCAGTCTGCACATGCACTGGGCGCATATTTATGCTAGACGCATGTGGCGCTCCCATTGATTTTCTATTCAAATATGCAAATGAGGGAGATACAGCGATTTACAAACGTACTTGCGCCCGGCGCATGATATACGCCGTTTGCGTAAGTTTTACGTCCAGCGTAAAGTTATTCCCCATAGATGAGGCGCAACCCATGCAAAGGTATGGACCAGGGAACACAAGCCTACGTATTGTACGTTGGACGTCTGTGAATATGGGCCGACGTGGGTCTGGATGAGCGTAGGTTACATTAACGGCGTACACAGTGATCCGGCGTATCTTAGGCAGTTGTTCCGACGTGGTTGTACGCATTCGTACGGGGATACGTCCATGTCCCGACACATGCGCAGTTCATTTTAAGTACTTGTCTGGCGCCCGGACCATCATTTGCATGGGGTCATGCTTCATTAGCATGGATCACGCCCACTTCCAGCCCACTTCCACCTACTTCCACTTACGCCGGCTTACGCCTACGAATATACGCTACGCCGGTGCAGAGTTGGGAGCATTTGCTTTGTGAATTCCATGCTTCCCTCTCAGCGCTGCACCGGCGTTGCGTAAAATCGATACGCTGCGGCGGCATTAAATATGTGCCGATGTATGTGAATCCGGGCATTAATGTTTTCACGTTCTAAATAATTTTATAGCAAAAACATTATGTTTTTTTTATGATGGTTTCATGTCTGAGCGAAGTGTCAATTGGCTTGGGCTGGAAGTGGTTATTCTTCAGTTATGTTTTTTTTAAGACATTTTTGCAGGTGGTCCCTCCAGTGAAAAGCCTACCAAGGTCAACTTAAAGTGGATGTAAACCCCAAATTTTTTTTTTTAATGTCACAATGTAGAGTATAAGATTTCCTATCATCTGTGCCCAGTCTTGCCACACAGAGTTAATCCAGTGCTGAGTAATCCTCTTTTAAAGTTCAGTGCAAATTAACAGAATTCCAGATACAAACCTGCCAAATTATAAAGTCCGTTTCTCTGTTATTGCTTTCAGTGACAGGTTATTTACATATCTAGCTTGGACATGTTTATCATAACAAGAGGTCATACAAAGTTCATTGTATATTACCAGGATGTGTTATGATGTTATATCACCTCATGTTATGATAAACAAAACATAACATATGATAAACATGTCCTAGCTAGATATGTAAATAACCTGTCACTCAAAGCAAGAAGAGAGAAAACTGACTTTTTATCTAGGCAGGGTTTTATCTGGAAGGCTGTTCATTTTCACTGAACATAAAAGAGGATTGCTCAGAGCTGGATTAACTCTGTGTGGCAAGACTGGGCACAGATGATAGGAAATCTTATACTCTACATTGTGACATCCACTTTAACTGCTTGCCGACCGGCCACCGCAGTTATACGGCGGGACGGTGGCACTGCTAGGCGTCCTATCTTTTACGGCCGCTAGGGGGCGCGCACACGCGCTCGTTCGTTACAGAGCGGGGCCTGGGAGCTTTGTGTGTAAACACATAGCTCTCAGTCCTGTCAGCGGGGAAACACTGATCTCCTGTTTATACAATGTATGGACAGAAGATCAGTGATTCCCCCTAGTGAGGCCACCCCCCCAATACAGTTAGAACACACCAGGAACACACTTAACCCCTTCTGTGCCCCCTAGTGTTAACCCCTCCACTGCCAATGGCATTTTTATAGTAATCCAATGCATTTTTATAGCACTGATCGCTATAAAAATGCCAATGGTCCCAAAAATGTGTCAAAAGTGTCCGAAGTGTCCGCCATAATATCGCAGTACCGAAAAAAAACGCTGATCGCCGCCATTACTAGTAAAGAAAAAAATATTAATAAAAATGCCATAAAACTACCCCCTTTTTTTGTAAACGCTATAAATTTTGCGCAAACCAATCAATAAATGCTAATTGCGATTTTTTTTTACGAAAAATATGTAGAAGAATACGTATCGGCCTAAACTGAGAAAAAAAAATGTTTTTTTAGATATTTTTTGGGGATATTTATTATAGCAAAATGTAAAAAATATTGCATTTTTTTCAAAATAGTGGCTCTATCTTTGTTTATAGCGCAAAAAATAAAAACCGCAGAGATGATCAAATACCACCAAAAGAAAGCTCTATTTGTGGGAAAAAAAGGACGCAAATTTTGTTTGGGAGCCACGTCGCACGACCGCGCAATAGTCAGTTAAAGCGACACAGTGCCGAATCACAAAAAGTGCTCTGGTCAGGAAGGGGGTAAATCCTTCCGGGGCTGAAGTGGTTAAAGGCAAACAAAATGGTGAACTGAGCCAATTAATACTAATAATTAGGGTCCCGATACCACTTTTTTAAGACCGAGTACAAGTCCTGATACTTTTTTTCAAGTACTTGCCAATACCGATTACGATACTTTTTTTTTTATGACATGTGACAGTGGCACACGTGTCAGTATTTTTTGTTATGTTTTTATTTTACAGTACTTTCTTATTTTTTTTAGGAGGGGGAGGGGGAGTGGATTATGTCAGTGTGTTTTTTTTTTATTTACATTTTTATTATTTTTTACAATATATAATTGCAATTTTTTTTTCTTTTTTTTTATCAGCCCTGTTGGGTAGGGTGACCGGATATCCCCAGTTTCAGGGGACAGTACCTGGATTGAGAACACTGTCCCCGGACCAAGTCTGTCCCCAGTTTTGTCAAGGATTTGATTTGAACAGGGGCTGGGGCAATTTCAAAGACAGGTAGATTCATGTACAGATCCGACGGTGTATCTACTGATACACCGTCGGATCTGTGAGATCCGACGCTCGGATCTATGCGGCTGATTCCTCGAATCAGGTTCCGCATAGATCTCCCTTAGAGCCGACTGGTGTAAGTGAGTTACACTGTCGGTTCTTAGGCTGCATTCTCTCGCCGTCCGCTAGGTGGCGCTTCTTTTTTTCTACGCGACGAATATGCAAATGAGGAGAACCGCCGATTCAGAACCGAACGCCCGGCCGTCGCTTTTTTTTTACGTCGTTTGCGTTCGTCTTTTTCCGGCGGATGGTTACCCCTGCTATATGCGGGTTAAGTGCGGCGGATCCTATGTTAAGTATGGCCGTCGTTCCCGCGTCGAGTTTTGAATTTTTTACGTCGTTTACGTAAGTCGTCCGGGAATACGGCCATACGTTAATTGCGTTAACATCGAAAACAATGACGTCCTTGCGACGTCATTTAAAGCAATGCACGTCGGGAAATTTTGCCGGCGGCGCATGCGCAGTACGATCGGCGTGGGGACGCGCGTGATTTAAATAGTAAACTCCCCCTAGCCGCGGAATTTGCATTCCGCCGGGGGATTTACGATCCGCCAGGGCTAATTACGAGGCAAGTGCTTTCTGAATACAGCACTTGCCTCAAAAACTGGCGCAGGCGGATCGTAAACAAGATAGATCACGCGGATCAAAAGATCCGCTGATCTACATGAATCTACCCCAGTCAGTGCAGAATTAAAAAAAGAAAATTCTGAATTACACACCCCTGCCCCGCCCGCTCCACTGCTCCTTCTAGCTTAGGGGGGGTGTATTTTTTTCCATTATCTGTGCCCCTTTCTGATGATCATGTGCTGGTTGCAATGGAGGTGCATGCCCATTCAGCTCCGCTCGCATGTTCTTCTGCCTTGGCTCAAGTCCTGGCCGGCCGCCTGCCTGCTTATCTCCTTGCCTTCCCTGCGGAGTGATCTGCCTCCGCTTCCCACCCAGTAGTAGCCGGGCCCCGGAGAGCTAGCCTTGACAGGCTGTGAGGTGGGTGGTGTCGGGGATGGGCAGAAAGTCGCTGATTGCCGCCATTACTAGTAAAAAAAAAAAAAATATGTCCCTGGATTTAATTTCTGGTCACCTTACTGTTGGGGGGTCTTTGGTGAGATATCTGGTCTCTTAACACACCCCTGACATCTCCCCTTTGAGACAGGGAAAGGGACTAAGGACACAGATTCCCCAGTGCCTTTCTCTGCAGCCTCAGCTAAAATGAATAGAGAGAGGCTCCTCTCCATTCATAAACTGAAGTATTGTAAACACAGGTTATGATGCTCAGTTATGTGAATGGACAGAGTCAGTGTCCATTCATAAAAGGTAGGAGCTGGGTTTAGTGGCTCCTACCTGCGCTTTTCATCCTGACAGATCAAGGGGGTGGAGGAGGACATTGAGGGGGACACGGAGCGTGGAGGGAGAGAGCAGCAGGAGGGGGACAAGGAGTACGGACTGCAGTGAAAAATCTAGTAAATACAATGGATATAAAAAGTCTACACACCCCTGTTAAAATGTCAGGTTTCCTCTGATGTAGAAAAAAATTAAGGCAAAGATAAATCATTTCAGAACTTTTTCCAGTTTCAATGTGACTTATAAACTGTACAACTCAGTTAAAAAACAAACGGAAATCTTTTAGGAGGTGGAAATAAAAAATTTAAAGTGGAGGTCCACCCAAAAAAAAAAAAAATACACCCAAATCTTGCAGAAAAGTGAAAAAAAAATAGAAAAAAAAATGTTTTACTTACTAGAAATGGGGGTTGCTATGCGGAACTTCCTAATCTGCCTCTTTCCAAACTGCGGTAGGTCTTCTTCCTCGTCCTCCCCACATTGTCTTCTGGGAAAGGGGGCGCACTGCCTTCTGGGAACTATGTGTATCCCAGAAAGCAGCCGCCCATTCACAAAGCGCCGCAAGACTCACGCATGTACAGTTGGAAACGGGCAGTGAACCCGCAAGGCTCCACTGCCTGTTTCCCTTAGTGAGGATGGTGGCGCCGGGAGCTGCCAGGATCGAGGGATTGGCCTCAGGGGGGGGGGGGGGGGGGGGGGGGCGACATTGCGGGCGCCTAGGACAGGTAAGTGTCCTTATTAAAAGTCAGCAGCTACAGTGTTTGTAGTTTGTTGTTCAACTGAGTTGTACAGTTTACAGGTCACATTAAAGGTGGAAAAAGTTCTGTAATGATTTATCTTTTGTCTCATTTTTTCACAGAAACCTGATATTTTAATTGCCCCCTCATAACACCTGAAATACTTGGCTGATCCTGCCTGGTTATACCCTCCCCCCTGTAAACTGACCACGATAATCAGGGCTGCCGAGCCCTGACATCATAGTCAGTTTATGTGCCTCCATCATCCGCAGCCCTGCTCTCTGTCTCTTCTGTGCTCTCTCCCTCCCTTCCTGTCATCTCTAAATGAGTGTGAGAGCCACCCCTCACCTCTCCTCCTGCCGCTATTAGTAAGCATTAAAACTTTAAAAATCCTTCTCAGACCATTCAGAGCACTGTGCAGCATTACAGGCCTCGTCAGACCATCCAGAGCACTGTGCAGCATTACAGTCCTCATGAGATCATCCAGAGCACTGTGCAGCATTACAGGCCTCGTCAGACCATCCAAAGCACTGTGCAGCATTACAGTCCTCATGAGATCGTCCAGAGCACTGTGCAGCATTACAGGCCTCGTCAGACCATCTAGGGCACTGTGCATCATTACAGGCCTCATCAGACCACCATCCAGAGCACTGTTCTGCATTACAGGCCTCGTCAAACCATCCAGAGCACTGTCCATCATTACAGGACTCATCAGACCACCATCCAGAGCACTGTGCATCATTACAGGACTCATCAGACCACCATTCAGATCACTGTTCTGCAGGCCTCATCAGATCGTCCAGAGCACTGTGCATCATTACAGGCCTCATCAGACCACCATCCAGAGCACTGTGCAGCATTACAGGCCTCATCAGACTGTCCAGAGCACTGTGCAGCATTACAAGCCTCATCAAACTGTCCAGAGCACTATGCAGCATTACAAGACTCATCAGACTGTCCAGAGCACTGTGCAGCATTACAAGACTCATCAGACTGTCCAGAGCACTGTGCAGCATTACAAGACTCCTCAGACTGTCCAGAGCACTATGCAGCATTACAAGACTCATCAGACTGTCCAGAGCACTGTGCAGCATTACAAGACTCATCAGACTGTCCAGAGCACTGTGCAGCATTACAAGACTCCTCAGACTGTCCAGAGCACTATGCAGCATTACAAGACTCATCAGACTGTCCAGAGCACTGTGCAGCATTACAAGACTCATCAGACTGTCCAGAGCACTATGCAGCATTACAAGACTCATCAGACTGTCCAGAGAGCTGTGCAGCATTACAAGACTCATCAGACTGTCCAGAGCACTGTGCAGCATTACAAGACTCATCAGACTGTCCAGAGCACTATGCAGCATTACAAGACTCATCAGACTGTCCAGAGAGCTGTGCAGCATTACAAGACTCATCAGACTGTCCAGAGCACTGTGCAGCATTACAAGACTCATCAGACTGTCCAGAGCACTATGCAGCATTACAAGACTCATCAGACTGTCCAGAGAGCTGTGCAGCATTACAAGACTCATCAGACTGTCCAGAGCACTGTGCAGCATTACAAGACTCATCAGACTGTCCAGAGCACTGTGCAGCATTACAAGACTCATCAGACTGTCCAGAGCACTGTGCAGCATTACAAGCCTCATCAGACTGTCCAAAGAGCTGTGCAGCATTACAAGCCTCATCAGACTGTCCAAAGAGCTGTGCAGCATTACAAGCCTCCTTAGACCACCGTCCAGAGCGAGTAGTTTGTTCAAACCTTAATACCATAAATAATAACATTATATTAGATATTTTTTTTACTCCAGGGGTATGTAATGAGTTTGGAAATTCCAGAGAAGTGCTTAAATAATGCAATACAATTTAACTAAACCCTTTTGATTTTAGTCGACTAAAATATACTGGAGATTTTAGTCAACTAAAATGTAGAATTTTTTAGTTGACTAAAATGTACTCCAGATTTTAATCGACTAAATAAGACTAAAACTAAAACAATTCAAATCACTAAAATACAACTAAAACTAAAATGGCATTTTAATCAAAAGACTGATTAAAACTAAATCAAAATTTGACGCTAAGATTAAAACCGGACAACGTCCCCGATTATTTATACAACAGATTACCATTTGCCACAATGATGCAGTGTGGATGGCATCTCTAAAGCACTGTACACATGATCGGATATCTGATGGGAATCTAATCCGATGGATTTTTTCGTCGGATATCCGATGAAGCTGACTTTCATCAGTCATTGGTCAAAAATCAGAACGTGTCCAAACGCGCGGTGACGTAAAACACTACGACGTGCTGAAAAAAAATGAAGTTCAATGCCTCCGAGCATGCGTCGACTTGATTCTGAGCATGCTTGGATTTTTGACCAATATACTTCCACACAGACGATCGTTTTTTTTCTATCGTTTTTTTATCCATAGTTAAAATTTAAAACATGTTCTATTTTTTTTAACCGATGGAAAACAAACTGATGGGGCCCACACACGATCGGTTTGACCGATGAAAACAGTTCATCGGTCTGTTTTCATCGGACAAACCGATCGTGTGTACAGGTCCTAAGGCTGTATTTGACCTTCTTTGCATTGCACGTCTCTGAACTCAGTCCTGTTGGAGACAGTGGGCCAGATTCAGAAAGAATTCGATTCCCGCAGAGTATCAGAGATACACTACGCCGCCGTACTTTACCTGGCTCTAGGAGGAATTCAGAGAGATTTTGGCCCGTAAGGTACGGCGGCGTAGTGTATTTCTCCCTGCGGAATCAAACTACGCGATTAGGGGGCGTGAGGCATTTAAATTAAGCGCGTCCCCGCGGCGATCGAACTGCGCATGCTCCGTTCAGAAATTTCCCGCCGTGCATTGCGCGAAATCACGTCGTTACGTAATTTTTTTTTGAGTAGCGTCGTTTACGGACATTCCTATTCCCGGACGACTTACGCAAAAAAAAAAAAAAAATTGAAAGTCGACGCGGGAACGACGGCCATACTTAACATGGGCGCGTAACGTTAGACCAGCTAATAGCTGGTTTAACTTTACGTAGCGAAAAAATGACGTACGCGATTGCGAACGATGCTCGTAACTTCGTGGATCGCCGGAAAAAGCTCATTTGCATACCCCGACGCTGAAAACGACGCAAACTCCACCCAGCGGCCGCAAAAAGATTGCAGCGTAGATCCGAAGGCGTACGAAGACGTAAGCCTGTCAGATCGAAGCCCAACGCCGCCGTATCATGGTTTGAGGATTTAAACTAGTGATACGGCACGCGAAATTTGAAATTACTCCTGTTAGACAGGCGTAATGGCTCTCTGAATCTGGCCCAGTATTTGTATTGTGGGCAGAGGAGGTCAAACACAGCCTTTTGTATTTGGACCCATAATTTTAAGCTGAACTGCATTCAATTGAAAAAGTCTGCATTTTACAACAATAACCATGTACACAAGTCATAAATCAGGGGATCAAAATCACATGCCTTTTTTGGTAAGAATGTTTTTGAAGTTGCATCTGTTTCTGGCTTGGTGAAGGCCTGTTGGCATGCAGAAGATATCTCCAAAAAAAAAAACAAGAGCAGACCAAGAGAAGTAATAAAGGTTACATTTGTCCAATGTGAATGAAATGGCAACCTGGATAATTCGACTATTCTAGATTCTAACAGTTTATAGTTGGGTTATCGGTTAGTTAGTACTGGAAATTATACATGTATGTTTCTTGGGTTTAGAAGTAGAACCCAAAAAAAGGCAAAAAACAAAAGTTATGTACCAGGCAAGTCAGGAATACATACATTGGCCCGGATTCACTCTCGAGATACGCCGTCGTAAGTACAAATGTGCGCCGTCGTATCTATGTGCCGATTCCCAAAGCTAGATACGTCGAAAAATAGACTCCAGCCGCCCGACGTTACTTGCCTACGCCGGCGTATCGTGGGCGCATAGTTACGCTGGACGCATCTGGCGTTCCCATTTTAAATATGCAAATGAGTAAGATACGCCGATTAACGAACATATTTGCGCCCAACGCATGTTTTAAGCGATTTGCGTAAGGGTTACGTCTGGCGTAAAGTTATTCCCCATATAGGAGGCGCAACCCATGCAAAGGTATGGACCAGGGAACAGCCGTCGAATTAACGTTGTGTACGCCGTTTACGTAGTACGTGAATAGGGCTGGGCGTAGGTTACGTTCACGTCGTAGGCAGTGTTTCGACGTATCTTAGGCAGTTATTTTGACGTGACTGTGAGCATGCGCACTGGGATGCGTTCAAGGTACGACGCATGCGCCGTTTGTTTTTAGTACTTGTTTAAAGCTCAGCCCATCATATGCATGGGGTCACGCTTGATTTAAATGTATCATGCCCACTTCCACCTACGGCGCAACGTTGGACCATTTGCTTTGTGAATTCCATGCTTGCCTCTCAACGTTGCGCCGGCGTAGCGTACAGAAGATACGCTACGCCCGCATAAAGATGCGCCCAGGTATGTGAATCCGGGCCATTGTGTTTGATACCTTCTGATATTTTGTC
Organism: Rana kukunoris; assembly: GCA_029574335.1. NCBI lineage: Eukaryota > Metazoa > Chordata > Amphibia > Anura > Ranidae > Rana > Rana kukunoris. The sequence continues at coordinate 721,447,286 of CM056049.1, read as the reverse complement.
TGGAATTAAAATTTTCCATAAATAATGTTATTCTGACTTATCACCAAAGTCAGTGTTGAAATATGCTTACCGGATGGAAATCTTTAATGGATAACTAAATTTTATATTTTTGATTAGGCATTTTGTTTTTGTTTTTTTCATTGAGTAGGGGGTCTCCAAACTTTCTGTCACGTACCTGATGAATGAGCCAGATGTGTGGAGGGGAGCCTCTTGTACAGCTCCAGCTCGTGGACCACTGATAGTGAGACAGTAGGCCCAGGAGCGTGGCGGAGTAAGAGTGCCTATGAACAGTCCAGGAGTCTGCGCCAGTAGAAGCTAGGAACTTACGAACAGGAAGCTGGACCCAACAGGTGGCAGGCAAGCAAGGTGGCAGTTGGGCTGGCAGACATGGCAGTATGCGAGCAGAGGAGCACCACTGGAAGCAGGAGCTGTAGAAGACTGGCAGCTGGAAGCGGGGTCAGACGACAGATAGGCAGATTGAGCACAGACAGCAGGCTGAAGGGTAGTCGAGTCACAGGCAGGTTTTCACCAACGGATGGTCAGATCAGGCCGAGGCAGCAGGCAGAAGCGTAGTCGGGTCACAGGCAGGTTTTCACCAACGGATGGTCAGATCAGGCTAAGGCAGCAGGCAGAAGCGTAGTCGGGTCACAGGCAGGTTTTCACCAATGGATGGTCAGATCAGGCCGAAGCAGCAGGCTGAAGGGTAGTCTGGCACAGGCAGGTTTTCACCAAAGGATGGTCAGATCAGGCCGAGGCAGCAGGCTGAAGGGTAGTCGGGTCACAGGCAGGTTTTCACCAACGGATGGTCAGATCAGGCCGAGGCAGCAGGCAGAAGCGTAGTCGGGTCACAGGCAGGTTTTCACCAACGGATGGTCAGATCAGGCCGAAGCAGCAGGCTGAAGGGTAGTCTGGCACAGGCAGGTTTTCACCAAAGGATGGTCAGATCAGGCCGAGGCAGCAGGCTGAAGGGTAGTCGGGTCACAGGCAGGTTTTCACCAACGGATGGTCAGATCAGGCCGAGGCAGCAGGCAGAAGCATAGTCGGGTCACAGGCAGGTTTTCACCAACGGATGGTCAGATCAGGCCGAAGCAGCAGGCTGAAGGGTAGTCTGGCACAGGCAGGTTTTCACCAACGGACGGTCAGATCAGGCCGAAGCAGCAGGCTGAAGGGTAGTCGGGTCACAGGCAGGTTTTCACCAAAGGATGGTCAGATCAGGCCGAGGCAGCAGGCTGAAGGGTAGTCGGGTCACAGGCAGGTTTTCACCAACGGATGGTCAGATCAGGCCGAAGCAGCAGGCTGAAGGGTAGTCTGGCACAGGCAGGTTTTCACCAACGGATGGTCAGATCAGGCCGAAGCAGCAGGCTGAAGGGTAGTCTGGCACAGGCAGGTTTTCACCAACGGATGGTCAGATCAGGCCGAGGCAGCAGGCAGAAGCGTAGTCGGGTCACAGGCAAGTTTGGCAACAGGTACTGAATAGCAGAGACTGGGGACAGGGATCGATCCATAGGAAGCCAGAGGTCAGGGCAGGAAGCAGGCAGAGGTAGTCGGGAGCAAGCCGGGTTGGTATCAGAAGTCACACACACAGTTATCGGGGTTCAGGTAAATGCTGTAGACCAAGCAGCAACAAGTCAGTGTCACAGTTCTGTTTAAATAGGCCGACTGGCTCCATTTCCGGTAACAGGCATGCGCACACACGCATTTGCAGAAGCGGCCGTTCTGAGCGCCCTGGGTTGATGTCTTCCCTGACACTTTCTAAACAAACGGCAAGTTTACAGGAGGGCCAAACTGTAATCGCTGGGTAGTAAGTGCCCCAGTGTCAGTGGAAGTAGACAAAGTTTCACTTTTGGTAGTCAGCAGGAGTAAATACATTATATAACACCTGTGGTTAGTAGCAGGAGGCATAGTGTCTCATCATTGGTGTCAGTGGGAGGAATAGCACCCCATCGTTGGTTTGGTGACAGTGGAAAAAATAGTGTCTCACTGTTGGTGTCAGTGAAAGGAATGGTGTCCCATTGGTATCAATGGGCGGAATAATTGCTCCATTGGTGTCAGAGGGAGGAATAGAGTCCCATCATTGGTGTTAATGGGAAGAATAGTGCCCCATCATTGGTGTAAGTGGGAGGAAAAGTGTTCCACTGTTGGTGCCAATGGAAACAATAGTGTCCCATCATTGTTGTCAGTGGGAGGAATAGTGCCCCATCATTGTTGTCAGTGGGAGGAATAGTGTCCCATCATTGTTGTCAGTGGGATGAATAGTGTCCCATCATTGTTGTTAGTGGAAGGAATAGTCTCCCATCATTGTTGTCAGTGGAATGAATAGTGTCCCATCATTGTTGTTAGTGGGAGGAATAGTACCCCAAGGGTCAAATAAAAAGCAAACAAAGGGCCGCATCTGGACACAGTTTGGAAACCTCAAAGCTGACTTTGGTGATAGGACGAGATAGCATAATAAATGGAAAGCATCATTTTCAACCAAAATTTCTAAAGAAGTCAAAAATTATTTTAATTTTAAAGGAAAAAATATAGTCGGTGCCTTTTCTTCCAACACATACTGTAATTTGCTGATTATAGGAAAAAAGGCTGGACAGTCCAATTTGATTAAGCATTTAATTTTTGTTATAAAAATCTTTATTTTTTTTTAAACTTGGCCAGAGATATCTCACAAAATCTTATCAATCTTGTTCTTGCGGGAAACAATAGAAATAGCTGCTTGACTATATTCTCATAATAATGTAATACTACCTGTTCAGTATCTGCCATCGGAAAATAACAGCAAATACATCTTAAACGATATCCTTCATATCAGCCCAAATGTAGACATGTGCACACTGAAATATTTTGTTTCGGAATTTCGTTTTAGTCCAAAAAAAAAAAGATTTATTACTCCCAAAATTCGTTTTTGTTTATTTTGTTTCGTTAAAAAAATGCATTCGTCTGAAAATCCCAATCAAGTCGAATCTGTCATCGGAGGCTTAGGGTGTCTGTCGAATGGTCTAAGAAGATTCGACAAGCAGCTAAACTGTACGACGCCGCAATCATACATTTCTGGTCGAATGTTCCGCCCACAAGCTATAGAAGAATTCTAATGTTGTATGAAACTAGTAATAATTATATTTATAAATTATTATAACTAGTCAACCAACATTCAAATTCTTCTATAGCCTATGGGCCGAACATTTGACCGGAAATGTATGATTGCAGCGTTGTACAGTTTAGCTGCTTGTCGAATTTTCTTAGAACTTTCGACAGACACCGTAAGCCTTCAATGACAGATTTGACGTTTGTATGTTTTTCGCTATTTAGTTGAATCTTCGTCGTTCGTGTCGAATGGTCTACCCCAACACTGCGTCTATAATGTCGAATCTTTCCTCTCTATGTAGAATAATCTTGAGTAAGTGAGTAACAAGTATAGCGCTACAAAGGCGCTGTATCCAATGTCATCGTCCAGCCACCTTTTTAGAATATATGGGTCTTTTTTTCTTAAGGCCCAATGTTTTTTCCATCTGAATGTCTGTAGGTAGAGCCTTCCATAACCGTGGTCCTTGGACTGCAAATCTTCATTCACCTTTAGATTTGTAGCGGGACTTGGGGAATGTAGAGGAGGTTCTGATTAGTTGATCGGAGGGCCCGATTTGGGGTGTAGTGTTTTATTTTCTCGCATAAGTATTGCGGCGCGTTTCCTTGCGTGCATTTGTGGCTTAGGCAGAGGGTCTTAAATGTCACCCAATCCTTTACGGCTAGCCAGTGGAGGGTCCTCATGACCAGGGAGATTGGTTCCCATGTTTTTTTACCCATTATCAGTCTGGCTGCTGTGTTCTGGACGACTTGTAGACGAGAAATCTGGTAATTCGGTAGTCCTAGGTAGAGAAAATGTGCGTAGTCGAGTCTGGAATTGATTAGTGTTCCAACTACTACTGCGGTGTCTTCTTTCCGGGATGAAGGGGATGAGTCTATGCAGCAAGCGGAGAAGATGGTGAGAACCGCTGACCACTGATCCTATTTCTTCGTCCATAGACATGTCTGAGTCAAAGATAACTCTGAGGCGTTTTACTTTAGTGCTTGGGGTGATTGTTTGTCCAAAGATAGTGGGAGGAGTCCATGTCATCCTAAAATTTATCCATCGGTTTGCGTGGAGAAAGAGAAGTTCTGTTTTGGATCCATTGAGTTTGAGGGAGCTCTCTGTCATCCAATTATCTATCAATGTCAGGCATTTTTCTATTCCGTGATATTGATCTTTTTGGTTGGTGATGCGAAGGTAAAGTTGAGTGTCGTCCGCGTAGAAGTGGTAGAGCAGGTCTTGTTTGCTGATGCTTGTGAGGAGTGGGCGGAGGTAGATGTTGAAGAGCACGGGCAACAGGGGTGATCCTTGAGGGACTCTGCATGTGACGGTGCGGGCTTCTTACGTGAAGGCTCCTAGTTTCACTGTCTGGGATCGATTTTCTAGGAATGATGCGAACCATGGTAGATCCGAGTATGCGACTCCACCTACTTCTGTGAGACGAGTGAGTAGAATTGTGTGGTCTACTGCGTCGAAAGCTGCACTTCGGTTCAGCAGCACCAGGAGACACGATTCTCTTGGACTAATAGGCTCATTCGACCGCAGATTCGATAGACACAGATTGCTATTGTCAGCGTCATGTCGAATCTCCTATCTCTATCGAACTGTTGTAGCAACACAAATAAAGCATTTTTTTATGCTGGATCTTTCGGATTGCATGTTCATTTTCGTTTGTTAAAACGATAACGAAAATACCCCAAATTCGGCCGAAAAGGAATGCACATGTCTACAAATTAGGCAAGTCATAGATAACCAAGAATGGTTGGTGGAGAGATATATATCCATCTTGAAACTGGTAAGGACTTGTCCCAACTTTCCAACGAGTGGAAATGGGGCCCTTAATGTAATTTACTTTTCTTGAGAATGTATTGGCCCAATCACATTTTATTAACTATACTCATTATATTCTGTAGGAAAGACCTAAACGCCAGTCCTTGGCTAGTTGTCGCTTTGGGCCCTTTAATTAGTGTGAGACCTTAACGGTGCAAATATTGTAAACAGATGTGATATAACTTTCTTTGAATTGAATTGATTACTTATTTCCTCTTTGACCCCTATTCCATTACCTAGATATCATTGTGCATATAGGTGATATAAGCCATTTAGGCCTCACTTGATTAATTCTTCTATACTTAATGTATTTTAGAGCAGGTATAATGTGTCTAAGTATTGGATTGAGATGTTTTGCACCTCATTAATAAAGAAATTAGCTGCAAAAAGTTAACCCAGGTGATAATGTGTTAGGATATTAGCCATGAATTTCCAAAATTGGTGTTAATTTCTAATCTGACACCCTCATTTGACAAACAAGCCCAGATAGGCCATAATACCAAGGCTACCTGTGATGACTCTGGTAATTAATCACCATTCCCATGAATGAAGATAATGGTGTTCAGTCCTTCACTTCCCCTCAATGACTCTTCTTTTTCACACCCCTCAGGGACAGGAGGTCCTGGCCTTTATTATTGAGAATACTGACCACAGTGGGACTGAGGAGTAATTACTGACAATGAGCATCATTAGCAAACCAATCAGCTATTGGCCAAGTCCCACTTCCCCCAGGGTCTGAGACAGGCCAAGTGTGGATTCAGCGTCTGGTTTGGATATCACTGTAGTCCTGGGAATCTTTTCTCAACTGGCCCTAGACATGAAGGCCACCACACATGGTGTGATTTTCTCTTATTCAGATGATTGTAAAACTAGCAAACAGTGTGACCAGGCAATGGGAAAAGCGAATAAAATGCATCATTAGAGGGGTCACCAGCAGGAGGAAGGGGGTCCCGGATTCACCAATATAGATCTTTTTATCACTAGAGGGGTCACCAACAGGAGGAAGGAGGTCCAAATTCCTCTACACAGATATTTATATCACTAGAGGGGTCACCAGCTAGAGGAAGGAGGTCCTGATTTCTCTCTATAGATCTTTATATCACTAGAGGGGTCACCAGCCAGAGGAAGGAGGCCCTGATTCCTCTATATAGATCTTTATATCACTAGAGGGGTCACCAGCCAGAGGAAGGAGGCCCTGATTCCTCTATATAGATCTTAATATCACTAGAGGGATCACCAGCAGGGTGAAGGAGGTCCTGATTCCTCTATATAGATCTTAATATCACTAGAGGGATCACCAGCAGGGGGAAGAATGTCTTGATTCCTCTATATAGATCTTTATATCACTAGAGGGATCACCAGCAGGGGGAAGAAGGTCTTGATTCTTCTATATAGATCTTTATGTCACTAGAGGGGTCACCAGGAGGAGAAAGGAGGTCCTGATTCCTCTATATAGATCATTATATCACTAGAGGGGTCACCAGCAGGAGGAAGGAGGTCCTGATTCTTCTATATAGATCTTTATATCACTAGAGGGGTCACCAGCAGGAGGAAGGGGGTCCTGATTCTTCTATATAGATCTTTATATCACTAGAGGGGTCACCAGCTAGAGGAAGGAGGTCCTGATATCTCTATATAGATCTTTATATCACTAGAGGGGTCACCAGCCAGAGGAAGGAGGCCCTTATTCCTCTATATAGATCTTAATATCACTAGAGGGGTCACCAGTAGGAGGAACGAGGTCCTGATTCCTCTCTAAAGATCTTTATATCACTAGAGGGATCACCAGCAGGGGGAAGGAGGTCCAGATTCCTCTATATAGATCTTTATATCACTAGAGGGATCACCAACAGGAGGAAGGAGGTCCTGATTCCTCTATATAGATCTTTATATCACTAGAGGGGTCACCAGCAGGAGGAAGGAGGTCCTGATTCCTCTATATAGATCTTTATATCACTAGAGGGATCACCAACAGGAGGAAGGAGGTCCTGATTCCTCTATATAAATTTTTATATCACTAAAGTGAAAGGAAGTCTTTACAAAGTTAGGGGGAATTCCCCTATTAGGCAGTTGCCATAGGATCATGTTTCCTTGTTCTGTTAAAGTAACAACTCTAAAATTTTGGATTTCTATTGCATTGAAACCGGATCTCCCCAGTGGCAGACTGTGGCCATTGGTAGTAGAAGAGGTCCCAACGTCAGGGGGAATAAATAATGCCCTATCGTTGGTGCCAGTGGGAGGAATTGTGCCCCTTCGTAATTGTCATTGGCAGGAATTGTGCCCCATTGTTGCATCACTGGCAGGAATCATGCCCTATCGTTGGTGTCATTGGCAGAAATCCTGCCCCATCGTTTGTGTCAATGGGGCAAATTCTGCCCAATGGTTAGTTTGTGTCGTTGGGAGGAATTCTGACTTCTATGAAAATAGTTCCCCAAGGGCTCGATAGAAGCATGCAAAGGGCCGCATCTTGCCCCCAGACTGCAGATTGGAGACCATTGATTTAAACCAGTGGTCTCCAAACTGCGGCACGGGGGCCAGATGTGGCTCTTTGCATGCTTTTATTCGACCCTTGGGGCACTATTTCATCCACTGATACCAACAATAAGGCTTAATTCCTCCAAACGAATGCCCGTGAATGGGTACAATTCCTCCCAACGACGCCAGCACTGCATCAAATGATAGAGCATTATTTTTCCCAGATCCCCACTGATGCTGGGACATTTTCTACTCCCAATGGCCACAGTCCAGTCTGAAGGACAGTAAACTGGCCCTTTTGCTTAGAAATTTTGCCCCCAGGTAGACAGGGACAAAGTCAGTAATTATAGCATGGAGATCTCAGTGTAGAAGTATTCAAGGCATAGTTGCTGCCATGGACTCCATCTACAACTTAACCACTTCCCTACCATGCCTATTCTGGCACTTCTCTCCTATGTAAAAATCATAATTTTTTTTGCTAGAAAATTTCTCAGAACCCCCAAACATTATATATGTTTGTTTTTTTTTTTTTTAGCAGACACCCTAGGGAATAAAATGTCGATCATTGCAACTTTTTATCGTGCACGGTATTTGCGTAATAATTTTTCAAGCGCCTTTTTTGGTAAAAAAAAAACTGTTACATTAATTGAAAAATTACAAAACAGTAAATTTTGCCCAATTTTATTGTATAATATGAAAGATGATGTTACGCTGAGTAAATAGATACCCAACATGTCATGCTTTAAAATTGTGCACACTCATGGAATGGCGCCAAACTTCGGTACCTAACAATCTCCATAGGCGTCACTTTAATTTTTTTTACAGGTTATCAGTTTAGAGTTACAGAGGAGGTCTAGTGCTAGAATTGTTGCTGGAGGTCTAACGCACACGGCGATTCCTCACATGTGTGGTTTAAACAGCGTTTACATGTGTGGGTTGGACTTACGTGTGTGTTAGCCTTTTGAGCGCGAGCTACCGGGGACAGGGGCGTTTTAAAAATATGTTATTATGTTTTTTATTTGACTTTATTTTTTTTATTTTTACACTTTAAAAAAAAAAACGTCATCACTTTTATTCCTATTACAAGGAATGTAAACATCCCTTGTGATAGGAATAGTGTGTGACAGGTCCTCTTTATGGAGAGATGCGGGGTCAGTAGGACCCACATCTCTCCTCCAGGCTGTAAAGCATGAGATTGAGAGAAAAAAAACACTGATCTCATGCTTACTAGCCGCGATCGCGGCTTTGTTTACATCCGTGTTTACATATGGGCCCGGGCATCATGTCTTAACGTTGCACCCGGGCCTCCGACGGCCATAGAGAGGCCTCCGATGGTCATAGAGAGGACTGGTCACCATCTGGTCACCGGAAATCTCTATGATCGTCGGAGAAGAATTTTCATCTATAAGTTATTGGCACCACATCCCCTTAATTGGTAACAATATAAGAAAAAGGAGGGTTTGGGATTTTTTTTAGGTGCAAAGTTACAAAGGCAAATATGTCAAAAAATATTTTATTTATAAAAGTTAAAAATGTACAGAATAAAATCCATCCAAAAATATACAATACAGTTTCAGAATGTGAAAGCTGACAAAATTCTCTACATGTTTCACCACGGTTAGTAGCTTCCTCAGGATAATTACATTTATCAGGCACTATCTACTGAAAAATAGAAAAAGAAAACAATACATATTAATAATATGAATACAGGAATACACAAATTGTACGAAAAATTTACAAAATTGATATTTAATCCCAAGTTGGCTGAGGTCATAATGACCGACTGGAATAGGAGCAAACATTACTGTATAAAGATGTACTGGTAAAGATATAAAATGTGTGATTGAGGCCAAGAGGTCAAGAGGAAACCCCAGAAAAGTCTATGATCGTCATCCGGTGCCGGACAATTCTTTCCCCGGTAGTACAGGAGAGCCTGGAGAAGCACCAGATGGCGGCGGGAGGGGGGGTGGTCCTCTCCTGTCGCCTATAAGAATGATCAAACGGTGGAACTTCCACTGTGATCATTCTTATTGTGCATAGAATCGCCGACTGGAAAGAATGATATTTGAATGATGCCTGTAGCTGCACCCATCATTCAGATATCCCCGGACAACCTCAACGATGTCATGTGACGGCGTGCGGTAGGAAAGTGGTGTTAAAGATCACTTTTGAGTAGACTTGTCTTTTATGCCTCGTACACACACAATCAGGTTTTCCCAATGGAATTCCGCTCAAGACTGGCTTGCATACACACGGCCACACAAAAGTTCTCGGAGCTTTCGTTCGTCAAGAACGTGGTGATGTACAACGCTACGACGAGCCGAGAAAATGAAGTTCAATGCTTCCGAGCATCTGAATCGGAATTGCTACAGACAATCGGATTTTCTGTCGGAAAATTTGAGAACCAACTCTAAAGCCTCGTACACACGGGCAAGAATCTCGACAGGATAAAAAACGTTGTTTTTCCCGACGAGATTCTTGATAAGAATCTCTTGCCGCCCGAGTGTACACACAGACCTTTCAAAAGAACCACGGTTCTCTTGAAAGGCAAGAACGCGGTGACATTATCACATACGACGAGCATGCGCTCATCACATTCGATGCCGTCGCCGCCATCTTGCTTCACACTACCTATGCCGCGGAAGCTACCGCACATGCGTCAAAGTAATTTCGAGCATGCGCAGGTTTCCACGGTGACAGGTAAGTATACACACTCTCGGGTTTCTCGTCGGAAAACAGACCGACAAGCATCTCGACAAGAAAATAGAGAGCAGGTTCTCTGTTTTTCTCGTCGAGATTCTGGACAGATTTCCAGACGAGAAACCTGAAAGCCTCGTACACACAATCTGTTTACTCAGCAAGAAAGCTTTGCCAGCAGTTTTGTATCTGGTTCTTGCCGAGTAAACCGAGCGTGTGTACGAGGCTTGAATCTTTTGCTGGCGGAAATTCTGACAGCAAAAGTCCGATGGAGCCTAGACACGGTCGGAATTTCCATTCAAAAGCTCACATCGGACTTTTGCTGGCGGAATTTCCGATCGTGTGTACGGGGCATTAGGGTAAATCTGTGATGGCAGCATTATGGGAGCTGTTGTTTGATTAAAGGATCACTAAAGGAATTTTTTTTTTTAGCTAAATAGCTTCCTTTACCTTACTGCAGTACTGGTTTCATGTCCTTATTGTTCGTTTTTGCTTTGAAGTTGCTGTAATCCTGCTCTGTTCTCCACACTTCCTGCTTGTCTGTTTCCTTATAACCACAGTGCTGGGAGCTTTCTCACGGTGGTCTAAGCTGTCATTACTGTGTGTCTAAAACTTCCCAGAACCAATCAGATTCATTTTAAAAACAAAACACTGCCCTGGATTTGTTTGTTTTTGTTCTGTGTGTCTATTTCTACTTTGCAGAAACATGAAGCCAGTTCAAAAGTTAAACTAACCTGCAGGCACATTATATGATTGATTTTTATCTATTTTTAATAATTTTGAAAAGGAATCAGTTAACTTGTATGTCTCTATACCCTGTAAACAGTCATTTCAGCAAAAAAAATGTTTTCCTTTAGTGACCCTTTAAAGGAGCAGGTGCAAGGCGGCGTACACACGAGGGGATATGTCCGCTGAAAACGGTCCGATGGACCGTTTCAGCAGACATCTCCGCTCGTGTGTATGGGCTAGCGGACAGATTTCTCCACCCGACAGATTTCAAAGCAAGCTTTGAAATCTATCCGGTGGAATCTGTCCGCCCGACATGTCTGCTGGTTAGTACACTTACCAGCAGACATGTCGGCCCCCACCGCCGCCGCGCCGCTGCCGAATGGATTCGGCGCATGCGCGGAAGTGTTTTACTTCCTGGTGCGGTGACGTGGCGGTGACGCGGCGGCGTCAACGTCACCGCCGCGTCACCGCGCCATCCGGCGGCGGGGAATTTGATCCGATGGTGTGTACACGCCATCGGATCAAACTCCCGATCGGACATATCCGATGGAAATGGTCCGCGGACCGTTTTCATCGGATATGTCCGATCGTCTGTACGCCGCCCAAGGACTTTCATCCTGATACTGGCTTCATCATCGGCACATCAATTACATGGATCAAGCATGAGGGACCACAGTTGATATTTTTGAGCCAGTGTTGGCGTTATGGTTGGAATAAGTGAATAAGCCCTGGAGCCTGCACCTTTAAAAAAACAAGTCAGCAGTGGTGTTTTTCATCTTTTTCTCCGCATGGGTTTAACTCACATGGTACATAATAAAGGCGAGAATCTTTATTATAGATCTGTGTTGATGGTTTGTATGCAGCGTAGAAACTCCTTTGGTGCCTTCACCATCTACAAATTGGCATGGTTCAAACAATCAGAGGTGTACTCATTTTAGGCATTTTAGCATTAAGTGATTAACCTGTTAGCTTCCCAGTTGGAGTCCCCTTTTGAGCAGTGAATTAGTTAAGATCTCAAAACAGTTCTGCAAAATAGGTATTGAAACCCTTTCATGCTGAAGTTCTACAGCTTGGAGTGGTCCACTTTCCTTTGTCCTCCCATGAATACCTCAACAATAGGCCATTGCCTCGGTTTATTTGGCCCCAAAAAAAAATGCTCATTATCAAAGCCTTGAGTTTCTACCTACTTGATGCTGATGGGAATATCCTCCCTCTATAGAGATGGAAAGCTGAAGGTTGTATATTCCACGTCTGGCTTGATGGGAAGGACCAATCAGATGAGGAGCCTCTAAGGTCCTAATGTATTGCCTGTCTGGCTTGATAACAATGTTCCCTGTGGAAAATAACGAGAATATCCCACTTGATGTGTATTTTACGTCTACTTAGAAAAACGTCTCTTGGGACAAGTTAGCTGAAGGCTCTTTCTTTGGCTTGCTGAAGAACAAGGACAGAGGATAGATTTTCTGTCCAATGTGTATGCACGTCTAGTTTGATGAGATACGTCTCTAGATGGCTGGATTTAGTGAGGAACTCAAACCAAGCCATTTCTTTTTGGACAGGTGGAGAAAGATAAGAAATTCTGCCATATTGTATTTATTTACATAGTTACATAGTTAGTCAGGTTGAAAAAAGACACAAGTCCATCCAGTTCAACCATAAAAAAATAAACAAACAAAATAAAACACAGTACATCCCATACACCCAACTCCATACCCACAGTGGATCCAGAGGAAGGCAAAAAAAAACAGCGAAGCATGATCCAATTCGCTACAGGAGGGGAAATACAGGTATTTATATAGCACCATCAGGGGCGTTGCTAGGTGGCAAAAAAAAACAGGGGCTTCAGCCCAAAGTCCAAGGCCGGAAACCGGGGGGGAGGGGGGAGATGGTGTATGTGACGCAGCCTTTTTTTTTGGGCTGGGCTGTAATCTAGCTATACTGACTTACCTACACTAACAGGGTAGTGACCTACATACACTGACCTACCTGACCTTCATACACTGACGTACCTACACTGACATTTACATAAACTGTCTGTCTGACCTACCTCAGCTCAGCCATGGTGTGCCGTGTCACAGCAGGTAGTCAGTCAGAGGAGGAGCTGAGCCGAGAAGCCTGGGGGGGAGGAGAGCAGAGCCGAGGAGGGGAGTAGAGTAGAGCCGCCTGCCCGAGCGCCGAATGGAGATGTGGTGCGCCTGACGCATTGTAATTCCCGCCTTCTGGAGCCTACAGCGCCTATGATGGACGTCACACGTCCCACGGTCCCGGAATTGGACCAGTGAGGTGTCCATCATAGGCGTTGCGCAGGCTCCAGAAGGCAGAGCCTGCTATGGCCCTCGGCCACATTCGGGGCTCTAGCCACCCCCTCCCGACGCCCCTGAGCACCATCAATTTACACAGTGCTTTATATCTTTATTATACATTCATATCAGTCTATGCCTTCAAGGAGCCTACAATCTAAGGCCCCTCTAACTGACATCATACATACACACAGTGGCATCGCTAGGGGGTGGCTACTGGGGCTAAAGCCCCGAATCTCAATTCTCAATTCCAACAACAAAATCTGTTCTCAAAAATTCCAAGCGTGTGTGGACAATTCTGATGTGTTTAGACCCCTGATATTTCACCAAAGACCCCCAATGGGGCTCCTTAAAATTTGTTTAAAAAATAATAATATTTATATATTTTTTTAAATAATAAAAAATAATATTGTAAAAATAAAAAATAATAAACATAAACTACTGACACCAATCTCTGCCCTACTGACACCGTCTACTGCTCTACTGACACTGTCCATTGCCCTACTGCTATATATATACACACGCTAGTGTGCTTTAGGGTGCTTTAGGGTTACCCTAATGCAATAGGCTGCGCACACCTATGGATGGCACATTCGTCACGCTGTTACAGACTGAAAAGCATGAGGCTGAAAAGTGCGAATCGTCTCTCACCAAACTTCTACTAACACCACTGGTATTGAACTTCCCTTTAATAGTGCCGTCGTACGTGTTGTACGTCACCGCGTTCTTGGTGATCGGGATTTCCGACAACATTTGTGTGACCATGTGTATGCAAAACAAGTTTGAGCCAAAAATCCATGGTTTTGTTCTCAGAATGTCCGATCGTGTGTACGCGTCAATAGACTGGTGAACAACCGTGGCCTGGGTGAGAACAGTGCTGGATCCCTGGACAGCAGTAGTTGTAGTAGCTGACTTTGTTTTTGTTTTCTAGGGTGAAGATCCTCTTTTATTTTCTAAATTGGTTCCTTTAACCACTTTAAACCCGCACACCGTCATATGACGTCCAAAAAGGGGATCTGTTATCCCGGGTGGACGTTATATGACGTCCTGTACTTTGTGCGGGGGATATCTGAATGATGCCTGCAGCTAGAGGCATCATTCAGATATCATTTTCTTCCAATCGCGGCTAGTAAGAATGAGATCTGTGAATTGTTTTTCACAATCTCATTCTTTCCAGCCTGGAGGAGAGATGTGAGGTCTTATTGACACACCGCATCTCTCCATAAAGAGGACCTGTCACGCACATTCCTATTACAAGGGATGTTTACATTCCTTGTAACAGGTATAAAATCGATCGATAAAAAAAAAAAGTGTAAAAAATAAATAAATAAGTAAAAAAAAGTAAAAAAAAAAAAAAAAAAAAAATTAAAACGCCCCTGTCCCCAGTAGCTCACGCTCAGAAGCAAACCCACATGTAAGTCCTGCCCACGTATGTAAACGTCGTTCAAACCACACATGTGAGGTGTCGCCGTGTGCGTTAGAGTGTGTGCAACAATTCTAGCACTAGACCTCCTCTGTAACTCTAAACTGGTAACCTGCACATTTTTTAAAGCGTCGCTTATGGGGACTTTTAAGTAACAAAGTTTGGCGCCATTCCATGAGTGTGCGCAATGTTAAAGCGTGACATGTTGGGTATCTATTTACTCCGTGTAACATCGTCTTTCATATTTTACCAAAAAATTGGGCTAATTTCACTGTTTTGTTTTTTTTTAATTCATAAAACCATTTTTTTTACAAAAAAAAGGCGCTTCAAAAATTATTGCGCAAATACCGTGCAAGATAAAAAGTTGCAATGACCGCCATTTTATTCCCTAGGGTGTCTGCTAAAAAAACATATATAATGTTTGGGGGTTCTGATAAATTTTCTAGCAAAAGAATGATGATTTGTACATGTAGAGAGAATAGGCCCGTTATGGAGGTGGGTTTTAAAGCCTGGTATTGAGGTGGTTACGCAAGTGCATTGTTAGTTCACTTACCTTTTCCTTTGATTTCCCTTCTAAATGTTTTTTTTTCTTTGTTTGAATTTCTCACTTCCTGTTTCTCCTCAGTAAGCTTTCCACCATCATCCGAGCGGTGGAAAGTCATTTAGAACAGCTTACTGAACACCTTACTGAGGAGGAACAGGAAGTGAGAAATTCAGACAAAGAAAACAAAGAAAAAAAAAACATTTAGAAGGGAAATTGGAGGAAAAGGTAAGTGAACCAGCAATACACTAGCTTAAAGGAACCTATTTAAAAAATAAAAAAAATAACTTTTACAACACCTTTAACTACTTGGAGCTCCAGCCATAGACAAAAGACGGCCGCAAGGTGGCTCTAAAATGCTGGGAGGACGTCTATTGATGTCCTCGGCTCCTCCAGCCATGCACGCGCATCAGCACATCATTGGCGCGGTGTTCCCACCGCGTCACTGAGGTGCCGATGCGCGTGCCTGGAGGCCGCAATGTCTGCCAGGTACCCGCGATTGGCTGTTACACAGCCAAAGATGTGGATCTCTGTGTGTAAACACAGAGATCCAGGTCCTGTCAGGGAGAGAGGAGACCGATCTGTGTCATACATAGGGACACAGCATCGTTCACCTCCCCCAGTCAGTCCCCTCCCCCACAGTTAGAATCACTCCTAGGGAACACATTTAACCCCTTCCCCGCCCCCTAGTGTTAACCCCTTCCCTGCCAGTCACATTTATACAGTAATCAGTGCATATTTATAGCACTGGTCGCTGTATAAATGTGAATGGTCCCAAAAATGTGTCAAAAGTGTCGAATGTGTCCACCATAATGTCGCAGTCCCTATAAAAATCACAGATCGCTGCCATTACTAGTAAAAGAAAAATAAAATAAATGTCATAATTCTGTCCCCCTATTTTGTAGGCGCTATAACTTTTGCGCAAACCAATCACTATACGCTTATTGCGAT
The DNA here is from genome assembly GCA_029574335.1 of Rana kukunoris. NCBI lineage: Eukaryota > Metazoa > Chordata > Amphibia > Anura > Ranidae > Rana > Rana kukunoris. The sequence continues at coordinate 721,431,282 of CM056049.1, read as the reverse complement.
TTTTTTTTTTACCAAAAATATGTAGAAGAATTGATATCGGCCTAAACTGAGAAAAAAAAATGTTTTTGTTTTTTAAAAAGAAGGGATATTTATTACAGCAAAAAGTAAAAAAATTATGTGTATTTTTCAAAATGTACACTCTTTTTTGTTTATAGCGCAAAAAATAAAAACCGCAGAGATGATAAAATACCACCAAAAGAAAGCTCTATTTGTGGGAAAAAAAGGACGCCAATTTTGTTTAGGAGCCATATCGCACGACCGCGCAATTGTCAGCTAAAGCGATGCAGTGCCGAAAGCTGAAGTTTCGCCTGGGCAGGTAGGGGGTATATATGCCCAGTAAGCAAGTGGTTAAGTAACTTGTACTTACTTTAATGTGTAGTCCATTTTAGTAAAGAGCATTTGGGACCCCCCCAAAAAATGTCAATTAAGTATAACCCATCATGTCATGCAAGTATCAGTTAAAACGTATGCTAACCCTAACATTTAAAGTTGAGCTTCAGCCATATTTGTTTCCAATTCCGGGGTAGCGAAGGGTTGGAACTTCTGTCAGTTTGCTTTTTCTGCCTGTGTTTCTATTGTGAAGGCTTCCCCAGTTCCTGTTTCAAAGACGCCTTTTGTTCTGGTGACACATCACTTGGTGCCCCAGAGACAACAGGAAACCAGAGCAAAAAGTAAACATGAAGCTCCATAGACCTGACAAAGGTTATTCTAACTACAGGTGGTCCCTTCGGGTTACAAACAAGACAGGGTCTGTAGGTTTGTTCTTAAGTTGAATTTGTTTGTAGGCCGGAACAGGTCAAGTGTAGCTCCAGCCAAAGCAATAATTTTTTCGTTTTTTGGATGTCCTAGGGAAGGGTTAACACCAGGGCTCAAGTCCTGCGGGAACAGAGTTCCTGCACTTTTTTCACAGCAGGAACGCAGTTCCCTTTGCAGGACTTGAGCAGCTGAGAGCAGCCGAGCCAATTCTTCACATGACCAGCTCCTTTATGTTACTGGCCGCTTCCTGTATATGGATTCATCGGGTAGTGTGCGGGTATTCTGTCACTTCCTCGATGCCGCAATGTCTCCTGGGAACAATGACAAAAGCTCCCAAGAGACATTGCGGCATCGAGGAAGTAACATAAAGGATTACTAAGGTACAGTGGATTGGAAAAAAACAAAAACATGCGGTTAAATAATTATGCATTTTTTTGATGGGGGAGTGGATCTTTTTTTTTTAAGTGTATTTTTGTGAGTGAACTCGAGAGAGAGGAGCCGGACTGCAGGAGTTGGGAGTAGGCAGACCCTCCCCCCAGAGGCAATCTGCCGTCCTTCTCCATGCCCCCGGGTGGCAATGGCGGGTGTGAGGGAGGATCTCCCACTCACCCCACCCTACCTGCTCCACTTGGGGAGTGGATCTTGGGTGGAAGTTCCCACACTTTTTTCCCCAGGACGTGACCCCTGGTTAACACCCCTGTAACTTTTGTTTTGCTGTCTGTGGCCCTGGTCAGAACATTTCACCTTGCCTTCTCTCCTAATGACAATTGGATTTTGAAAAATGTGGGTTGTTGTGGAAACAAGGATTGGTGGTAAAGCTCCAGTGGAGACACCCTTTCCACATGAGAACTCTTATGCCGCGTACACACGATCGGAAATTCCTTCGACAAATGTTTCGACGTGAGCTTTTTGTCGGATATTCCGACCGTGTGTAGGCTTCATTGGACATTTGCTGTTGGAATTTCCGACAACAAATGATTGAGAGCTGGTTCTCTTTTTTTCCGACAACAAAAGTTCTTGTCGGAAATTCCAATTGTGTGTAGCCAATTCCGACGCACAAAAATCCTACGCAATTAATTTGACGCATGCTCGGAATCATTGTACTTAATTTTTCTCGGCTTGTCGTAGTGTTGTACTTCACTGTGTTCTTGACATTCGGAATTTCTGTGCAACATTTGTGTGACCGTGTGTGTATGCAAGGCAAGTTTGAGCCAACATCCGTTGGAAAAATATCCACAGTTTTGTTGTCGGAATGTCCGATCGTCTGTACACGGCAAAATAAGAGTGAATTTCCCTTGCTAGTGGAAGATTTTTTCTCACTTCCTGTTGTCTCCCTCCATTTGTAAGTCGGATGTTTGTAACCCGGAGACTGCCTGGCTATCCAAAGCTAAAAAAGTGTCTAAGGCCCCGTACACACGACCGAGCTTCTCGGCAGAATCCAGAGAGAAGCTCGCTGGGATCCATATTCTGCCGAGAAGCTCGATCGTGTGTACGTTTTCGCCGAGCAAACTGACGAGCGAGGCGTCGAGCCAAAATAGAGAGCAGGTTCTCTATTTCCTCGGCGGGCCATCGGGACTAATGGCTCGACGCCTTTTTCGACAGCCTGGTCGACGAACTCGACGGCCGGCCGAGAACCTCGTCGGGCAGAATGATGGGTTTAGCCCGACGAGGTTCTCGGTCGTGTGTACGCGGCCTGAATGTCTAATGCGGCGTACAGACGATCGGAAATTCTGTGGGGGTTTTTTCCGACGGAATGTTGGCTCAAACTTGTGCTGCCTAAACATCGTCACACAAAATTCAGAGTAGGGTTGTCCTGATACTAGTATCGGTATCGGGACCGATACCGAGCATTTGTGCGAGTACTTGTACTCACACAAATGCTCCCGATGTTTAATCTGATACCTGGGATGGGACAGGCGGCGTTCAAAAGGGGCGGAGTCAGTGGGTGGAGACATGTCTCATCGAATTTTGTACACATCATCGGACGAAAATCCCCTCGGGCTGAGGACGTGGTGACGTGGCGGTGACGTTGACACCGCCACGTCACCATCCAGGAAGTAAAATACCTCCACGCATGCGTCGAATCCGTTTGGCGCATGCGGGGGATTTCTGTCCGCTGGTTAGTACGCCTGTCCGACGGACAGGTTTGTAGCGGACAAATCTGTCCGCTAGGTCGTACACACGATCGGATATGCATGTTTTTTCTTTGCACGTCGGAATTGCATACAGAAGATTAGAATTTCCGATCTTTTCCCGCCGGAAAATTTGAGAACCAGCTCTCAAATTTTTGCTGTTGAAAATTCCGACAGAAAAAGTCCGTTGGAGCCTACACACGGTCGGAATTTCCGACCAAACGCTCACATCAAACTTTTCTTGTCGGAATTTCTGATCGTGTGTACGCGGCATAAGCCCCCCGAAAGATGTATAACAAAATAAAGGTGGTTTAGCTATCCACCTAAACCTAACAAAGTTGGGTTTCCAAACTTGATTGACCCCCCAGTATTTTTTTGTTCACCCGAATGTCATTGTTCTCTAGAATATTTACCAAATATTTCACCCCGCCTAATAACTATTTTTGTTTTTGGTTATTTGTTTATTTGTTTTGGCATTGAAGGGAAACCAATGCCCTTTCTTTTCTTTCCCCTTTCTGCATATCAATGCCAAATGAATGGTTCCAAAACACGGCCAAGCACATGAGCCATTTACCTACGTAGGCCAACTCATCAATAGAACGAAGCTCTTGTATGTTTATGAATGGAATGTCTTGTTGACACAGCGGACGTACATTACCAAAGAATGGAAAATGAGACTCCAGATGTCCAATTTGTACTAATAATGCTCAGATCCCACATTTCCAACTTTAGATTAGACTCCGTTCATAGCTTTCAACTGTCCTACATCCCTCCCTCCTGTCCTTCATTGTGGTCTGAAGTTATAGACTTCTATTAAAAGATGCATTGTTTAACCACCAAACGTGCAATAAACTTTTATCCAACTTCCTAGTAATTGTATTGATTATTTAGAAAAATTACTATTGATAAAGGTACTGTATATACTCGAGTATAAGCCGAGGCACCTAATTTTACCACAAAAAACTGGGAAAGCTTATTGACTCAAGTATAAGCAGAGGGTGAGAATGCAGCAGCTACTGTAAGCGAAAAAGAGGGTCAACAATGCCCATTTGCACGCCTCACTGTGCCCATTGCAACCTCACTGTGCCAACCTCACTGAGCCAATCCTCACTGTGCCCATCCTCACTGTGCCAATTCTCACTGTGCCCATCCTCACTGCGCCCATCCTCACTGCGCCCATCCTCAGTGTTCCAATCTTCACTGTGCCTATCCTCACTGTGCCCATCCTCACTGTGCCCATCCTCACTGTGCCTGTCATCACTGTGCCCGGTGTACCTGAAATTGAGAGGCTGCGGGCGTCCATTCATTGTTTAAAACTGGAGGTCTCCTCCTGGTTCCTTCCGTGATAGGTGTTTCTCAGCAGACAGAGTTCCGCCTATCACAGACGTTCTCTCATCCTCGGACTCAGTACTGTATGTACTCAAGTATAAGCCGAGGCACCTAATTTTACCATAAAAACTTGGGAAAACGTATTGACTCAAGTATAAGCCTAGGGTGAGAATGCAGCAGTTACTGTAAATGGAAAAGAGGGTCATCAATGCCCATTTGCACGCCTCACTGTGCCCATTGCAACCTCACTGTGCCCATTGCAACCTCACTGTGCCCATCCTCACTGTGCCCATTGTCACTGTGCCCGTCCTCACTGTGACCATTGTCACTGTGCCCATCCTCACTGTGACCATTGTCACTGTGCCAATCCTCACTGTGCCCATTGCCACTGTGCCCATCCTCACTGTGCCAATCCTCACTGTGCCCATCCTCACTGTGCCCATCCTCACTGTGCCAATCTTCACTGTGCCCACCGTCACTGTGCCTATCCTCACTGTGCCCATTGTCACTGTGCTCATCCTCACTGTGCCAATCCTCACTGTGCCCATCGCCACTGTGCCCATCGTCACTGTGCCCGTCATCACTGTGCCCGTTGTACCTGAAATTGAGGGGCTGCGGGCGTCCATTCATTGTTTAAAACTTGTGGTCTCCTCCTGGTCCCTTCCGTGATAGGCGTTTCTCAGCAGACACAGTTCCGCCTATCACGGACGTTCTCTCATCCTCAGACGCAGTTTCCCAGCAGACACTGTGTTCAGTGTTCCGCCAATCACAGAACGTCCTCTTGTCCGAGGATGAAAAGGCGTCCGTGATTGGCGGAACACTGAACACAGTGTCTGCTGGGATGGGCGAGGATGAGAGAACTTTGTGATAGGCATTTCTCAGCAGACAAAGTTCCCCCTATCACAGGAGGGACCAGGAGGAAACCGCGAGTTTTAAACGATGGACGCCCGCAGCCTCTCAATAACTTTAAGTACACTGACTCGAGTGCAAGCCGAGGGGGGCTTTTTCACCCCCAAAAAAGGGCTGAAAATCTTGGCTTATACTCGAGTATATGCGGTAATAAAAACAGTTGAATTTAACTAGACTATTAAAAAAAAAATTTTATTATTTCTTCAGAATTTTTTTCTTTACAAAAACAAACAAATAAATTACACATTAGAAAGAAAAGGGAGTCCATTATTTAATAATATCAATTATCCCGGTCTTTTCTTACTTCCTTCACTCTGTTACCCATCACTTAACCAACTCTGACCACTAAGATACTATATACCGTATATACTCGAGTATAAGCCAAGTTTTTTAGCAAATTTTTGGGTGCTGAAAATGCCCCCCTCGGCTTATACTCGAGTCACCTTTTTGCGCCTGATCTCCCAGATTTGGGGACCGGGTACCGGCCGGCCGTAGATCCCCTGGACCCCAAACTTGGCACACATAGAGCCCCACTCTTCCTTTTCAAGTGTGCAAAGTTTTCTGTCTGGGGGACTTTCAAAGTCGGGCATCCCTTCAATATACTCCCATGTTAAACGTAAGTGTCATGGGCACAGTGAGGCATGGACACAGTGAGGAATGGGCACAGTGAGGCATGGACACAGTGAGGCATGGGCACAGTGAGGCATGGGCACAGTGAGGCATGGGCACAGTGAGGCATGGACACAGTGAGGCATGGGCACAGTGAGGCATGGGCACAGTGAGGCATGGACACAGTGAGGCATGGGTACAGTGAGGCATGGACACAATGAGGCACAGTGAGGCATGGGCACAGTGAGACACAATGAGGCATGCACATGGACACAGTGAGGTATGGAAACAATGAGGCATGGGCACAGTGAGGCATGGGTACAGTGAGGCATGTACAAAGTGAGGTATGGACACAGTGAGGCATGGGCACAATGAGGTATGGGCACACTGAGGCATGGGCACAGTGAGGCATGCACCTAGACACAGTGAGGCAAAGTGAGGCAGAGTGAGGCATGCAGATGGACATCCTAGGCTTATACACAAGTCAATAAGTTTTCCCAGTTTTTTGTGGTAAAATTAGGTGCCTCAGCTTATACTCGAGTATATACGGATATATAGTACTTATATATTGCATTAAACTTTTATCCAACATATTCGTTTTTGTATTGGTTATTTTGAAAACTCCTCAACGAGGAGTGATTCCCTGTACACACGACCGGGTTTTCCGACGGGAAAACTGCGAGGAGAGCTTTTGACCAGAAATCCTGGCCGCGTGTATGCTCCCTCGCAGTTTTTCCGACGGAAAAACTGCCAAACCTGCCGGACAAAAAAAAAGAGAACCGTCTCTCTTTTTTCCCGCCGGGATTTCCAACTGACTTTTTCCCGTCAGAAAACCCGGCCGTGTGTAGCAGAAACCGGACATTTTTGGCAGATGAGCATAAACACGGTTGGGATTCCTGAGGAAAAGCTCTCATCTGAGTTTTCCCGACGGGAAATCCGATCGTCTGTACAGGGGGAAAAGTTGAGAGCAGGTTCTCGGTTTTCCCCTCGGGATTTCCGACTGACCATTTCCCGTTCTCCACAGCACAGCGCACCGCTGCCAGCTTGCCTCCAGGGCCGCCATCAATGGGGTTACAGGCATTACACCTGTAAGGGGCCCGATGGTCCCCAGGGGCCCCGGCTGGCTCCCTCCCATTTTTTTTTTAAATTTTTTTTAAATTCATTTATTTGCATTACACCTATAAGGGGCCCAATGGTCCCCAGAGCCCCTCACATGCCGGCCTAAATGTATTTATTTATTTGCATTACACCTGTAAGGGGCCCAATGTACTCCAGGGCACTTTACAGGCCCGGCCCCCCTAATTTTTAATTTTTTTGCATTATCTTGCGTCAGGAGAGAAGAGATTGCACTTGTTTTTTTTTTCGTCAGCACCCCCACCCCCGAATCTCTGCTCCAGGGGGGCCCTGCCTAAAGCTGTCTAAGGTAACGTGACCAGATTTTTTAAATGAAATTCGGGGACATATTTTTTCTTTACTAGTAATGGCGGCAATCAGCGACTCTCTGCCCGTTGCCCCCCACCTCACTGCCTCTCAAGTCTTACTGTTCGGGCCCCGGCTACTACTGGATGGGGAGCGGTGGAAGATCACTCTGCCAGGGAAGGTAAGGAGATAGGCAGGTGGCTGGCCAGGATTTGAGCCAAGGCAGAAGAACATGCGAGCGAAGCTGAATGGGCATGCGCCAGAAACTGAAGAACTATTACCTCCACTCCGACCAGCACATGATCATCACAATGGGGCACAGATAATTCTGCACTGACTGTCTTTGAAATTGCCCCTGCCCCCTATTAAATCCAATCTGGGGACAAAACCAGGGACAGACTTGGTCCGGGGACAGTGTCCTCAATCAGGGGACTGTCCCCTGAAACTGGGGATGTCTGGTCACCCTAGTCTAAGGGGCCCCAAAATTTGTGATGGCTGCCCTGCCTGCCTCCCCATCAGTCTCAGTGCCATCATTGGGCCCCCAATTTTGAGGCAGCATGGGCTCGAAGACCAGCTGCTTTGGGGAAAGTGCAGGGGCCCCCCCATGCCCCTGGACAGTGCCCTCTCGTTAAGACAGCCCTGGACTTTTTATAACATTTTTGCTCAGGCAAGAAACCAGGAATTGCAGGGAGGGGTCTCTGAGAAAGATATTTTAAAAAATAAATCTAGAAAGAAACATGTCCAATAGGAAGAAAGTTAATGGCGGGGGTGAAGGGTTTCTTTAAATATAGACGTGGAGAATGCATCAGAAGGTCTATATGTAGTGGTGAAATGTCCTAGTGGCCTTCAGCTTGTGTGGTCCCGGTTTGGCTGACATCCCGGCACTGTTAGAGCTTCAGCTTTGATGGACGCTCGTTACCTGGTAATGTAAAACAACTTCTTCAATGGAGTCACCAAAGACCAATATGCCTGGGTGCTGTTTGAAGGCCACATTGCTTATTTGTTCTAAGGGAGGTTGTCATGGAAATAGACCTTTGTTTTCCGACTTGTCCTCTTCCTTCCTGGACCCATCTGCTCCCCGGGTCATTTTCCTGGCCCATTGTCCTTCTTTGCTTCAACCCTCTTTAAGTTAGTCACTTTTATGGTGCACCTGACCTCCACTTTCAATCAGCTCAGCCCCTTTCAATGGCTGCTTCATCTTAATAAGAGCAATTAACCATTTTATGATGTCACAAAATAAAGATTACTGTGTTTATTGAGTCCATTCGCTGCTTCCCCGCCGAGAAAACACCTGCTCAGCCGACCACTTGGTGCAGCCGCTGAATTATTGGGTAAAGTGAGAGTTTGCCTCGTAAATTCCAACACAATCTGGGAGCCTCTCATGAGGTTTCAGTTCAGAGAATGCAAAGTAGAAACAGTTTTTTTTTTTTGCAGGATTTACCGGCTCTCGTTATAATTACAGAATATCTTTATTTTTTATCATTGTTTTTAATTGTTTTAAGCATATTATCACTACTAATGGGCAAGTTTAAAGTTAAAGTCAGGCTGTTTTAAACGGCTTCCAGATGCTTATCCTTGGGACGCACGGGGAGTGCGTTCCTTGGATAAGAATGACAGGCGTTTCAGCCAATCAGGTTCACCGTTTCTGGTAACCTGATTGGCAGAAGTGTCATCGAGGGCGGGAGAAGACATTGAGGGAAGTTAGAAGCACGACTGACCCCAGAAAATTAAGTGCCAGGCGGGGGCATTTTACAGGGCACAGAGGCGACAATTGCTGGGCACAGTGGCAGCACTTTACTGGGCACAGCGGTAACAATTGCTGTGTACAGTGGCTACAATTGCTGGGCACAGTGGTAACAATTGATGGGCACAGTGGTAAAAATTGATGGCACAGTGGCTGCGTTTGGCATGGCACAGTGGTGACAATTGATGGGCACAGTGGTGACAATTGATGGCACAGTGGTGACAATTGATGGCACAGTGGTGACAACTGATGGCACAGTGGCTGTGTTTGATGGCATGGCTTAGTAGTGACTAGGGTTGTCCCGATACCGATACTAGTATCGGTATCGGGACCGATACCAAGTATTTGCGGGAGTACTTGTACTTGCTCCCGATGCTTGGCCGAATACTTTTTTTGTATTTATCAACATGTTCTGTGAAAATTCTTTGAGTTTTTTACTACTGCCCAAAGGCGATTTAGTTTGCATGTGCCGCAGCCGCGCTATATAAGTTTTCATTCATTCATTCATTCATTCACTGCGTGACAAGAAAATAAAACATTTTTATTCATTTTTACTCATTTTTATTCTTTTATAATGTCTTGAGTTAGAGTTCTTCATAATTCTAAAGAAAATATCCTTATGTATTGTGGTTTGAAAACTGTCACATGACATTAAAAAAAGTCAGTATTCGGTATCGGCGAGTACATTGAAAAAAGTATCGGTACTTGTACACGGTCCTAAAATCGGGACAACCCTAGTAGAGACAATTGCTGGAAACAGTGGTGACAATTGATGGCACAGTGGTAATAATTGATGGGCACAGTGGTGACGATTGATGGCACAGTGGTGACAATAGGCACAGTGGCGACAATTGATGGGCCAGTGGTGACAATTGATGGCACAATCGCGAGCCGTCGAAGCTGCATGTGTTGCGGATGCATGTCCCCAGACTTGATGCGAATGCCTGGGGGTCGCAATGACCGCCGGGCACCTGTGATTGCTCATTACAGAGCGAGTATGTGGGATGTGCGTGTGTAAACACACACCTCCCGGTTCTCAGAGGCGAGGAGACCATGTAGGAACACCAATCAATCTCTTCCCCTAGTCAGTCCCATCCCCCTACAGTTAGAACACACATTAGGGAACACATTTAACCCCTTTATCGCCCCCTAGTGGTTAACCCCTTCCCTGTCAGTGACTTTTATACAGTAATCACTGCATTTTTATAGCACTGGCGGCTGGTGCTCAACATTTTTTTTTGAGGGGGGGGGGCACAAACAAAAAAAACAATTGCAGCCTCACTGTGGCCATCAAACGCAGCCACTGTGTCCATTAATTGCAGCCACTGTGCCCATCAAACACAGCCACTGTGTCCATTAATTGCAGCCACAGTGCTCATCAAACACAGCCACTGTGCCCATCAAACAGCCACTGTGCCCATTAATTGTCGCCACTGTGCCCATCAATTGTCGCCACTGTGCCATCAATTGTCGCCACTGTGCCATGCCATCAATTGTTGCCACTGTGTCATCAATTGTCACCACTGTGCCATCGATTGTTGCCACTGTGCCATGCCATCAATTGTTGCCACTGTGTCATCAATTGTCACCACTGTGCCATCGATTGTTGCCACTGTGCCATGCCATCAAATGCAGCCACTGTGCCATGCCATTTAACCCAGCCACTGTGCCATCAATTGTCACCACTGTGCCATCAATTGTCGCCACTGTGCCATCATTTGTCGCCACTGTGCCATCAATTGTCACCACTGTGCCATCAATTGTCACCACTGTGCCATCAATTGTCACCACTGTGCCATGCCATCAAACGCAGCCACTATGCCATCAATTGTCGCCACTGTGCCCATCAATTGTCACCACTGTGCCCATCAATTGCCGCCACTGTGCCCATCAATTGCCGCCAGTTTGCCCTGTAAAATGCTGCCAGATTTCCCCCGCCCGGCACTTACCTTTCTCTTGTCACACAGACTGAGGATCCAGAATCCCTGGTGTTCCTGCCAGTCAGTTGCAGTCAGACATTGAGAGAGCAGGACGCTCTCCAACGAGTCACTCTCTCAGGGATAGTGCAGGGTCCTCCCACTGTGCGGCTCCGGCCTCACAGACAGGCAGGCAGGGTTTCCATCTCCCTGTCATCCACCTGCCATCCACCTGCCACCACTCGGACTAGCTGCTCTCCCCCCTCCTGGACTTCCACCTGACCTGGTAAGCCACTTCTTGGGAGCTGCAGGCAGCCGTCCTTCTCAGGACAAGCCACAGCAGCCTCCCCCAATCCCCACGGCTTTTCCCCGCTCCTCACTCCCATACCTCTACCCCTGCTCGGGCGTCCTTTCCGCCAGCCATCCCCACAAGCCACCGCTACCCTCGGGCGTTTATTTGGTTCCCTCCACGCCGATCAGTGCAGATTCGCAGCAGCCGCGACTTAGGAAAGGCCGCGGCTTCACCCGCGGCCTAGCGGCGCGCCGCTCTTCACCCCCCAATCAGCCGGCTTCCCCCAATCCCCACGGCTTCTCCCCGCTCCTCACCCCCATACCTCTACCCCCGCTCGGGTGTCCTTTCCGCCAGCCATCCCCACAAGCCACCGCTACCCTCGGGCGCGGTGTTTTTGTTCCCTCCGCGCCGATCAGTGCAGATTCGCGGCAGCCGCTACTCAGGAAAGGCCGCAGCTTCACCCGCGGCCTAGCGGCGCGCCGCTCTCCACCCCCCAATCAGCCGGCACCACCTAATCAATCGGGCCACAAAGCCCCCCCCCACCCCAGTAGAGCCCCTTTGCCCTCCGATCATTTCCCTTAGCCCACCAGGCACCACTCAGCCTGGTACCCCCCAGCCTGGATCCTGCTGCCAGGTCGGCGGCCATCTTCCTCCACCCAGCCCCATCACTCTCAAATTCACTATAACTTGATCCAGGGCTAATACCCGATCGCCTCTTCAGGGGTCAGGAAGGAATTTTTTCCCCTACCGCAGCATATTGGCTCAGCGTGGTGAGGGTTTTTTGCCTTCCTCTGGACCAAGCCCAGGATCAGAGGATTCAGTTATCCTTGTGAATCCACCCCCCCCCCCCCCCCGCCCTTGGTTCCACGGCGGACATGGTTAATCGGCAATACTCGGCGGAGATCATTTGGGATCTGGGTCGATTTGCCGCAATTCTGCCGGCCGCCACCAAAAAAGCGCTAAGAAATCTGCGACTTTTGAGGATCGATCGACGATCGACTGCCAGAAATCGCAGCCATTTACCCCAGCCTAAGCACATATCATGTGCATTGATCAACACTAGATCGGCAGTAAAACACCGATTAGAAATCCATGATTTCTTATTACAACATGACTTAGACTGCCTCTTTATTACAGAGAGCTGGCTCACAGCCGACTGTAACTCCATTCTAGGAGAATTGGTGCCAGAAAACTACCGTATTATAACGGAAAACAGAATAGGGCAAAGAGGAGGAGGACTGGCGGTGATCCATAAGACGCGTCTCGTGATCACAAAACCAAGCCTCCAAAACCCTCTTCCATTCATGGAAACCCTTACTCTTCAACTGCAAGTAAACAGCCAGGAGACCATCCGGATTCTACTCTGCTATAGGCCACCCGGCCCCAAGTCGCAGCTGCTCCCATCTTTGACGGACTTTGTCTCCACCTATACCCTGAACAGCAAACACCTTTTGCTGCTCGGGGATTTCAACCTCTGGGCCAACTCCCCGCAAGACCCCATTGCTGACGCCTGCATCGACCACTTGGAAGGATTAGGGCTTCAGCAACTAGTATGTGGGCCCACACATGCTTCAGGTCACACGCTCGATCTTATTTTCAGACAAGATCTTGAAATAAAAATATTGGATAATGAACCATTGCCATGGACAGATCACCATGCAATAAAGTTCATTATTTCTGAATTCCCCCCCCTAACAAAAACATCAAATCCAGTGACAACACACTGGACCAGATGTCAGAAGAAGCTCCACTCGGAACTCTTCAAAGCCACGTTAGGGGAAAAATTAAACACAATTCAACCGCACCAAACAGCGGAAGAAACTCTGGAGGCCATAAACACAGCACTATTGCAGTCAGCTGACTTGATAGCGCCGAAACGAAAGACTCTGATCAGGAAAAATAACTCTGGCTGGTTCAACAACCAGCTGGCGTTACTGAAGCAAGAGCGCAGAAGGGCAGAAGCAGCCTGGAAAAGAAGCTCTTCAGATGAGAACCTCTCGATCTACAAGGCAAAAACCAGAAAATACTACAAGCAAATCTTCGAAGCCAAGAAAAACTATTTTTCTGAGGCTATCAACGGTGCCCTAAATCGACCCCGCGAACTCTTCAAGCTGGTCACTCAGACCATGAATCCAGGATGTCTGGAAGCCCCCAACTTGGATACACAAGAATTTTGCGATGAGTTGTCGGATTGCTTTATTAACAAAATTGAGGCAATCCGGCAAAGCATTCAGCAGAACAATTGCTCTCCCAGCCCCCCCCGTAGTCATTTACACAGCACCGGCAGCAATTCACCACAGTTAGGTGAGTTCACGCTGGAACCCATCTCTATTCAGACCACTAAAAATATCATCGGCACTCTGCGCAACAGCACTGCGCCAAATGATATTATCCCCACTAAACTGCTCAAGGAATGCGCCGATATCCTGGCACCTCCTGTCACGCAGCTTATCAACCAATCCTTCAGGGAGGGCATAATGCCCTCCCAGCTGAAGGAGGGTTTCATTCAACCCATCTTGAAGAAAGCCACCCTGGATCCTAAGGATCCACTCAACTGGCGCCCCATAACAGGCCTAAATGTTCTCTCCAAGGTAATGGAGAAAGCTGTGGTACAGCAGCTGCAACTGCATCTAGATACCCACAACTTACTCGACCCACTTCAATCAGGATTCCGTCCCGGTCACGGGACGGAAACAGCATTGCTTAAGATATGGGACGACGTTCTCGAGGCCGCAGACGAAGGAGAATCTTCTCTTCTGGTTTTGCTGGACCTAAGCGCAGCCTTTGATACAGTTGATCACAAGCTGCTATTGACTCGGCTGGCTAAAATAGCCAAAGTCGCAGATCTATCCTGGTTCTCCTCTTTTTTGGAAAACCGTTCGCAAATAGTGAAGCTAGGACCCTTCACTTCTGAACAACGCACATTATCGTGCGGGGTCCCTCAAGGATCTCCCCTGTCGCCGATGTTATTCAACATCTATGTGCGTCCTCTTTTCGAAATCATCAGCAGCCAAAAACTGCTATATCACTCATATGCAGACGACACGCAACTGTACTTCCGCATTTGCAATAAAAAGGATCACCACCTCAACCTAGAGACATGCCTCTCTATGATAGAGGACTGGATGACAAAGAGTTATCTCAAACTCAACGGAGCGAAAACAGAACTCCTTCTGTTTCACGCCAAGCGTAGGAATCAATCGACAACAACCTGGATCCCCCCGCCCATTCTGGGCAAAATCATCACCCCTAGCACCAAAGTCAAAAGTCTTGGGGTCATCTTTGACTCCGACATGACAATGAACGCACAAATAGGGGCAGTAGTCAGTGGATCTCACCATCTGCTGCGCCTACTACGCAGACTCACGCCTTTTATTCCCAAGAATGACATAGCGGTCGTGGTGGGAGCAATTGTAAACTCCAGACTGGACTATGCAAATGCCCTTTCCCTGGGACTCCCCAAGTACCAAATCGCTCGTCTTCAAGTCGTTCAAAATACGGCCGCCAGACTTGTGACAGGGAAAAAACCCTGGGAATCGATCTCACCTTCACTGAGATCCCTTCACTGGCTACCAGTTAAAGACAGAATCACCTTTAAAGCTCTCTGTCTAGCGCATAGATGTATCCATGGGAATGCTCCCCATTATCTATGCGAAAAATTAAAAATTCACAATCCCAATCGTATTCTACGATCCACCAATCAAAATCGGCTTCAGATACCGAAAGCCAGATACAAGTCCAAAGGAGACAGGAGATTCGCTGTCCAAGGTCCCAGACTATGGAACGCCTTACCAGCCTGCATTCGCCTGGAGGAGAACTACTTAGTCTTTAGGAGAAAGATTAAGACTCATCTCTTTTGATCTCAAAAGAGACAGGAACAACAAGCGCCCAGAGGCGATTTACTTCGCATGTGCTGCGCTATATAAGTTCCCATTCATTCATTCATTCATTCAGCCATCCTCAGCCTGTCTTCTTCCGCCCTCGATGACACTTCAGCCAATCAGGTTACCGGTAACCAGACCCGGTGAACCTGATTGGCTGAGACTCGTGTCAGTGTTAACCAGGGAACGCACACCCCCTGCGTCCCCTGGGTAACTATTTGGAAGCCGATGACAGCCCTCAGGCTGTAATTGAGAAGCCTATCAGAGCCGCTGGCTCTGATAGACACTTCCAAAGCCAATCAACTGCTGTTATTCAGATGGTCGACACTCACCAGGGGGCCGGCCATCTGAACAGTGGGCGGCAGCGGCGCCGTCGACAATACATAGATTCATGCATTGCATTAAATCTATGTATTGTTTCAGTGGCAGTGCAGGAGAGAGGGGGCGGCACTCCTGCGCCCACAATCTACGCACCGCCATTGGTTAAAATTGTCAGATGTGTCCACCATAATGTCACGGTCCAGATCGCCGCCATTACTAGTAAAAAAAATAATAATAATAACAAAATGCCATAAAAATATCCCCTATTTTGTAGACGCTATTTACGCAAACCAATCAATAATTGTTTTTTTAATTGGATATTTATTATAGCTAAAAGTACAAAATATTGTTGTTGTTTTTTCTAAATTTTGGCTTAACTTTTGTTTATAGCGCAAAAAATAAAAACCGCAGAGGTGATCAAATACCACCAAAAGAAAGCTCTATTTGTGGGGTAAAAAGGACGCCAATTTTGTTTGGGAGCCATGTCGCACGACCGCGCAATTGTCAGTTAAATCGATGCAGTGCCGTATCGCAAATTGGTCATTGGGCAGCCAAATCTTCCTGGGGGTGAAGTGGTTAATGATACACTGCCCTTTATACACCCCCAAAAAAAGAAAATGTGGTAATTGATTTTCTCATCCATCCCTATCCATGACATGCAGGAAAGAGCTTCAGAGAAGACGAGAAGTAAAGAAGAATCCTCAGAGGAGTAACAAGTAGTAATTAGAGGGAAAGAAAAATAGAGCAATACAAAGGAAGTCCCTTAGGAATGATTATACAGCCGTTACCAGAAGGGAAGGGAGAAGGAATGACCCAGAAGAGCGAAATGATTGGGGATCTTCGGACTACTGAACTGCTTCTTTCTGTCTACAGATAGGACAGGTCAGAGCTTTTTTTCTTAGAAAATAGGTGCAGGAACTCAACCACGACCCGTTCAAATTTCACAAACAGTAGAAGGGTCTTAAAGGGGCATTAAATACCAGAATTGCATTACATACAGATTGCAGAGTTCATGGGGTTACAAAGCTGTCACCTGTAAACACAGAAACCAGACGTCTGTGTTTACAAGTGATTGTGGTGAGCAGGCACCAAAGGGTCTGAGCCAAAGGTGGTGGAACTGAGTTCCCCCAAGTTCCCCCTGAAAAAAAAGCCCTGGGACAGGTACACTTGAAGAGATCATTCTGTAGCATTCAGGGGGTCAGAAGAACTATTGGTAATGAAAGAAGTTTGATGTCGCCCTCTGCTGGTCATTGGTAATTATTTCTATCAATAGGAAAAAAAACTTGCACATTAGAATTGAGATCTGTGTACAACCGGGCTTTCCTTCCAAGAGGTCAACCTCCTCCCCCATTCTGCCCCCACAGAAATATCTGGCTTACAGGGAAAGTATGTACAACATGCTTAAAACTGAACTCCAGACTTCCCCTTATAATGGTTGGGCACAGCAGGTGTACAGACCCGGGGAGTCAGCACAGGGATGGTGAGAACCCCTCATAATGGGCACAGCAGGTGTACAGACCCGGGGAGTCAGCACAGGGATGGTGAGAACCCCTCATAATGGGCACAGCAGGTGTACAGACCCGGGGACTCAGCACAGGGATGGTGGGAACCCCTCATAATGGGCACAGCAGGTGTACAGACCCGGGGACTCAGCACAGGGATGGTGGGAACCCCTCATAATGGGCAAAGCAGGTGTACAGACCCAGGAACCCAGCACAGGGATGGTGGAAACCCTCATAATGGGCAGAACAGGTGTACAGACCTGGGAACTCAGCACAGGGATGGTGAGAACCCCTCATAATGGGCAGAACAGGTGTACAGACCTGGGAACTCAGCACAGGGATGGTGAGAATCCCTCATAATGGGCAGAACAGGTGTACAGACCTGGGAACTCGGCACAGGGATGGTGGGGACCCCTCATAATGGGCACAGCAAATGTACAGACCTGAGACATCATTGCAGGGATGATGATGGCTCTCCATATTGGGCACAGCAGGTGTACAGATCCAGGAACTCAGCACAGGGATGGTGGGAACCCTTTATAATGGGCACAGGAGGTGTACAGACCTTGGAATTCAGCACAGGGATGGTGAGAACCCCTCATAATGGGCATAGCAGGTGTACAGACCCAGGAGCTCAGCACAGGGATGGTGGGAACCCCTCATAATGGGCACAGCAAATGCACAGACCTGAGACATCATTGCAGGGATGATGATGGCTCTCCATAATGGTCACATCAGGTGTGCAGATCCAGGAACTCAGCACAGGGATGGCAGGAACCCCTCATAATGGGCACAGCAGGTCTACAGACCTTGGAAACTCGGCACAGGGATGGTGGGATCCTTTTATAATGTACACAGCAGGAACTCAGCACAGGGATAGGGGGAACCCCTCATAATGGGAACAGCAGATGTACAGACCTGGGTCCTCATTGCAGAGATGGTGGGAACCCTCATAATGGGCACAGCAGGAACTCAACAAAGGATTGGTGTAAACCCCATAAAAAGAGCACAGCAGGTGTACAGACCCGAGAACTCACCACAGGGATGGTGGGAACCTCTCATAATGGGCACAGCAGGTGTACAGACCCGAGAAATCACCACAGGGATGGTGGGAACCCCTCATAATGGGCACAGCAGGTGTACAGACCTGGGAACTCAGCACAGTGATAGTGGGGACCCTCATAATGGGCACAGGAGTTGTACAAACACAGGAACTCAGGAAAGGGATGGTGGGAAACCCCTCATAGTGTGCGCAGCCAGAGTGCAGACCTGGGAACTCAGCATCACATTGCCAGCTGGTTTAGCTCACCAGGAGCTACCAAACACTGAAATATCAGCTTTGGACTGACCCAGAATCCAGCAAACATTCACAGATGAATCCAGAGGTAATACAGTATATTTCATTTTTTGCCTATAAAATAAATGTTCTGATTCCTTAAATGTAATGAAAACGTCTGCCCACCAGGTGGCAGCATTGTACCACTGGAGGGTAACATAGCTTGCATGTACAGCAATACAGTCTAATTTAACATTGTTATTAGTAACACATTAAAAAAAATAAAGGTTTATTAATCAAATAGTAATGGGAGAAGCGATTACATTTTTTTGTGGCCAACGTTGTTTCCTCAGCTGCTGGTTTATATTTAATTACGGAGACATGTATCTTAATTTTGTCATTCTGAATTTCACCAGTGAAACCAAAATATTTTTTTTTCCATCACCTTTCCAACAAGAACCAGAAATGTTTTCCTATATTTCCCTGTAAATTATTAGGTGCTTTCTGTTGTAAATAAATAAACGGAATTTTTAACATCAAAATGATTTTAATTGCAAAATGTAAACTGTACCCAAATGGAACATATTGTTGTAAACGGTATTTCAAAAATAAATATATATATATCTATTTTTAAAGCTAACAAAAATAATTTAAATTCTGTTTCTACCAAGGATGCAGCTGCCTAAAGTTTGCATGTTCTGTCTGTATTTTTTTTTTTTTGTGGATTACCAAACAAATAAATAAAAAAATAAACCAAATTTTTACCATCAAAATTATTTTAATTGCAAAATGGAAACTGTACCTACATGGAACATATTGCAATTAATGGTATGTCAAAAATAAATATATATATATATACAGTATATATATATATTTTTTTTTAAAGCTAACAAAAATAATTAAAATCCTGTTTCTACCAAGGATCCAACTGCCTAAAGTTTGTATGTTCTGTTTTTTTTTTTGTTTTTTTTTGTGGATTACCAAACAAATAGATGAATAAAAAAACTGAATTATCAACATCAAAATGATTTTAATTGCAAAATGTAAACTGTACCTAAATGGAACATATTGCTATAAATGGTATGTCAAAAAAAAAATAGCCAGATTCAGGTAGCTTTACGCCGGTGTATCTCCAGATACGCCGTCGTAAGTACAAATGTGCGCCTTTGTACTTTTACGCCGATTCGTGAAGCGAGATACGCCGTAAAACAAGGCTTTAGCTGCCCGACGTAACTTGCCTACGCCGGCGTATCATGGGCGCATAGTTACGCTGGACGCATTCGGCATTCCCATGTTAAGGTCCCTTTCACACTTGTACGACTTCAAAGTCGCGCGATTTTACCGCGATTTTGCCGCGATTCGCGGCTGCGATTTCAATGAATGCCTGTGTAAGTGGCATCAAAATCGGACCAAAGTAGTGCAGGGACTACTTTGAAGTCGGCACTACTTAAAATCGTGCCAGTATGAATGGTGTTCATTGAAAATCATGGAGAATGACTTGTCATACGATTTTGCAGTACAAAATCGTGAGACAAGTCTTATAAGTGTGAAAGGGGCCTAAATATGCAAATAAGTAAGATACACCGATTCACGAACGTAAATGCGCCAGGCGGAAAAGATACGCGGTTTGCGTAAGGGTTACGTCCGGTGTAAAGTTATTCCATCATTTAGGTGGCGCAACCCATTCAAAGGTATGGACGTCGGAAAACCTGTCAAATTTTACGTAGTTTACGTAAGGTGTACGTGAATGGGGCTGTGCATAAGTTACGTTCACGTCGTAGTCAGAGTTCGACGTATCTTAGGCATTCTATCCGACGTGATTCTGAGCATGCGCACTGGGATACATCCACGGACGGCACATGCGCTGTTCGTTCGGCCCATCATTTGCATGGGGTCACAGTTCATTATAATACAACACACCCCCTGCCTTGCTACTTTGAATTATGCGGGCTTACGCCGGCCCATTTACGCTATGCCGCCGTAACTTAGGAAGCAAGTGCTTTGTGAATACTGTACTTGCTTCTCTATGTTACGTCGGCGTAGCGCATATGAGATGCGCTACACCCGCCTAAAGATACGCCGATCTTTCTGAATCTGGCCCAATAAAAATATATTTTAAACTAACAAAAATAATTTAAATTCTGTTTCTACCAGGGATCCAACTGCCTAAAGTTCTTTCTATACTTTTTGTGGATTACCAAAAATGTAATTCTGAAAGTTTAATTGTTTTCCATCCCATAATGGCTCTAGCGTATGTTTGTGGGTGTGTGATTACCAAAAAAAAAAAAGTTTAATTGTTTTTTTTTTTTATCCCAAATTGTTTCTAATGTTTGTTTGTGGGGATGTGATTGTATGATGATATAATGTCAGCTCTGTTAGGGTTAGAGAAGTGAACTACACTCTGTGACACACACTGAAAATATAAATAAATACATTTAAAAAATAAAACAAACGACAACATAATTAATTAATTACATTTTTAAATGAAATAACATTATCTTGATTGGAAAAATTTAAATTGCTACTAGATGGAATCCATTTTACCCAATGTAATGAATGGTAGGTGAAAATAAAATATAAAAATAAATATTTACAGGAGCTCACGTTCCATCAGGGATCCACCTGCTTAAGAATTCCATTACCAAAACAAAAAACTGAAAGTTTACCGTATATACTCGAGTACAAGCCGACCCGAATATAAGCCGAGGCACCTAATTTTACCACAAAAAATATGAAAATGTATTGACTCGAGTATAAGCCTAGGGTGTCCATCTGCATGCCTCACTGTGTCCATGTGCATGCCTCACTGTGCCTCACTTTGCCTCACTGTGCCCATGTGCATGCCTCACTGTGCCCATGCCTCACTGTGTCCATGGCTCACTGTGCCCATGCCTCACTGTGCCCATGTGCACACCTCACTGTGCCCATGCCTTAATGTGTCCATGCCTCACTGTGCCCATGTGCATGCCTCACTGTGTCCATGCCTTACTGTGTCCATGCCTCACTGTGCCCATGTGCATGCCTCACTGTGTCCATGCCTCACTGTGCCCATGTGCATGCCTTACTGTGTCCATGCCTCACTGTGCCCATGTGCATGCCTCACTGTGTCCATGCCTCACTGTGCCCATGTGCATGCCTCACTGTGTCCATGCCTTACTGTGCCCATGCCTCACTGTGTCCATGTGCATGCCTTACTGTGTCCATGCCTCACTGTGTCCATGCCTCACTGTGTCCATGCCTTACTGTGCCCATTCCTCACTGTGTCCATGCCTCACTGTGTCCATGCCTTACTGTGCCCATTCCTCACTGTGTCCATGCCTTACTGTGCCCATTCCTCACTGTGTCCATGCCTCACTGTGTCCATGCCTTACTGTGCCCATTCCTCACTGTGTCCATGCCTCACTGTGTCCATGCCTTACTGTGCCCATGCCTCACTGTGTCCATGCCTCACTGTGTCCATGCCTCACTGTGTCCATGCCTCACTGTGTCCATGCCTCACTGTGCCCATGCTTCACTGTGTCCATGTGCATGCCTTACTGTGCCCATGCCTCACTGTGTCCATGCCTCACTGTGCCCATGCCTCACTGTGTCCAAGACTAGACATATGCCCTGTACACACGATCGGTTCTTCTGATGAAAACGAAACGATGGATCGTGTCAGAATGCGTTGACATAAAACACAACGACGTGCTGAGAAAAATGAAGTTCAATGCTTCCGAGCATGCGTCGACTTGAGTCTGAGCATGCGTGGATTTTTGACCGATGGATTTCCCCACAGACAATTGTTTTTTTAACCATAATACAATTTTTAAAACATGTTCTATTTTTTTTCACTGATGGGGAAAAATACGATGGGGCCCACACACAATCGGAAAAAAGGAATGAAACTGCGCCACAGACAACTTAAATTAAATAATAAGTGATTAAGTATATAGTGGCAGCCCCTGCATAGAAACCCACCTAGGTGGGAATGAGTGATTAAGGTAGAAAATAGCAGGTAATGGCGCCTACTACTAATTTGAAATTACGTGCATAAGTGTATCCAAATCAATGGTAATCCTGTGATCAGATGGTGCTAATAATACTATTCCGTGTAGTGATGTCAATTATATAAATAGAAATAAAAATAATAATAATAATAATAAAGATAGTACTGTGATCAATATTATGTGCTAAAAATGCTAATCCTTGTAGTGGTGCCAATTTTCCATATTACAATACATAACAAATAGATAAATAAGTGTGCAAAATGATATATAAAAAAATATATAAAAATCCTAGTGGTGATAGTCCATATAATCCAATCAAAATCCAGTTTCTAGTTTACAAAAGTTAATAATTCAAAAAATAAGTGCTCCTTAATAAAATAGATGTTTATAATAGTCCAAAGTTTATTTTGACAAAACAATGGGTACTCACAATTTACATGTAGTTAAAAGAGCATTGAGTAAAAGTGTGCTGTGGCTCTGAAGAACGATCGCTCTACCCGTTTCGTCGTTGTGACGTCGTCTGATGAAAACGGTCCATCGGCAAACTGATCGTGTGTACAGGGCATCACATTTAACATGGGAGTCTATAGAAGGGGTGCCCCGCTTTGAAAAATCGTTAGGTCCCCCAGACAACAAACTGCACACTTGTAGAAGAGAACTGGGGCTACATCTGTACCGGGTCTCCAAAGTTCCCGGAGAAATGACCGTTTAACATGAGAGTCTATGGAAGGGGGTGCCCAAATTTGAACAATCGGCCGTAGGTCCCCCAGACAACAAACTTTGCACACTTGTAGAGAACAAGTGTGGCTACCTGTGTGCCAAGTTTGGGGACAGCTGGCCTGTACCGGGTCCCCAAAATACAGGAGATCAGGCGCAAAAAGGTGACTTGAGTATAAGCCGAGGGGGGCATTTTCAGCACAAAAAATGAGCTGAAAAACTCGGCTTATACTCGAGTATATACGGTAATTGTTTTTCATTCCAAATGGTTTCTAATGTTTGTTTGTGGGGATGTGACTGCATGATAATATATTGTTAGCTCTGTTAGGGCAGAGACTGAAGTGGACAGAGCTCTGCGAAGCACTGTATATAAATAAATAAATTATTAAATAAAATAAGAAACAAAACACATACAATGAATATACAATAAAAAATAAAAAAAATAAAGGAGAACTTGGTCCATAACGCTTATGCCGCGTACACACGATCATTTTATGTGATGAAAAAAAATGACGTTTTTAAAAACGTCAATTTCATTGACCGTGTGTAGGGGAAAACGTTGTTTTATGTCTTGTAAAAAAACGACAAAAAAAAATTGAAGCATGCTTCAATTTTATGTGTCGTTTTTCAAAACGTCGTTTTTTGTTTCGCAAAAAGTCACCGTGTGTAGCAAAAAACGCTGTTTAAAACGACGTTTTTCAACCCGCGCATGCCCAGAAGCTAGTTATGAAGCGAGCTTCAATGGAAAAGAGTGGTGAACGTAACCTCGCTTTTTGTGAAAAAAACGATGGTGTGTATGCAACATCGTCTTTGAAAAGTGACGTTTCAAAAATGACGTTTTTTACTTCACAGAAAACATCGTTTTGTTTCCCTCACATAAAGTGATTGTGTGTACGCGGCATCAGTGTATTTTCAGGGAACACATATTAAAGGATCACTAAAGGAATTTTTTTTTTTTTTTGCTGAAATGACTGTTTACAGGGTATAGAGACATAAAAGTTAACTGATTCCTTTTAAAAATGATTAAAAATAGATAAAAATCAATCATATAATGTGCATGCAGTTTCACTTTTTTTTTTTTAAACTGGTTTTGTGTTTCTGTGAAGTAGAGAGAGAGACAGAAGAAAAACAAACAAATCCAGGGCAGTGTTTTGTTTTTAAAATGAATCTGATTCTGAGGCCGAGTACACACGTACGAGAACCTCGTCGGGCTAAACTCATCGTTCCGCCCGACGAGGTTCTCGGCCGGCCGTCGAGTTCGTCGACCAGGCTGTCGAAAAAGGCGTCGAGCCATTAGTCCCGATGGCCCGTCGAGCAAATAGAGAACCTGCTCCCTATTTTGGCTCGACGCCTCGCTCGACAGTTTGCTCGGCGAAAACGTACACACGATCGAGCTTCTCGGCAGAATATGGATCCCAGCGAGCTTCTCGCTGGATTCTGCCGAGAAGCTTGGTCGTGTGTACGGGGCCTGAGGAGTTTTAGACACACAGCTTGGACCACAGTGAAAAGCTGCCATGAGATTTTTCATAAGGAGCCAGACAAGCAGGAAGTGTGGAGATCAGAGCAGAATTACAGCAACTTCAAAGCAAAAAACAAACAATGAGAACATGAAAACAGCACTGCATTATGGTAAAGGAAGCTATTTAGCTAGAATTTTTTTTCCCTTTAGTGATCCTTTAAGTTGTCATTGCAGTGTAATATGTACATCTGTGAGTACAGAATCTTTGAAGAATTGATGACTTTTTTTTTTCTGTCAATTTACCTTTAATTTTTTACTAGTTGTTTATCCCCTCTCACCGCCTTTCAATGAAATCGAAATGTCAGACGGCCCACCGGCCATGTTTCATGGGCCTTCCGGCCATGTGATCACTGTGATTGGCTGTCACAGTGATCATGTGATAAGAATCACAGCCTACTGGCTTTGGATTGTCAACAGTGACCGGTGATAACCCACAGGGATGGGGACACCGAGTAAACACGCAACAAGCGCAGTATTACGGCACAGTCTGTGCGTATACAGTATATGTGTGCTAAAGATTTTAAAATATATATATATATTTTTTTTTTAACCACCTCAATTCCAGGCACTTACACCCCCTTCCTGCCCAAGCCAATTTTAAGTTTTCAGCGCTGTTGCTGTTTAAATGACAATTGCGCAGTCATGCTACAATGTACACAAACGGAATTGTTATAATTTTGTTTCCACAAATAAAACTTTATTTTGGTATTACCTGTGTTTTTTTGTGTTTTTTTTTTTTTAATGTTTTTCCTTTGGTAATGTTTATAACATTTTGTAAATGAGGACGTTTTTTCTCCTTTACTGACGGGCACTGATAAGACGGCACAGATGAGGTGGCACCAATGAGGTGGCACTGATGGGCACTGACGGGCATTAACGATGGGCACTGATATGCGGCACTGATGAGCACTGGTAGGCAGCACTGATGGGTGGCATTGATGGGGACTCATGGGTGGCACTGGCAGACACTAATAGGCTAAACTGATGGCCATTGAAAGGCTGCACTGATGGGTACTTATGAGTGGCATTGATAGGCGGCACTGATGGGCACTGATACGTGGTACTGATGGGCACTGATAGGCATCACCAAAGGCACTGGCAGGCATTGGAGATGGGCACTGGTTGGCAGCTGCCTGGGCACTGATTGGCATTTCCCTGTTGTCTATGGTGGCATACCTGGTGGTCCAGTGTGATGGGCATCCCTGGTGGTCCTGGCGGCATCCTGCTGATCCTGGGTGTACATCCAAGGGGGGGCTGCGCTGATAAACAATCAGCACAGACCCCACTGTCAGGAGAGCAGCCAATCGGCTCTCCTCTACTCGCGTCTGTCAAACACGGCTCTTCCTGTTTACATCGTGATCAACCGTGATGTCATATGACGCCCAGTCAGGATAACTGAACCACCGCCCAGCCTTCGTTCTGCTATAGGCCGGGTGGGAAGTGGTTAAAAACACTGTTGTTACCAGGGCAGGACTTAGGGTGGTGGGGGCCCCTGGGCTTGAGTGTTGAAGGGGCCCCCTGGAGCGAGGGGGGGATCATAGTTGTCGAGCGGGGGGGGTGCGCATTAAAGTAGTAGAGGGGGGGGGATTGAAGTTGTTGAGCGGGGGGGCGCATTAAAGTTGTTGAGCGGGGGGCGGGGGGGGGCGAAATGAAGTTGTTGAGCGGGGGGGTGCTCATTAAAGTTGTTGAGCGGTTGGGGTGGCAAATTGGAGTTGTTGAGCGGGGGGGTGGTGACTCTCACCTGTGCACGGAATGTGTCGGCTATCAGCAGACATCCCCACACCGCTCCGGTTCTGTTCCGGTTCCGTTCCTCCTAGGGGAGGTTTTAAATTTGTTGAGCGGAGGGGGGGAGTGCCTCTCACCTGTGCCGACAGCCAGGGCCACAGACTGTCATTAGCCTGACTGTCGGCTTTCTTCCCTTCAGCAGCCACAGTCCTCCACACACCGCTCCGGTTCCTCCTGCTTCCGTTCTGCCTCCTATTGCAGTGTAGGAAAATTAACCCTTTCGCGGGACTGCGGTAAGAAGCGGAAAGTCCAGCAGAATGCGTGCGTGTTGGGAGGTATGCGCAGGGCTGCCATCAGGAATTTTGGGGCCCCTTACACAGCTTAAGGCATGGGCCCCCTGGAGCAGAGAATCAGGGGGGGGTGCTGCTGCCTGAAATTGAGAAGCAGGGGGCTGCCACAAATTGAGAAGCAGGGGGGCCTTTACAAAAAAAAAGAAGAAATAAAGAAAAAAAATATATATATGTATATATATATAATGTATATAAAAAGGGGGTAGCCATCTGGGGCCCTGGGGATCTCTGGGCCCTTTAATAAAAAGAAAAAATAAACCTCTGGGCCCTTTAATAAAAAATAAAATAAAAAAATAAACATTTATATAAAATATAAAGAAAATGTAATTTTTTTTATAAAAAAAAGTAGGGGTTGCTGTCCGGGGCCCTGGGGGCCTCCGGGCCCCTGGGGACATCCAGACCCCTAAAAAAAATTAAAAAATAAACATTTATAAAAAATACATAAAAAAAAGAGAGGTTGCCATCCGGGGGGCCCTGGGGACCTCTGGGCCTTTTAATAAAAAATAAAAAAATATAAACAAAAATAAAAAAATAAACATTTATAAAAAAAATAAAAGGGTTGCCACATGGGGCCCTGGGGATCTCGGAGCCCTTTAATAAAAAAAAAAAAAAATATATATATATATATATATATATATATATATATATATATATATAAAAAATGTAAACTTTTTTATAAAAAGAGGGGGGGGTTGCCATCCGGGGGCCCTGGAGACCTCTGGGCCCTTTAATAATAATTAGAAATATATATATATATATATAAAACATTTTTTTTTATAAAAAATAAATATAAAAAAGTAGGGTTTGCTGTCTAGGGCCCTGGGGGCCCCTGGGCCCCTGGGGACCTCCGGACCCCTAAAAAAAAGGGGCCCAGTCAAGCCCAATGGTAAGTCCGGCCCTGGTTGTTACATAGTTACCTAGTTAGTCAGGTTGAACAAAGACACAAGTCCATCCAGTTCAACCATAAAAAAAACAAAAAAAAAAATATCATACAATCCCATACACCCGACTCCATACCCACAGTTGATCCAGAGGAAGGCAAAAAAAAAAACAGCATAGCATGATCCAATTTTCTACAGGAGGGGAAAAAAATCCTTCCTGATCCCCCGAGACACAATCAGATTTACCCCAGATCAACTTTTTGTGATGTAAAAAACGTCGTTTTATCTCACGAAACAAAACAACGTTTTTCAAACATCATTTTAAAAAACGACATTGCATACACACCATCGTTTTCTGAAAATGCTCTTGCAAAGCGCGGTTACGTAAGACACTTTCGACGGCACTCTGTTCCATTGAAGCTCCCGTCTCATAACTTGCTTCTGAGCATGTGCGGGTTTAAAAACGTTGTTTTAAACGTCGTTTTGCCCACACACCATCACTTTTTGTGAAACAATAGACGACATTCTGAAAAACGACACAAAAAATTCAAGCATGTTCGAATTTTTTTTTGGTCGTTTTTTTTAAGACATAAAACAACGTTTTGCCCACACACGATCATTTTAAATGACGTTTTTTAAAACGTCGTTTTATTTCATAACAAAAAACGACCGTGTGTACGCGGCATTAGTACTCAGTTATATTCTGTACATTTAGAAAACAATCCAGGCCTTTCTTAACCACTTAAGCCCCGGACCAATATGCTGCTAAATGCCCAAGGCAATTCAGCACTGCGTTGCTTTAACAGACAATTGCGCGGTCGTGCGACGTGACTCCCAAACAAAATTGGCGTCCTTTTTTCCCCACAAATAGAGCTTTCTTTTGGTGGTATTTGATCACCTCTGCGGTTTTTATTTGTTGCGCTATAAACAAAAATAGAGCGACAATTTTGAAAAAAATGCAATTTTTTTTCCCTAAGTTTAGGCCGATACGTATTCTTCTACCTATTTTTGGTAAAAAAAATCGCAATAAGCGTTTATCGGTTGGTTTGCACAAAATTTATAGCGTTTACAAAATAGGGGATAGTTTTATTGCATTTTTATTTTATTTTTACTACTAATGGTGCCGATCAGCGATTTTTTTTTCGTGACTGTGACATTATGGCAGACACTTCGGACAATTTTGACACATTTTTGGGACCATTGTCATTTTCACAGCGAGAAGTGCTATAAAAATGCAGATTACTGTGAAAATGACAATTGCAGTATGGGAGTTAACCACAGGGGGCGCTGTAGGATTTGTGTGTTCCCTAACGTGTGTTTACAACTGTAGGGGGGTGTGGCTGTAAGTCTGACGTCATCGATCGAGTCTCCCTATAAGAGAGATCACACGATCGATGCAGCCGCCACAGTGAAGCACGGGGAAGCCATGTTTACATACGGCTCTCCCCGTTCTTCAGCCCTGGGGAGCGATCGCGAGCGGGCGGCTAGAGACGAATAGCCGCGCCCTCGTCCCGGATCGCTCCCCGCGGGTTTACGACCGCCACATGTAGCAGGGGGGGTCCCGATCGGACCCCCGACCCGCGCAAAGGCAGAGACGTATATACAGGGCCGGCCTTAGGCCTTTAGGCGCCCTGTGCGAGAAAGATTTACAGCGCCCCCTAGTGACCACGCCCCTTGGTATCCACGCCCCTCAGTAACCACGCCCCTCAGTAACCACACCCATTTCTCCAATACCGTCTCCATTTAAAGCCTTCCATTCCGTTAAGTTCCCAAAAAAAAGATTACAAGCTATGATAAAAATACAACTTTTATTCACACACTATAATAACGCCACCTATACTGCAAATCACACTCTCTAATAACGCCACAAATAAAGTAAATCACACGGTATAATACCACTACCTGTAAATTTACTATCAAATATCAAACATAATTACAATAAAGTCTTTTTTAACTTGTGTATTTACTGTTCCTTTAAGAAACACCCTATTTAAAAAAGAAAATACAAAAACAGACATTAAGCAGTACACTGCATTTATAAAAAAATAATTTACTTACAGAAAAATGTTTTTACATTTGCTGCCTGCTTCTGTAGATTCTTGCCCTCCTTTGTCTTCTCAGTGCGCATGGCATATGAGCTCCTCATAGCAAGGCAAGGACAGTCACCCACGCCGTCTTTCCGGTAGAATCCGCCTGTGGCCTGCCAGGTGTACCTAGAGCATTTGGCACCTATATCTGCCCCCCCCCCCATAAAATGTAAAAACACCCCATTGTGCCCCCTGCATCCTTCAATATCTCTGTCACTACTGTGTACCCCTCTCCACAACTGCACCCCTCTGGACCCCTTTACAATACACAGCACCCTGCATCACTGGCCCCCTTTACATTACACAGCACCCTGCATCACTGGCCCCCTTTACATTACACAGCACCCTGCACCTCTGGACCCCTTTACATTACATAGCACCTCTGGGCCCCTTTACATTACACAGCACCCTGCACCTCTGGACCTCTTTACATTACACAGAACCCTGCAACTCTGGACCCCATTACACTACACAGCACCCTGCACCAATGGACCCCTTTATATTACACAGCACCCTGCACCTCTGGACCCCATTACACTACACGGCACCCTGCACCTCTGGGCCCCTTTACATTACACAGCACCCTGCACCTCTGGACCCCTTTACATTATACAGCACCCTGCAACTCTGGCCTCTTTACACAGCACCCTGCACCTTTGGGCTCCTTTACATTACACAGCACTCTGCACCTCTGGGACCCTTTTCATTGCACAGCACCCTGCACCTCTGGACCCCATTACACTACACGGCACCCTGCACCAATGGACCCCTTTATATTACACAGCACTCTGCACCTCTGGACCCCATTACACTACACGGCACCCTGCACCAATGGACCCCTTTATATTACACAGCACTCTGCACCTCTGGACCCCATTACACTACACGGCACCCTGCACCTCTGGGCCCCTTTACTTTACACAGCACCCTGCACCTCTGGGCCCCTTTACACAGCACCCTGCACCTCTGGGCCCCATTACACTACATGGAACCCTGCACCAATGGACCCCTTTACATTACACAGCACTCTGCACCCCTTTACATTGCACAGCACCCTGCACCTCTGGACCCCATTACATTACACAGCCCCCTGCACCTCTGGACCCCATTACATTACACAGCACCTCTGGACCCCATTACATTACAAAGCCCCCTGCACTTCTGGACCCCTTTACATTACACAGCACCTCTGGATGGACCCCTTTACATTACACAGCACCTTGCACCACTGAGCTCCTTACATTACACAGCACTCTGCATCTCTGGACCCCTTTGCATTACACAGCACCCTGCATTTTTGGACCCTTTTACGTTACACTGCACGCTGCATCTCTGGACCCCTTTACATTACACAGCACCCTGCACCTCTGGACCCCTTTACACTACACAGCACCTTGCACCACTGGGCCCCTTACATTACACAGCACCCCACAGCTCTGGACCCCTTTGCATTACACAGCACCCTGCATTTTTGGACCCTTTTACGTTACACTGCACGCTGCATCTCTGGACCCCTTTACATTACACAGCACCCTGCACCTCTGGACCCCTTTACACTACACAGCACCTTGCACCACTGGGCCCCTTACATTACACAGCACCCCACAGCTCTGGACCCCTTTACATTACACAGCACCCTGCATCTCTGGACTCCTTTACATTACACAGCCCCGGACACCTGTATTTTACACAGACACCCCCCTAACAGTTCTGGACCCCCTGCATGTTACGCAGACCCCCGTACAGTGCATACCCCTCCCCCTACAATACAGATCTCTCCTTACAATACAGAACCCCCTCTACAATACAGAACCCCCCTACAATAGACCACCCCTACAGTGCAGACCCCTACAATAAAGAATCCCCCCACAATACAGAACCCCCCCCCCCCCTACAATACAGATCAACCCCTACAGTGCAGACCCCCCTACAATAAAGAACCCCCCACCCCACAATACAGATAAAACCCCCCCTTCAGACCTGTAAAGCAAGCAGATAATCTGCTTGCCGCGTGCTGCACACACAGCACAGTACAGACAAGGAGGAGGGGGAGGCGGCTTCACTGCTCGGCTGCGTGACTGAGACAGTCACAGGCAGCCGAGACTCAGACCGCGGAGCTGCCTAAGGAGAAGGGGGATCACTGCGGCCAGGTCCCGGGCTGGGATGCGGCTTGCACGGCACCCCCCCTGCAAAGCCAGGCACCCGGCACCACGCCATGCTACCCAGCAAGGTCCTCTCCTCTTCAGTCGCGGGGGGGCGCCGGCCTGACACCCCGTGTGCGGCACGCCCCCCCCCGCCCACTACTTAATACGAGGGCGAATTAAAGAATCTGTGCGATCGCACTGGCCGCACACCCCAAAGGCCGGCCCTGCGTATATATACGTTAATCTGCCTTAACGTTCCATTCTGCCGACGTATATCTACATGCGGCGGTCGGGAAGTGGTTAAAGCAATCTACTGATCTGGCCAGAACCACCTCTGCAGGGAGTCTGTTCCACGTTTTCACAGCTCTTACTGTGAAGAAACCTTTCCGTATTTGGAGGTGAAATCTCTTTTCCTCTAGACGTAAAAAGAGTGCCCCCTTGTCCTCAGTGTTGACAGTAAAGTGAATAACTCTACACCAAGTTCCCTATATGGACCCCTTATATATTTGTACATGTTGATCATATCTCCCCCTTATTCTCCTCTTCTCAAGAGTGAATAAATTCAGTTCCTCTAATCTTTCCTCATAGTTGAGCTCCTCCATCCCTCTTATCAGTTTGGTTGCCCTTCTCTGCACTTTCTCCAGTTCCCAGATATCATTTTTGAGAACTGGAGCCCAAAACTGGACTGCATATTCCAGATGAGGTCTTACTAATGATTTGTACAGGGGGGGGGGGGGGGTAATATCTCTATCTCTGGAGTCCATACATCTCTTATACAAGAAAGGACTTTGCTCGCTTTGGAAATTGCAGCATCGCATTGCATGTTATTATTGAGCTTATGATCAACTAAAACCCCCAGATCCTTCTCCACTACGGACCCCCCCAGTTGTACTCCCCTTAGCATGTATGACGCATATTTTTAGCCCCCAAGTGCAGAACTTTACATTTATCAGCATTAAACCTGTTGTATATTTTGTTGCCTATTTACTATACACATGAAAAAATAAGATTTTGATAAACTATAAGGGCACATAAGTGGATGTTCCTCTCCAACGGAAATTCTATCGAATTTAAAAATCCATCATTATAATGGTGGTTATTATGGTGGTTCAAAAAGTTGATACATCCAGTATCTCCTGAGAAGTTGAGCAAAATCTGCTCTTAAATAGGTAAATTCTACTATACTGACTATATTGGAAGCAGCCTACAGTATAAGGCCGCCTACACACGATCAGTCCATCTGATGAGAACGATCCGAAAGAACCAATGAAGCTGACTGATGGTCTGATGTGCCTACACACCATTGGTTAAATAACTGATCATGTCAGAACGCGGTGACATAAAACACAACGAAAAAAAATGAAGTTCAATGCTTCCAAGCATGCGTCGACTTAATTCTGAGCATGCATGGATTTTTAACCGATGGTCGTGCGTACTAACGATCGGTTTTGACCTATCGTTCAGGCGTCCATCGGTTAAATTTTAAAGCAAGTTCTTTTTTTTGGACCGAAGTATAACTGACCGATGGGGCCCACACACGATCGATTTGGACCGATGAAACAGACCTTCACTCCGTTTTCATCGGTTTTAACCGATCGCGTGTACGCGGCCTAAGGGCCTCTTCAGTTGGTACCGAGACTGTGACTAGGGATGAGCTTCGAGTTCGACTCGAACATTGCCTGTTTGCCGAACAGCGAACTATTTGGGGTGTTCGCGGCAAGTTTGTGTGAACTTTAGAACCCTGTTAAAGTCTATGGGACTCGAACATTTGAAATCTAAAGTGCTAATTTTAAAGGCTAATATGCAAGTTATTGTCCTAAAAAGTGTTTGGGGACCCGGGTCCTGCCCCAGGGGACATGTATCAATGCAACAAAAAGTTGTAAAAACTGCAGTTTTTTTGGCAGCAGTGATTTTAATAATTCCTTTAAGTGAAACAATTAAAGTGAAATATTCCTTTAAATTTCGTACCTGGGAGGGGGGGGGGGGTGTAGTATGCCTGTAAAGTAGCGCTTGTTTCCCATGTTTAGAACTGTCCCTGCACAAAGTGTCATTTCTGAAGGAAAACAGGTAATTTAAAATGACTCGTGGCTATAATGAATTGTCGGCTCCCGGCAATACAGAGAAAAGTCATTCATAAAAAAAAAAATGTGTGGGGGTCCACGGCATTTTTTTTTTTAATTTGGGGTGGAGTTCCCCTTAAAATTCATACCCGACCAGAAGGTGAATGATTTTAAATGACTTTTTTCCTTCAGAAATTACATTTTGTGCAGGGACAGTTCCAAGCACAGGAAACAAGCGCTACTTTACAGGCATACTATACACCCCCCTAGGTACGAAATTTAAAGGAATATTTCAATTTTATTGTTTCACTTTAAGCATTATTAAAATCACTGCTCCTGACATTTTTTAAAACTTTTGTTGCATTGATTCATGTCCCCTGGGGCAGGACCCAGGTCCCCAAACACTCCCCTGGGGCAGGACCCAGGTCCCCAAACAATCCCCTGGGGCAGGACCCAGGTCCCCAAACACTCCCCTGGGGCAGGACCCAGGTCCCCAAACACTCCCCTGGGGCAGGACCCGGGTCCCCAAACACTTTTTAGGACAATAACTTGCATATTAGCCTTTAAAATTAGTACTTTAGGTTTCAAACGTTCGAGTCCCATAGACTTTAACAGGGTTCTAAAGTTCACACAAACATTTGGTCTGTTCGCAGGTTCTGGTGCGAACCGAACCCAGGGGTGTTCGGCTCATCCCTAACTGTGACAGTGGTCCCGTCCTACAGTGGCATGTGCTTTTAGGTGATGTGTTCTGTACATGCTGGTCTTGTCAAAAATTGAAATCCCTCTAGTCTTATTCAAACTCTGTTTCATGCCACGGTCCAGAAAGACCCTAAATTAGGTCTTCTGCACCTCCCTATCCCAGGCCTTTTAAATCCCAAACAAAAGTTTGCAACCTTCCTTTTTATTGTGGCTAAATAGATTATTGCCAGAAGTTTGAAGAAACCTATGGTGGCCTTGTGAGAAGTTATGAAAGAAACTTTCTGGTTTCTTCACTGACCCCTTGTCCCAATCTCGTGTTACCCTACACAGCACCAGAAGTTCAACAGCAGGAACAGGACAGGACAGCTCTGCAGAGAATATTTCTACAGAATCCAGCACATCATGGGACATCCCTATATTAACCCTTTCACGCCGAGCGTATGCATATATGCGTTCCTCGGCTTTCGGGGGTTATACCGGGATGATGCCTGCAGAGGAAGAGTTGAATGCATGGGGTCTGCACTAGGCCATTACTAGTAAAAAAAATTAAAATAATAAAAATGCCATAAAACTACCCCCTATTTTGTAAATGCTATAACTTTTGCGCAAACCAATCAATAAATGCTAATTGCGATTTTTTTTTACGAAAAATATGTAGAAGAATACGTATCGGTCTAAACTGAGGAAAAAAAAAGTTTTTTTATATATTTTTGGGGGATATTTATTACAGAAAAAGTAAAAAATATTGCATTTTTTTCTAAATTGTGGCTCTATTTTTGTTTATAGCGCAAAAAATAAAAACCGCAGAGATCAAATACCACCAAAAGAAAGCTCTATTTGTGGGAAAAAAAGGACGCCAATTTTGTTTGGGAGCCACGTCGCACGACTGCGCAATTGTCAGTTAAAGCGACGCAGTGCCGAATCACAAAAAGTGCTCTGGTCGTTGGGCAGCAATATGGTCCGGGGCTGAAGTGGTTAATGGCCTCCCTGTCTTAGTCTGTAGGGTCCAATATTGAGTTGGCCAACCCTTTGCAGCTATAACAGCTTCAACTCTTCTGGGAAGGCCGTCCACAAGATTTAGGAGTGTCTATGGGAATGTTTGACCATTCTTCCAGAAGAGCATTTGTGAGGTCAGGCACTGATATAGATGAGAAGGCCTGGCTCGCAGTCTGCGCTCTAGTTCATCCCAAAGGTGTTCTGTTGGGTTTAGGTCAGGACTTTGTGCAGGTCAGTCAATTTCCTCCACCCCAAACTTGCTCATCCATGTCTTTTAAACCTGGCTTTGTGCACTTGTCCAAATCATTTGGTGAAGGGGGATTACTGTGTGGGGTTCGTTGAACTTCAGGGGTTGGCCCCTTCGTTCCAGTGAAGGCAACTCTTAAGGCATCAGCATACCAAGACATTTTGGACAATTTCAACTTTGTGGGAACCGTTTGGGGATGGTCCCAGATGACTGCACACTAGTGCACAAAGCAAGATCCATAAAGACGTGGATGAGAGAGTTTGGGGTGGAGGAACTTGACTGGCATGCACAGAGTCCTGACTTAGTGCCCAGAGATGATTCAGTTTGCATGTGTTGCGCTCTATAAGTTTTTCACTCACTCACTTTAACCCAATAGAACACCTTTGGGATGAATAAGAGTGGAGACAGTTAGCCTTCTCGTCTATATCAGTGCCTGACCTCACAAATGTGCTTCTGGAAGAATGGTCAAACATTCCCATAGACACTCCTAAACCTAGTGGACATCCTTCCCAAAAGAGTTGAAGCTGTTATAGCTGCAAAGGGCGGGGCCAACTCAATACTGAACCTTGCAGACTACGACTGGGACGCCATTAAAGTTCATGTGCGTGTAAAAATAGGTGTCCCAATACTTTTAACAATATAGTGTATATGGACAGTGTTTATATGATTAATTAAGGTTCTTCTTTATGGGATTAATTCCATCAATTGTGTTTATTCACATTGTTTGATTTTAATACTTCACTTTCTTTCATTAACTTCAGCTTTAACCACTTCCGGGCCACTGCACGCCGATATACGTTGGCTGTTTGAAGAGGGATATCTTTGTTATGGTAGCATCTAGCTGCCATAACCCCGGTATCCTCTTCTTCAGCGGGTGGTCCGGTTTCCGATAATAGTGGTCTCTGCAGCAGATTCGCCACAAGATCACTTTTATTGGAGGCGGGAGAGGGGCCCCCCGTTTTCCGCCACTCTCCCATGCCCTCTACCGCTTACCAGAGCTGTCGGTAGCGACGGAGGCGATCGGGTTCTTCTGATGGCTGGGTATGGAGACCAGTGAGGGGAAAATGACCCACCCATCTCCATACCATAGCAGGGCGGAAGCGGCGTCAATACGTCACTTCCGCCCAAAGCTCTTAACCCAGGCATGTCCAAAGTCCGGCCTGGGGCCCAATTGCGGCTCCCCTGGTGATTTAATATGGCCCCCCTGGGGATTTGGATATATATAGCCATTGCAGCCTCACATGTGCCCTGTGCCCTGTGGGCCACAAAAGATATATACCGTATTTATTGGCCCTGCCTCGGAGGGGACAGGACGTGCGCCGTCAGATTACATAAAGAGAATCTCCTGTTTACTCGGCGGCATCTGTAATAGGAAGTCCCGTTTCCTGGGATGCCATTGGATGATTGTTCTGTTTATTATAGGAGGCGGGACTTTGTATTTAAGAGGCCACGAGTAAACAAGAAATTCTCCTGTTTGTAATCTGACGGCACTTGTCCCTCCCGTTCCCCTCCGAGGCTGTAGATGGGCATCGATCAGCAATGGTAAGGCTGCATTCATGGCACATGTGAGGCTGCATTCATGGCAATGGTGAGGCTGCATTCATGGCACATGTGAGGCTGCATTCATGGCAATGGTGAGGCTGCATTCATGGCAATGGTGAGGCTGCATTCATGGCACATGTGAGGCTGCATTCATGGCAATGGTGAGGCTGCATTCATGGCACATGTGAGGCTGCATTCATGGCAATGGTGAGGCTGCATTCATGGCAATGGTGAGGCTGTACGTGTTATACGCTGATAAATACAGTATATCCAAATAACATGCCCAAGCTCAACCTTAAACCTGAGCAGCGCTCATGGATTCGTTGGGGCCACAAAAGAGATATATACAATATATCCAAATAACACGCCTGAGCTCCTCTCTTCACCACACACAGCCACAAAGATAAGAGAATTCTCATTGTGCAGTGTATTAGTGCTCGAGCAAACACACTTAGATAAAATTGTAATGGTTCAAAGAAGGTCAGGCAAAATGGTCGGCCCTCGAGCATGTTCTCTTCATAAAATGTGGCCCTCTTTGAAAAAAGTTTGGACACCCCTGTCTTAACCACTTAAAGACCCCCTACCGACGCTATACGTCGGCAGAATGCCACGGCTGGGCACAATCACGTACCTGTACGTGTCTCTTTAAGGCCCAGCCGTGGGGTCACGAGCGCGACCTGTTCCAAAGCTCCGTGACTGCGCCCGCGGGACCCGCAGACCCAATCACCGCTGGTGTCCCGCGATCGGTCACCAGAGCTGAAGAACGTTATTCATTGTGACAATGTCAGTGATCGTCTTTTCCCTGATATAGGGAAAGACAATCACTGACTTCACACGTCCAGCCCCGCCCCCTACAGTTAGAAACACATATCAGGTCACACTTAACCCTTACAGTGCCCCCTAGTGGTTAACTCCTAAACTGCAATTGCAATTTTCACAGTAATCAGTGCATTTTTATAGCACTTTTCGCTGTGAAAATAACAATGGTCCCAAAAATGTGTCAAAATTGTTCGATGTGTCCGCCATAAAGTCGCAGTCACGAAAAAAAAAATCACTGATCGCCGCCATTAGTAGTAAAAAAAGAAATTATTAATAAAAATGCAATAAAACGATCCCCTATTTTGTAAACGCTATACGTTTTGCGCAAACCAATCGATAACGCTTATTGCGATTTTTTTCCCAAAAATATGTAGAAGAATACGTATCGGCCTAAAATGAGGAAAATATTTTTTATATATATATATATATATATATATATTTTTGGGGGATATTTATTGTAGCAAAAAGTAAAAAATATTGCATTTTTTTCTAAATTGTGGCTCTATTTTTGTTTATAGCGCAAAAAATTAAAACCGCAAAGATGATCAAATACCACCAAAAGAAAGCTCTATGTGTGGGTAAAAAAGGACACCAATTGTGTTTGGGAGCTACGTCACGCGACCGCACAATTGTCAGTTAAAGCAACGCAGTGCCGAATCGCAAAAAGGGGCAAGGTACTTAACCTGCATAATGGTCCGGGTCTTAAGTGGTTGAAGCAACATTTTTTTTTTTTAATTACAAAAATAAATAAATATTTTTTTTTTATTGCATTTTAGTGTAAATATGAGATCTGATGGTCAATAAAATGTGGGACACCGAATGTTTTACAATGTTTTTAATACTAGTTTCTCATATCCCTGGATAACCCACTATTCCTTATACCGTGTTGCTTTGTATCTCCTTGAAAATCCAATTAAAATACTGAAACAAAAAAGGTAATTTGCATGCGACCCAATCAAAATAAACATTTGTATCCTGGTTGGCCATTCGATAATCTATGTGCTGTGCTGCCAAAAAATATATATATTTCTTCCCTAATAATAAACACTGTTGATAATGAAAGTTCACAAAACCAACAGAAACAAAGATTAGTTACAAATTAAAATAAATAAATAAATAAATAAATTGTATTTTTGAGTAAAATGCTGCTTAAAGTGGAGATTGAAAGGATATGAAGATGTCAGAACGACGATTGTTGTTTTACAGCTACTCATTATGGCCATGAACCTCATAAAGAGAGAGAAGAAGGAGGGGAGAGAGAATGAGAGAGAGAGAGAGACAGATAGAGAGAAAGAGACAAGGAGAGAGAGCAATAATGAGAGAGACAAGGAGGAGAGGAAGAGAGAACAAGAAAGAGATAGAGATAAGAAGAGGGAGAGAGAAAGACAAGCAGAGAGAGCGAGAACGAGAGAGAGACATGAAGGAGAGGGAGAGAGAACGAGAAAGAGATAAGAAGAGGGAGAGAGAGAGACAAGCAGAGAGAGAGAGAGACATGGAGGAGAGGGAGAGAGAGAGAGAACTAAAAAAAGACAAGGAGGAAAGAAGGAAAGAGAAAGAAAGAGAGAGGGGGGAAGAGAATGAGCAAGAACAAGAGAGAGAGAGACAAGGAGGAGAGGGAGAGAAAGAGAGACGAGAGAGAGACGAGAGACAGAATAAGAGCGAGAGAACGAGAGAGACAAGGAGAAGAGGGAGAGAGAACGAGAGAGCGAGACAAGGAGAAGAGGGAGAGAGAAGGAGAGAGACAGGGAGAAGAGGGAGAGAGAGAAGGAGAGAGAGAGAGAAGTAGAGAGAGAGAAGGAGAGAGAGGAAATGCCAGAGAGACAAGAAGGGGAGAGAGAATGAGAGAGACAAGGAGAAGGGAGCGAGAGAACGAGAGAGAGACAAGAAGAGGGAGAAAGGAGGAGAGGGAGAGAAAGAGAGAATGAGAGAGAGAACGAGAGAGAGAGACAAGGAGAAGAGGGAGAGAGAACGAGAGAGAGAGACAAGGAGAAGAGGGAGAGAGAACGAGAGAGAGACAAGGAGAAGAGGGAGAGAGAGAAGGAGAGAGAGAGAAGTAGAGAGAGAGAAGGAGAGAGAGAGAATGCCAGAGAGACAAGAAGGGGAGAGAGAATGAGAGAGACAAGGAGAAGAGGGAGAGAGAACGAGAGAGCAAGACAATCAGAAGAGGGAGAGAGAACGAGAGAGAGAGACAAGGAGAAGAGGGAGAGAGAGAAGGAGAGAGAGAGAGAAGTAGAGAGAGAGAAGGAGAGAGAGGAAATGCCAGAGAGACAAGAAGGGGAGAGGGAATGATAGAGACAAGGACAAGGGAGCGAGAGAACGAGAGAGAGACAAGAAGAGGAAGAAAGGAGGAGATGGAGAGAAAGAGAGAATGAGAGAGAGAGAGAGAGAGAGACAAGGAGAAGAGGGAGAGAGAAGGAGAGAGAGAGAGAGAGAGACAAGGAGAAGAGGGAGAGAGAACGAGAGAGAGACCAGGAGGAGAGGGAGAGAAAGGGAGAATGAGAGAGAGAACGAGAGAGAGAGACGAGAGTGAGAGAGAGAATGAGAGAGTGGGAGAACAAGAGAGACAAGGAGAAGAGTGGGAGAGAAGGAGAGAGAGATGAGAAGAAGAGGGAGAGAGAACGAGAGAGAGATAGACAAGGAGAAGGAGAGCGAACAAGAAAGAGAGAGAGAATGACAGAAAGACAAGAAGGGGAGAGAGAACGACAGAGAGACAAGGAGAAGGAAGAGAGAGAACGAGAGAGAGAGACAAGGAGAAGGAAGAGAGAGAACGAGAGAGAGACAAGGAGGAGAGGAGAGATAACAAGATTGAAAGACAGACAGAAGAGAGAGGTATAAAAAGAGAGACAGGGAAGAGAGAGAAAGAGAGAATGAGAGAGAGAACGAGAGAGAGATGAGAGAGAGAATGAGAGAGTGAGAGAACAAGAAGAGGGAGAGAGAACGAGAGAGAGAGACAAGGAGAAGGAGAGCGAACAAGAGAGAGAGAGAGAGAATGACAGAGAGACAAGAAGGGGAGAGAGAACGAGAGAGAGACAAGGAGAAGAGATAACAAGATTGAAAGAGAGACAGAAGAGAGAGATATAAAAAGAGAGACAGGGAAGAGAGAGAAAGAGAGAGAGAAAAAGCGAGAGAGACAATAAAATACTTAAAATACTGAAACAGAAAAAGGTCATTTGCATGCGACCCAATCAAAATAAACATTTGCATCCTGGTTGACCATTCCATAATCTATGCACTTGCAGCCTGCCAAAGACAATATTTCTTCCCCAATAATAAACACTTGTTAATGAAAGTTCATAAAACCAACAGAGACAGAGATTAGTTACAAATTTTATTTTATTTTTATTTTTTAAATAATGTTTTTGCTGTTTAAAGTAGAGATTGATTGGATATGAAGATGTCAGGACGACGGTTGTTGTTTTACGGCTCTTCATTACGGCCATGAACCTCTCCACCCCGTAGAGTGATATGAATCCATTGCCCGTCATTAACTCTCCACCACATGAGCCAGGCAACGCAAAGAGTTATAATTGCTTTATTTTTAGTCGTCGGCCCCCGCAAATCCCAGCCCTTGGAATCTCGGCAGTGGCCGGCATAGGGCCACCGGCCCCCAGCTGTGTCCCCCCTCGAGATGTCAACAAGAAAGTCAATGCCAAATGCAAAGCCTCCTCCTGCATTGATGACGAGGATTTGAGTCTTTTATTTGCCGTCGTCGGGCTGCTGGGAGCTGCTTAATCTTTGATACAATTACATCTTGCTGCGTGGCCCCACCGCGCCCTGCGCAAACACAACTCAGTGCCGCTTCTAGCCTGAATCCCAAACGTCTCCTCTAATCCGTCCGGCAGGATTCTGGGTAAGCTCACAAGTGAATCATTGCATCACTAAGGCTGGATTTGAGCAATTTTCTAGCAATTGCCCTTCAATAACCTGTAATCCTGAGAGGCGGGTGCCCATCTCCATTATTTTAACGCGTTATGATGTTATTGATTGACTTATACAAAGTCTAATAGAATGTAAATAGGGAGAGATGGGATGGAGACTTACATGGGAAGGTCAGGAGTCCGCAGGTTTCCTAGACTGTGCCAGTGTGGTGGGGGGGGAGAGAGAGAGAGAGAATGTGTGTGAAAGAGAGAGTAAAATAGAGAGCAGGAGAGAGAGCAAAAAAAGAGAGACACAAGGAGAAGAGACAAAACAGAGAGATAGAGAGAGGGGAAAGCGGGAGGCCAAGAGGTGAGGGAGAAAGAACAAGAGAGAGATAAGGAGGAGAGAGGGAAATAGAGAGTAGAGAGAAATATAGAGAGAAAGAGAAGAGAGAGGGAGAATGAGAGAGAGAGAGAACACGAGAGAGACAAGGAGGAGAGGGAGAGGGAACAAGATAAAAAGAGAGAGACAAACAGAAGCAAGAGAGAAGAGAGACAAGGGGGAGAAAGAAAGAAAAAAAAGAAAGAAAGAAAGAGAGAAGAGAGAGAAAAGGGAGACCAGGAGGAAAGGGAGAGAGAAAGAAAGACAGGGAAGAGAGAGAGATTGAGAGAGGGACCAAGAAATGAAGGAGAGAGAACAAGAGAGAGACAAGGAGGAGATAGAGAAAGAAAGACAGGGAGGAGAGAGAGATAGAGAGAGAAACCAAGAAATGAGGGCGAGAGTACAAGAGAGAGACAAGGAGGAGAGAGAGATAGAACGAGAGAGAAAAAGAGACAATGAGGAGAGAGAATGATAGTGTGAGAGAGAGAGAGACAAGGAGGAGAGAGAAAGACAAGTAGAAATAAGAGAAATAAAGAGAGAGAAGAAGGAGGGTAGAGAGAATGAGAGAGAGAGGCGGATAGAGAGAAAGAGACCAGGAGAGAGAGTGAAAATGAGAGAGAAAAGGAGGAGAGGAAGAGAGAACGAGAAAGAGATAAGAAGAGGGAGAGAGAGACAACGAGAGAGAGCGAGACCGAGAGAGAGACATGGAGGAGAGGGAGAGAGAACGAGAGAGAGAGAACTAGAAAGATACAAGGAGGAGAGAGGGAAAGAGAAAGAAAGAGAGATAGGGGAAGAGAATGAGCAAGAACAAGAGAGAGAAACAAGGAGGAGAGGGAGAGAAAGAGAGAATGAGAGAGAGAGAGAGAACGAGAGAGAGGCGAGAGTGAGAGAGAGAATGAGAGAGAGAGAGAACGAGAGAGACAAGAAGAAGGGGGAAATAGAGAGAATGAGAGAGACAAGGAGAAGAGGGAGAGAGAAGGAGAGCGAAACAAGGAGAAGAGGGAGAGAGAGAGAGAGAAAGAAAGAAAGAGACAAGGAGGAGAGGGAGAGAGAACGAGACAGGAAGACAAGGACTAGGAGAGAGAACAAGAGAGAGAGAAGGAGAAAGAGAGAGAGAGAATGAGAGAGAGAGACAAGAAGGGGAGAGAGAACGAGAGAGAGAGAGAGAGAGAGAGAGAAGGAGAAGGGGGAGAGAGAACGAGAGAGAGAGACAAGAAGAGGGAGAGAGAACGGGAGAGAGACAAGGAGAAGGGAGAGAGAACGAGAGAGAGACAAGGAGAAGGGAGAGAGAACGAGAGAGAGACAAAAAGAGGGAGAGAGAACGAGAGAGAGGGACAAGAAGAGGGAGAGAGGACGAGAGAGAGACAAGGAGGAGGGGAGAGATAACAAGATTGAAAGAGAGACAGACAAAGAAAAGCGAGACAGAAGACAGAGATATAAAAAGAGAGACAAGGAAGAGAGGGAAGAGAGAGAAAGAGAGAGAGAGAAAAAGAGAGAGAGAGAGACAATAAGGAGAGAGAGAGAATAAGTAAGAAACAGACACAAAGAGGAGAGAAAAAGAGAAAGAGAGAGACATGGAGGGGAGAGAAAGAAAGAAAGAGACAAGAAGAGAGAGAGACAAAAAGGTGAGAAAGAGCGAGAGAGAGAGAGAGAGAAAGAGAGACAAGGGACAACGCTTTTTGAATTTTGCAGACCCACAGGACATTATTTTTAGTATAGGTTCCTATGGTATACATTCAC
This sequence comes from Rana kukunoris, assembly GCA_029574335.1. NCBI lineage: Eukaryota > Metazoa > Chordata > Amphibia > Anura > Ranidae > Rana > Rana kukunoris. Next base: position 721,387,442 of record CM056049.1, on the reverse strand, counting down.
ATTGATGCATTTTTGTGCCTCTGCGTCTTTGGAAAGGATCAGGGACATTTTTAAATGCAAAACTGCATTTTGCCACTATTTGCATTTTGCCTTTTAAAATCTGTCCGACAACAAATTTGCCAGAAAAAAAAAGCATTAAAAATGCAAAACGCAAATTGCGTTAAAATTGTGGTACAAAAACCGCAAAAAGCACTGCAGAAACACTCAAAAGCAACAGGAATAGATGTGAATCAAGCCTTAGCACCCGATAATCAGTGCATTGTCACACAAGAGAAATTCCAGGCAAGAGGAACCAATTGGTGAACCGCTAATCTTATGCAGAAAACCTCCATATCCAGACTTCAACTGTATTATAACCCTAGAAGAAAACTACAGGAAGTTAGGCATTCCCTGAATTTCTAGCACAATCAATGAGTATTTTTTGTATACTTATCAAACAGATATAACAAAATGCTTTAAATTGTACTTTTACCAAATGAAATGGGACACTATAGAGGCTGAGAGAGAGAGAAGAAAGTAAGGAGGAATAGATGGAGGTTGGTAGGATGGAAGTAAAAAGGAGAGAGAAAGAAGAGAAGAGAAGGGAGGAAGGAAGGAAGGAAGGAAGGAAGGAAGGAAGGAAGGAAGGAAGGAAGGAAGGAAGGAAACTGAGAAATAAGGTAGAAGCGGAGGAAGGATACATAATTGCATATCCCTGGGATAGAGGAATTAAGGCTAGGGAAGAAAAGACTGAAAGAAAGTTGAGAAGTAAGGCAGAAGAGATGGAGGTTGGTATGATGAAGTTAAAGAAAAGGAAAGGGAAGGAAGGGAAGGGAGAAAACTGAGAAATAGGGTGGAAGAGAGGGAAGGAAAAAGTCGTAAGGAGAGGAATGAAGGCTAGGGAAGAAAAAGAAAGAAAGAAAAAAATCTGAGAAGTAAGGCGGAAGAGATGGAGATTGGTAGAATGGAAGTAAAAAGGAGAGAAAGAAGGTTCAAAAGGGAGGGAAGAAGGAAGGAGGGAAGAAGGAAGGAGGGAATGAAGGAAGATAATGAAAGGAAGGAAGAAATAATTAAAGAAAGAAAGCTAAGAAGTAAGCCAGAAGAATTGGTGGTTGGTAGAATGGAAGTAAAAAGGAGAGATAGAAGGTACAAAGGGGAGGGATAGAGGGAAGGAAGGAAGGAAGGAAGGAAGGAAGGAAGGAAGGAAGGAAGGAAGGAAGGAAGGAAGGAAGGAAGGAAGGTTGAAAGAAAGCTAAGAAGTAAGGCAGAAGAGATGGGGTTCGTAGGATGAAGTTAAAGAGGACAGTAAAAGGTTAAAAAGGGAGAAAGGAAGGAAGGAAGGGGAAGGGAAGGGGAAAGGAAGGGAAGGGAGAAAACTGAAAAAGAAGGTGGAAGAGAAGGAAGGAAAATGTTGTAAGGAGAGGAATGAAGGCTAGGGAACAAAACGAAAGAAAGAAAGAAAAATAGAACACACTCCTAAACCTTGTGGACGGACTTCCCAGAAGAGTTGAAGCTGTTAAAGCTGCAAATGGGCGGGCCAACTCAATATTGAACCCTACATGTTCAGGCCAAGCTGAGAAATAAGGCAGAAGAGGTGGAGGTTGGTAGGATGAAGTTAAAGAAGACAGAAAGAAGGTTAAAAAGTAAGTTAGGAAGGAAGGAAAGGGAAGGGAGAAAACTGAGAAATAAGGTGGAAGAGAAGGAAGGAAAATGTTGTAAAGAGAGGAATGAAGGCTAGGGAAGGAAAAGAAAGAAAGAAAGATAGAAAAAAAGAAAGAAAGAAAGAAAGAAAGAAAGAAAGAAAGAAAGAAAGAAAGAAAGAAAGAATGAGAAAGAAAGAAAGGTAAGAAGTGATGAAATTGAGAAGTAAGGAGGAAAATAAGTGAAGGTAGAGGTTGGTAGGATGGAAGAAAGGAAGACAGAAAGAAGGCTAGAAAGGAAGAAAAGAAGGAAGAAAGAAGATGAGAAGAGAAAAGGAGACTGAAGGAAAGCACATCCATGCTGACAAATTAACCCCTAAGCTACAAGGCTGCTGCCAATCAGCCCTATTCAGAGGTGCTAATGTAATTCTGCAATTTCCTCTCACTCTCTGATCCCCGATAAGCCGCCCTCCTTTCCCCACAAGAGACAGATAAAGCTTTTAATTTCACGTGAATGCCCAGAAAGGCCAATTTCTAGGCAAAATAGGCCCAAATAATCAGAATCTGCTTTCGTCTGAATACAGTTTTCCCAGGAAAAAGACAGAAGGATTTGATGGAAATTTGTTAACTTTCTGCATGGCCTGGGGGGCTGGAGCGAGCCGCACAATAAAGCGAAATCGTATTGTAGTCAAAATAGAGCGAAGATGCTCCCAGCTAACTTAAATTAGCATATTGAGGGCAAATATGCAGACAAAGTTAGATAATGAGGCCTGATTATTCAATTCAATGAATGTTAAATAGGGAGCAGAGGCCGTGGCTTGCTTATCTCTCCCTCCTTCAATTTATTTTTGTTTTAGAATGTGGCGTATTTTGAAGTTGCGCCGCTTTTGTTTTGATTCTACTTGTCTATCTGTCAGTCCAGCGCTGACCTTATAGGATGGTAATTGGAAAGAAGTCAAACTGCTAAGTGTTGTCATTCTGCACAACCATAAAAACTAGTAAGGGTTGCCTTAGGGTGGGTTGATTAAGTGCCCCCTTTTTCTAAACGTGACTCCTATTGCCCCCCTCTAAAATACCCCCTCAGCTTAACGGTACACTCCTGTTACAATTGAAAATCAACGACTGAAATTCAGAAAGAGAACAAAGTGCAACTGCCCTGGCTAAAAAGGCTAAAATGACCTTTTAGTCTAGTCATCTGCCAGTCTAATCCCTGGGGGGGGGGGGGGGGTCAAGAACAGATCATTATGTAGATGATATCAGCTCCCAGTTCTACATTTAGCTAAATCCTCCATCCCTGACGTGCCCTCATTTTGCCCCATGCTCCATACTGGTTCAGTTTCCTTCCAGCCTGCCCATGTAATATACTAGTTCCGTATGTACAGGTTGGTCCCTGTAAAGTGCTGCGCAAACTGTTGGCGCTATATAAATCTATAAGAATAATACCCTCTATTCTCTGCTCATGTATATTTCTTCCACCCCATGACACATGTTGGGACTCAACCTTCTGTCCACTATTTAAGCATGTTCTGTGGTGGCCCCATACTGGTTCATTTCTGCAGCCCGTGTTCTTGTCTGCATCTCCCCAAGGTAATACATACAATCTGGCCTGTTAGTGGGGGGTTGATGACCACTAACTGAATGACTTTGGTTCTTTCAGCCACTTCATGTCTACATGCACACACTCAGGGTTGGTTGTACACCATTACTCTGACAGTGACAACGGTAGCCCGTACCTGCACCAAGTGTGACTGTGTGTCTGCTAGCATAATCCACCAGGGGTGCATGTGACAAGCTGACACCATGAGAGCATAGTTGAGGCACTGGTGTCACCCACACAACAGGAAGTGACTGAAGGAATGGAATGGGCCATGGGCCACCATTGTCACTTATCATGGCCATGGGACACCATTGTCACTCATCATGGCCATGGGCCACCTTTTTCACTCATCATGGCAGTGGGCCACCCTTGTCACTCATCATGGCCATGGGCCACCATTGTCACTCATCATGGCCATGGTCCACCATTGTCACTCATCATGGCCATGGGCCACCATTGTCACTCATCATGGCCATGGGCCACCATTGTCACTCATCATGGCCATGGGCCACCATTGTCACTCATCATGGCCATGGGCCACCATTGTCACTCATCATGGCCATGGGCCACCATTGTCACTCATCATGGCCATGGGCCACCATTGTCACTCATCATGGCCATGGGCCACCATTGTCACTCATCATGGCAGTGGTCCACCATTGTCACTCATCATGGCCATGGGCCACCATTGTCACTCATCATGGCCATGGGCCACCATTGTCACTCATCATGGCCATGGGCCACCATTGTCACTCATCATGGCAGTGGGCCACCATTGTCACTCATCATGGCCATGGGCCACCATTGTCACTCATCATGGCAGTGGGCCACCATTGTCACTCATCATGGTTATGGTCCACCATTATCACTCATCATGGTTATGGTTCACCACTCATCATGGCAGTGGGCCACCATTGTCACTCATCATGGCCGTGGGCCACCATTGTCACTCATCATGGTCATGGACCACCCTTGTTACTCATCATGGCCATGCACCACCCTTGTCACTCATCATGGCCATGGGCCACCATTATCACTTATCATGGCCATGGACCACCATTGTCACTCATCATGGCCATGGACCACCATTGTCACTCATCATGACCATGGGCCACCATTGTCACTCATCATGACCATGGGCCACCATTGTCACTCATCATGGCCATGGGCCACTATTGTCGCTCATCATGTCCATGGACCACCATTGTCACTCATCATGGCCATGGACCACCATTGTCACTCATCATGGCAGTGGGCCACCATTGTCACTCATCATGGCAGTGGGCCACCATTGTCACATCAGGAAGCCGATGCTGGAGTAAGTGTATATGGACAGGTAATGACTGAGAAGGCTTTAATTAACATGAGCATGTTTTGCGACTGTGATTAGCCCCCTAGTCAACTTATTAAAGAGACAAATGATTCTGGCACCCACTCATAAGTCTATACAGTACATAGTAACTCTTCTGGCTAACGGTAGAGTTGCCAGGTGGTCAGTGGGGGCCTGTACTGAGATAGTATAGCTGTGCCCTGTACCTGCTTGATCTGACATTTCTCTTCTATCCTCGGGCCATTTACAAAGCTCAGAGCTACTTGTAGTCCGAGAATTACTTCTGCCAGTCCCCCATGTTTGTTCAGCCTCTCTCCCTTATGAATAAGAATTGGGCTTGCCTAATCCGCAGTTCATTTTGGCTCCCAACAGCGAGGTTTAACTTTCACCCCGGAAAATGTTACACTTGCCGTACTGTAAAGTAGCAATCTCAGCCGTGTTTACCCAAAGGATCAAGCTGTCCGCCCGTCAAATACCACGCTGATAGCACTCCATAAAATTAACCTTCTCCTCCCTCATATATGACATTGCAAATATAGTATATACATATATATATATATATATATATACATATATAATTATATTTTTTAATTAATAATAATAATAATAATACAACGTTTAAAATTGTATTATATTATTCAAAAGATAAGGAGACCCTTATGGGCTTGAAATGGGAACGCTTAGGGATAAAGCTTATTTCAACTGATTGATGAAGCTTGTCTTCCCCATAATAAAATGTATATATGTACAGTGTATATGTATGTATATATATATATATATATATATATATATATATATATATATACATATAAATATATATTTATATTATATTGCATTAAATATATCTAAATCCAATCAATTAAAAAAAAAGTTTTTGTTATTATATACTGTAACTTAAAACCCCTAGGATATAATATATGTACTGAATTCAAAGACCTTGTAAAATAAAAAGATGGTAGCTAAAAATGAGAGAGAGAGAATGACCCCGACAACCAAAGGCCAAGGTTGTCAGGAAGAGGCCCTTGTCCTCATCAACATGGGGACAGGATGCTTTGGGGTGGGGGGGGGAGCAGAGAAAAGCACCCAGCCCCCCCCCCCCCCCCATGTTGAGGGCATGCGGCCTGCTACGGTTCAGGAGGGGGCCCTCGCTCAGCCCTACCCCCTTTCCTAACTGGCTGGGCTGCGTGTTCAGACAAGGGTCTAGTATGGACATTGGGGGGGGGGGACCCCATGCCGTTTTTTCGGCATAGGGGGTTCCCCTTAAAATCCATACTAGACCGAAGGGCCTGGTTTGCTCTAAGAGGGGGAACTCATGAAGTTTTTTTTTAATAAAATTGGTGTTGAGTTCACCCTCAAGATCATCAGAGCACATGTCACATGCCAAAGTTGGATTAGGCAAGACGGCGATCCGACTTCAGTGATATTCAATGGGCTGATCAAAGTCGGACCAAAGTAGTGCAGGGAGCATTTTTAAAGTCGGACTGACTGATGTCGGACCAGTTTAGACGACTACCATAGGGAAACATTGAATTTCACACGTCACACGTCATGAGCTCCCAATGTCAGAGTGTTTGTCGTACCAGTGTGAACCCAGCCCTAAACATTTTACGATGGCTGTTCACAAGAAGCATCAGCTGATGTGAACCATGCCTTGCAAAACGGAGCTCTCTGAAGACATACGATCAAGAGTAGCCGATCTGCATAAGGCTGGAAAGGGAAAGAAAGCAACCTCAGAGTGTTTTGGCATTCATCAGTCTACAGTTAGACAAATTGTCTATAAGTGGAGACAGTTTGGTACTGTGGCTACTTTCTGTAGAAGTAGGCGCCCAGCCAATATGTCTGCCAAGGCACAACGGAGAATCCTTAATGAGGAAAAGAAACCACGAGTAACAGCTAAAGGCTTGAAGACATCCCTGGAATTGGCAAACATTCCTGTTCATGAGTCTATAATATGTAAGTCTTTGAACAGGCAGGGTGTCCATAGCAGAGCACCACGGAGGAGGCCCTTCAAAAAAAACATTGCTGTGCACCTAAAATTTTCCAAGGAGTACCTTGGCAAACCGCAATACTACTGGAAAAAGGTCTTGTGGACTGAGGAAACACAAGTTGAATGGTTAAGGAAGAATCCTCAGCACTATGTATGTCACAAAAAAAGGCATAGCTTCCCAACATCAAAACATTGTCCCAACTGTGAAGCATGGTGGAGGAAACATCATGATTTTTGGCTTGTATTCCCAAGTTTATTAAAATATCCTGCAGGATAATGTCAGTGTGGCTGTCCACCAGCTGAAGCTTGGGAGAAGTGTATGTACACTGACAGGTTTTTCTAATGTAGTGCACCCCCAAAAGAGCCGCTGGTAAACTTGGCCTTATTCCCCCAACTAGCACACACACACAGCCAGACACATCTAGTTTTACTCTCTCTTTCACTGGCTCAAAGGAACAGTCTGTGTCTTTTTTAAGGGTTTAATTGGAACATAGAATTTGGATGGGGTGAGGGAGAATGGGATACCCCAGAACTGAACACTTTGAAGACTTTTCTCTAGCTGAGCTACGCAGTCTCTAATGCTGACAGGTAACTAGGACCAAAAAAAACTGCACACAGTCACCCAACCACAGGATCCTTGGTTGCCTTCTCCCAGCTCAATTGCCTTGTTGTCATCAACATTCGAGTCCACCATCTCTGGTGTAGCGCTACCCCCTTCAGGAGCCACTGGTTAGATGTGGGATCGGCATAAGTTAAGTTACCTTTGATGTGTCTAGAGAAATTGATGGTAGCAACTTGTAAGAGCAGTAACAGAATGTCCAAGCCAATGGTTGACGTTTTCTAAGTGCTTTATTTTCGGTCCAACAAGACCAACAGTCAACTTGAGGTGGACAGGATAGGTTGGTGAAGAGAATAACTTCGCAGAGTCAGGCTATGGATAATGAACAGAAGCAGTCCTGCTTCTAGAGTATATTCTTTTCTCCCATCGCCACCCACGCCGGAGTGGGTGCATGGTGCCTGGACAGGCCTCTCCCACAGGCCTGGCAGCCAGAGTGTCACTGAGAAAGCTGAGAAGGAACAAGTCTCTGCCACCGACTTGGCTCTAGTAAATTAGTAAAGGCCTCTGCCACAGGTCCGATACTCGAGAGCAATAGAGCGTATCCTTTCAGTCAAGTCCTTTTGAAGTATGGGGACCCAGTAAGTCACTGGGGCCCCTCGGCAACTCAATTGCTCTGAGCCATGAGGGCCCAGAGTAGGGAACTCCGCGTAGCACAGGCCCCGGCCAGGTAGGCCATAGTGGTGGGGCCTGTGACGTGCGCACACCCTGAAGGTGGGTGCCGCCCCCGGAACCAGGAACCCACGAAGAACCCCAAAAAATGGTGTTTGTCACAGATATACCCTCCCACAGCATGCCCCGCGAGGGAAACACTCCTCCAATTGGCTGATGGGGAAAAGTGTCTCTGCCTGAATCCCTCCGGCGCCACCTGCCGCCCAGAGATGGAATTGCATCCCTGAAGCACAGAATGACCCACAGGATAATTCAGGGCTGACAGCAGCCTAATTTAGTATAAATCAACCTGGGTGAGAGCAAATAAATCTCTCACCCCACTAAATTTACAAATAGCGTCCCTTCTGAAAGTAAGGGGGTGGTACACTGGTAAGAGTACATACCCCATTATTTTGATTGAAGATACAACACCTCGATGTTTCCATGTGTTCACTATATCACTGTGCTTCACTTCTGAGACACAACTATTTTATGCTGGACTTCATGTGTTCACTACATGGATTGGTTAATTAATTTGGACATTTCCCATAATCTTCCATATATGAGTTATGTTTTCATAATTTGTGACCTACCTTATGACCTACCTTGTATAGCAACATCTGATTATTTGAATATTGCTTACTCAACTTTTTAGCGCTACATTTTCCATTTACCTTGTTTACCAATCTTTGTCACATTTGTATGTAGCAGCTTTCCACATTTCACCATTGGGTTAGCGCAGTGTTATTCACTTTTTACACAGGTCTAAACAATCAACCCTTGTCCCACTGATTACAGGAGGAGCTAATAAAATTTACCGGCCCACATTACTCTAACAGGGTGCTACTCCAATAACTGCTTGCTTGGAAATGGACAGCCAATCTTCTCATCTGCGATAGATGAGCCGGTATCGGCATCAGCTGTTCTCAATCTGATACATACCGGAGTGTATAGACCCAAGTGCCTATTGGAAGACTAATAATGATCCAACAGAGCCTATGTTGTCTATGGTGTATTGATCAGCCACTTTCAGTCTCCCACCTCCTTCTCTTACCATCATCAGCAGAGGACACAATGTCAGTTCAAGGTCACACGGGACATGATCTGCTTCCATAAACTCAGATCAGCAACATGAAAGCATGGGGATTTCAATGATAAACTCCATCCAGAATAATCAATGAACATCCCTGATGTATGTATCTCTGCCATCACCATCCCACACCCCATGATTATATTCCATGCATCATCCTACACCGGCTCAGGGTCATTCCTTGTCTATACCTCTTATAGTACAAAATATACATCCATGAGGTCAGTATTTAAACCACGGTCACATCTAAAGGGCCTATTTATTAGCTGATTTTTAGATTTGCCAGATAAATCATTTTAACCACTTCAGCCCCGGAGCATTTGGCTGCCCAAAGACAAGGTCACTTTTTGCGATTCGAGACTGCGTCGCTTTAACTGGCAATTGCGCGGTCGTACGCAGTTGCTCCCAAACAAAATTGACATCCCTTTTTCCACAAATAGAGCTTTCTTTTAGTGGTATTTGATCACCTCTGCGGTTTTTATTTTTTGCGCTATAAACAAAAAATAGAGCGACAGTTTTGGAAAAAATATATATATTTTTTACTTTTTGCTATAATAAATATCCCCCAAAAAATATAAAAAAAAAGGCCCAGATTCACAAAGCGATTACGCGTGCGCAACTGCTGTTGCGCGTGCGTAAGTCTAAATGTGCGCGTGCGTATAGTTGCACGCGATTCACAAAACAATATACGCCAGAAATCTACGTTTTTTGGTCCGGCGTAATTGAGTTAGACCTTCGCTTCCCTTCGCGCAAAACTGCGCTAGACACACCATTGATTTGCTAGTCAAATATGCTAATGAGGGAGTTACGGGGATTCACAAAAAAACGCAGTTGCTGCGCAGGCTACGCGATGTGCGCAACAGCAAAATGTTCTGTCTAAAGTTAGAGGACCTAAAAGCTGGTCTAAATTTTGAAAAAAAGTCTAATTGTCAGATAAAGCAACACTGTTAGTGAGGAGTTCAGCAGTCACACGTGTTGCCCAACAATCTGTATGCCAACATGCCAGGGGCATCGTCGCGCATAGCTATACTACTGACTTTAGATGAACAAAGAAGGAGGAGGGCACGGAGGATGGCACTAAGGAGGGCACGGGAGATGGTTTTTTTATTTTTTTATTTGCTTATATAAAATTTACAATTTTAATTAATCTAATACAATTCTTATCTGATACAAGCCCCTCACTCTTCACTTGATATATCACACACGCATAGACATCTTTGGCATGAGTGATTCTGAGGTGTATCGCATCTTCAGATTCACCCCTCATGCCATCCTGGAATTAACCACAACCCTGCAGGAGGACATCAGCAGCCCAACACATGGCACCACCCATGACACCCATGACAGCTACATATACAATCAGAGCCCCATCCCCACAGATTTCGAACAGAACATGTATGGGGACAGCTGGCTGGTTGGTGAGTGACATGGGAGTCAGGCATGACTATCCCCTCCCGTGATGCACATCACAAGTGGCACATGCATGACTAACATCCTCCTGTCTTTTCCCTTCAAGGTGACTCTGCATATGAACTGGTACCCCATCTCATGACCCCATCTCATGCCAGCTCACATTATGCATCTTTGCACGTTAAACACACACATTAATCATGGCACAATGAGAATGCATGCATGCACACCACTATGGTCCCTAGCACACACACCCCACATCCTCATCAAATTGGATTGGCACCAGTCCACCATGCAAGACTGGTGAGCAGTAACGCCACGTCAAGGCTCCAATTATGTCACTGTACATTCATACACCATTCACACGGACCTGGGAATCACTTCTCCCTGGTCCTGGGGAACCCTTCTCCACCCAAATTGAGGATGACACCCCTTTTCCAGCAGGAATGTCACCCCCACATTCAAACATCATTCACAACCCAAAAAATGCCAAAAATGTCAGCAAAAAAAAAAAAATGCATAGAAAAAAAAAAAGGCAGAGAACAAAAATAAAAATGCTTTCAAACCAAAAAAAGGGGGAAAAAAAATTAATGCCCTCTGCCTGAGCCACGCCTGGGGCGCCCCCGGCCACGGCCCCGGACCCTCAGGGGAGACGCATGGGGGAGGGGAAAAGCCGGGGAAGGAGGAGCAGCCCCTGAGATCTGCCCACCTGGCGGCCTGCCCTCCAAGGCCACGGCTATTCTGTCCAGGGCAGCACCAAGTGTTGCCGTGTTGCCCTGGATAGCCTGGGTAAGGGCCCTCACATCCTGCCCAACGCCTGCTGCTGTAGTTTGCAGGTCATTTAGGCAGGTTGTGGAGGCCCGGGAGTGGGAGTCCAGGTTACCCAGCCTATCGTTGATGGAGGACAGGCTCTGATCCACCCGCCCCATAGTCTGGCAGAGCTGTCTCAGAAGGCGGGTCTGGGTGGCCAGGTTCCTTCTCAGACTGGCGGGCAGGAGATTGGGCGCCCCCCTGGTGCTCTGGGATGACCTCCTGGCTCCAGCTGATGGTTGTGGCCGGGGAGAAGGGGAGGCCCTTGTGAGGGGAGCCATGTTGGGGGAGGAGGGGGGGGGGCTCCCCCTTAGGGAGGGCAGGCTTCTTGCAGCCAGAGGGGAAGAGTCCGCAGAAACCAATTGTCCAGTGCCTGCCATGGACTCCTCCTCCTCATGATTCTCCTCCTCCTCATGATCGTCCTCCGCATGATCATCCTCCTCCTCTTGTTCCTCCTCCGCGGACTCTGGCCTTGTTGGGGGGGCCTCATTAGGCTGCTGTCCTGGCGTTGGAGCGGTCAGGCCAGATGGCCCTGCACCCTCCTGCACAGCTGTGGATGACACAAACCATTCACAGGTTGGAGGATCCACACACTTGCCACATATTCCCTTTCACCCCCTCCCCCACACATGCTACACACCTGAGAGAAATAAAAACCTTACCTGGCACCGCGGGGACCGGACTTGTGTCAAAGCCTGGCAGGCCCTCCACTTCATGCCGGTGAAAGGTCAGGGCCACCACACGCTCCGTCGCTGTAAATCTAATCCGGCATGGTGGGCCCCCTCCTGTGCCCCTGGCATGGGCATTTATTGCGGCCATTTTTTTTTTCACCTCACGCCGGAGGTCATTTATTTTCTTTTCAATCCCAGACCGGGTCCGTGTCTCCCCCTCCCCCGATTAATTGACCTGCTCCGTGATCATATCCAATATCTCCCTCCTCCTGGCCGGGGTGGTGGTGGCACTCTGCGGGCCGTGGAGAAAACGCCCATACTCGCTAATGGCCCGGGCAAGAATTCTTTTTTCCCCCACTGTAAAATTAAGCTTTCTTTTTCTCTCTGTCATACTTCCAAACAAACTCACTAGCAGTCACCAAAAATCTGTCACAAATACAAGCACAACCAATTAGACAAGAACACACACAAAGAGAAAAAGAACACCCAAAAATCACACTAGCACTCAGCAAGAAACAGACACCAAAAAATCAGATGAAAAAATAAAGCAAGAAAACAAACGCTCAGAAATCTATCAATCAAACAAACAGTCTCAAACAATTATCAAAACTCACTTTCACAAAACTACCAACAAGCACTAGATCACACAGAACACTAATCTGACAACTACAAAACACACTCTAAAGAACAACAGAGCAAAAGCACTTGATTCAATGGGAAGGGACACAAAGGGATGTACTTTTGCAATGGAAGTGCGTTTGTGTGTGTCTATTTATGCTGTCTGCGTAGTTCACAACGTTGCCCTAGTCCATTTCCAATTTCACTGATTGCGCCGCTCCCGAGTTGTGAGCATGCGCACAACGGAGCTGACATGGTTTCCTTCACGCGCGCATGCGCGAGTCAACCGGCCCTTCATTTGCATGGGGTCACGGCTCATTTCAATGTAACACGCCCACGTCCCTCCCAATTTGTATTACTCCTCCTTACGCCTCAGGAAAAAACATTACGCTTGCGCAATCTCTTGCGCAAAAGCTTCGTGAATCGCGGGATTACGCGGCTAGATTGCGCAAGTCTAACGGAAAAGTGGTGCGCTACGCCGGTCCAATAATGCGCCGATGTACGTGAATCTGGGCCAAAATGTTTTCCTCAGTTTAGGCCGATACGTATTCTTCTACATATTTCTGGTAAAAAAATTGCAATAAGCGTTTATTGATTGATTTGCGCAAAAGTTAATGGCCCGGATTCACAAAGCACTTGCGCCGGCGTATCTCCAGATACGCCGTGTAAGTACAAATATGCGCCTTCGTATCTATGCGCCGACCCACAAACCAAGATACGCCTAAAAACAGACTTCATCCCACCGACGTAACTTGCCTACGCCGGCGTAGAGTGGGCGCATATTTACGCTGGACGCATGTGGCGCTCCCATTGATTTTCTATTCATATATGCAAATGAGGGAGATACGCCGATTCACAAACGTACTTGCACCCGGCGTATGATTTAAGCAGTTTGCGTAAGTTTTGCGCTTGGCGTAAAGTTATTCCCCATAGATGAGGCGCAACCCATGCAAAGGTATGGACCAGGGAACACAAGCCTACGTATTGTACGTTGGACGTCTGTGAATATGGGCCGACGTGGGTGTGGCTGGGCGTAAGTTACATTCACAGAGTACACAGTGATGCGGCGTATCTTAGGCAGTTGTTCCGACGTGGTTGTACGCATGCGCACGGGGATACGTCCATGTCCCGATGCATGCGCAGTTCATTTTAAGTACTTGTCTGGTGCCCGACCCATCATTTGCATGGGTCACGCTTCATTAACATGGATCACGCCCACTTCCAGCCCACTTCCACCTACTTCCACTTACGCCAGCTTACACCTATGAAATATGCGCAGAGTTTGGAGCATTTGGTTTGTGAATTCCATGCTTGCCTCTCTGAGCTGCGCCGGCGTAGCGTAAAAGAGATACGCTACGGCGCCATAAATATGCCCCGATGTATGTGAATCTGGGCCATAACATCTACAAAATAAGGGATAGTTTTATGGCATTTTTATTAATATTTTTTTTTAGTAATGGTGGCGATCAGTGATTTTTATCGTGACTGCGACATTATGGCAGACACATCGGACACCTTTGATGCCATTTTGGCACCAAAATACAACGATCAGTGCTATAAAAATTGCATTGATTACTGTGTAAATGACACTGGCAGTAAAGGGGTTAACCAGTAGGGGGCGCTGAAGGGGTTAAGTGTGTCCTAGGGAGTGATTCTAACTCTGGGGGGATGGGCTACCAGTGACACAACATTGATCACTTCTCCTGATCATATAGAGCAGTAGATCAGTGTCCTGTCACAAGGCAGAACAGGGAGATGCCTTTTTTACATAGGAATCCCCCTGTTCTGCAGCTCCATTACACAATCGTGGGCACCCGGCGAACATCGAGTCCGCGGGACCCCCGTTCACACTCACGAAGCTTGCATACGTCCATATGCACAACCATGCCTGTCCTAGGGATGTGTTGTAACTGTGGGGGGGGGGGGGCTACATGAGAGACGACCCTGATCACCGCTCCCAATCACAGGGAGCGGTGATCAGTTTCCTGTCACTAGGAAGAATGGGGAAATGCTTGTTTACATCAGCATTTCCCCGTTCCTTATCTCCGTGAGACGATCGCGGGATTCCCGGTGGACATCAAATCTGCGGGACCCGCGGTCGAACTCACAGAGCTCACGGCGGGCGTGTTTGTGCACCCACAATGCTGCATTTTAAAGGGGATGTACCTGTACGCCCATATGCCCAGCCCAGCCATTGTGTCAACGTATATAGTCGTGAGCTTGTTGTCGTTGGGTTTGGGCCTCAGGATATTGTCACGGTATCTCTGTGCATTCAAAATGCCATCAATAAAATGCACCAGTGTGTATTGTCCATAGCATATGCCTGCCCATACCATAACCCCACCGACACCATGGGCCACTCCATCCACAGCATTGACATCAGCAAACCGCTCACCCACACAACGCCATATGGATGTGGAGGTCCTGGGCTGGTGTGGTTACACGTGGTCTGTGGTTATGGGGCCGGTTGGATGTACAAATTCTCTGAAACGCCTTTGGAGACGGCTTATGGTAGAGAAATTAACATTCAATTCAAGGGAAACAGCTCTGGTGGACATTCCTGCAGACAACATGCCAATTGCACGCTCCCTCAAAACTTGTAACATCAGTAGAATTGTGCTGTGTGATAAAACCGCCCATTTTAGGGTGGCCTTTTATTGTGGCCCGTCTAAGGGCCCTTTCACACATGCGGACAGTATGTCCGTATTTCATACATCCGTTTTCGGATAAAAAATGGACATACATGCAGTGGCGTAGCGTAGGTTGTTAGTGCCTGGGGCGAGGCAAGTAATTTGCACCTCCCTGACCCATGGATTTACCTATTTTCAGCTAGCTCCAATCTGGTCACATGATCCACTGTGTGAGACAGTGGTGGCTGTAGGGAACAGGAGAGTGTGCTTGAAAATGACTGGTAAAGCCTGGAGTGGTGACATTATGCATATGTTCCTATGTTCCATCTGTTGTTGGTGCTCCCTCCTCTCCACACTTGTGACAGTGCCCCTCTAAACTTTGTGCCCAGGGCAGAAGCCCCCTGGGACCCCCCCCACGCTACGCCACTGCATACATGTATCCCTATGGGATAGAGGGTGTGAGCTGATAAACATCTGCTGACACCCGATCGCATCGGTCCCCGATATGGTCCGATTCTGAAGATCGGGTGAGCACGGACAGACGCTTCGTGTTCATCTGATCCCCCCCCCATAGGGGAGAGCAGAGATCTGACAGGGCGGTCCTTACACAGTGTGCAGGGACCGCCCTGTCATCTGCCGGCTCAGCGGGGATCAACGGATCTATCCCCGCTGAGCAAGCGCATGAGACATGTACGGATCCTCACGGGATCTGTACATGTGAAAGGGGCCTAAGGCACACCTGTGCAATAATCAGGCTGTCTAATCAGCATCTTGATATACCACACCTGTGAATTGGATAGATTTTCTCGGTAAGGGCCCTTTTACACTAGCGGACGAACGGTCCGCTCATTACAAGTCCGTTTACGGACTTGTAATGTGTCCCTATGGGAGCGGATCCGTTAGCGGATGATGCATCTGCTAACGTCCGCTCGATCCGCATCCGTTTTTGCGGACGGAAGAATGTAGTATTTTTCTTCCGTCCGGCCAAACGGATCGGATGCAAACGGACAGACGGTCCGTTTTCATCTGACTCCCCATAGGGGAGAGCGGAGGAGAGACGGGGCGGTCCCTGCACAGTGTGCGGGGACCGCCCCGTCCGCCCGACAGCTCAGCGGAGCCCCTCCGCTGAGCTGACGGACACACGGAGCGGACCGAAAAACGGACCGCTCCGTGTGTAAGGAGCCTAAAGGAGAAGTGCTCACCAACACAGATTTAAACAGATTTGTGAACAATATTTGAGAGAAATAGGCACATGTTGTACATAGAAAAAGTCGTAGATCTTTGGGTTCAGCTCATGATAAATAGGGGCAAACACAAAAATTGTTGCGTTCATAATTTTGCTCAGTATATATATATATATATTTAATGTATTTATTTTAGGGCTGTGGAAATTAACTATTAATTCCTTGATTAATCGTTAATTTTTTTGATCGATCAAAATTCTTTTGATCGGTACTCACCTCTCCGCCAGCTTCCGGGTCTTCAGGGAGTTCCGTCGGAGATCCGGTGACGTCACGGACACCGGCTGAGCTTGCCGTGTCCATCTGAAGGGCTCCTTTGCTGTTCCTTCATATCTGCATGCTGGCGGGACCTTACTATCTGCCACACGCAAGGGCTGTTACTCTTCCCTCTATCACTTCCCTCTATCACTTCCCCTCTATCACTTTCCTCTATCACTTCCCTCTATCACTTCCCTCTATCACTTCCACTCTATCACTTTCCTCTATCACTTCCCTCTATCACTTTCCTCTATCACTTCCTATCAACCTGGCATTCTACAACCATCCACTGGGAGTTGTGATAGTTCCCTTCACGGGATATCTACATGTCGACGAACTAATGTTAACCCCTCCTCATCTGGATTCAGCAGTGGTATCGTTGTACACATTTTTATACCAGTATCATACTTGTCTACATGTTTTTACAACTGCTTTTGCTACCTTTTGGTATTACTCGCACCAGTTTAGAATGTTTATGTAGCTACATCGATTTTATCTCCAGCACAATCTTTATTTTGTTACCTACTTGAAAACTATAAAAGTTTTAATGTTATTCCCATCGAGCGCTGCCTTTGTGTGTTTTTTGTATCCATTTTTCCAGTAGTTGGTAGCTGCACTGGGAATCGGCCTGCAAGGAGATCAGCTAAAAGTAGTTGGATCTGTATGTGCGTTATAATTAATTGAAATTAGTTGATTAATTGATTAAAATCTAAGACAATTTTAATCAGTAACAGCCCTAATTTATTTGTTGATTTTATTAGTACAAACAACAAATAAGGTTTTAAAAAATCGGTTTTATTATCTATGCAATCCACAAACAAAACAAACAAAAAGCTCAAACCAAAAGCAAAAAAAAAAAAAAAAGTTTTCTTCTTCTTTGATTAGTGTCAGGAAAAAATAAATATTGTTACTGCAAACAATATAAAATAAAACTAAAATTAGAAAAATTATATATAAAAGAAAACGAAATTAGAAAATGAAAAAGACATTAATAGTTACAAAATTAAAAATCTATCATTTATGCAATCCATAAACTAAACAAACAAAAAGCTCAAACCAAAAATTTCTACTTTGATTAGTGTCAGGAAAAAATAAATATTGTTACTGCAAATAATATAAAACAAAACTAAAATTAGAATGATGACATATAAACAAAAAAAAAAAAAAAATAGTTACAAAATAAAAATGTAAAAAGCAGAAAAATAATAAATATGGGTGAAAAGCATTGCAAAGTTATAAACAAATTAAATAAAGCCTTTTTTTAATTATGTGATTTTTTTAAATGTGACACATAAAATAAACAAAAATAAAAATTGAAACATACAAACAATTTTTTTTTTCTGAATTAGTCACAAAATAAGCTTTTTAAAAAAGCTGAAAAATAATAGATATGGGTAGAAAGGGGGAGAGGTGGGGGGTTCATTATGGCTGATTAAATGTAATTAACAGTTAATAACGGGAAGAACAAACTTAACTTGTAAGGTTGCTTTAAATTACATTATATGCAGATCAAAGGTCACCCCCTTTGATTTGCATGTGAATGAAACAGAGTCAGTACAATGTAACAATAATGTTGCTGCGTTTTGTTTTTCAATTAAGCTTCTGAGTGTTTCAAACATTGTTCACAAGCTACATTGTATACAGCAGCCGCTTTATCCTTTTTCATTGTTTCTTGCGCCTCAAGCATTGCTGATCTAACACAGCCCCTTTACAGCCACTTCTTCTCTGCAATGGACCATTCCTGGGTAATGTAATTAGTTTCTGTAGGGCAGTGGACATATCAGTAGGACAGAGATTGGTTTTATAGCAGGGCATTGGACCTATCGAAGAGGTTGGTTTCAGTAGGGCAGTGGACGGTGTCAGTCAGTAGGGCAGTGGTTTATCAGTAAGGCAAAGGTTGGTTTCAGTAGGGCAGTGAATGTTGTCAATCAGTAGGGCAGTAAAAGGTGTCAGTAAGTAAGCCACAGGTTGGTTTCAGTAAGGTAGTGGATGAATCAGTAGGACAGAGATTAGTTTCAGTAGGGAAGTGGATGAATCAGTAGGACAGAGGTTAGTTTCAGTAGGGCAGTGGACGAATCAGTAGGATGGAGGTTGGTTTCAGTAGGGCAGTGGACATATCAGTAGAACAGAAATTGGTTTTAGTAGGGCAGTGGATGAATCAGTAGGACAGAGGTTGGTTTTAGTAGGGCAGTAGACAAATCAGTAGGACAGAGATTAGTTTCAGTAGGGCAGTGGAAGAATCAGTAGGACAGAGATTGGTTTCAGTAGGGCAGTGGAAGAATCAGTAGGACATAGATTGGTTTCGATAGGGCAGTGGATATATCAGTAGGACAGAGGTTGGTTTCAGTAGGGCAGTGGACGTATCAGTAGGTCAGAGGTTGGTTTCAGTAGGGCAGTGGATGAATCAGTAGGACAGAGGTTAGTTTCGGTAGGGCAGTGGATGTATCAGTAGGACAGAGGTTAGTTTCGGTAGGGCAGTGGATGAATCAGTAGGACAGAGGTTGGTTTCAGTAGGGCAGTGGACATATCAGTAGAACAGAAATTGGTTTTAGTAGGGCAGTGGATGAATCAGTAGGACAGAGGTTGGTTTTAGTAGGGCAGTAGACAAATCAGTAGGACAGAGAATAGTTTCAGTAGGGCAGTGGAAGAATCAGTAGGACAGAGATTGGTTTCAGTAGGGCAGTGGAAGAATCAGTAGGACAGAGATTGGTTTCGATAGGGCAGTGGATATATCAGTAGGACAGAGGTTGGTTTCAGTAGGGCAGTGGACGTAACAGTAGGTCAGAGGTTGGTTTCAGTAGGGCAGTGGATGAATCAGTAGGACAGAGGTTGGTTTCAGTAGGGCAGTGGATGAATCAGTAGGACAGAGGTTAGTTTCGGTAGGGCAGTGGACGTATCAGTAGGACAGAGGTTGGTTTCAGTAGGGCAGTGGACGTATCAGTAGGTCAGAGGTTGGTTTCAGTAGGGCAGTGGATGAATCAGTAGGACAGAGGTTAGTTTCGGTAGGGCAGTGGATGAATCAGTAGGACAGAGGTTGGTTTCAGTAGGGCAGTGGACGTATCAGTAGGTCAGAGGTTGGTTTCAGTAGGGCAGTGGATGAATCAGTAGGACAGAGGTTAGTTTCGGTAGGGCAGTGGATGAATCAGTAGGACAGAGGTTGGTTTCAGTAGGGCACTGGATGTATCCATACATCAGACTTTTGATATTTACAAATGCAGAAATTTAGAAATCGGATGGATAGTAGGCTTAGCACTGGGAAACACTTTTTGTAATATAAAAAGTGCATTTTTTATACACCTATATTGATGAGACCAAAATGAGGGACAAATGAGGAGGGAAGAGGGACAGAAGGACATTTTTCCAAACCAGTGACAGTCCCTTGAAATTAGGGACAGTTGGGAGCGATGGATGTATCAGTAAGACAGAGGTTGGTTTCAGTAGGGCAGTGGATGGTGTCAGACGGTAGAGCAGTGGACGGGGTCAGTCAGTAGGGCAGTGGACTTTGTCAGTAGAGCAAAGAACAGAGTCAGTAGAGCAATGGATGGTGTCAGTAGTTTTTTTATTTTGTTATTTTATTTTCATTTTATTTTACGATTTTTTTATTAATATTATTTATTATTATTATGCAATTTGCACCGCAAGTGCACTTGGAAGAGCAGTCACTGTAGATCTAAGGGGGACATGCAAGGAAAATAAAAAACAGCATTTTTGCTTACACATGATTAGATGATAAAATCAGCAGAGCTTCCCCTCATTTCAGATCTTTCCCTCAGATCTAAGGCGACTGCACTTCCAAGTGCACTTGTAGTGCAAAGTGGATTTGCCTTTAGTAAATCAACCCCAGTGTGTTCATTTAGAAAAGGAAGGGACCGGCCCCTTCCCCCTGCTCTCCATCCTACGGTCCCCGCAGCTGGCAGCAGGACAGGAGGTGAAGCCGGCAGCGCTGCAAGGAAGGACCAGGGGAGCACACAGTGGGCAGTAGAAGGAAGCAGTTGCTGGATAGGAGCAGGGGCGACAATTACTGGAACCAATCCTCTATATTTTCCTCCTGCAGCAGTTGAATGACGGCGGGAAAGAGAGGAGGAAAATAGAGGGAATCGGTTCCAGCAGGAATGTGTTAATGCATAGGACCCCATGATAATCTTGCATTACATAATACTTTTCCAGGACAGTAACACTTTTTTTCTAAGATGTCCCTGGATGGCTGTTTACTGGGCAACATTCCAAAACCCGTACTGTGCCCTCCTGACCCCCCATGTATTGTGCATATCTGCCTCCCTTCCTGTACTGTGCCCTTTGTGTTGATTATTCTTTGATTTATGGCGTGTTTTCTTATTGTTTAGAATCAATAAAAGTGCTAATAAATATATGTTTAATTCTATCAACTATTTATACTTGAATTCTTGAGAGCAGGTGCATAAATCAGGGCAGGCTGATGGGGGCCCCAGTGTCTTACTTTGTCCAGGGGCCCATGATGCTATTAAGACGGCCCTGGGTTCCAGTAAATTCTACCGCCACTCATGTCCAGGATCCGGGAGTCAGCAAGAAAGGGACACAGTCTACCTGTCACCTACCAGGGGAGGGCTGGTCCGGGGGGCAGGGTGGCAATTGCCTTCCAGGCCGTCCTGACTTATGGCCGGCAGCTGCTTCCCGCTACCATTTTCTTTTTTATTCTGGTCTAGGAAGTTGGGTGGGGGGCATGGCCACGGTGGCCGACCACTAGCTGTTGCATTCCGGGAGTTGTAGTCCATGCTCAAGCTCCCGTTGGGTGGAAAACAGAGCAGTGCAAAGGAAACTACAACTCCCGGAGACCACATTCTTGGAAGCAGGGTGTGCCACGGAGTTGCGACGCAGGGCTGGGTGCTTGCTGAAACTTGACCCCAGGACCAGGAGCATTACCCCCCCAGGATGACCTGCTGAGATCACTGTGGTGTGCGAGAGAGAGACCCTGACACCCATAGCTGACCCCCCCCCCCATACACCCCATGTAACCTGCCCCAATGATCAGGCTGCATTGATGGGCACTGGAGTTGGCTGCACTGGTAAGGATGCATTAAAAAACCAGATGGGCCATGGATGGTGAGCTGATTTGGCGGTTCAATGGGCCAATTGACTGGACTTGCCCCCCAGGCCTAAGGCTGCCAACCCCCCTGTCACCTACTAACAATCAATGCATAGATCGTGTTTGAAGGGTTGCCGATCCCCGCCATAGTCCATCTCGTGAGTGTCCTTAGACACAGTGGGACGTTGAGAACGAACGTAGCCAGCCTTCAACAGGGAGTTGCAGAGCAGCAACAAAAAAGGAATTTGCAGTAGGCCGAGAGCAATAGAAGGGACTTTCTATGTTAAGGATTCATACTTGAGTAGAATTTAGTTTAGCGCCAGTTTAAGTTTGATTTATGCACAGAACTCATACAGTCTGCATTGGTTAGCAATTAAAGGGATGAGTCGGTGACCCCGGCGATTTGACTCCGGCATCCCGATCTTTCTGTATACGATCACCTCAACTCTTTAATTTTAAACTGCTAATATGACACTAAGGAGAAAGCTTATCCCGAATGCATTGTGTCCAGGGCTCTAATTAATGAGGTTGTCAGCGGCCCTTTCACTGGGATTAGGTTGTGTTTATCGGCGCTCAATGGATCGCTCTCCTTTGTATGGGATCATGTCCGGATCCCGCTCACTGACCGTCTTATCCTCTCCAGCCGGGGGAGAGAAGAATGGTGCTCACTGAGTTGGCACTGAGTGCTGAGGCCCTAATCTGTCCCCTCATTAACTCCTGACAGCTTTCTTGTCCTAATCACTACATTCTCCCATCATATTAAGCTAGCAGTGGGGATTCGGCTCTTTGAAGGAGGTTCTATGATGGACAGTCATGAAATAAACGTAAACCAGGATAGATTTTTTGAACCCAGTACAATTTTTTTCTCTTTGGGCCCATTCATCCTGGTGTATTGCACTACATAGTTTGTCAGGTGGAAAAAAGACGCAAGTTCAGTGGTTCTCCACCACCAGGCTCCCTCCTACCAGGCCTCCAGTCGGGTGCAGATCCTTGAAATTTTCACAGAGCCTCCCAGCTCCCATAGTGCCCCCGAACCTTTCATAGTGGACCAAAGTCCTTCTCAGCCAACCACCCCCTCCCACCTGTCCACAGTGCCTTCTAACCTTCCACAGTGCCCCCCAGCCTACTGCAGAGGCTCCAGCCTCCCATAGTGCCCCCCCAACTATCCATAGTGGACCGCAGTCCTTCTCAGCCAACCTTCCCCTCCCACCTGTCCACGGTGCCTTCTAACCTTCCACAGTGCCCCCCAGCCTACTGCAGAGGCTCCAGCCTCCCATAGTGCCCCCCAACCTTCCACAGTGGACCGCAGTGCTTCTCAGTCCCTAACCCACAGTGCCTTCCAAGCTGCCACAGTGCCCCAAGCCTACTACTTCAGCCTCCTATGATGCCCTCAACTCCAAAAGTGTAATTTTACCCTCAATGTCCATTCAGACTTTTGTGTCCTGGTGCATTGCATTACATGGTTCCATAGTTAGGTCGGAAAAAGACACAAGTTCAGTGGTTCTCCACCACTGGACTATAGACTCCCTCCTACCAAGCCTTCAGCCAGATGCAGATTCCGTAACCTTCCACAGTGCCCTCCAGTTCTCATAGTGCCCCCCAATCTTCCATAGTGGACAGCAGTGCTTCTCAGCCCCCCTCCCCTACAGTGCCTTCTAAGTTTCCACAGTGCCCCCAAGCCTACTATTCCAGCCTCCCATGATGACCTCAACTCCAAAAGTGTATTTTTTACCCTCAGGGTCCATTCAGATCTTTGTGTCCTGGTGTATTGCGTTACATGGTTCCATAGTTAGTCAGGTCGAAAAAAGACACAAGTTCAGTGGTTCTGCACCACTGGGCCATAGCCATTGCTGGGCCATAGACTCCCTCCTTTTGGGTCTCCAGCCAGATGCAGATCCCCTAACCTTCCTACAGTGCCTTCCAACCTCCCATAGTGCCCCCCAACTTTCCATAGTGGAGTGTAGTGTCCCACAGCCCTCCACAGTGCCTTCGAACCTTCCACAGTGCCCACAGCCTACTGCAGAGCCTATAGGCCCCCATAGTGCCCCCAACTCCAAAAGTGTCCTTTTACCCTTTAGGGTCTATTCATACCTTTGCATCCCGGTGCATTGTGTTACATCGTTACATAGTTAGTCAGATCGAAAAAAGACACTAATTTAGTGGTTCTCCACCACTGGGCCATGGCAGATACCAGACCATAGACTCTCTTCTACCAGGTCTCCAGCCAGCTGAGGATCCCCTAACCTTCCACAGTGCCTCAAATGGCTGCATTTGATGTATTTGGCTGTATTTGAGCAGGCAAACTGACATAATTTGAGGGGACATACTGGCTGAATTTGATGGGGAAACTGGCATCATTTGAGGGGGAAAACTGGGTGCACTTGAGGAGAAAAACTGGCATAATTTGAGGGGGCAAACTGGCATCATTTGAGGGGGCAAACTGGCTATATTTGAGGGGGAAAACTGGGTGGATTTGAGAGGGAAAACTGGCATCATTTGAGGGGGTAACCTGGCTGCATTTGAGGGGGCAAACTTTCATCATTTGAGGGAGCACACTGTCTGTATTTGAGGGGGCAAACTGTCTGTATTTGAGGTGGAAAACTGAGTGCATTTAAGGGGGAAACTGGCATCATTTGAGGGGCAAACTGGCTGCATTTGATGGGGAAACTGGCTGTATTGGGGGGGGGCAAACTTTCATCATTTGAGGGGACAACAGGCTGTATTTGAGGGGGAAAACTGGCTGTATTTGAGGGGGAAACTGGGTGCATTTAAGGGGGAAACTGGCATCATTTGGGGGGGCAAATTGGCTGCATTTGATGGGAAAACTGGCTGTATTTGAGGGGCAAACTGGCTGTATTTGAGGGGGCAAACTGGCATCATTTGAGGGGACTAACTGGCATTATTTGTGGGTGCAAACTGGCTGAATTTGATGGGGAAACTGGCATCATTTGAGGGAGAAAACTGGGTGCATTTGAGGAGGAAAACTGGCATAATTTGAGGAGGGCAAACTGGAATCATTTGAGGGGGCAAACTGGCTATATTTGAGGGGGAAAACTGGGTGGATTTGAGGGGGAAAGCTGGGTGCATTTGAGGGGGCGAACTGGCTGCATTTGAGGGGGCAAACTTTCATCAGTCGAGGGGGCACACTGTCTGTATTTGAGGGGGCAAACTGACTGCATTTGAGGGGGAAACTGGCTGTAATTGAGGGGGAAAACTGAGTGCATTTAAGGGGGAAACTGGCATAATTTGAGGGGGAAAACTGGCTGCATTTGATGGGGAAACTGGCTGTATTTGGGGGGGGGGGCAAACTTTCATAATTTGAGGGGACAAACAGGCTGTATTTGAGGGGGAAAACTGGCTGTATTTGAGGGGGAAACTGGGTGCATTTAAGGGGGAATCTGGCATCATTTGAGGGGGCAAATTGGCTGCATTTGATGGGAAAACTGGCTGTATTTGAGAGGCAAACTGGCTGTATTTGAGGGGGCAAACTGGCATAATTTGAGGGGACTAACTGGCATTATTTGTGGATGCAAACTGGCTGAATTTGATGGGGAAATTGGCATCATTTGAGGGAGAAAAATGGGTGCATTTGAGGAGGAAAACTGGCATAATTGGAGCCGGCAAACTGGCGTAATTTGAGTGTGCAAACTGGCATCATTTGAGAGGGCAAACTGGCTATATTTGAGGGGGAAAACTGGGTGCATTTGAGGGGGCAAACTGGCTGCATTTGAGGGGGCAAACTTTCATCAGTTGAGGGGGCACACTGTCTGTATTTGAGGGGGCAAACTGTCTGTATTTGAGGGGGCAAACTGGCTGTATTTGAGGGGGAAAACTGGGTGCATTTAAGTGGGAAACTGGCATCATTTGAGGGGGCAAACTGGCTGCATTTGATGGGGAAACTGGCTGTATTTAAGGGGGCAAACTTTTATCATTTGAGGGGGACAACTGGCTGTATTTGAGGGGGGAAATGGCTGTATTTGAGGGGGGGAACTGGGTGCATTTAAGGGGGAAACTGGCTGTATTTGAGGGGGCACACTGTCTGCATTTGAGTGGGCAAAGTGGCTGTATTTGAGGAGGCAAACTGGCTGCATTTGAGGGGGCAAACTGGCTGCATTTGATGGGAAAAACTGGCATCGTTTGAGGGGGGAAACTGGGTGCATTTAAGGGGGAAACTAGCCGTATTTGAGGGGGAAAACTTTCATAATTTGAGGGGGCAAACAGGCTGTATTTGAGGGGGCAAACTGGCTGTATTGGAGGGGGAAAACTGGGTGCATTTGAGGGGAAAACTGGCTGTATTTGAGGGGGAAAACTGGGTGCATTTAAGGGGAAAACTGGCATTATTTGAGGGGGCAAACTGTTGCATTTGAGGGGGCAAACTGGCTTTATTTGAGGGGGCAAACTGGCTGCATTTGAGGGGGAAACTGGCTGCATTTGAGGGGGCAAACTGTTTCATTTAAGGGGAAAACTGACATCATTTGAGGGGGCAAACTGTTGCATTTAAAGGGGGGGCAAACTGGCTGCATTTGATGGGGCAAACTGGCGGCAATTGATGGGCACAGTGGCTGCAATTGATGGGGGTTTTTTTTTCAGTTTGTTTGCTCCCCCCCAAAACAATTTTGAGCACCAGTCGCCACTGAGAAGCTCTACCATATTTTTGGCCATATAGTAGATGTGATGGAAGACAGAGAGAACCTGCCAGTCTATAAAATGCCAGAGGACTCTCTCAGTGCTGATGTGGCTTTGGCTCCCTAAGAATCAATGGCATCCTGGTCCATCAGCTGGAAGCCCGGTCAGCACCCAGGCGGGGGTCGGCATTTAATATTTGCTCTGCTGACAGACCATGGACAATGACGGTAATCTGTGAGATTCGAGCTTCTCACATCAATGCCCTCCCTCTCATTATCAGCCCATTCACATCTCATTTGTTGTATTCATGTTAACTCAGTGAAAACACAAATCCTGCCATCAAAGGGGCCCCTCGGCCTTCCTGCTCTCCTTTGAAGTGGAGGTGTTTTGGCCATTATCCCTATGTGAAGTTAGTTTTGTATTTCTCAAGTGATCATCTGCCTCAGCATGGGACGAGCCCCCCGGAGCAAGACAAACTAGTCCCATCCCTGGAGGAGGGGGGGTTAGTGACTCGGAGGGGCCCCTCGGGGTGCGATAATCACTGACCCCCTCCACCATGGAGCTGATTAGTGGCAGGTTATACTACAATGTGGTATTTAGCAGTAATACCAGAATGGCAGATAATGAACAGGAATGTCTATTAACCACCAAATAACCAAAAAATGCTCAGCCACTTAGAGTGGAGGTAAACCCCAACTCAATGACATCTGGTCTGCTAAAGCCTTGTGTATCCTAAACAAGAACCCTTTTTTTGGGGGGGGGGGGGGGGAATTATGTCATCTTTTTTTTTTTATCCTTTGTTGATTCTCAGTGCTGCTGATTCCTGCGACCCCTTCGCAGCCACTTCCTGTCACATTCAATCCAGTGATGGCTGCTTGGAAGCTGATGTGACAGGTGGACAACTAGGGATGACTGCTGTGTTTTGGGCTAAATTACCAAATTAATTAAAATGTCACTAAAGCAGAAACTCCTGATTTCAAGCTGGCAAAATTTGCTTGGAAGAAATGTTTTTTTTTTAATGGGGGGGGGGGGGGGGGGGGGGGGGGCTGTAGGTTCATTTACTGGATTTATTAATTTATTATTACATTTATGAGGTTTTCTTTTATTTTGTGTATTACATTTTTTAAATAAAATCATATTAATAATTTAGTAATACATTTGTGATTTTTTTTCCTGTGTATATTTCTTTAAATGATAGCAATACAAATATGAATTATAGTTTAATAATAATGTGTTTTTTTTTTTTCATTTTGTGTGTATATTTAATTAATATAATGATAATAGTTCAATATTAAATTTGTGATTTTTTTTTCATTTTTACGTATATTTGATTGTATAATTAATATAATAATAATAATAATAACAGTAGTAAGGCTCCATTCACATCTAGGCGTTTTGTCGCCTGAAGCCCGACGCTGAAGCAGCCTGACATACGCTGGAGGGGGGAATTTACATTGCCGGCTATGGAGATGGTTCACATCTCTACGCCGAACGCCAATACGCCTGAAGCGTGAAGCCTGAAACAAGTCCCGGACCCTTTTTTTCAGGCATATCGGGCTTTCGGCTATAGCCGACAGTGTAAATTCTGCCCTCCAGCAAAAAAGCAATAGGCGTTTTGTCGCCGCAAATCGCGGGGACAAAACGCCTATTGCATGTCGCCCGAATACGCCTGCTGCCGCGGACGCCTATATGTGAATGCAGCCTAACAAGAAGAAGAAGAAACAGAAGAAGAAGAAGAATTTAGTAATACATTTGTGACTTTTTTCCATTTATGTGTGTATTTGATGGGGAAAATGTATATAATAATAACAGTAGGATGTCAGAAAAAACCCGTCTTTTGCCCGAGACGTGTGGCCGGAAGTAGGTGCAAATACCTGTCTTTAGACAGGTATCTGCACCCCCCTGAAAGGTCTCAAATGTGACACCGGAGGGGGGAGGGTTCCCATCAGCGGAACTTCACTTTAGGGTGGAGCTCCGCTTTAAGGCACTAATAGTATTCCAAATATACAGGATATTGAGGTAAACAATTAGTTTTTATTCACAATTATACATATTTATATAAAAAAAAATGAAATATTAAATTAAAATATACAGTTCCAATGATTGTCACCATATAGGTAAAAACATGAAAACCTTCTTTACATCCTACACCTTTGTGTGAAAAGAAGGTTTTCATGAATTTATTTATATGGTGACAATCATTGGAACTGCATTTTTTTAATTGAATATTTATTTTCTTTTTTTTTTATATATATATATAAATATGTATAATTGTGGATAAAAACTATTTTTTTACCTCAATATCCTGTATATTTGGAATACTATTAGTGCCTTAAAAGTCCACCCAGGGGAATCCTTTTTTTATTTTCCATTTTCTTGTGTATATTTAATTGTATAACTAATATAATAATAATAATAATAATAATAATAATAATAACAGTTTAGTATTCAATGTGTGTTTTCTGTCCTTTTTTGTATATATTTAGACAGGAGATAGAGAGATAGAGAGATACAAAGTAATATTGTTTATAAACATTGTTCAGTCAGGAGATATAGAGATACAAAGTTACATTGTTTATAAACAGTGGCCCAGATTCACGTAGATCGGCGCATTATCATTCCGGCGTAGCGCACCACTTTTCCGTTAGACTTGCGCAATATAGCCGCGTAATCCCGCGATTCACGTAGCTTTTGCGCAAGAGATTGCGCAAGCGTAAGGTTTTTTCCTGAGGCGTAAGGAGGAGTAATACAAATTGGGAGGGACGTGGGCGTGTTACATTGAAATGAGCCGTGACCCCATGCAAATGAAGGGCCGGCCGACTCGCGCATGCGCGCGTGAAGGAAACCATGTCAGTTCCGTTGTGCGCATGCTCACAACTCGGGAGCGGCGCAATCAGTGAAATTGGAAATGGACTAGGGCAACGTTGTGAACTACGCAGACAGCATAAATAGACACACACAAACGCACTTCCATTGCAAAAGTACATCCCTTTGTGTCCCTTCCCATTGAATCAAGTGCTTTTGCTCTGTTGTTCGTTAGAGTGTGTTTTGTAGTTGTCAGATTAGTGTTCTGTGTGATCTTGTGCTTGTTGGTATTTTTGTGAAAGTGAGTTTTGATAAGTGTTTGAGACTGTTTGTTTGATTGATAGATTTCTGAGCGTTTGTTTTCTTGCTTTATTTTTTCATCTGATTTTTTTGTGACTGTTTCTTGCTGAGTGCTAGTGTGATTTTTGGGTGTTCTTTTTCTCTTTGTGTGTGTTCTTGTCTGATTGGTTGTGCTTGTATTTGTGACAGATTTTTGGTGACTGCTAGTGAGTTTGTTTGGAAGTATGACTGAGAGAAAAAGAAAGCTTAATTTTACAGTGGGGGAAAAAAGAATTCTTGCCCGGGCCATTACCGACTATGGGCGTTACCTCCACGGCCCGCAGAGTGCCACCACCACCCCGGCCAGGAGGAGGGAGATATTGGATATGATCACGGAGCAGGTCAATTCATCGGGGGAGGGGGAGACACGGACCCGGTCTGGGATTGACAAGAAAATAAACGACCTCCGGCGTGAGGTGAAACAAAAACTGTCCGCAATAAATGCCCATGCCAGGGGCACAGGAGGGGGCCCACCATGCCGGATTAGATTTACAGCGACGGAGCGTGTGGTGGCCCTGACCTTTCACCGTCATGAAGTGGAGGGCCTGCCAGGCTTTGACACAAGTCCGGTCCCCGCGGTGCCAGGTAAGGTTTTTATTTCTCTCAGGTGTTTAGCATGTGTGGGGGAGGGGGTGAAAGGGAATATGTGGCAAGTGTGTGTATCCTCCAACCTGTGAATGGTTTGTGTCATCCACAGCTGTGCAGGAGGGTGCAGGGCCATCTGGCCTGACCGCTCCAACGCCAGGACAGCAGCCTAATGAGGCCCCCCCAACAAGGCCAGAGTCCGCGGAGGAGGAACAAGAGGAGGAGGATGATCATGCGGAGGACGATCATGAGGAGGAGGAGAATCATGAGGAGGAGGAGTCCATGGCAGGCACTGGACGTTTGGTTTCTGCGGACTCTTCCCCTCTGGCTGCAAGAAGCCTGCCCTCCCTAAGGGGGAGCCCCCCCCCCTCCTCCCCCAACATGGCTCCCCTCACAAGGGCCTCCCCTTCTCCCCGGCCACAACCATCAGCTGGAGCCAGGAGGTCATCCCAGAGCACCAGGGGGGCGCCCAATCTCCTGCCCGCCTGTCTGAGAAGGAACCTGGCCACCCAGACCCGCCTTCTGAGACAGCTCTGCCAGACTATGGGGCGGGTGGATCAGAGCCTGTCCTCCATCAACGATAGGCTGGGTAACCTGGACTCCCACTCCCGGGCCTCCACAACCTGCCTAAATGACCTGCAAACTACAGCAGCAGGCGTTGGGCAGGATGTGAGGGCCCTTACCCAGGCTATCCAGGGCAACACGGCAACACTTGGTGCTGCCCTGGACAGAATAGCCGTGGCCTTGGAGGGCAGGCCGCCAGGTGGGCAGATCTCAGGGGCTGCTCCTCCTTCCCCGGCTTTTCCCCTCCCCTATGCGTCTCCCCTGAGGGTCCGGGGCCGTGGCCGGGGGCGCCCCAGGCGTGGCTCAGGCAGAGGGCATTAATTTTTTTTTCCCCCTTTTTTTGGTTTGAAAGCATTTTTATTTTTGTTCTCTGCCTTTTTTTTTTTCTATGCATTTTTTTTTTTTTTTGCTGGCATTTTTGGCATTTTTTGGGTTGTGAATGATGTTTGAATGTGGGGGTGTCATTCCTGCTGGAAAAGGGGTGTCATCCTCAATTTGGGTGGAGAAGGGTTCCCCAGGACCAGGGAGAAGTGATTCCCAGGTCCGTGTGAATGGTGTATGAATGTACAGTGACATAATTGGAGCCTTGACGTGGCGTTACTGCTCACCAGTCTTGCATGGTGGACTGGTGCCAATCCAATTTGATGAGGATGTGGGGTGTGTGTGCTAGGGACCACAGTGGTGTGCATGCATGCATTCTCATTGTGCCATGATTAATGTGTGTGTTTAACGTGCAAAGATGCATAATGTGAGCTGGCATGAGATGGGGTCATGAGATGGGGTTCCAGTTCATATGCAGAGTCACCTTGAAGGGAAAAGACAGGAGGATGTTAGTCATGCATGTGCCACTTGTGAGGTGTGCATCACGGGAGGGGATAGTCATGCCTGACTCCCATGTCACTCACCAACCAGCCAGCTGTCCCCATACATGTTCTGTTCGAAGTCTGTGGGGATGGGGCTCTGATTGTATATGTAGCTGTCATGGGCGTCATGGGTGGTGCCATGTGTTGGGCTGCTGATGTCCTCCTGCAGGGTTGTGGTTAATTCCAGGATGGCATGAGGGGTGAATCTGAAGATGCGAAACACCTCAGAATCACTCATGCCAAAGATGTCTATGCGTGTGTGATATATCAAGTGAAGAGTGAGGGGCTTGTATCAGATAAGAATATTGTATTAGATTAATTTAAATTGTAAATTTTATATAAGCAAAGAAAAAAAAAAAAAAAAACATCTCCCGTGCCCTCCTTAGTGCCATCCTCCGTGCCCTCCTCCTTCTTTGTTCATCTAAAGTCAGTAGTATAGCTATGCGCGACGATGCCCCTGGCATGTTGGCATACAGATTGTTGGGCAACACGTGTGACTGCTGAACTCCTCACTAACAGTGTTGCTTTATCTGACAATTAGACTTTTTTTCAAAATTTAGACCAGCTTTTAGGTCCTCTAACTTTAGACAGAACATTTTGCAGTTGCGCACATCGCGTAGCCTGCGCAGCAACTGCGTTTTTTTGTGAATCCCCGTAACTCCCTCATTAGCATATTTGACTAGCAAATCAATGGTGTGTCTAGCGCAGTTTTGCGCGAAGGGAAGCGAAGGTCTAACTCAATTACGCCGGACCAAAAAACGTAGATTTCTGGCGTATATTGTTTTGTGAATCGCGTGCAACTATACGCACGCGCACATTTAGACTTACGCACGCGCAACAGCAGTTGCGCACGCGTAATCGCTCTGTGAATCTGGGCCATTGTTCTGACTGGAGATAGAAAAATACAAAATAACTTTGTTCATAAACTTTTTTCATATAGGCAATAGAGAGTTATAAAGTAACATTATTTATAAACATTGTTCAGAAGGTAGAGGGAGAGATATAAAGTAACTTTGTTACTTTTTATCTATTCTGTTTCATTTATCTGCAAATCAGCATACAATGTCAATTAAAGCAGCCTGACAAATTATAAAAAATAAAAAGTGTTCCCATTTAACCCCTTATTAGTCCCAACTTCACCCCGATCAGCCCTAATTAACTCCTTTTTTCCCTTCTTCCCATAACTATTATTTTCCTGCCGGTATATTCGAAACCCAACTTACTGGCACTTTGAGACCTGCTGCCCATAGTTCAGGGGCCAGGCAGTGCCTTATAGTGTGAAAATAATTATCCCAGGCAGATCGGAAAAATAAATTTGCTAGGACTGCGAATTTTGAACCCACATGATTCACCCGGGACTCATGGTGGTGGCCCAAAGCTTATTTCTTTTCTTTTTTTTAAATCAGATAATTTTTATTGAAAACGTTTTTTTTTACAATTTACAACAAAACTCAAACAATCAAACAATCCCATTAAAAGCAAAAACTAAACAAAGCAAAACAACACGAAATAAAGCAAAAACAAAAAACAAAACATGACTTAATTTTATATCGAAGAGCTCAAATTAAAGTGGAGTTTCCATCCCAAATGTTTTGTTTCATTATTGTGCTCATTAGACCTAAAAAATAAAATAAAAATAAAAATATATTTTTTTTACTCATCTGGAAATGCCTGTTGCTATGCGGTCCCACTAAATCTGCCTTTGGAATCACCTAGGATCCTGACATCATCTCCCTCTAATGCTCCTGGGAAATGTGTGTCATCATTTCCCAGGATGCAGTGCGCTGCTCAATTATCACTCCCCATCCAAGACTTCCAGGAAGTAAGTGCTTGTAGGCTTCACGATGCCCACAAGCAAAATGACAACGGTGTGGACATAGTTTTATAAACTATTTTTCTTGAATAACTATGCGGAGCGGTGGCAGATTGTAAAATAGTAAGTGACCGGATTTATATTATAAAAACGCAGGATGAAAGGACATACATTTAAAAAATGCTAATTGTGGTTGGAACCCCCGCTTTAATTACGTGACTTCCAGATTGTACAGTCACTATTATTTATTACTTAAGACCTTCTAAACATAATACATTGCCAGTTCTATTCATATATAGAATTGATGGTAACTGCGTCGCTTTGATTGACAATTGTGCGGTCGCGCGACGTTGTAACCAAACAAAATTTACGTCCTTTTTTCCACAAGTAGAGCTTTCTTTTGGTGGTATTTGATCGCCTGTGCGGTTTTTATTTTCTACACTATAAACAAAAATAGAGCGACAATTTTTATGATAATATTTTTTTTTTACTTTTTTGCTATAATAAATCCCCCCCCCCCCCGCCAAAAAACATAAATAAATAAATAAATTCTTCCTCAGTTTAGGCCGATACGTATTCTTCTACATATTTTTGGTTACAAAAAAAATTGCAATAAGCGTTTATTGATTGGTTTGCGCAAAAGTTACAGCGTCTACAATATAGGGGATAGATTTATGGCATTTTTATTATTTTTGTTTTTACTAGTAATGGTGGCGATCATTGATTTTGCGCAGGACTGCGACTTTGTTGCGGACAGATTGGACACTTTTTACACTTTTTCCGGACCATTGACATTTATACAGCGATCAGAGCTAGAAATAGCCACTGATTACTGTATAAATGTCACTGGCAGGGAAGGGGTTAATACTAGGGGGCGATAAATGGGTTGTAAAGGTTTGTGTTTTGTTTTTTTTTCTAAATTGGTTCCTTTAACCTCTTCCATACCGGGCACTTACGCACCTTCCCGCCCAAGCCAATTTTCAGCTTTCAGCACTGTCGCACTTTAAATGACAATTGCGCGGTCATGCTACACTGTACCCAAACAAAATTGGCGTCCTTTTTTCCCCACAAATAGAGCTTTCTTTTGGTGGTATTTGATCACCTCTGCGGTTTTTATTTTTTGCGCAACAACTAATAAAAGACTGAAAATTTAGAAAAAAAAATACATTTTTATTTTTTTCTGTTAACTTTTTTGTAAATAAATATGTTTTCTCTTTCAATTACGGGCACTTATATGGCGGCACTGATGGGCACTGATGAGGTAGTACTGATGGGCACCGATGAGGTAGTACTGATGGGCACCGATGAGGTGGCACTGATGGGCACTGATAGGCAGCGCTGGTATGCGGCACTGATGGGTACTCATAGGTGGCACTGATGGGCACTGATAGGCGGCACTGATGGGCACTTATAGGCGGCACTGGGAACTCATAGGCGGCACAGAATGGCACTCATGGGTGGCACTCATGGGTGGCACTCATGGGTACTTATGGGTGGCACAGATGGGCACTGATAGGTGGGCACTGGGCACTGGGCATGGATTGGCACGGAGGGGTGGCACTGAAGGACACTGTGGGATGGCACTGATGTACTTTGAGGGGTGGCACTGATGTATATGTTGCCAGTCAGTGCCCATGTGTGGGCACTGACTGGCATCTTTCTTTTTTTTAACCTGTATTTTTTTTTTGTTTTTTTTTTATGTTTTTTTTTTCTTTGCCCTGCCAGTGTGGGCATCCCTGGTGGTCTAGTGTGGGCATACGAGGGGGGACTGCCCTGATAAAAAATCAGTGCGAACCCCCCCTGTCAGGAGAGCCGACGATCGGCTCTCCTGTACTCGCGTCTGACAGACGCGAGTGAGGAAGAGCCGTCGGCGGCTCTTCCTGTTTACATCGTGATCAGCCGTGATTGGACACGGCTGATCACGTGGTAGCGAGCCTCCGCCGGAGACTTGTTACCGAGATTGTTACCGAGAACGTCTAGTCACGATTTCATAACCACTTCCTGGGCGTAAATCCGCTATTGGCCGGGCGGGAAGTGGTTAAAGGACTTGTAAAGGAAAAAAAAATGTTTTGCCTAAAATTAAATGTCTGCAAGGTAGACAGACGGAATAGTGTAATGATTCTGTTAACAAACGAGTAAATACCTATTAAATTCCTTCATCTATATCACCTCCGGCGTTCTAGTTTCTGTTTTCTCATTCACTTCCTGGTTTGCGGCGCTCGTTCATGTAAGAACTACATTTTCCAGTATGAATTGCGACACGCCCAGTAATTCACATCTCCTTGAAGTCTCTAACATGTAGAGAGCGTCCTGCCGCACAGATGTAGTTCCCAGGAGGGGGCGAGCACGTCACTGACCACCGCAGTAAAGCCTCCCTCACGGTGGTGAGTAACAATTAGACAAAAAGAAAGTGAACAGAACAGAGAAGAAATAGAGCATTTTCTTTGCAAAAACAAACAATGAGGAAGTGAAAAGAGGAATGTCTGCAGGTAAAGGATGCTTATTATGAAAAAAAAAATCCTTTACAACCCCCATTAAGCTAGCACATTGTTGGTTCACTTACCTTTTCATTCAATTTACTTCTAAATGTTTATTTTCTTTGTCTAAATTTCTCACTTCCTATTCCTCCCCGGTAAGCTTGCCCCCATCATCCAAGCCGTTCTGGCTGGGGGTTAGTCTCCCTGCAGGAATGTAGACCCAAGGGTGAGGGCGAGCACGCTGCCTAACCCCCAGCCAGAACGCCTCAGATGATGGGGCAAGCTTACAGGAAGTGAGAAATTTAGACAAAGAAAAAAAACATTTAGAAGGGAAATTGAAGGAAAAGGTAAGTGAACCAACAATGCACTAGCTTAACTGCTTGCCGACCTGCCGCCGTCATTTTACAGCGGCAGGTCGGCTCTCCTGGGCGAGAGCCCGTAGCTCTACGTCGGCAGTTCAGCGGCCACTAGGGCGGCCGGCGCGCTCGCCCCCGAGTCCCATGCGCGTGTCCGGCGGGCACGATCGCCGCCGGGCACACGCGATTGCTCGGTACAGAGCGAGGACCGGGAGCTATGTGTGTAAACACAAAGTTCCCGATCCTGTCAGCGGGGAAATGCTGATCTTCTGTTCATACAATGTATGAACAGAAGATCAGTGATTTCCCCTAGTGAGGCCACCCCCCCATACAGTTAGAACACACCCAGGAACACACTTAACCCCTTCCCTGCCCCCAGTGGCGTAACCAGAGTTATGGGCGCCCGGGGCAGAATATTTTTTCGCCCCCCCCCCCCCTGTATAATCATCCACTCTGGTTATAAGGATCTGTAATGTATCCCTCTCAGGGCTTTCAGCATGTAAGGGGTAAATTATTGCAGGATTAATCATTTAACCCCTTACTGTAATGGATTAACAGACTGACCCCCCCCCCCCACAACCACAGATCCCCCATCATAGACTGAACCCCCCCCACAATCACAGATCCCCCATCACAGACTGACCCCCCCACAATCACAGATCCCCCATCACAGACTGACCCCCTAAATAACAGACCTCTCATCACAGATGGATCCCCCCAATCACAGATAGACCCCCCACAATCACAGACCCCCTATTTAACAGACCTCAGACAGTAACCCCCAGGAGTGCAAACCTCAGACAGTAACCCCCACAATAGTGCAGACCTCAGACAGTATACCCCAGCATAGTGCAGACCTCAGACAGTAACCCCCATAATAGTGCAGACCTCAGACAGTAACCCCCATAATAGTGCAGACCTCAGACAGTAACCCCCATAATAGTGCAGACCTCAGACAGTAACCCCCATAATAGTGCAGACCTCAGACAGTAACCCCCACAATAGTGCAGACCTCAGACAGTAACCCCTATAATAGTGCAGACCTCAGACAGTATACCCCAGCATAGTGCAGACCTCAGACAGTAACCCCCATAATAGTGCAGACCTCAGACAGTAACCCCCATAATAGTGCAGACCTCAGACAGTATACCCCAGCATAGTGCAGACCTCAGACAGTAACCCCCATAATAGTGCAGACCTCAGACAGTAACCCCCATAATAGTGCAGACCTCAGACAGTAACCCCCATAATAGTGCAGACCTCAGACAGTAACCCCCACAATAGTGCAGACCTCAGACAGTAACCCCTATAATAGTGCAGACCTCAGACAGTAACCCCCATAATAGTGCAGACCTCAGACAGTAACCCCCACAATAGTGCAGACCTCAGACAGTAACCCCTATAATAGTGCAGACCTCAGACAGTAACCCCCATAATAGTGCAGACCTCAGACAGTAACCCCCACAATAGTGCAGACCTCAGACAGTAACCCCTATAATAGTGCAGACCTCAGACAGTAACCCCCATAATAGTGCAGACCTCAGACAGTAACCCCCATAATAGTGCAGACCTCAGACAGTAACCCCCATAATAGTGCAGACCTCAGACAGTAACCCCCACAATAGTGCAGACCTCAGACAGTAACCCCCAATAGTGCAGACCTCAGACAGTATCCCCCAATAGTGCAGACCTCAGACAGTAACCCCCAATAGTGCAGACCTCAGACAGTAACCCCCATAATAGTGCAGACCTCAGACAGTAACCCCCAATAGTGCAGACCTCAGACATTAACCCCCAATAGTGCAGACCTCAGACATTAACCCCCAATAGTGCAGACCTCAGACAGCGGCGTGTGTGGTTTCCCTCAAGCGCGGGCTCCTCCTCCTCTGTGGGTGTGAACAGAGAGGAGGGCCGCCGCCGGGTGTACCAAGATGGCCGCCGCTCCGGAGCTAGGCCGAAGCCGGGGACTTTCCTAGGCCGAGGCTCCGGAGCGCTCCGCGGAGCCGGTGGATGGATTCGCCCCCCCCCCCCATTTTTCGCCCGGTGCGACAGCCCCCCCTGCCCCCCCCCCCCGCTACGCCAGTGCCTGCCCCCTAGTGTTAACCCCTTCACTGCCAATGGCATAATGCCAATGGTCCCAAAAATATATCAAAAGTGTCCGAAGTGTCCGCCATAATATCGCAGTACTGAAAAAAAATCGCTGATCGCCGCCATTACTAGTAAAAAAATTTTTTTTTATAAAAATGCCATAAAACTACCCCCTATTTTGTAAACGCTATAACTGTTTCGCAAATCAATCAATAAACGCTTATTGCGATTTTTTTACGAAAATAGGTAGAAGAATACGTATCGGCCCAAACTGAGGAAATTTTTTTTTTATATATTTTTGGGGGATATTTATTACAGCAAAAAGTAAAAAATATTGAATTTTTTTTCAAAATAGTCGCTCTATTTTTGTTTATAGCGCACAAAATAAAAACCGCAGAGATGATCAAATACCACCAAAAGAAAGCTCTATTTGTGGGAAAAAAAGGACACCTATTTTGTTTGGGAGCCAGGTCGCACGACCGCGCAATTGTCAGTTAAAGCAACGCAGTGCCGAATCACAAAAAGCTCTCTGGTCATTGGGCAGCAGTATGGTCTGGGGGTTAAGTGGTTAAAGGAACCGATTTAGAAAAAAAAAACGAACCTTTACAACCGCTTTACGTGTTCCCTGGGAGGTGTTTCTAACTGTGGGGGAGGGGACTGCTTAAAAGAGTAGACAGATCGCTGTTCCTGATCACTAGGAACAGCAGTTCTCGCTCTACTACCCTGTCAGAACAGGGATCTGTTTACATTGACAGATCCCCATTCTGGCTCTTTGAGGAGCGATCGCGGGTGTCGCTGGCGTACATCGTGGCCGCTGGCCACGTGCATCGGCTGGGCAGCAGTCGGTTAAAGCCCAACTCCGGGCAGTGCCAGGACGGTGCTGTGCTTATTGAATGGAGGAACACCGGGAGTCAGAACACCGGAAACTCCATGAGGCGGCGTACACACGATCGGATATATCCGATGAAAACGGTCCGCGGACCATTTCCATCGGATATGTCCGATCGGGAGTTTGATCCGATGGCGTGTACACACCATCGGATCAAATTCCCCGCCGCCGGACGGCGCGGTGACGTAGTGGTGACGCGGCGGTGAGGTTGACGCCGCCGCGTCACCGCCACGTCACCGCACCAGGAAGTAAAACACTTCCGCGCATGCGCCGAATCCATTCGGCAGCGGCGCGGCGGCGGTGGGGGACGACATGTCTGCTGGTAAGTGTACTAACCAGCAGACATGTCGGGCGGACAGATTCCCACCGGATAGATTTCAAAGCATGCTTTGAAATCTGTCGGGTGGAGAAATCTGTCCGCTAGCCCATACACACGAGCGGAGATGTCTGCTGAAACGGTCCATCGGACCGTTTTCAGCGGACATATCCCCTCGTGTGTACGCGGCCTCATAGACATTGTTCCAATGCAGAAGGGAGACAGAATTGCAATAAAATATTACAGGTTTATTGTCGGTATTAAAGATTTAAATGTAAAAATCTCTTTGCCTAGAGTTGGGCTTTAACTTTCCATCAATACCGGAAGTCTCTCTTTTTTTCGGGTGGACTGATCCTTTAACTTCACAGGGATTAGAAGTGATTGTGTGGACGGCTTTCCTATACAGAGATGGAAAGTATGACCTGGGGCAGGATAGGGATCTCTGCAGGAGAAGGATAACCCAGCGGTAGGGGTGAACAAACACACAGCTCTGCCCCCTACAGACACACTAATGTGAATACCGGGACAAGCTTTGTTCAGGTCAAGGGGACGGGTTACAAAGGATGAACAGCAAACAATTTGTTGTCACTTGCACATGCTGCAGATGTTGGGGTAGATAAGAGTCTGGTGTATGGCATCCACCATAGAGGACTGGAATGTACTCTTGTGTATTGGGAAAGACTGTACTGTCACCTTCTCTGTCAGCTACCAAGATGCTAGTTAACCACTTAAGGACCGGACCAATATGCTGCTAAATGACCCAAGGTGTTTTTACAATTCGGCACTGCGTCACTTTAACAGACAATTGCGCGGTCGTGCGACGTGGCTACCAAACAAAATTTGCGTCCTTTTCTTCACACAAATAGAGCTTTCGATCAGAAAAATGATCGCTTAGTGATGCTGGCAATAGGGAGTGAAAGGTTTAACTAGGGCCGTGATCAAGGGGTTAAAACTTTATTAGGGGGGTGTACGGGGGCTACCCTGAACCTAACACTAACTGCCTGTCACACTGACACTAAAAACAGTGATCAGTACATATATGATCACTGCATTCAGTGACACTGTGACAGGGGGAGGGGGGGTGATCACAAGGGGTTAATGTGCCTGCGTGTCCTGGTGTCAGTGTAGTGTTGTGCAGACTGAGGCGGCGTACACACAACCGAGGTTCCCGCTAGAAACCAGCGAGAACCTCGCTGGGAGCTGCATTCCAGCGAGAACCTCGGCCGTGTGTACACTCCTGGCTCGCCCCGCCCATCGGGAATCCCGTCGAGCGAATAGAGAGCAGGCTCTCTATTTGCTCGACGGCCCGTCGGGATGAATGGCTGGTTTCGACGGCCGTGCGAGAACCCCGACGGGCGAAACGATGTGTTCCGCCCGTCGAGGTTCTCGTACGTGTGTACGCCGCCTTACTGTGTGATGTGATCTCTCCTCAGCATCGGTTGAAAATACCGCCGAGAGCAGAGATCACATCACTTCCCTCTTCCTGTGTTTACACAGGAGGAGGAAGTGACACACTGGGGAGCGCGCGGATTGGCTGGGAGCGATCCGGAGGGGGCGGACAAAAACGAACCGCCGCCCCCTCATCGGATGTCTGATGAAAAGATCCATTGGTCCGTTTTCATCGGATGAACCGATCGTGTGTACGTGGCATAAGTGTCAGTGTGTCATTGATCTGTAACCCTAATGCCGCGTACACTCGATCACTTTTATGTGACGAAGCAAAACAACGTTTTTCAAACTTCATTTTCCAAAATGACGTTGCATACACACCATCGTTTTTCCAAATGCTCTAGCAAAGCGCGGTGACGTACACCACGTTCGACGGCACTCTGTTCCATTGAAGCTCCGTCTCATAACTTGCTTCTGAGCATGCGCGGGTTTAAACGTCGTTTTGCCCACACACGATCACTTTTTATGACACAAAAAACGACATTCAGAAAAACGACATAAAAATTTCAAGCATGTTCGAATTTTTTTTTGGTCACTTTTTAGAAGACATAAAACAACGTTTTGCCCACACACGATCATTTTAAATGACGTTTTTTAAAACATTGTTTTATTTCATCACAAAAAACGACCGTGTGTACGCGGCATTAGTGTCAGGGTGTCATTGTTCTGGAACCACCAGCATTAGTGGGTCACTGTTCTGGAACCCTTATGCCTTCTACACACGATCGGTTTGTCTGATGGACCGTTTTCATCGGGCGAACCGATCATTTGTGGGCCCCATTGTTTTTTTTCACATCGGTGAAAAAAAATAGAACCTGTTTTAAAAATTTCTGATGGTTAAAAAACCGAATGCTCAGAATCAGGTCGATGCATGCACGGAAGCATTGAACTTCATTTTTGTCGTTGTGTTTTACATCACCACATTGGACACGATCAGATTTTTAACTGATGGTGTGTAGGCAAGACTGATGAAAGTC
The DNA here is from genome assembly GCA_029574335.1 of Rana kukunoris. Classification (NCBI taxonomy): domain Eukaryota; kingdom Metazoa; phylum Chordata; class Amphibia; order Anura; family Ranidae; genus Rana; species Rana kukunoris. The sequence continues at coordinate 721,345,705 of CM056049.1, read as the reverse complement.
AGCTTCATCGGATATCTGATCAAAAAATCCATCGGTCCGTTTTCATCGGATGAACCGATCGTGTGTACAGGGCATAAGTGTCAGTGTGTCATTGATCTGTAACCCTAAGGCCCCATACACACGAGCGGACAGATTTGTTCAAATCTGTCCGTCCGACAGATTTGAACAAATCTGTCTGCTGGGATTTTGGTTTGCTCGCGTGTACACACGAGCAAACCAAAATCCCCGCCAGCAGAGAGCGCGCTGACGTGTCGGTGACGTGGCGGTGACGTTGACGCCGCCACGTCACCGCACCAGGAAGTAAAACACTTCCGCGCATGCGCCGAATCCATTCGGCGGCGGTGCGGCGGCGGTGCGGCGGCGGTGCGGGACGACATGTCTGCTGGTAAGTGTACTAACCAGCAGACATGTAGGGCTGACAGATTCCCAGCCGATAGATTTCAAAACATGCTTTGAAATCTGTCGGGTGGACAAATCTGTCTGCTCGGCTGTACACACGATCGAATCTGTCTGCTGAAACGGTCCAGCGGACCGTTTCCAGCGGACAGATTTGATCGTGTGTACGAGGCCTAAGTGTCAGGGAGTCATTGTTGTGGAACCGCCAACATTAGTGGATCATTGTCCTGGAACCCTTAGTGTCATTGTTCTGTAACCACCAGTGTCAGTGGGTCATTGTTCTAGGATCCCATCTGTCAGTAGGTCATTGTTCTAGAACCTTAAAGTGGAAGTAAACCCTTCTATCATTTTCAGCCAAGGAAGCTGACATCTTGGCCTCTGTTTAATCTTCAACTGCCGTGGTGCTGCACATGTGATCAGTTATGACACCAGCCATTGGATGGTTTGACAGTTTGGTTGAGAGCACAAACAATGTGACAGTTGGCAATCCCGGCATGCCGGAAATTTAACTGCTTTTTGAAACTGTTAAATCGATGGGTTTACTTCCGCTTTAAGTGTCAGTGGATCATAATTCTAGAATCCCTTCTTTCAGTGTGTCATTGTTCTAAGACCAAGTGTCAGTACTTCTTCTTTCTGGCACCCCAGGTGTGAGCGGGTAATTTCTCTAGGACCCCTAAGTACTAGTGTGTCATTGTTCTGGGACTCCCATGTGTCAGTGTATCATTGTTCTGGAACCCTAAGTGTCAGTGTGTAATTTTTCTAGGATTCCAAGTGTCAGTGTGTCATTGTTCTGGAACCCCCATGTGTCAGTGTTTTATTGTTTTGGAACCATAAGTGCCAGGGGGTCAGTGCTTTGGAACCCCCAAGTGTCAGTGTTTCACTGTTTTGGGACCCTAAGTGTCAGAGAATCAGTGTTTTAGGAGCTTCTGTGTCAGTGAGTCATTGTTGTAGTTCCCCAAGTGCCAGTGGGTCATTGTTCTGGAGCGCTATGCGTCAGTGTTTTATTGTTTTGGAACCATAAGTGCAAGGGGGGTCAGTGTTTTGGGATCCCCAAGTGTGAGAGGATCAGTGTTCTGGGACCCCAAAGTGTCAGTGTTTTTAATTGTTATGGGACCCCAATGAGGCCAGCGGGAAAATACCCCTTAAATTGATGGTCAATGGGAAGAATTCCCCTTAAATTGATGGTCAATGGGAAGAATGCCCCTTACATTGGTGGTCAGTGGGAAGAATGCCCCTTACATTGGTAATCAGTGGGAAGAATGTCCCTTACATTGGTCGTCAGTGGGAATAATGTCCCTTACATTGGTGATCAGTGGGAAGAATGTCCCTTACATTGGTGATCAGTGGGAAGAATGCCCCTTACATTGGTGGTCAGTGGGAAGAATGCCCCTTACATTGGTAATCAGTGAGAAGAATGTTCCTTACATTGGTGATCAGTGGGAAGAATGTCCCTTACATTGGTGATCAGTGAGAAGAATGTCCCTTACATTGGTGATCAGTGGGAAGAATGCCCCTTACATTGGTGGTCAGTGGGAAGAATGCCCCTTACATTGGTAATCAGTGAGAAGAATGTCCCTTACATTGGTGATCAGTGGGAAGAATGCCCCTTACATTGGTGGTCAGTGGGAAGAATGTGTAACGCCATCTGCGTTACTATGCTTAGAACGAGCGCAGCTGTAACCTATTCTGACAGCTGCGCTCCGTTTCACTCAACGCCCGCGTCACTTCCGGTGCGCGGGCGTCTGCGTTCCACGCTGGAAGGCGGAAGTGCGTCCCAGCGCGCTCCTCGTTCCAGCTGGGTTATTTAAACTCCCTGCTTTGGCGGCAGGGTGTTCGATTATTCCCGTGGGACGCCTGCCGCCATCAGGGAGTAGAACCAGCTTGTACCAGCCTGAGTCCTCAACCGTCCTGACCCATAAGTACTGGGGTACTTGGTTGCGGCTCAGTCCAGCAGCTCCTCCATCTGCACATCCTCTGCCTGTGCCAGCACTTCAGACCAGTACTCAGCTCTTCCATCTGCAGATAACAAGGGATCACCTAAACACGTCTCTGGAGAACCACCATAACCGCAAGTACCTCTGTATAGTGAGAACTAACTTGTACTGCCTAGAATTCAGGAACCTGCTTACTGCACCCTGTAATACTTAGTTGCATGAACTTGGCTCCTACTCTAAGAACCGCTAGTACCATTCCTATCAAATACTAACATCCAGGCACAGTAGTAGTTAATGGACTCTGATCAATCTGATAAGATCTAAACTGCCAGTCTCTACGGTTCTCCCCACCTTGGGGTCTATATGTGTTACTTGGTATTATCCTCCTGGTGATATCAGCAGCAACGCACATTCGTATAAGAGCCATCCTCACACTACAGTCCTTATATTTATTTACTACCATTCTCAGTTGTGCTTATGCCAGAATAAGCTATCTGTGAGTAATTACTGTTCTCGCTGGAGGCTGTGATGACCTAAACCCCAAACTCCATGCATTAAGGAGTGACATGGTGGTTAAGACCTGAGTAACCTCCGTAGCAGAGTTCCAGACCTCTAGTCATTGTATATTGAAATCAGCAGGGTCCTTACAGAATGCCCCTTACATTGGTAATCAGTGGGAAGAATGTCCCTTACATTGGTCGTCAGTGGGAATAATGTCCCTTACATTGGTGGGAATACCACTTACATTGGTGGCCAAAGGAAAATGTTCCTTATGCTGGTGGTCAATGGGAAAAATGCTCCTTACATTGACAGGCATGTCCCTTGCATTAGTGTTCAATGGGAAGAATGCCCCTTACATTGGTGGTCAGTGGGAAGAATGTCCCTTACATTGGTGGGAATGCCCCTTACATTGGTGGGCATTGGTCAATGGGAAAATGTCCCTTACATTGGTGGTCAATGGGAAAATCTTCCTTAAGTTGGTGGTCAATGGGAAGAATACTCCTTACATTGGTGGTCAATGGAAATAATGCCCCTTACATTGGTAATCAGTGGGAAGAATGTCACTTACATTGGTTGTCAGGAGGAATAATGTCCCTTACATTGGTGGGAATACCCCCTACATTGGTGGGAATGCCCCTTACATTGGTGGGAATTGCCTTTATATTGGTGGGCATTGGTCAATGGGAAAATGTCCCTTACATTGGTGGTCAATGGGAAAATCTTCCTTAAGTTGGTGGTCAATGGGAAGAATACTCCTTACATTGATGGTCATGTCCCCTACATTGGTGGTCAATGGGAAGAATGCCCCTTACATTGGTGATCAGTGGAAAGAATGCTCCTTACATTGGTGATCAGTGGGAAGAATGTCCCTTACATTGGTTGTCAATGGGAAGTATGCCCCTTACATTGGTGGTCATTGGTCAATGGGAAAATGTCATGACATGCAATAATGTCTGGCAGCTTACCTTCTCCTCCATGTGTCCATTAGAGGCCTGACTCTCTTTCTGCCTATCTTCTCTCCTCCCTGTATGGCTCCACCCCAGGCCATCCCAGGAACTCTATATTAACTAGCGCACTGCAGGTCTGCTTTGCTGTTCAACTTTGTTTGTTAGCTTGTGTTCCTGTTTGCCGTGTGCTACGTTAACCTTTCTGTGTACCGATTTTGGCTCGTCTCTGACTACTCCTGTTTGCCTGTAACCCTTGTCTGCCTGTTGCCCCCCACCCATCACTATCCCTTGTGTCCTGAGCTTCCGCTTCCCCTCTTTCCCTATGGAGCGTGACCTGGGGGACTCCAGGGGTCGCGACCTGGGTTCAGTTGCAGCGAAGGCCATCCTGACCACTAGAGGCTCTGGTGAACACCTGCTGAACCTTAGATTCCGCGCCCTGGGGAATCTTGGGCTCACGTTTCCTGTCCATCCGCAGCAGTCTGCTATTGGGTTCACTACCTTGCAGTGCACCCCTTTCTCCAACGGGTGACCTGACAGAAAATGTCTCTTACATTGGTGGTCAATGGGAAGAATACTCCTTACACTGATGGTTGGTCATGTCCCCTACATTGGTGGTCAATGGGAAGAATGCCTCCCTACTGTCAGGACCTGGGCTTGAACCTGGGACCTCATCTATGTCTGCCATTATCTCTTCCCACTGAGCTATCTGGGATGCTGGACAGCTCCTTGTCTGATCTGCTGGACTAACCCATCTGATCCGTTGGACATTCCTGCCTTGTGTCTTGATTGCCTTGAACCTTGAACCCCTTGCTCCTCCCATAAACTTCCTATATAAGCTTGATCTCAGCACTTTGCCAGGTTATTGTGCCTTCCCAGCCAGTGCCTTGCAATTTGTCTGCTCTGCTGCCATTGTATCTGCAACCACCTGTGTTTGACCCTTGGTCTGTTCCTGGACTTCTCTATTGCCTGATCCCGATCTTCAACCACCTGTGTTTGACCCTCGGCCTGTTCCTGGACTTCTCTATTGCCTGATCCCAACCTGCAACCACCAGTGTTTGACCCTCTGCCTGTTCCTGGACTTCTCTCTTGCCTGATCCCAACCTGCAACCACCAGTGTTTGACCCTCGGCCTGTTCCTGGACTTCTCTCTTGCCTGATCCCAACCTGCAACCACCAGTGTTTGACCCTCGTCCTGTTCCTGGACTACTCTATTGCCTGATCCCAACCTGCAACCACCAGTGTTTGACCCTCGGCCTGTTCCTGGACTACTCTACTGCCTATATACCTGTTCTGCAACTGCTATAGCAATTGGCCTTCAAGCCTGATGCTTGATTGTGACACCTACAGTGATGGTCAGAATGCTACCCTTACAGACCAAGATCATTTGTGTTATCCAGTTGGCTCTGCTAAGTTGAACTGGCCCAGGAGCTATGCAAGCACCCTAAAATATGTCCCACCACTCAAAAAAACCTTAGCAACCTAAGGAGGAACCCTATGGTTCCATGGCACCCTGGTGGAGAATAGCTGCTATAGGAGTAGTAACCATATAGCCAACACCCAATGTACAGGAAATACAATCATGAATTATGGAACAAGGAAACAAAATATGATTGTCACATCAAAATTGCTTTTGGGAAATCTATACGAGAATAACTGATGATGAGTACGGAGTGATAAAACATTGGCTTCTTCCCTTTATGTAAGATTACTAAGCGGCACCGAGGGAAGATGATCTAAGCTCATACACAAGGCAATACAAATGGAAATGGTACATCAATACCTAAAGCTTTGCCAAGTTGTGACAGTTCCTGCCTCTATTATTCCTGAATATGATGAATTAAGCCTCTGTGCTCTTCTCCACTTTGTATCACAGTGTATAAATAGCAATTTGCCTGACGTGCCCTCTATTTCAGATTCATTATTTGTATTTAAGATTTGTCCATTTCGGCTGGGGATGGATCGGATTGTCCTCCTGTGCCGGCATAAAGACTGTGTACAGAGGGATTATCAATCGAATGGCAGCACAGAACACATTAAAGGGGGGGATGAATATCCGGCCGATAACTGGGGTCGCGGCGCGACCTCTTCTCACCCGCACGCTTTCTGCCAATCGGAGAGTCTCCGAGCAGGAAAGGCGCATGTGGCAAATAGCTAGCGGCACATGGAGGGCCTATTCAGACCTTGGTGTTCTAGTGCGTTGTGCTAACACACGTACATTAATGCATATATTTTTCATGTGTTGTTTTAAGGCAGCCCTTTGAGGGCTCATTTACATTTGCTTCAAAATGTGGCATTGGGCACGCTGTTTTAAAGCACTCCGAATGCCAATCAAAGCAACGGTGATTAATCAGAATGGTTACCTTACAGTGCTGTTCACACTGTTGTGCTTTCTGTGCTTCAAAAATGTTACCCCATGTGGCTTTCTTGGTGCTTCAAAGTGTCTCCAAAGCCTCCATAGAAGTCTATGACAACGCTCACCAAGAGCATCCAGGGCCGGTGCTACCACTAGGCAAACTAGGCAGCCGCCTATGGCGTCCTGCTGCCTAGGGCACCCAACCAGGGCTGTCTTAATGAGAGGGCACACCTGGGCACTGCCCAGGGGCCCCAACTGCATGGGGGGCCTCTGCACTTTCCCCAAAGCAGCTGGTCCTTGAGCCCACCATGCCCCAAAATTGAAGGCCCGATAATTGGCTCTGAGAGAGATGGTTACACAGGGGAGACAGTCTGCCTCCTACCTACTTGATGTCTGTTTCCCTGCACTGTCATCAGGGGCCCCAGAGCATTACTTTGCCCAGGGGCCCATGATGCTATTAAGATGGCCCTGCACCCGACCACTGTTTTTTCTACTCTCTTCTCTCTGCAGCAAGCTACTAAGTCTCAGCAACAGCAGGCAGCCGGCTGCTCCCTTCGCACCTAGTTTCAGTGGCGCAGCGGTGGCGGAGAACTGTATCTGTGTCCCGACTCTGGAATGAATGGAAGCAAGCAAACATTCATTGATGGGCGCTGGTGAGGCTGCATTTGATGGGCGCTGGTATTCAGCATTAATAGGTGCTGGTAGGCTGCATTGATGGGCACTGGTAGGCTACATTGATGGTTGCTGGTAGTCTGCATTGATGAGCGCTGGTGAGGCTGCATTTGATGGGCGCTGGTAGGCTGCATTTGATGGAAGCTGGTAGGCTGCATTGATAGGCACTGGTAGGCTGCATTGATGGGCGCTGGCAGTCTGCATTGATGGGCGATGGTAGGCTGCATTGATGGGCACTGGTAGGCTGCATTGATGGGCACTGGTAGGCTGCATTGATGGGCACTGATAGGCTGCATTGATGGGAGCTGGTAGGCTGCATTAATGGGTTCTGCTGCATTAATGGCCACTGGTAGGCTGCATTAAAGGGCACTGGTAGGCTGCATTGATGGGCACTGATAGGCTGCATTGATGGAAGCTGGTAGGCTGCATTGATGGGCACTTTGTTACAAAGGTAGGGTATACATGGGCAGGGCAAAGGTCTGGAGTCAGGGGCGGTAAAACAAGGTTTCGCCTAGGGCAGGGCTAGGCAACCTGTGGCACTCCAGCTGTTGTGGAACTACATTTCCCATGAGGCATTGCAAGGTTGGCAATTACAATTACTCCCTGAGGCATGATGGGGTTGGCAGTTTGCCAGTTACAATTGTAGTTCTGCAACATCTGGAATGCTACAAGTTGCCTACCCCTGGCCTAGGGTGTCAAAAATCTTTGCACCAGCCTGCAGCATTTGAGAGGCTTTTATTCAGAGTTAGCTTTTCTTTGTTTTCAAGATATTGGAGGTATGAGATATCCCAGGAGGCACTGGGAAACCAACATGGGGACCAGGAAGGCATCATCAGCAGTCACTTCCGGGCAGTGGCGGTTCGTCTATAGAGGGCGCTGGATTCATGCTATGCATTGCATGAATCGATGTTATTGTCGCTGCTGGTCTATTCAGATGGCCGGACATGAGCGCCGGCCACCTGAACAACGACAACTGGTTGGCTTCACGGAAGTGCCTATCAGAGCCACCAATGGGCACAGTAACACCAATGGGCACAGTAACATCAAAGGGCACAGTAACATCAATGGGCACAGTAACATCAATGGACACAGTGGCAACAATAGTCACAGTGGGGACAATGGGCACAGTGGGGACAATTGGCACAGCGGCATGAATGGGCACAGTGGTGACAATTAAAGGGCACAGTGGTGACAATTGGCACAGTGGCGACAATTGATGGCACAGTGGCTGTGTTTGATGGCATGGCACAGTGGCCGCGTTTCATGGCATGGCACAGTGGTGACAATTGATGCCACAGTGGCTGCGTTTGATGGCATGGCACAGTGGTTGCATTTGATGGCATGGCACAGTGGCTGCGTTTGATGGCATGGCACAGTGGCTGCGTTTGATGGCATGGCACAGTGGCTGCGTTTGATGGCATGGCACAGTGACTGTGTTTGATGGCATGGCACAGTGGCTGGGTTTGGCATGGCACAGTGGTGTGAATTGATGGCACAGTGGCTGCATTTGATGGGCACATTGAGGCTGTGATTTTTTTTTTTTCGTTTGCACCCCCCCAAAAATTTTGAGCACCGGTTCATGTGTATATATTCTGGGAGGGTCTGGTGCAGACGTCCTATCTGTATGTATAATGTATAATAAAAGTTGTGGGACATTAGGGTGTAAGCACCTCTGGTGCAGAGATTGATGTGACAGGGTTCAGTTTTCTTTGTACAGCACTAAGAAATATGTCAGAGTGATAAAAATGTATAATAATAATAGTGTGTCTGTGTGTGTGGGGGGGGGGGCATTAGAGTGTAAGCTCTCCTGTTAATGTGATTAATGTGAATGGCTGTGTCCTCTGTACAGTGCTCCAGAATATGTCGGATCTATATAAACACCAAGGGCCAGATTCAGGTAGATGGGCGCTTCTTTACTTTGGAGTAACGTTTCTCATTTACGTTACTCCGCCGACACTTTCGGCGCAGGTACTGTTATTCACATAGCAGTTGCGCGTAAACTTGCGCCAGAGTAACGATAATGCGCTGGCGTAACCCGACGCAAGTGGAAGTGGGTGTGATCATATGTAAATGATGGGCGGAGCCCAGCGAAGAGGCTTACGTTCAGCGCATCATCCACGGAGCATGCGCAGTAAGTGAGGCTTCACTCGGCCCCCTGTGCGCATGCTCACAACTTCCGTCAGCACCACTTCACGGGAAACGTCAGCGCAATGCATTCCGTTGGGCGTTTAAATGCGCCCGTAGATGCGCCATTCCGGCACTAAAGTATATCCTGTTCCCCCTCCCCGCAGTGAAGTTACTTTTGTTCTGAGATGGCTGCTCCCGTTCCCCGCAAACACACAGGAGAAAGCTGAACTCTAAAGGCCAGGAGCTGTCAGCCGTCATCTCGGCTATGGAGACCTATGATGTCTTCCTCCATGGCTGTAAAAGTTGACAGACAAGCATGGACAGAGGTGTTGTCCTGCAAGTGGGGGTGCTCAGCTAGCTCTTATCGTCGGTAACGCTGCTGTAGCTGCTCTCCTGCTGACCTGTGGCCGTCTGGAGTAAAGATAAAGCAGCTATTTGTAGAAATAACTTTGCGCCGGACGGACGAGATACGCGCGGCACATGTAGCCAGCGTATGGTGCTAATCCGTTCGCAAATCGGGAAATCTCCCTCATTTGCATATTTGCAGGGGAAATCAATAGGCGCGACTGATGCGCCAAGCGAAATTATGCGCTGACGAGACTCAGGCGTCGGAAAGTTAAGCCGATCGGAAATGGCCCGTTTTCTGTCGCATCTAGTTTGGTGGGTACGGCCACATAGAAACGACGGCGCATCTTCACAGTTACGCGGCGCATATCGAAATACTCCAGCGCAACTCTACCTGAATCTGGCCCATAGTGATAACAGTGAGCGATTGCAGAGGACATTAGAGTGCAAGCTCACTTGGTAGGAACAACAATTTTGACAGAAATAGTTAGCAGCTTTGTCTACGGATCATTCCCCATTTGCACAGGATTTTCATATTACAGAGCGATAAATATTTCCTAATAAGCAAAAACATTTATACTGTGGATTGACAAGTCAGTCATTTAGCTACGTGTCCCTCGCCCCCCCCCCCCACCCTCCCTAAACAGATTAGCGCCCCCCTCTGGGGCATTTCAGAGGAGGAAATAGAAGCCTTTAATATCAGCGGGGAGCTGGAACAATAGCCCAGTTCATTATATTCCTGATTGGTCTCATTGGCAGTGTTTTACATTTCTTAATAGGAGATTTGCTTCCTTACCTTATCTCCGATCCACTCCTGTTTGATCTTGCATGGCTGCCGGTGTACAAATGTCATTTCAGGCATGACTTTCCCTCCAGCCCCCTGGGCACAGTAAAAGGCCTATAAAATGACCCGGTCAGGGACGGCAGCGACTTACCGCTTCGTTGGCTCTGGGGCATCAGATTAATTTCTACAACATCATTTAAGGAAATTGGCATTTTAATTTAAAATCTTCCATGTTGTAAATCCCTGGCCTTAATGGATGCACTAAATCTTTATTTTCTTATTTGCGGCTTTTATTATGAAATGATAGATTTAGCAGTCACCTCATGGAATCCTTTAACTGCAGCAATTTCTATGCCAGTGCATATTACGTTGCTTATGGAATATTCAATTTTGGAGTGTTTCTGTTTTGATCCCGGCTACCCTTGTAGAATTATGAAGTTTCTGCAAATTTGTCAGCTACAGAATCACATATTGGGAGTTAACATTGCACATGGAAGTTGATTATGGAATGTTCCATATTGGAAGATTACTGTTTTGGTATATGCTTACTTTATAGCAGGGGGTGGCCAACCAGTGGCCCGGGGGCCACATGTGGCCCGCGGAGCCCTCTGATGTGGCCCGCAACCTCCTGCTCTGGAATGGTGGGTTGGCAAACCCAGATTGCAGGTTGCCCACCCCCCATACCACAGCATCAGTGTTCTGAATGAAGCTGGTGGTAGAGGAAGAAAGCGGCTGTGGAGCAGAGCCCCATAAGCCGATGCTTCCTCTACTGTGCTGGCTTTTGCCACAGGCGATGTCTATGGTAAAGTTCAGTTAACCCGCAGGATAGACACAGTTGCCCTACACTGCACCCATGGTGTGGGTAAACCGCAGCACATCAGTCTTTCAGTCTTAGGCCTTTTTCACACGATCAGCCCGACTAAATGGGACCCTCAATTCACCTCTATAGAGCGACAGATGTCCATTTACGCCCGCCTACCTCCAATCCGAAAAAAAGAAGGGAATTTGTCCCCTTCCATCTGAGCAGATCTGAGGGCCTATAGAGTAGCCGTGACCTGTCATCCCTCCGCTCTACTCATTGTGGCCCACGACTGGTTACCAAGTTGCTTTAGTGGCCCTCGCTCTTCAAAAGGTTGGGCACCCCTGCTTTGTAGCATTGCAAAGTTCCTACAAATTTGTTAGCCATGGATCCATACTATGAATCCCCCATTCTTCTACCATCCAAGACGATTCCATAACAGTCAAGAATGACTTGATAAGAGTTTGGGCCACAGATGAAGAAGTACAAATTTTGAGATAATGTTGTAGATGGAAGTTGCTTACGAAATATTCCAATTAGAAATGTTTCCATTTTGGTCCAGGTTCACTTCATTTTATTACGAAATTCCTGCAAATGAATCAGCCTATTCATCCTAGGAATCCCCTTTGTTCCACCACCACCCCACAAGATTCCATTTTGGTCAAGGGTGAGTTATTGAGAGTTAGGACCACAAATTTGTTAGCCATGGATCCATACTATGAATCACCCATACTTCTACCATCCAAGAGGATTCCATTTCGGTCAAGGATGACTTGATAAGAGTTTGGGCCATAGATGAAAAAGTACACATTTTGAGATAATATTGTACATGGAAGTTGCTTACGGAATATTCTAATTAGAAATGTTTCCATTTTGGTCCAGGCTGACTTCATTATATTATGAAATTCATGCAAATTAATCAGCCTATTCATACTATGAATCCCCTATACTTCTACCATCCAAGAGGATTCCATTTCAGTCAAGGATGACTTGATAAGAGTTTGGGCCACAGATCAAGCAGTACAAATTGTGAGACAATATTGTACATGGAAGTTGCTTACGGAATATTCCAATTAGAAATGTTTCCATTTTGGTCCAGGCTGACTTCATTATATTATGAAATTCATGCAAATTAATCAGCCTATTCATACTATGAATCCCCTATACTTCTACCATCCAAGAGGATTCCATTTCAGTCAAGGATGACTTAATAAGAGTTTGGGCCACAGATCAAGAAGTACAAATTGTGAGACAATATTGTACATGAAAGTTGCTTACGGAATATTCCAATTAGAAATGTTTCCATTCTGGTCCAGGCTGACTTCATTATATTATGAAATTCCTGCAAATTAATCAGCCTATTCTTACTATGAATCCCCTTTTTTTTCCACCATCACCCCACAAGATTCCATTTTGGTCAAGGGTGAGTTATTGAGAGTTAGGACCACACATTTGTTAGCCATGGATCCATACTATGAATCCCCCATACTTCTACCATCCAAGAGGATTCCATTTCGGTCAAGGATGACTTGATAAGAGTTTGGGCCACAGATCAAGAAGTACAAATTGTGAGACAATATTGTACATGGAAGTTGCTTACGGAATATTCCAATTAGAAATGTTTCCATTCTGGTCCAGGCTGACTTCATTATATTATGAAATTCCTGCAAATTAATCAGCCTATTCTTACTATGAATCCCCTTTTTTTTCCACCATCACCCCACAAGATTCCATTTTGGTCAAGGGTGAGTTATTGAGAGTTAGGACCACACATTTGTTAGCCATGGATCCATACTATGAATCCCCCATACTTCTACCATCCAAGAGGATTCCATTTCGGTCAAGGATGACTTGATAAGAGTTTGGGCCACAGATGAAGAAGTACATATTTTGAGATAATATTGTACATGTAAGTTTCTTACGGAATATTCCAATTAGAAATGTTTCCATTTTGGTCCAGGCTGACTTTATTTTATTATGAAATTCCTGCAAATCAATCAGTCTATTCATCCTATGAATCCTCTTTGTTCCACCACTACCCCACAAGATTCCATTTTGGTCAAAGGTGAGTTGATGAAAGTTAGGACCACTAAAAAAAATGGAAGTTGATTATGGAATTTTCCATTTTGTAATGTTTCTGTTTTGGTATATGCTTACTTTATAGTATTACAAAGTTCCGACAAATTTGTTAGCTATGGATCCATACTATGAATCCACCATACTTCTACAATCCAAGAGGATTCCATTTCGGTCAAGGATGACTTCATAAGAGTTTGGGTCACAGATGAAGAAGTATACATTTTGAGTAATATTTTACATGGAAGTTGCTTGCGGAATATTACAATTAGAAATGTTTCCATTTTGGTCCAGGCTGACTTAGTTATATTACGAAATTCATGCAAATTGATCAGTCTATTCATACTACGAATCCCCTTTGTTCCACCACCACCCCACAAGATTCCATTTTGGTCAAGGATGAGTTGATGAGAGTTAGGACCACTAATTAAAGAAGTATATATTGGGAGATAACTTTGCACATGGAAAGTAATAATGGAATGTACCATATTGGAATGTTTCTCTTTTGGTATATGCTTACTTTATAGTATTACAAAGTTCCTACAAATTTGTTAGCCATGGATCCATACTATGAATCCACCATACTTCTACCATCCAAGAGGATTTCATTTCGGTCAAGGATGACGTCATAAGAGTTTGGACCACAGATGAAGAAGTAAAAATTTTGAGACAATATTGTACATGGAAGTTGCTTACGTTATATTCCAATTAGAAATGTTTCCATTTTGGTCCAGGCTGACTTCATTATATTATGAAATTCATGCAAACTAATCATCCTATTCATACTATGAATCCCCTTTGTTCCACCATCACCCCACAAGATTCCATTTTGGTCAAGGTAGAGTTATTGAGAGTTAGGACTGCAAATTTGTTAGCCATGGATCCATACTATGAATCACCCATACATCTACCATCCAAGACGATTCCATAATGGTCAAGAATGACTTCATAAGAGTTTGGGCCACAGATGAAGAAGTACAAATTTTGAGATAATGTTGTACATGGAAGTTGCTTACAAAATATTCAAATCAGAAATGTTTCCATTTTGGTCCAGGCTGACTTCATTTTATAATGAAATTCCTCCAAATTAATTAGCCCATTCATACTATGAATCCCCTTTGTTCCACCAATACCCCACAAGATTCCATTTTGGTCAAGGGTGAGTTGATGAGAGTTAGGACCACTAAAAAAATGGAAGCTGATTATGGAATATTCCATTTTGTAATGTTTCTGTTTTGGTATATGCTTACTTTATAGTATTGCAAAGTTCCTACAAATTTGGTAGCCATGGATCCATACTATGAATAAGTACACATTTTGAGATAATATTGTACATGGAAGTTGCTTACAGAATATTCCGATTTGAAATGTTTCCATTTTGGTCCAGGCTGACTTTATTATATTACAAAATTCCTGCAAATTTATCAGCCTATTCATACTACAAATTCCCTTTGTTCCACCACCACCCACAATATTCCATTTTGGTTAAGGGCCAGTTGAAGAGAGTTAGGACCACTAATTAAAGAAGTATACTGTATATTGAAAGTTAACATTGAACATGGAAGTTGATTATGGAATGTTCCATATTGGAATATTTCTGTTTTGGTCCATACTTACTTTATAGTGATACAAAGTGCCTGCAAATTTGTTAGCCATCCATCCATACTTCAAATCCCCTATTCTCCTATGATCCCAGAGGATTCCAGTTCGGTCAAGGATAACTTGAAAAGAGTTTGAGCCACAGATAAAGAAATACAAATTTCAAGATAATATTGTATTGTACATGGAAGTTGCTTATTATTTAATTTGAAATGTTTCTACAGGCTGACTTCAGTTTTACAAAGTTCCACCAAATTGGTCAGCCTATTCATACTACAAATCCCTGTATTCCACCACCACCCTACAAGATTCCATTTTGGTCAAAGGTCAAGGGAGTTATTGAGAGTTAGGACCACTAATTAAAGAAGTATAGTACATATTGGGAGTTAACATTGCACATGGAATTGATTATTCCATTTTGGAATGTTTTTGATTTGGTATATGCTCACTTTATATAGTATTACAAATTTCCTACAAATTTGTTAGCCATGGATCCATACTATGTATTCCTCATTCTGCTACAATCCCAGAGGATTTCATTTCGGTCAAAGATGACTTAATTAGAGTTTGGGCCACGAATGAAGAAGTACACATTTTGAGATAATATTGTATATGGAAGTTGCTTACGGAATATTCCAATTAGAAATGTTTCCATTTTGGTCCAGGCTAAATTCATAGTATTACAAAGTTCCTGCATATTGGTTAGCCTATTCATACTACGAATCCCCTCTATTCCATCACCACCCCACAAGATTCTACTGTATCTTGGTCAAGGGTGAGTTGATGAGAGTTAAGGCCACTAATTAAAGAAGTGTATATTGGGAGTTAACATTGTACATGGAACTTGATTATGGTATATTCCATTTTGGAATGTTTCTGTCTTGATCCATACTTACTTTATAGTGATACGAAGTCCCTGCAAATTTGTTAGCCATGGATCTATACTTCAAAACCCCTTATGCCGCGTACACACAATCGTATTTTCCATCAGAAAAACCTTTGATGGTTTTTCCGATGGAATTCCGCTCAAACTTGACTTGCGTACACACAGTCACACAAATGTTCTCTGAACTTTTGAATGTCAAGAACACGGTGACGTACAACACTATGACGAGCTGAGAAAATTAAGTTCAATGCTTCCGAGCATGCGTCAAATTGTTTCCGAGCATGCGTCGAATTGTTTCTGAGCAGGCGTCGGAATTTTCCGAGTCGGAATTGCTACAGACGATCGGATCCTCCGATAGGAATTTTTTCAATCCGAAAAATAGAGAACCTGCTCTCAATCTTTTGCTGGCGGAAAATCCACCAGCAAAAGTCCAACGGAGCATACACGCGGTCGGACTTTTGCTGACATTGAACTTTTGCTGGTGGAATTTCTGACCGTGTGTACGCGGCATAATTCTCCTACCATCCCAGAGGATTACATTTCAGTCAAAGATGACTTGAAAAGAGTTTGAGCCACAGATAAAGTAGTAAAGATTTCCAGATAATATTATATATGGAAATTGCTTACAGAATATTTCAATTTGAAATGTTTTCATATTGGTCCAGGCTGACTTCATAGTATTATAAAGTTCCTGCAAATTGATCAGCCTATTCATACTACGAATCCCCATTGTTCCACCACCACCCCACAAGATTCAATTTTGGTCATGGTTGAACACCTAAGCAGTCACTAATTAAAGAAGTATGTATGAGAGTTAACATTGTACATGGAAGTTGATTATGGAATATTCAATTTTGGAATGTTTCTGTTTTGGTCCATTCTTACTGTAAATTAATATGAAGTTCCTGCTAATTTTTTAGCCATAGATCCATGTTATGAATCCCCCTTTCTGCTACCAGAGGATTCCATTTCTGTCAGGGATGATTTGATCCCCCTGTTCTGCCACCATCCCACAGGGTTCCCAGTGTAGAAGAATGCTCTTTACATTGGTGATTAGTGGGAAGAATGCTCTATACATTGGTGATCAGTGGGAAGAATGCTCCTTACATTGGTGATCAGTGAAAAGAATGTTCCTTACATTGGTGATAAGTGGGAAGAATGTTCCTTACATTGGTGATCAGTGGGAAGAATGTTCCTTACATTGGTGATCAGTGGGAAGAATGTTCCTTACATTGATGATCAGTGAGAAGAATATCCCATACATTGGTGATCAGTGGGAAGAATGCTCCTTACATTGATGATCAGTGAGAAGAATGTCCCTTACATTGGTGATCAGTGGGAAGAATGGCCCTTACATTGGTGATCAGTGGGAAGAATGCCCCTTACATTGGTGATCAGTGGGAAGAATGCCCCTTACATTGGTGATCAGTGGGAAGAATGCTTCTTACTTTTGTGGTCTGCGGGAAGAATGTTCCCTACATTGGTGGTCAGTGGGAAGAATGCTTCTTATATTGGCGGTGAATAGGAAGAATGTTCTTTACATTAGTGGTTAGTGGAGGAACCCTAGGGTTTGACGGGACCCTTGTTAAGAAAGGCTAGTTCAGACAATCCCTGAACAGATGTCATCAGAGCCTTTACATCGTTGAGCGATAAAGGATCAAAAAGTGGCATGTGGGCCAGTTTGTCAGAAGATATTTCAGAGGCCAATGGGGCCAACAAAAGTCAATAGTTATAGACTGACCAAACTTGTAAGGACTTGGAATATCTCAATACCTATGTTCTGACAGACAGGAAAATGTGTATTGGTGTAAGTGGCCATAGTATTAACCCCCAGTATTGGTGTCAGTGGCCATAGTAATAACCGCCATTATCGGTGTCAGTGGCCATAATAATAACCCCCATAATTGGTGTCAGTGGCCATAGTAACAACCACCTGCATTGGTGTAAGTGGCCATAGTAGTAACCCCCTGCATTGGTGTAAGTGGGCACAAAAATAACACCCAACAAAAGTCAATAGTTATAGACTGACCAAACCTGGGATGTACTTGGAACATCTCAATACCAATGTTCTGACAGATAGGAACATGTATATTGGTGTAAGTGTGGAAAAAAAAATTACTGCGCAGGTCTTTGACAAAATATACAAAACAATAAAATGATTGGTTGCTGCTGCTGCATAAACAATGTGCGATACACATAAATTACCTATAAAATCAAAAATATGCTGCGCTGCACTGACAAATATATCATAAATCAAATATCAAAATGTGACCATTCCTCTTAATGTGAACATAAGTGAAACGTAGATTGCGTGACAAATCCAAAAAATATCACATTCAAATACAAATAATAAAGTCCATGTGTGTCAAACTTGCACCCGAAGTGTGTTTGAAAAAAGTTCATAGAGTAAGATCAGACAAAGGGCACCTCCACCTCTAATAAAATTGCCTGCTTACCAACTCCCAATGATCTTATTGCTAAGATCACGATCGCATGTTTCTATGGTAGGCTTGCTTCTACTGATCATCTACTGTTCAAAGATCAATCAAGTTTCCGAGAAAATGTTGGTCCGACCGCTAGTGGTAGAATAAGATATATACAACGTATTTACCCAACCAGCCTCCTGGGCATATGGTGAGTGTTCGTTGTATAAAGCAGCAAAAAGTGGAAAAATTTCACCATCTGTTGGTAAACAGTAATGAGAGGAAAATGGCGAAATAACCCATCCAGTGTGTCCCGGAAATTGCTCTTGGCTTAATAAGGCTCCAGGTGCAGGCCGCTTAGACAGAGAGGTTCCACAGAGAGGTTCATCTTTTCTGATAATGCTGAACCACTGAAGGGATTACCACAAAATCCCCCTTCTCTTTCTGCCTTCACGTTGAGGTGTTTTACCCCCTCTCTGAAGTTTAGCTTCTAAGCGTCCTGCACTTGGAGCCTTATTAAGCCAAGAGCAATTTCCGGGACACACTGGATGGGTTATTTCGTAATTTTGCTCTCATTACTGTTTACCAACAGATGGTGAAATTTTTCCACTTTTTGCTGCTTTATACAACGAACACTCACCATATGCCCAGGAGGCTGGTTGGGTAAATACGTTGTATATATCTTATTCTACCACTAGCGGTCGGACCAACATTTTCTCGGAAACTTGATTGATCTTTGAACAGTAGATGATCAGTAGAAGCAAGCCTACCATAGAAACATAGAGCTACATGCGATCGTGATCTTAGCAATAAGATCATTGAGAGTTGGTAAGCAGGCAATTTTATTAGAGGTGGAGGTGCCCTTTGTCTGATCTTACTCTATGAACTTTTTTCAAACACACTTCGGGTGCAAGTTTGACACACATGGACTTTATTATTTGTATTTGAATGTGATATTTTTTGGATTTGTCACGCCATCTACGTTTCACTTATGTTCACATTAAGAGGAATGGTCACATTTTGATATTTGATTTATGATATATTTGTCAGTGCAGCGCAGCATATTTTTGATTATATTGGTGTAAGTGGCCATAGTATTAACCTCCATAATTGGTGTCAGTGGCCATAGTAATAACTACCTGCATTGGTGTAAGTGTCCATAGTAATAACCCCCAGTATTGGTGTAAGAGACACAAAAATAACCCCCAGACATGGTGTCAGTGGCCACAGTAATAACCCCCAGCGTTGGTGTAAATGGGCACAAAATAAAAACCCATCATTGGTGTAAGTAGCCATTGTAATAACCCCCAGCATTGGTGTAAGTGGGCGCAAAAATAACCCCCAGATTTGGTGTAAGTGGCCATAGTAATATCCCCGGGCATTGGTGTAAGTGGCCACAGTTAAACTCCCAACATTCATTTGAACAGTTGGAATAATAACCCCTAGGAAATTCATGTAAGTGGCTCCAAAAATAGATCCCTGATTAATGAAACAGGAAAAGAGGAACCAGGGAAGGTAAAATATAAGCAAATTAAACTTCAGCTTTAAGTCCCAAATACAGTCATTAAATAAACCAAATATATACAAAAGCACACCACATTCCCGCTAATGACAGGCAGTTCCTCTAATGTTCTCGGTGAATTATCTGCCCATCTATGACCGCTTTAACACAAAGAACCACCAAGCTGTTGGCCAGTAATGTATCCTTCTCATTCCACATGTTCCTTTCTGGCAGGACATGAAAGAATGACTCATTATAGAACAGCAAGGAGTTAACAATTTGTAATAACTAAACTCTGCTCATTAAATTATGGACCCTTAATGTTTAAAGTCACCACGAGCACTTAATCAGGTTTTGGAAGCCTTGGTTATCAGCCTGAGATCAGAAGTGGTTATGGCCTCTATTACCCATAAAGTCTGATCTAAGTGAGATAGTGGAGGGCATTCTCTGCACACTGACTAACCGGGGCCTAGTCTGTGACTAATCTGTCAGATCTGACTACAGTCGGTGCAATAAAGAAGGTGAAGTCAGCCATGTAATGTCCCAACCTCTGCACACTGCTGTTTATTTCACTGCGCCCTGGAAATGTCCAAGGACTTCTTACCAGCGAAGGACACCAACAATGACTCAAGAACACCGGTCACCTTTATACCGCCATTCCATGGGGACCGAGTATATTTACAGTCTG
Source organism: Rana kukunoris (assembly GCA_029574335.1). NCBI lineage: Eukaryota > Metazoa > Chordata > Amphibia > Anura > Ranidae > Rana > Rana kukunoris. The sequence goes on along the minus strand of CM056049.1, from coordinate 721,325,675 downwards.
ATGGAGGTGGTAAAAACAAAGTTTAAGGGCCAATTCACACTACGTGTTGTGTTGATGCATGCGCGATAGTATTACCGAGTGCTTAAGTCACAGGTGAACTCCAGGCAGATATAATACATATTAATGCAGCTTTGTATTACTTAAGGCACCTTTAAACTTATTTTATTATAAAAATATGCAAAAAAAGGTATGGTGACCATTCAAGCATTAACAGCGCTCTTTTAGTGCTGAGCGCACGGTGTGCTAAAATAGTTCAATATGCATTAAACAACTCAAACACCTCAACTAAGGAGTGAAATGAGCCCCATTCAAACTTAGTTTTGATCATAAAGTTCAGAAGGTAAATGGGGTAACATGCATTCCCCCCCCCCCCCTTCTCCCTTACCCTGTTCCCATCTCCCTCCATCACACTTCCACACCATTTTTCCACTTTTTTCTTTACTTGCATACTAGTATCACACGTGGTTGCACCCCCAATTAGCCTGTAGATATGGGCTTTAGATACTAACTACTACTTACTTTATATACCCGGGAACCAGGTCCATTCACATGTATATATCCCTCACGGCCGCCACGTGGGACCCTGTATGGTGACCCTTGTTGCCCCCGACTGGCTGGGCTCTATAGGTAAGCAGCTGTGCCTCTGTTCCCCAATTAACATATTAAGAGCTAGCTGAGCACCCCCACTTGCAGGACAACACCTCTGTCCATGGTTGTCTGTCAACTTTTACAGCCATGGAGGAAGACATCATAGGTCTCCATAGCCGAGATGACGGCTGACAGCTCCTGGCCTTTAGAGTTCAGCTTTCTCCTGTGTGTTTGCGGGGAACGGGAGCAGCCATCTCAGAACAAAAATAACTTCACTGCGGGGAGGGGGAACAGGATATACTTTAGTGCCGGAATAGCGCATCTACGGGCGCATTTAAACGCCCAACGGAACGCATTGCGCTGACGTTTCCCGTGAAGTGGTGCCGACGGAAGTTGTGAGCATGCGCACAAGGGGGCCGAGTGAAGCCTCACTTACTGCGCATGCTCCGTGGATGATGCGCTGAACGTAAGCCTCTGCGCTGGGCTCCGCCCATCATTTACATATGATCACACCCACTTCCACTTGCGTCGGGTTACGCCAGCGCATTATCGTTACTCTGGCGCAAGTTTACGCGCAACTGCTATGTGAATAACAGTACTTGCGCCGAAAGTGTCGGCGGAGTAACGTAAATGAGAAACGTTACTCCAAAGTAAAGAAGCGCCCATCTACCTGAATCTGGCCCATTGTCGTTTCTGTTATTTGTCATTTGTTTAAACCAGTGTTTTTCAACTCCAGTCCTCAAGGCACACCAACAGGTCAAGTTTTCAGGATTTCCCTCAGATGAAATAGCTGTGGTGATTACTAAGGCAGTGAAACTGATCAAATCACCTGTGCAAAATAATGGAAAGCCTGAAAACATGACCTGTTGGTGTGCCTTGAGGACTGGAGTTGAAAAACACTGGTTTAAACCATTGACTGAGGCCTCGTACACACGACCGGTTTCCTCGACAGAATCCATCAAGAAACTTGGTGGGAGAGTTTTTTTGCCGAGGAAACGGTAGTGTGTATGCTTTTCATCGAGAAAACTGTCGAGGAACTCGACGAGGAAAAAAGAGAACAAGTTTTTTTTTTCCTCGACGGGAGTCTCAATTTCCTTGTCGTATTTCTCGTCAGGCTGGCTTTCGACGAGAAACACGTTGGTGTGTATGCTTAGAAACCCGCGCACCTTCGGTAAAAGTAGCGTTTGTAATGGAGATAGCACATTTGTCACGCTGTAACAGACTGAAAAGTGCAAATGTCTCTCACCAAACTTTTACCTAACACACAGTAACATGAGATTAGCAAAAGCAGCCCCAAGGGTTGTGCCAGTGGAATCTAACTTCCGCTGCCGTCGTATGTGTTGAAGTCACCGAGTTTGAGAACGAGGAGATTTGGTCTTGACAGTGTGTACGCAAATACAGCTTGTCAAGTTTCTTGACAAGCCTAACAAGGAACTCGTCGAGGAAAACGATGTGTCTTTTCCGACGAGTTCCTCGGTCGTGTGTACGAGGCCTGATTGTCAATTTGATTTTAGACATCCTTCTGATGAATCGGTTTCGACCGCAAAACTAGTCAAGATAATGTCATGACCCTCAAACCCACTGTGTTTCTTCCCCCCCTGAGGGGATTACCCCATTGGTGTTATGTATGGTCGTCATCATTTTTTATTTTGTCCACTTTTTACATATCTTGTTGATGTTGTATTCAATAAAACGTTTTTCTTTTGTTTTATATTCTTACGTTTGATCTGATCAACTTACCAGTACCAAAATAGTCCAACCGCACTCCCCTTCTTTTTGGTTCTCTGGTTTGGGGACCTTAGACCCAATCTCCCTATATTTAAACCTCTGGATGATGGTACTACCCCTTACAATGTTTATATATCTTACTTTAGAGGATATACGTTAATCTACTCAGAGGTGTTAGTAGAATAGAAGAAATCCTTGTTTTCCGTTACCGTTACACCACCTTCACTTCTCTCCCCTATGGTAATAAACTCACTACAAGCACAAATAAAAGAAGCCTTGTAACTCCAATCTCTTTAATTGTCAGCCGCTCATTTCAAGTAAAGAATCCTCATAAGATAGTGCAGTGGCATACCATAGAAAACAAAGGAACACTCTACGTGTAAGGTGGAGGGTTAGGTTCAAGGGGTTGTAAAGGTAAACCTTTTTTCACCTTAATGCATTATGCATTAAGTTGAAAAACCATCTGAGGATTAGTGTTCCCCCAACATCCCCCCCCCCCCCCCCGTTTACTTACCTGACCGCTCGAAAGTCCCGCCCTGTGAACGCGCTTGCTTCTCGGCCAGGCTTCTAGACTCATTCGTTGGTCGATTGAAAGCAGAGCTGTCAATCACATCCAGTGACGCGGCGTGCCAGGGAGCGGGGCCGAGTGCTACAGTGAGCAGCAATGGCCGCCGGCTGTATCACAGCAGCTCGCCCGCATGAAGTTGATGAGTTCTTGCGAGGGGTCACTCTGTGCAAAACGAGCTGCACAGTGAATGTAAGTATATTATTTAAAAATTAAATACGAATTTCCTTTACATACACTTTAAAGGGGTTGTAAATGTAAAAAAAAAAATCCCTAAATAGCTTCTTTTACCTTAGTGGAGTCCTCCTTCACTTTCTCATCCTTCCATTTTGCTTTTAAATGTCCTTATTTCCTCTGAAAAATCCTCACTTCCTCTTCTTCTGTCTGTAACTCCACACAGTAATGCAAGGCTTTCTCCCTGGTGTGGAGAAAGCCTCTTGAGGGGGGAGGGGGCGAGCAGAAGGGTCAGGACACTCTCTACTTTGCAGATAGAGAAAGGAGCTGTGTGTTAGTGGGCGTCCTGACATTCCTGCTCGCCCCCTCAAGAGGCTTTCTCCTCACCAGGGAGAAAGCCTCGCATTACTGTGTGGAGTTACAGACAGAAGAACAGGAAGAGAGGATTTCTCAGAAGAAATAAGGACATTTAAAAGCAAAATGGAAGAATGAGGTAAGTGAAGGACTGCACTAAGGTAAAGGAAGCTATTTAGGGGGGAAAAAATCCTTTACAACCCCTTTAAGTGTTAGATGGATGGATATAGTTAGGTTTTAAGGTGGAGGGTTAGGTGAAGGTTAAGGAATGGACTGAGGGATAGAGTTAGGTGGAAGGTTGGGTGAAAGTTAGGGGTTAGAGTAATGAATAGTGTTAGGTGTAAAGGGGAGGGTTAGGTGAGGGGTAAGGTTTAAATTGAGGGATAGGACTAGGTTAAGGTTTAGATTGGAGGGTTGGGTAAAAGTTAAAGCAGTTGTAAAGTCTCAGTGTTTTTCACCTTGCATTAATGTAAAAATCCTTTTGTGCTGCAGCAGCCCCCTTGAGCCCCCTTTTACTTACCTGAACGCAATCTTTCCAGTGACTAGAACGAGCACAGCAGCTCCAGCTGTTGTTTTGGGTTTTCATTGGATAGATGTCAATCAAATACAGTGACACGGGAGCAGAGCCGAGTCCTGCTGTCTGTGTCAATGGACACAGCAGCAGGACTCGGGAGCACGCCCACACGAGTGCCCCCATGGAATGCCACTCTCTGTGGGGGCACTCGAGAAAAGGAGGAGCCAGGAGCGTCGCCGGTGGATCCCAGAAGAGGAGGATTGGGGGCCACTCTGTGCAAAAAAAGCTTGCACAGAGAAGGTAAGTATAACATGTTTGTTTGTTTTTTTGTTTTTTTTATTTAACCACTTGTCATCTGCCCACCGTCAAATGACGGCGGGCAGACGACTCCATTGTTCTGACATCACGTCATATGACGTGATGTCCCTTTAAAGCCGCGGGCGGGCGCGCGCGCGCGCGTCGCCGGCGGCGCGCGCGCGCGCACCCCGCCGCTCTGCGGGGATCCCGTGCGAGTGCCCGGCGGCAACGATCGCCGCCGGGCACACGTGATTGCTCAGTAACTGAGCTGGGACGTGCAGCTCTGTGTGTAAACACAGAGCTGCACGTCCTGTCAGGGAGAGAGGAGAGCGGTTGTGTCCCTTGTACATAGGGACACAATCTGTCACCTCCCCCAGTCACCCCCCCCCTCCCCCTACAGTTAGAACACTCATAGGACACACATTTAACCCCTCCCCCGCCCCCTAGTGGTTAACCCCTTCACTGCCAGTCACATTTATACAGTAATCAATGCATATTTATAGCATTTTTCACTGTATAAATGTAAATGGTCCCAAAAATGTCAGAAAAGTGTCCGAAATGTCCGCCATAACGTCGCAGTCCCAATAAAAAAATCGCAGATCGCCGCCATTAATAGTAAAAAATAAATAAATAAAAATGCCATAAACTATCCCCTATTTTGTAAACGCTATAAATTTTGCGCAAACCAATCGATAAACGCTTATTGCATTTTTTTTTACCAAAAATATGTAGAAGAATACGTATCGGCCTAAACTGAGGGAAAAAATATTTTTTTTATATATTTTTTGGGTTATTTATTATAGCAAAAAGGAAAAAATATTGCATTTTTTTAAAAATTGACGCTCTATTTTTGTTTATAGCGCAAAAAATAAAAACCGCAGAGGTGATCAAATACCACCAAAAGAAAGCTCTATTTGTGGGAAAAAAAGGACGCCAATTTTGTTTGGGAGCCACGTCGCACGACCGCGCAATTGTCAGTTAAAGCGACGCAGTGCCGGAAGCTTATATTTTGTCTGGGCAGGAAGGGGGTGTAGGTGCACAGTAGGCAAGTGGTTAAATTAACTTTTAGTATCACTTTAAGTGTTAGATGGAAGGATTTGGTAAGGTGTAAGGTAGAGGGTTAGGTGAAAGTTAAGGGTTAGATTGAGGGATAGGCCTTGGTGTAAGATTCAGGAATAGGTGTAAGTTAGAGGGTTAGATATTAAAGTGGATGTAAACCCTCACATATACCTAGTGAAGTGAACAGCCTCAGACAGGGGTGGACTGACAACTCATGGAGCCCCCGGGCAATATAAGATCATGGGGCCCCCGGACTTACAGATGGCCACCATGACAGGAGGCAGTGCAGAGGCGGGACAGCTAAAATCTAAATTTTCACATGAAAAGCATGTCAGTATCGGACATATCAGGGACAGATCTAAAAAAACACAGATTTTTACATACTGTCCCTGGTTTTACTGAGCCTGGCAACCCTGATGGGGCCCCCTAGTGCCATGGGGCCCTTGGGCAGTGCCCGAGTGCATGAATGGTCAGTCCGCCCCTGGCCTCAGATGATACACAGAGATAAAACAAATCTCCCTACATAAGTTTTACATGTATATCTGCTGTCTTCAGGTTTATATACTGTTTAGAAAGTGCACACCGTGTTAGGAGATTTTCTATTCCTGTTTAGCACTGCAGTGAAGCCTTGGCACACAGCCAAGACCGCTGATTGGAGGAAAGGCACACACCCCCTCTCCTCATAGGCAGAGTCTTTCAGAGCTGATGGTTGAAGGCTATGCTAATCTATTTATAGCATCCTCCTCAACACAAAATTCAGGCTGCTTTTATCATATGTGATGGAGAACTTGTCAGGCTGATAACAGAAGAATTGAGCAGGACAGCTATGGGACATAGAGCTTTGAAGAAACATAAGAAAACACTGCAGATCTATGTGCCCAGCTCAAATTTCATGAATCGGGTTTACATCCACTTTAAGTGCTAGGTTGAGAAATGATTTTAGAGGTAAGATGGAAGGTTAGAAGAAAATTAAGGATTTGACTGAGGGATTTAGGTGTAATGAGGAGGGTTAGGTAAAGGTTAATATGGATGGATATAGTTAGGTGGAAGGTGGAGGGTTAGGCCGAAGGTTTAGAAACAGACTGAGGGATAGAGTTAGGTCTAAGGTGGAAGGTTAGATTGAGGGATACTGCTTGGTGTAAGATCGAGGGTTAGATGAAAATGAAGGATTAGATTAAGGGATAGGGTTAGATGTAAGGAGGGAAAAGGAAAATTACCGCGCTGACAAAAAAGCTGCAACAACTGAGTGTTATACACACACAATAGTAAAAGCAAAAAATGTGAAGTTGCGCTGTAAAGAAAATAACAAATAAATAAAATAAAAAATATATAAAGGTGAAATGAATGAGAAAAAATTATTAATAAGATACCAAGTTCGTTAGGAACTCAGTATATGAGTGAAAACAAATAGTGTCCACAAAAATATATTCAATATAAACGGTGAAACTGTTCATCAGTTCCACAAAACAGATCAAATAAAGTCCTTAGTTGAATGGTGATTAAATGCAAATTATTCAATGAAGTCCAATAAGAAGAAAAAAACATCACCAAGAATACACCAATAATGGATGGAGGCTTACCAGAAGGCAAGCTCAACAGGCTTGCGGCTAAAAACCCTAGCCCGGGCCTTTAAGGAATCCTCAGCAAGTGGTGAACAGTTGCAGGAAACTCCAAAAATGACAGTCAGAAACAAAAGAAAACTCACATGGTGAAGTATGTCTGCACAGCTATAAATAGTGACACTATTAATACCACCACCATATCACCCACATAGATTGGAGGCTTACCAGAAGCCAGAAAAGGTCTTCCTATGGCTAAAATACCCTTAGCCTGGGCCTTGAGTGATGCCGCTGATAGCTGGATATCTATAGATCCTCTCAATAACACGTCAGCGACGATAAATAATAAAGGATAAAAAAGGGAGCCCACATAGTGAAGTATGTACTAAAAGGCTAGAAAATGTAATAAAGGTTGCACTTACAGAAACATCTTGAAATACAGGCAAGAAAAGAAAACAAAGCCGGCCGGCTTAGTTGAACGCCCGTTCCTCTTGGATCGTCGCGTATTGCGTCAGCACGTCACCTTCCCGACGTACGTTTCGTCACACATTTGACGTCGTCTAGGGGCACGGGCGACGCACTGACGCACCGCGTGAAATACTACATGGGAGAAACCAAGCCTCGATCTGAGTCAGCAGATGGTTATCCCTATTGGCCCTGCAAAACCACGGAGTCAAGCCTCAATCTGAATGACAGGGCTAAGACTCAACAAATGGTGGTCCCGCGGGACCAAAAGCATGATTTAAAAACGCAAAAAATCATACTGTGAAGAATATAAAATATAAAAATATAAAAATAGACTGGCCAGCCAGAGAGCTCACAGTTAATTTAGTAGCCGGAGTCTGTCTATAAGTATATATTAGGCCAATGTATAATATACTTCTTCCTAAGGAAAAAATATATACAGGAATGCTGGACGGAGACCAGCACCAATGGGCATATAAACAAACCAATCAGACTGTGGTCAAATGGATTGATATATAATTAAAACAAATAAGAATAAAAATATTATAATTATGGGAGAAACTTATATAAATGAATATAAAAATAAAAATATAAAAGTATAAAAAATATAAAAATATATATAATAATATATATTAAAAAGGAAGAGAGAAAAGACAATAATAATAATCCAAGTTATTATATGGCCAAATACATGGATCAATGTATTCGTAGATGTTTTGTTGGTTGTTTTTAGGCCAACAAAGAGCTCCACCACCTGAACCAGATCGAGTTCACAATGATATATGTAAAACTTCTTATTTGAACAGAAAAAACCTAGCAGATTGGTAACAGAAAATGCTTTTATGAGTTGTCAATAAAAGCGTTGACATCTACTTCCACATTGAGCCCAAAGGGGGTGTAGCTTTTAATTCTATGGATCCATGCCATTTCTAATTTTGAGATACTCCTCACCAATGAACTACCACGCCAGTGGGGACTATACCTGTCTATTCCCAGAAACAAAGTTGTGGAGGGGTCCTTATTATGAACCTGAAGGTAATGCCTCGACACCGGGTGTTTTAAAAAAAACAGCTTTAATTCTAGTAATATGTTCATTTAGTCTAACCGAGAGGGGTCTCTTGGTCCGGCCCACATATTGAAGCCCACATGGGCATTGGAGCAAGTAGACCACCCCCTCAGTTGAACATGTAATAAAAGGTTTAATTGTGTGTTCCTGTAAAGTAGTTGTAGAAATGAATTTATGGGTGCGTCTGTGAGGGCAGCTACTAAAGGAGCAAACACGACATTTTCTGCACTGATAGAACCCTGTAAATGAATTAAGAAAAGTAGTTTTTGCTGTGGGGGGTTCTAAAACGTTAGGGGCTAGTTGGTGTCTCAAAGCTGACCCTCCTCTAAAAATAACCTGTGGTTTTTCAGGTAGAATGGCGCCCAAAACTGGATCATTTTTTAGAATGTGCCAGTGTCTTTTTATTACATTTTTTCCCCTAATTATATGGGAGGACCACCATTGATACCACCACCTTTTCGTGGCCCTGCGTTCCCATACCCTCCTCCGTATGGTTACAATATGGGCCTGAATCATTTCGAACCACCTGTCACTAATGGGAATGATAGCGACTATCAGGTTGATATTCAAAATAGATTCTACCCTTTACGTGATAAAGATGGCCCAACGGAGTTCTATGGAAGAGAAATTACCTCTTATCCAGTGAACACTAGAGGTGCCACCTTATCCCCTCAGATCCAGCCCGTTAATAACCAATATCCCTATGGGGGCCCTGGCTCTTTTGGCCAGGATCCCCAACAGTGGGGTTTTCATCGACCCAGCCAGGGTATCAAACGGGCCGTAGGTTCCAATAGAGGGATCAGAGGGGGAAGAAGGATACGACTTAAAAAGAAAAAAAGTATAACCACTTCTGGTATTTTCAATTTAAGTACTGTAACTTTGAACCAATCTGAAAAATCAATTCTAGATAAAGGTCTGAAGTTTGTATTACCACGTAGACTCAATAAATTTGAGACCTATATGGATACGCATAAATTTATACGCAAATTAAACATCAAAAGATATTTACTTTCTAATCCTACCAATACTGGTCAAGTGGCCTCTACCACTTTTTTACATACAGATTTGTCTAATGCATCTTTATACATGGCATTTCTAATTTTGAGATACTCCTCACCAATGAACTACCACGCCAGTGGGGACTATACCTGTCTATTCCCAGAAACAACGTTTTGGAGGGGTCCTTATTATGAACCTGAAGGTAATGCCTCGACACCGGGTGTTTTAAAAAACAAATTCAGACTAAGGGGTTTGCTGTAGCTCCATTTATTACTACCTACTCTACCCAACACTATAGTGTGAAAAATGTAATAAAAAGACACTGGCACATTCTAAAAAATGATCCAGTTTTGGGCGCCATTCTACCTGAAAAACCACAGGTTATTTTTAGAGGAGGGTCAGCTTTGAGACACCAACTAGCCCCTAACGTTTTAGAACCCCCCACAGCAAAAACTACTTTTCTTAATTCATTTACAGGGTTCTATCAGTGCAGAAAATGTCGTGTTTGCTCCTTTAGTAGCTGCCCTCACAGACGCACCCATAAATTCATTTCTACAACTACTTTACAGGAACACACAATTAAACCTTTTATTACATGTTCAACCGAGGGGGTGGTCTACTTGCTCCAATGCCCATGTGGGCTTCAATATGTGGGCCGGACCAAGAGACCCCTCTCGGTTAGACTAAATGAACATATTACTAGAATTAAAGCTGTTTTTTTTAAAACACCCGGTGTCGAGGCATTACCTTCAGGTTCATAATAAGGACCCCTCCAAAACTTTGTTTCTGGGAATAGACAGGTATAGTCCCCACTGGCGTGGTAGTTCATTGGTGAGGAGTATCTCAAAATTAGAAATGGCATGGATCCATAGAATTAAAAGCTACACCCCCTTTGGGCTCAATGTGGAAGTAGATGTCAACGCTTTTATTGACAACTCATAAAAGCATTTTCTGTTACCAATCTGCTAGGTTTTTTCTGTTCAAATAAGAAGTTTTACATATATCATTGTGAACTCGATCTGGTTCAGGTGGTGGAGCTCTTTGTTGGCCTAAAAACAACCAACAAAACATCTACGAATACATTGATCCATGTATTTGGCCATATAATAACTTGGATTATTATTATTGTCTTTTCTCTCTTCCTTTTTAATATATATTATTATATATATTTTTATATTTTTTATACTTTTATATTTTTATTTTTATATTCATTTATATAAGTTTCTCCCATAATTATAATATTTTTATTCTTATTTGTTTTAATTATATATCAATCCATTTGACCACAGTCTGATTGGTTTGTTTATATGCCCATTGGTGCTGGTCTCCGTCCAGCATTCCTGTATATATTTTTTCCTTAGGAAGAAGTATATTATACATTGGCCTAATATATACTTATAGACAGACTCCGGCTACTAAATTAACTGTGAGTTCTCTGGCTGGCCAGTCTATTTTTATATTTTTATATTTTATATTCTTCACAGTATGATTTTTTGCGTTTTTAAATCATGCTTTTGGTCCCGCGGGACCACCATTTGTTGAGTCTTAGCCCTGTCATTCAGATTGAGGCTTGACTCCGTGGTTTTGCAGGGCCAATAGGGATAACCATCTGCTGACTCAGATCGAGGCTTGGTTTCTCCCATGTAGTATTTCACGCGGTGCGTCAGTGTGTCGCCCGTGCCCCTAGACGACGTCAAATGTGTGACGAAACGTACGTCGAGAAAGTGACGTGCTGACGCAATACGTGACGATCCAAGAGGAACGGGCGTTCAACTAAGCCGGCCGGCTTTGTTTTCTTTTCTTGCCTGTATTTCAAGATGTTTCTGTAAGTGCAACCTTTATTACATTTTCTAGCCTTTTAGTACATACTTCACTATGTGGGCTCCCTTTTTTATCCTTTATTATTTATCGTCGCCGACGTGTTATTGAGAGGATCTATAGATATCCAGCTATCAGCGGCATCACTCAAGGCCCAGGCTAAGGGTATTTTAGCCATAGGAAGACCTTTTCTGGCTTCTGGTAAGCCTCCAATCTATGTGGGTGATATGGTGGTGGTATTAACAGTGTCACTATTTATAGCTGTGCAGACATACTTCGCCATGTGAGTTTTCTTTTGTTTCTGACTGTCATTTTTGGAGTTTCCTGCAACTGTTCACCACTTGCTGAGGATTCCTTAAAGGCCCGGGCTAGGGTTTTTTGCCGCAAGCCTGTTGAGCTTGCCTTCTGGTAAGCCTCCATCCATTATTGGTGTATTCTTGGTGATGGTTTTTTCTTCTTATTGGACTTCATTGAATAATTTGCATTTAATCACCATTCAACTAAGGACTTTATTTGATCTGTTTTGTGGAACTGATGAACATTTTCACCGTTTATATTGAATATATTTTTGTGGACACTATTTGTTTTCACTCATATACTGAGTTCCTAACGAACTTGGTATCTTATTAATATTTTTTTCTCATTCATTTCACCTTTATATATTTTTTATTTTATTTATTTGTTATTTTCTTTACAGCGCAACTTCACATTTTTTGCTTAGATGTAAGGAGGAGGGTTAGGTGAGGGTTAAGGGTTAGATTGAGAGAGATGTTTAAATGTAAGGTGGAGGGTTAGGTAAGGGTTAAGGGTTTGATAGAGTGATATGGTTAGATGTAAAGTGGAGGGTAAGGGTTCGATTGAGGGGACGTGGTTAGATATAAGGTGGAGGGTTAGGTAAAGGTTAAGTGTTAGATGGTTGGATATATTTAGGTGGAAGTTGGAGGGTTAGGTGAAGGTTAAGGAGTAGACTGAGGGATAGAGTTAGGTGTAATGTGGAGGGTTAGATTGAGGGATAGGCCTTGGTGTAAGGTGGAGGGTTAGATGAAAATGAAGTATTAGATTAGATTAAGGGAATATGGTTAGATGCAAGGTGAAGGGTTAGGTAAAGGTTAAGGGTTAGATTGAGGGATATGGTTAGATGTAAAGTGGGGGGTTATGTAAAAGGTAAGGGTTTAATTTAGAGATATGCTTAGATGTAAGGTGGAGGGTTAGGTAAAGGTTAAGTGTTAGAAGGTTGGATATAGTTAGGTGGAAGTTGGAGGGTTAGGTGAAGGTTAAGGAGTAGACTGGGGGATAGAGTTAATTGGAAGGGGGAGGGTTAGGTTGAGGGGTAGGCCTTGGTGTAAGGTGGAGGGTTAGATGAAAATTAAGGATTACAATAAGGGATAGGGGTAGGTTTAAGGTGGAGGGTTAGGTAAAGGTTAAGGGTTATAGTGGGGAACAGAGCCAGATGTAAAGTGAAGGGTTAGGTGAAGGTTAGGGCCTAGATCTGGGAACAGAGCCAAGTGTAAGGTGAAGGGTTAGTCGAAGGTTAAAGTGGTTCTAAAGGCAGAAGGTTTTTTACCTTAAAGCGGATCTCCACTCTAAAGTGAAGATCCGCTGATCGGAACCCTCCCCCCCTCCGGTGTCACAATTGACACCTTTCAGGGGGGAGGGGGGTGCAGATACCTGTCTAAAGACAGGTATCTGCAACCACTTCCGGCCCGCAGTCTCGGGCAAAAGTCGGGTTTTTTGGCGACATCCCGTCGCCCCCCCGTTGTGTGCTGGGAACTCTCGGCTCCCAGCACACAGCGGGAGCCAATCGGCGGGTGCAGGGCGACTCGCGCGGGCGCCGTAGGGAACCGGGCAGTGAAGCCGCAGCGCTTCACTTCCTGGTTCCCTCACCGTGGATGGAGGGGGGAGCAGCAGGGTGACGAGCGATCGCTCATCCTCTGCTGCGGACGCCGCTGGACTCCAGGACAGGTAAGTGTCCTAATATTAAAAGTCAGCAGCTGCAGTATTTGTTGCTGCTGGCTTTTAATATTTTTTTCTAGTGAACCATCCGCTTTAATGCATTCTATTCATTAAAGCAGTGTTTTTCAACTCCAGTCCTCAAGGCACACCAACAGGTCAAGTTTTCAGGATTTCCCTCTAATGAAATGGCTGTGGTGATTGCTAAGGCAGTGAAACTGATCAAATTACCTGTGCAAAATAATAGAAAGCCTGAAAACCTGACCTGTTGGTGTGCCTTGAGGACTGGAGTTCAAAAACACTGCAATAAGGTAAAAATCCTTCTACATGCAGCTCCCAGCCCCCCCCCCCCCCTCTTATACTTACCTGAGCCCAATATCAATTCAGCAACGTGCATGCACGAGAGCAGTGACTCTCTCTGCTCTTTTACTCCTCATTTGATACAACAGCCATTGGCTTCTACTGGTGTCAATCAAAGCCAGTGAGGAGGGAGCAGGGGGCGGGGCGAGCCGCACTCTGTTTGTCAATGGACACACACAGCCGGCTTGGGAGCGAGCCCGCAAGAAGTGCCCCCATAGCAAGTGGCTTGCTATGGGGGAACTCGGTAGAGGGAGGATCCAGGAATGCCAAAGGGGGACCCCAGAAGAGAAGGGTTGAGGCTGATCTGTGCAAAACCATTACACACAGAGCAGGTAAGTATAAAATGTTTGTTATTTTAAAAATAAAAAAAAATAGAGCATTTACAATCACTTTAAGAGTTATGTTGAGGGATAGGGTCAGTTGTAAGGTGAAGGGTTAGGTGAAGGTTAAGCGTTAGATTGAGGTATAGGGTCAGGTTTAAGGTGAAGGGTTAGATTAAGGCAGTGTTTGTCAACCTTTTTTCAGTCGAGGCACCCTTTAAACCAGGGGTGTCAAACTCAATTTCATTGTGGGCCACATCAGCATTATGATTGTCCTCAAAATGGCCGGTTGTATCTGTAATATTAGATGTCCAGCACATCCCCTCCCCTTACATTAGATGTTAAGAGCCACCCCACCATCAGTTGAGTCCCCTACTCTCCTTTACATCACAGTGCACCCCCCTTTCCTTATGCTGCTGCAGGGGAGAAGCTGGATGCATTGCTTAAAAGCAGAAAGTAGGGGTCTGGAGGAGGACTAGAGGAGGGCTGGAGCTCTCCTGCAGCTGCAGGAGAGGTGCGAGGGCAAGATGAAATGGCATGGAGGGCCGGATTTGGCCCGCGGGCCTTGTGTTTGACATCTGTGCTCTAAACCCTTCTTATTGAACTAAATTGTAAATTTTACTGTCCCCCTTTTATTGTAAAGCACTGCGTAAACTGGTGGCGCTATATAAATACTGTATAATAATAATAATAATGTACAAGGGCCTGTGCATCCGGTGAAGCACAACCTGTGTTTGATTAGCTGCAGTGGAGGGCAGAGGAGACATCAGGGGTCTACTAGTCCCCCTAATGTTTCCAAAAGAGAACCCTGCCCATGCTATAACATTGCTGATTAGCCTCCTTGTGATAGCAATAACTGAAAAAAACGGTAAAAGCCCCCCCATCACCCTGTGCATACACACAAATGCAAATGTTAATATAGGTCATTTTTGTGCTTTTTAAATTGCTATTTTTTCAGCAAAATGTTGATTTTACATGCTTGCGGGAAAAAAAAAAAATCTCCAGATGCAAAGAAATTAAATATTCCACTATTATGACTGTATTTTAGAATAATTTATTTTTTTCCCTATTAAAACTAGCAAAAACATCTCTTTACCTTTAGCAAACAGTAAAGTTTTGCTTATTTGTAACTGTGGAACATGCAAAAATTTCATTTGTAAAATGCAATCTAATGAAGCGTCGATACCACAAATAGTCACAAAGGAAAAATAAACAACCGTATATACTCGAGTATAAGCCGAGTTTTTCAGCACATTTCTTTGTGCTGAAAATGCCCCCCTCGGCTTATACTCGAATCACCTTTTTGCACCTGATCTCCCAGAATTTGGGGACCCGTTACCAACCGGCCATAGGTCCCTTGGACTCCAAACATGGCACGCATGTAGCCACACTCTTGCGCTACAAGTATGCAAAGTTTGCTGTCCAGGGGACCTACGGCCCGGGGAGCACCAATTTTTAAAACCAGGCACCCCTTCCATAGACTCCCATGTTAAATGGTAATTTTTCTGGTGACTTTGGGCACCCAGTACCGGCCGGTCGTAGGTTCCCTGGACCCCGAACTTGGCACACATGTAGCCCTCCTAGGCTTATACTTTAAGTACCGGCCGGCCGTAAATCCCCTGGCACACATGTAGCCCCACTTGTCCTCTACAATTGTGTAAAGTTTGTTGTCCGGAAACCTATGGCCGGGGAGCACCGATTTTTAAAACCCGGGCACCCCTTCCACAGACTCCCATGTTAAACAATAATTTCTCTGGTGGTTTGGGGACCTGGTACCGGCCGGTCGTAGGTCCCCTGGACCCGGAACTTGGCACACACGTAGCCCCATTTCTCCTCTATAAGTGTGCAAAGGTTGTTGTCTGGGGAACCTATGGCTGGGGAGCACCGATTTTTCAAATTCAGGCACCCCTGGCATAGACTCCCATGTTAAACGTCAGTTTAGTCATGGACACAGTGAGGCATGGACACAGTGAGGCATGGGACACAGTGAGGCATGGGCATAGTGAGGCATGGGACACAGTGAGGCATGGGACACAGTGAGGCATGGGACACAGTGAGGCATGGGACACAGTGAGGCATGGGACACAGTGAGGCATGGACACAGTGAGGCATGGACACAGTGAGACATGCAGATGGACACCCTAGGCTTATACTCGAGTCAAAAAGTTTTCTAATTTTTGTGTGGTAAAATGAGGTGCCTCGGCTTATATTCGGGTCGGCTTATACTCAAATACATACGGTATTTAAGATTGTTATTTGCAAACACATAGAAATAATGAGGTTTATTATAAAACCGGGTATTTGTATTTTTTTTTTCTGGTAAAATATTCCTTTTAAAATATTTTAATTGCAAAAAAGATGATTATTTTTCTTTACAAATTATACTTTTTTTGCCTTATAACCAAGAAAGTTTTAAGTTTTTCTTTGCAAGATTAGCCTGGTTACAAACACATTTTAATCTAATTAAACCCTCCGCAAATGAGACACTGCTGATAAAATTAAGGATAATTTTTACACTGTTTTATACATGCAGGTTTTACATTTTTGTATTGCGAATCACACCATTTTTTTTTTTCATTGATGTAAATAAGATAGAGATGCAAATTCTAAATTAGTTATGTGTCTTTAAATATAGAAAATAAAACCCATTCTATATTTAAGGCAAATTACAAAGCATTGCAATAGATCTATAGAAATAAGTAAATGTAATCAAATAAACCGTCCATACATGTTAATACTTCCCGCTAAATTTAAGTGTAAATCTAAAGCCAGGTAAGATTTAAAAGTCTTTTCTGAATTCTAACATTCTAATTTGATATGGGGTGAGATGACATTACTACAAGGCTTCATATTTAAAGAGAAAAAAATACAGATAAAGTTCCATCTCTACTATTTCTCTGATTTTGTCTTTTTCTCTCTCTTTCTATGACACATTCTCCATTTCTGATGATTGCAAAATGAGCAAATGGTGCAACCTGGCAGTGAGAAAGTGAAAAGAACTCCGGGGTCATGACCAAAAAGATCCCCAACACGAGGAAGGAGCTCCTGATTCCTCTAAATAGATCTTGAGGCAAGCCAGGACTGGGAGAAAAAATAGGCCCTGGCATTTTAGACTGAGCAGCCCATGGCATATTTACCGGCCCCTTCCCCAATCTCCATCCTAATGTAGGTGAGGGGGGCCAGCAAAGAGCACAGGGGTGTCGTAGAGCATGAGGGGATGGCAGAGAGCATAGGTGGGTCTGGAGAATGTGGGGGAGTGAAGGGCACTGAGAAGGGCTGGTGAGCATGGGGGGCAGAGAGCACGGGGGGCGTAGAGCACTAGGGGAGCTGTACAGCACTTAGGGGGGAACCTGGGAGCACGGGGGTGGAGAGCACTGGGGGGGGGTGTCTGAGAGCACAGGACTAGGGGGGTGGAGAGCACAGGGGGCTGGAGAGCTCAGTGGGTTGGGAAGCCTGAGAGCACAGGGGGGCTGGAGAGCACAGGGGGGAGAGCACTGGGGGGGGGGAGTCAGAGCACTGGGGAGGTGGAGAGCACATGGGCGGGGGGAGCTGAGAGCACAGGGGGGGGGGTCTGAGAGAATGGGGGGCTGGAGAGCAAGGAGGAAAGCATTGGGGGAAGTCAGAGTCTCTCTTTCTCTCCCCATCTCTCTCTCTCTCTCTTCTCTATCCTCTGTTACCCTGTCTACTTCTTCTTTCTCTTTTTCTCCACTGTGAAAGGTGGGGTACAATTATCTTGGGCCAGATTTACCAAATTGTAAAGTGAGTCGGAGTAAACGTGTGTTTGCTTCAAATTACAATTTAACTCCAGTGTAATATGAACAAAATACATAAAAAAAAACAGAGCTATATATTTACATTGCTGGATGACTGAAAAGAAGACAGGTGCACTTCAGTTTACTTTATCACTTTCCTTCTTTCTTTTCCTTATTTTTTTTTCCTTCTTTGTTTACTTCTTTCTTTCTCTCCTTTTTCCTCATGCTTTCCCTCTTTATTTCCTTTTTTCTTTCCCTCTATCTCTCATTTTTCCCCCTTCTCTCTTTCTCTCCTTCTTTTTTTCTTTCCTTCCTTCTTTCTTTCCCTCTTTCTCTTCTTCTTTCTCTTTCTTTCCTTCTTTCTCTCCTTCTTTCCCAATTTATTTTCTTATTTTTTCCTTCTTCTTTTCTTCTTTCTTTCCTTCTCTCTTTCCTTGTTTTTTCCCCTTCTTTCACTCTTTAATCCCCCAAAAAAAAGAGAAAAAAAAGAATGCAAAAAAGAAGAGAAAAATCTCTTCTTTTTTGCATTCTTTTTTTTCTCTTTTTTTTTTTACCTTCTTTCTCTCCTTCTTACATCTTTCTTTCCTTCCTTTTTCCTTCTTTCCCCATGTTTTGCCTTCTTTATTTAATTTGTTCCTTTTTTCTTTCCCTCTTTCTTTCCTTCTTTCGTTCCCTCTTTCATTCCTTCTTCCCCTCTTTCTTTCCTTCTTTCTTTCCTTCTCGCTTTCCCTCTTTCCACCCTCTTTCTCTTTCTTTCCATCTTTCCCCATTTTTTGTCTTCTTTCGTTCGTTCCTTCTTTCTTTCCCTCTTTCTTTCCCTCATTCTTTCATTCCTTCTTTTCCTCTTTCTTTCCTTCATTCTTTCCCTCATTCTTTCATTCATTCTTTCCCTCATTCTTTTATTCCTTCTTTTCCTCTTTCTTTCCTTCATTCTTTTCCTCTTTCTTTCCTTCATTCTTTTCCTCTTTCTTTCCTACATTCTTTCCCTCTTTCTTTCCTTCTTTTTTTCTTCTCTCTTTCCCTCTTTCCACCCTTCTTTCTTTTTTTTTCCATGTTTCCTTCTTTCCCCATTTTTTGCCTTCTTTCGTTCTTTCTTTCTTTCTTTCATTCCTTCTTTCCCTCTTTCTGTCCTTCATTCTTTCCCTATTTCATTCCTTCTTTCCCTCTTTCTTTCCACCGCTCTTTCCTTCTCTCTTTCCCTCTTTCTACCCTTCTTTTCCTTTATTTTCCTCCTTCTTTCCCTCTTCCTTTCCTTCTTTATTTGCCTCTTTCCCACTTTCTTTCCCTCTTTCTTTCCTTCTTTCCCTCTTTCTTTCCATCTTTCTTTCCTTCTCTCTTTCCCTCTTTCTACCCTTCTTTACCTTTCTTTTCCTCCTTCTTTCCCTCTTTCTTTCCTTCTTTATTTGCCTCTTTCCCACTTTCTTTCCCTCTTTCTTTCCTCCTTCCCCTCATTGTTTCCCCATTTATTTCATTCTTTCTTTCCCTCTTACTTCCCTTTTTTCCCTCTTTCTTCCCTTCTTTCTCTCTTTCTTCCCTTCTTTCCCTCTTTCTTTCCTTATTTCCCTCTTTCTTTCCTTATTTCCTTCTATCTTTCTCTTTCTTTCTCGCCCTCATTTTTTCCTTCTTACTTTTCTTCTTTCCCTCCCCCCTCTGTCCTCCTATCACTTACTCCCTTCTTTCACATCTCTCTCTCTCTCTCTCTCGGCAGGTAGACAAGCTAGCACACCTGTCTGCACGTCCTGTTGATCCGGGTGCTTCTACAACATCTGTCTGGTCACAGACGGCCTCCCCCCAGAAACTGCTACCAGTCAGCAGCCAGAATACTGAATGTTTTTCAGCCTAAAATAAAATGAGGATTTAAGGTTTGCACAGAAGTACATTGACCTTGACTGCATTAAACTTCCCTCAATTTGTCACAATTGTTAGGAAATAAAGACAGGAACGCATTGATTATCTGTTAACAATACTGCATACTGCAAGGTGAATCCCCAAGCAGCCTGTCATCCATTGAACCACCACTAGAGGGCACCTGTGCATCATCATCCTCTCCCATTGTCAATCTAATTGGGCTTCTCCCTATTAAAATTAGCAGAGACATGTACCCTGAGGGGCAAGTTCTGGTGCAGATTTGGGGATTATATGTGAATTAGAGGAACATAAAGACGATTGGCACCTAGGACAATGGTCATGAATAAATGAGCTGGATCAAAGGGAAATGGGGGAGCCCAACTGGCATGTTCTCCTTTAACCTTTTCCTCGCCGCAGAGCTGGCAATCTATTGTGCGGAGGTGCCCTGCATGGGCTTGTCCCGGCCCTGCAAGAGTTAAGTCCCACTTCAAAGGCTGGCAGGCATACCTCCTATTCAAGGCATGATGTGAAAAGACATAGAGGCATCATACAATGAGGCTCTGTCACCCACCAAACATACTGACACGGGTTTCTGGGGGCCTACGTCACATTGCCAAATAATAATTGAATTCTTTGATGTGGCTTTAATTGCCAGCGCTGTTCACGTGCAAGCGTCAGCCTCGCGGTCTGTACATGGCTGCCAACATTTTAAAAATCATTCGCACCATTGCTGCTAAAATGGGGGACCTAAAGGTTTCGGTTGCATATTAAAAAATAAAAAAATAAAATTAATTAATTCAAAATTAATTAATATTAAGCAGCTGAACCCATATCTGGAATATATATATATATATATATATATATATATATATATACTACATAAAAATATACTCAACACTATACTCAACACTATATTAAACATCCATTATATCTCTATTACCTATCTGAGTAAATAAAATATGAACTCCCTCTATATAAATAAATATTCCAAAATATGCAATTAATTTTTTAATGAGCATAAATGAGTGCAAGAGTGCAAAATCTGATGCGGCTCTGCATGGTTGCCAATCAGCTTCCAACTTCAGCTTATTCAATTAAGCTTTGCTAAAAAAAAGTGGAAGCTCATTGGTTTCTATGCAGAGCTGAACTGAACCCTTTCAGTGTATCAAACATAAAAAGTGCTTAAATGTTAAAATAAATACATGTAACTGAGTGCAACTAATTTAATAAAAACATGAATTAAAAATAATACAAAATTATGTGCAACCAGACCTAATATTCCTCAATTCCTAAAATATATATATATATATATATAAAAATCAACTAATATATTCATTAATATGAATAAATGAGTGAATAAATGAGTGCAAAAATACATAATCTGGTGCCGCTGTACATGGTAGCCAATCATCTTCTAAATTCAGCTTGTTCAATTAAGCTTTGACTAATACAAAAAACCTGGAGACTGGTTGGTTTCTATGCAGAGCTGTCGAATTTTACTAAATCAATCCCTTTAAAACATTTAAAAAGTGCTTAAATACAATAGATAAATATATGTGAGTGCAACCAAATTAATAAAAACACAAATTAAAATTATATATAAAATTATGTGCAACCAGACCAGACATTCCTAAAATATTTAATCAAAAAATCAACTGATATATTCAATAATATAAATTAATTTTAATATAAACATCAACTAATATATTCATTAATATAAATTAATTTTAATATAAAAATCAACTAATATATTCATTAATATAAATTCGCATTTTATATTGTATAATGCATTTGGTGCTTTTTTATATGCATTCAGACATATTTATTATTATTTGCACTCAGATATAATAATATTATTATTGATTTTATCAATATAGCACCAACAATTTGTTCAGCGCTTTACAATGTAGAGGGGGGACAGTACAAGCACAATACAGAAGTGACAGGAGGACCCTGCTTGTGGAGCTTATAATCTAAAGGTAGGGGAGATAGATAGATAGATAGATAGATAGATAGATAGATAGATAGATAGATAGATAGATAGATAGATAGATAGATAGATAGATAGATAGATAGATAGATAGATAGATAGATAGATAGATAGATTTTTATATAGTAGCAAAAATAGAGGATTTGCTCTATTCACCCATCATTTCACCCTATTTGCATATCATTTTCCATATCTATAATAAATGAAATTTCAGTTGTCTCTATATAAATATTTCCAAACTTGCAAATCATTTCCAATGAACAGAAAGCACATCAAAAAGTGCTTAAAACTCATTTTAAATATGCTTAAATAAAAATTAAAAAGTAAATAATTTTGAGCGCAATCAATTTCATAAAAATGCGCATAAAAATATAAACAAGATCATGTACAAACAGTCCCAATATTTATCAAGTGTGTAATAATTAATATAAAAATCATTGAATATATTAATGAATATAAATACACAATTTACACAAATTAATATGTTAGGTGATTTTTATATGCACCCAGTCATGTTTACTTTTCTTTTTTCTTTTTTTTTACTCATATATGTTTATTTATTTATGAAGTGGGGGTCAATATAGCGCTGTTTGTATGACATTTCTGTTCTATATAATTAAAAAATATATTATTACACAATATATTATTTTAACAATTGAAATACGGTATATACTTTGCTTGTATTGTACAACACTAGTGATGAGCGGAATACGCCATATTCGATTTCACGATATTTTGCGAATATTTAGAAGAATATTCGCGAATATTCGTTAATATCGAATATTCGTGATATTTTATAAAAAAAAATGCGAAATTTCGCTATTTTTTTTTTATATATATATATATTTTTTATATATATATATTTTTTTTATATATATATAAAAATAAATTTGCGAAATTTCCCTATTTTTTTTTTTATATATATATATATATTTTTTTTTTTTATATATATATATTATATATATATATAAAAAAAATTGCGAAATTTCGCTAGTGCGAATGCGAAATTGATTGCGAAATTGATTGCGAAATTTGAAAAAATACGAATATTTGAAATAGCGAATATTCGCCGCGATATTCGAGTTATTCACGAATACCCGAATATGCAATATTCGTAGCGAATATTCGTGAGCAACACTATACAACACATAAGAAAAGACTTTCAAAGAAGAATCACCCTATTTGCCCATCATAGTCAGAGAATTCACAGTGTTCACCCGTTTTCAAAAAGGGATTTACCCATCACTTTAAAAGAAGATTCACCCGATTTGCCAAATATTTTCAAATTGTATTTGCTCTATTCACTCATCATAATAAAAGAGGATTCATTCTATTTGCCTTCAAATTTCAGAGGAGAATTTGCTCCATTCACGCATAATGCATTTACCCTATTTGCCCATCATTTTTAGAAAGGATTCACACTATTTACCCATCTATTTTAGACAGGATTCACGCTATTTATCTATCATTTTTAGAGGATTCACCCTATTCGCCCATATTTTTGGGGAGAGGATTCACCTTATTTACCCATCATTTTAGGGGCATTCACCCATCATTTTCAGAGGATTCACCTTATTCACCCATATCTTTTGTGAAAGGATTCACTTTATTTACCCATGATTTTAAGAGGACTCAGCCTGGTCGTCCATTATTTTTAGAGAGGATTTACCCTATTCACCGATCAATTTTAGGGTGGATTTGCCCTAATTACCCATCAATTTTAGAGTGAATTTGTCCTATTCAGCCATCAATTTTAGAGTGGATTTGCCCTATTCATCCATCATTTTTAGAGGATTCACCCTATTCATCTATAATTTTTTGAGTGCATTTGCCCTACTCACCCATTATTTTAGAGAGGATTCACACTATTCATCCATATTTTTGGGGAGAGGATTCACCTTATTTACCCATCATTTTAAGAGGATTCATCCTACTTGCCCATCATTTTTGGAGAGGATTCACCCATCAATTTTTAGAAAGGATTCACCCGTCAGATTTTAGAAAGGATTCACCCATCAATTTTTAGAAAGGATTCACCCATCAATTTTTAGAAAGGATTCACCCATCAATTTTTAGAAAGGATTCACCCTATTCATCCATCATTTTTGGAGAGGATCACCTTATTCGCCCATCATTTTTAGTGGATTCACCCTATTCAATCGTCATTTTTAGAGAGGATTCACCCTATTTACTCATGCGTTTGGGGAGAGGATTCACCTTATTTACTCATCATTTTTAGAGAATTCACCCTATGCACCCATCATTTTTAGATGATTCACCCTACTCACCGATTATTTTTAGAGCATTTACCTTATTCACCCATAATTTTGTAGAGAGGATTCACCTTATTTACCCATTATTTTTACAGAGGATTCGCCCAACATAATAAAGAAATTCCAATAACAAATGAGATTCACCACTCACATTTTATTTGAATAAGATTCGCCCGTTAGCAGCCACTAACATATAAATATATATATATATATATATATATATATATATATATATATATATGTGTATATATATCAGCCCTCAAAATTTCCACTCGCCTACTAGCATTTGGCGAGTGGATTTAAGCTGGGGGCGAGTGATGACAGGGCTGCATGACCAATCTCCCTCCAATCTGTGCCTACACTTAGAGTCCCGATGAGATTGGCGGCCGAAGAGGAAAGGTACATGCTCAGGAAAAGTAGTCTGGTGAGCAGTACACAAGTGCTCTCCTTGCCCTGTCCCTCTGGTCTGCCCCCAGTGCCCTGTCCCTTTGGTCTGCCCCCAGTGCCCTGCCCCTTTGGTCTGCCCCCAGTGCCCTGTCCTATTTTGTTAAAGTTGTTGTTGGTATTAATTAATTGTGTAACTTGATTCTGCATAAAACACTTAACAGTGTCATTCTATGAGATAATACACGAGGGCGTGTTTACAGGTGCAACTAGGCGCAGGGCAGTGTATGAATTAGGTGGGGCAACTGGTGACGAGTAACTCTTGAGGCCTGGCTAGTAGCTCAGGGCTTGAAATTTTGAGCTCTGTATGTATATATATATATATATATATATATATATATATATACACATATGTGTGTATTTGGCACTGTATGTCCAATAAAGTAAGCCATACGCAGGTATGTGTATTGTAGAGTAGAGTAGGGACTGGCCAGAGAGTTATTACTGTGACGCATTGGCTAGCTTGAACATATATTACAATGTATGCAAACTAAGAATTTCTTTTTCTTTTCTTTTTTTTTGCCAAAGAATTCTAGAACTATATCCGGGTGTATAAAGCAGATTTGGCAGGAATGCATGCCGGAATTTGGTTGCTTTTTAAGAAACGCACCAAAAACACCCGATCTAATGGCAGTCTATGGTAAAGTGCAGGTAACCCACATAAGAACTGTGCGTACACTGCGCTGTAAAACCAGAGCACACACCTACAGACAATATAATGAAATGTGCCCAAGAGTTATTCCACAATTTAACCATGTAACAGCTGAAACAAAGCAAAGTATATTTTGTATTTAATATTATATTAAAATATTATCATCATTATAATTTTTTATTGTTATTTATATTATTTCTGGGGTTTTTCGCCTTCCTCTGGATCAGCTGTGGGTGAAGGATTGTGTATATGGGATTGTATTTTTTTTTTTTTTTTGGTTGAATTAGATGGACTTGTGTCTTTTTTCAACCTGACTAAAGATTGAACTATGTCATTATTTGTTAGAATTATTATTATTATTGGTATTGATATTTAGTATTATTATTATGATTATTAATTATATGTATTATTATTTGTTCATATATATTTATTTTATTTTTAATGGCCTCATACATACTTACATACATATATCAGAAAATACTTAAATATTACTAAAACAGAACAAGAATCTGATTGTGCATGTGTTTTTGCAGTAACATTTTTTATTTTTTTTATCAGGACTGTCACCTTCTAGAAACTCACCCTGAACAAAGCAAAGTATATTTTCGATTTAAATATATATTATTTATTATTATGATTATTATTGTTATATATTATTATTATTTATGTATTTATAATATTTTCTATTTTTAATGGCTACATACATATATCGGAAAATACTTCAAGATTGCTACAAGAAAACAAAAATATAATTGTGCGGGTGTTTTGTACAGTAACAGGACTGTCACCTTCTAAAAACTCAACCTGAACAAAGCAAAATATATTTTGTTTTTAAATATATATTATTTATTGTTAAAAAAATATATATTATTTATAAATATTATTATTGTTATTTACTATTATTTTTATTATTATTATTTCTTAATATTTATTTATAATATTTAAAAATTTTAATGGCCACATACTCTGTTTTAGAAAATAGTGGGCAGTAGGAATAAATAAAAAATCAGTGTTGTCACCTAGAAACTCATCCCGAACAGTGGCATGTAGCCACCACTGAAGGGATGTAGAAAGTGTCTGTCCCTGTCTCTTAGCTGTACCCCATTGTCACCCGGGCTTCTGATGGAGACTACAAGTGACAGTGTTGATGCTCATTACACAGGCATGGTCTGCTGTTGTCACCATCAGAAAACACACCCTGAGAAATGCCTGACTGGAGTGTATGTAGACAGGAAGTGGTATCAAAGAGGCTGCAGGTGATCAGCAGCACTGATAGAGTATGTAACAAAGGGTGACAAAGGTAAAAACAAGAATTAAAAAAGGGGGTAAAAGTGGCACAGTGCTTTAGCAAGCAAAATTGGTTAGGGGTTTACATCTCTTTTAAAAGCATAAAGCATCTTAGGGTAATATGGCACAATGACAGCAGCCAACCTAATTACTTTGCAACAGAAACTCCTCCTCCAGACAGATCTGTTGGCAAATTAGTTAAAAAAAAAAAAAAGTCTATCTATCTCTATATCTATATCTATTATATATATAAACTCTATATATACATATTAAAAATATATATTTTATGTGTACATATATATTATATATATAAATAAACTCTATATATATATTAAACATATATATTTTTTTTTATTTACATATATACGGTGTATATATTTTTATTACAGACCAAAAGTTTGGACACACCTTCTCATTTCAAGAGTTTTCTTTATTTTCATGACTATGAAAATTGTAGATTCACACTGAAGGCATCAAAACTATGAATTAACACATGTGGAATTATATACATAACAAAAAAGTGTGACACAAGTGAAAATATATGTCATATTCTAGGTCTTTGATATTGAGATCTTTTGCTTTGATTACTGCTTTTCACACTCTTGGCATTCTCTTGATGAGCTTCAAGAGGTCGTCACCTGAAATGCTCTTCCAACAGTCTTGAAGGAGTTCCCAGAGATGCTTAGCACTTGTTGGCCCTTTTTGCCTTCACTCTGCGGTCCAGCCAGTGGCGGCCCGCCCATATGGGCGCACGGGCGCCGCCCCCCCTCCCGCAGTAAAAAATAAAAAAATAAAAAAATAAATAAATAAATAAATAAAAAACGGGCCCTTTAAGAACTTTTATTCGGCTAAAATGTCATTTTGACATTTTAGCCGAAGTTCTGGCGGCCGTCTATAGAGGGCGCTGCAGCGCCACCCCCTCTCGCAAGTAACACACGTTCAATGCAATGCATTGAACGTGAGTTACTGTTGCCAGCTGCCTGGTCTATTCGTATAACCGGACATGGGACGCCGGTTACCCGAATAGCGGCAGCTGGTTGGCTGAGGGGAACTGCCTATCAAAGCCAGCGGCGCTGATAGGCTTTTCCAGTGCCGCCCTCCGGCTCTCGGAAGTCTATGCTCGGAGCGCAGGCAATCTGACTGACGGCCGTTTCAGCCAATCAGGTTCCCGGATTCTGGTTATCAGGAACCTGATTGGCTGAAGCTTCTCCACGGCGGCAGAAGACATCGAGGGAGGACATGGAAGCGGCAGGTAAGTGTTTTTTTTACAGGGAAAGGGGCATCATGGGGCACAGAGGCGACAATGAGCACAGTGGCATGGGGCACAGTGGTGACAATTGATGGCACAGTGACTAAATATGATGGCATGGCACAGTGGTGACAATTGATGGCACAGTGGTGGCGTTTGATGGCATGGCACAGTGGTGACAATTGATGGCACAGTGACTGCATTTGATGGCATGGCACAGTGGTGACAATTGATGGCACAGTGACTGCATATGATTTTTGAGCACCAGCCGCCACTGGGTCCAGCTCACCCCAAACCATCTCGATTGGGTTCAGGTCCGGTGACTGTGGAGGCCAGGTCATCTGGCGCAGCACCCCATCATTCTCCTTCTTGGTCAAATAGCCCTTCCCCCGCCTGGAGCTGTGTTTGGGGTCATTGTCCTGTTGAAAAATAAATGATGGTCCAACTAAACGCAAACCGGATGGAATAGCATGCCGCTGCAAGATGCTGTGGTAGCCATGCTGGTTCAGTATAAATCCCCAACAGTGTCACCAGCAAAGCACCCCCACACCATCACACCTCCTCCACCATGCTTCACAGTGGGAACCAGGCATGTAGAGTCCATCCGTTCACCTTTTCTGCGTCGCACAAAGACACGGTGGTTGGAACCAAAGATCTCAAATTTGGACTCATCAGACCAAAGCACAGATTTCCACTGGTCTAATGTCCATTCCTTGTGTTCTTTGGCCCAAACAAGTCTCTTCTGCTTGTTGCCTTTCTTTAGCAGTGGTTTCCTAGCAGATATTCTACCATGAAGGCCGGATTCACACAGTCTCCTCTTATCAGTTGTTCTAGAGATGTGTCTGCTGCAAAAGGTGGCTACTTTGAAGAACCTAGAATATGACATATATTTTCAGTTGTGTCACACTTTTTTGTTATGTATATAATTCCACATGTGTTACATTCATAGTTTTGATGCCTCCAGTGTGACTCTACAATTTTCATAGTCATGAAAATAAAGAAAACTCTTGGAATGAGAAGGTGTGTCCAAACTTTTGGTCTGCACTGTATATAAAAAGATAAATAATCACAGT
This sequence comes from Rana kukunoris, assembly GCA_029574335.1. Lineage (NCBI taxonomy): Eukaryota > Metazoa > Chordata > Amphibia > Anura > Ranidae > Rana > Rana kukunoris. Next base: position 721,297,291 of record CM056049.1, on the reverse strand, counting down.
GCCTTGAAAAACCCCTTGAAATTTTCCACATTTTGTCATGTTACAACCAAAAACGTAAATTTATTTTATTGGGATTTTATGGGATAGACTAACACAAAGTGGCACATAATTGTGATAGTGGAAGGAAAATAATAAATGGTTTTCAAAATGTTTTACAAAAAAATATGTGCAACCAGACCTAATATTCATCAATTCCTAAATATATATATATATATATATATATATATATATATATATATATATATATATATATATATATATATATATATATGTACAAATCAACTAATATATTCATTAAATGCTAAAATAAATAGTGCAGCTAATTTAATAAAAACATGAATTAAAAAATATACAAAATCATGTGCAACCAGACCTAATATTCCTCAATTCCTAAAAAAAAATGTATATAAAAATCAACTAATATATTCATTAATATGAATTAATGAGTGAATAAATGAGTGCAAAAATACATAATCTGGTGCCGCTGTGCATGGTAGCCAATCATCTTCTAAATTCAGCTTGTTCAATTAAGCTTTGACTAATAAAAAAAAACCTGGAGACTGGTTGGTTTCAAATGAATAAAAACATGAATTAAAATCATATATAAAATTATGTGCAACCAGACCAGACATTCCTAAAATATTACTGTATATAAAAAGATAAATAATCACAGTGCCTTGAAAAATCCCTTGAAATTTTCCACATTTTTCATGTTACAACCAAAAATGTAAATGTATTTTATTGGGATTTTATGTGATAGATCAGGGGTGGGCAAACTTTTTGACTCGAGGGCCGCAATGGGTTCATATATTGGACACGGGGGCCGGACCAAGAGTAGATGGACGGTGTGTATGCGTGAATTAATATAAATTAAATTTAAATTTGTAACATTAAATGTTTAGATTAATTTAAGGTAGAAAAGCATAACAACAGTTATTTTACAAAACTACAATTGATGGCGCAGTGGCTGCATTTGATGGCATTGCACAGTGGCTGCATTTGATGGCATGGCACAGTGGCTGCATTTGATGGCATGGCACAGTGGCTGCATTTGATGGCATGGCACAGTGGCTGCATTTGGCATGGCGCAGTGGTGACAATTGATGGCACAGTGATTGCTTTTGATGGTATGGCACAGTGGTGACAATTGATGGCACAGTGATTGCTTTTGAGGGTATGGCACAGTGGTGACAATTGATGGCACAGTGGCTGCATTTGATGGCACAGAGGTGCTGAGTCAATACTTCATAGAACCCCCTTTCTCTGCAATTATTCATTTTGGGGGTGTCTCTACCAGCTTTTCACATCTAGAGAGGGACATTTCTGCCCATTCTTCTCTGTAAAAGAACAGCAATTTTCAAGTCTTGCCACAGATTCTCAATGTGATTTAGGTCTGGACTGTGACTGGGCCATTCTAACACATGAGTATGATTTGATGTAAACCATTCCATTGTAGCTCTAGCTGTATGTTTGGGGTCGTTGTCCTGCTGGAAGGTGAACCACCACCCCAGTCTCAAGTCTTTTGCAGACTCTAAGGCTGCGTACACACGATCGAACATGTCCACTGAAACTAGTCCGCCGACCAGTTTCAGCGGACATATCCGATCGTGTGTACGGGCTAGTGGACATGCTTGTCCGCTGGAAACATGTCCGTCGGACATGTCCGCTGGTTAGTACGCCTAACCAGCGCACATAAATCTTCCGCATGCGTCGAATGGATTCGACGCATGGGTGGAAGTATTTTACTTCCTGGATTGGTGACATGGCGGCGTCAACGTCACCGCCACGTCACCGCGTTCCCTGTCCGAGGGGATTTTGGTCCGATTGGTGTGTACACGCCATCGGACCAAATATCCGAGGAGACATGTCCGCTGAAAACGGTCCGTCGGACATGTTTCAGCGGACATGTCTCCTCGCCTGTACGCGCCTAACAGGTTTTCTTCTAAGATTGCCCTGTATTTGGCTCCATCCATCTTCCCATCAACTCTGATCAGGTCCCTGTCCCTGCTGAATAAAAGCATCCCCACCACATGATGCTGCCACCACCATGTTTCACGGTGGGGATGGTGTGTTCAGGGTGATGTGCAGTGATGGTTTTCCGTCACACATAGCGTTTTGCTTTTAGGCCAAAAAGTTAAATTTTGATTTCATCAGACCAGAGCACCTACTTCCACATGTTTGCTGTGTCCCCTCCCCCACATGGCTTCTCACAAACTGCAAACAGGACTTCTTATGTCTTTCTTTCACCAATGTCTTTCTTCTCGTCACTCTTCCATAAAGGGCAGATCTGTGGAGTGCACGACTAATAGTTGTCCTGTGGACAGATTCTCTCACCTGAGCTGTGGGTCTCTGCAGCTCCTCCAGAGTTACCATGGGCCTCTTGGCTGCTTCTCTGATGAACGCTCTCCTTGCCCGGCCCGGTCAGTTTAGGTGGACGGCCATGTCTTGGTTTGCAGTTGTGCCATACTCTTTCCATTTTCGGATGATGGATTGAACAGAAGCTCTGTGAGATGTTCAAAGCTTGGGAGATTTTTTATAACATAACCCTGCTTTATACTTCTCCACAACTTTATCCCTGACCTGTCTGGTGTGTTCCTCGGCCTTCATGATGCTGTTTGTTCACTAAGGTTCTCTAACAAACCTCTGAGGGCTTCACAGAACAGCTGTATTTATACAGAGATTGAATTACACACAGGTGCACACTATTTACAAAATTAGGTGACTTCTGAGGGCAACTGGTTCCACTAGATTTTAGTTAGGGGTATCAGAGTAAAGGGGGCTGAATACAAATGCACGCTACACTTTTCACATATTTATTTGTAAAAAAAAAAAATGAAAACCATTTATCATTTTCCTTTCACTTCACAATTATGTGCCACTTTGTGTTGGTCTATCACATAAAATCCCAATTAAATACATTTACGTTTTTGGTTGTAACATGACAAAGTGTGGAAAATTTCAAGGGGTATGAATACTTTTTCAAGGCACTGTATCTGTATGTTCTGTGCGGTACATATGAAAAATTCCACATGATATTACACAGAATGTACTCTAGAGGGCGATCACAGCCAGACACACATAGTCAAGGTGGCTTATTGGACAAGATCGGCAAAATTATTATTACTGAATTTAGGATTTATATAAAACAGTTTACATTATAAAGGGTGACAGAGCAGTTACACCACAATAAAGTACAAGAGGGTTAGGGGGGCCCTGATCAGAAGAGCTTACAATCTAATCGATCATTGATCTAGGCACACACTTTGAGGATTTTACCACCAAAAAAAGACAAAAACATTCAGTATAACGTGCCACTGTACATTATACTGACTACACACATAACACTAAATAATGATAATAATAAACCTAAAAGCATTAAAGCGGTAGTTCACCCTTTTATTTACCTCTCTTGTAGCCTAATGCCGCGTACACACGATCACTTTTTGTGATGAAAAAAAATGTAATTTTTATTCATGAAAAAAAATGAAATTTTTCAAACTTCATTTTTAAAAATGACGTTGCGTACACACCATCATTTTTGGAAAATGATGAACAAAGTGATGGCACTCTAAAGGGGAAGTTCTATTTGCCTTGAGGCTGCTTTTAGCTGGTTACTTGTTAGTAAAAGACGATTCCTGCTTTTTTGTCTGTTACAGCGTGATGAATGTGCTTACTCCATTATGAATGGTAGTTTTACCTCCCATCTCCTAACTTGCTTCTGGGCATGTGCGGGTTTAAAACCTCATTTTTTACGTAGTTTTGCCCACACACGATCATTTTTTATGACACAAAAAATGACATTTTGAAAAATGACATAAAAAATTCGAGCATGTTCGAATTTTTTTTTGGTCATTTTTCAGAAGACATAAAATGACATTTTGGCCACACACGATCATTTTAAATTACATTTTGAAAAATGTCATTTTTTTTCATCACAAAAAGTGATCGTGTGTACGCGGCATTACTGTCTCCCAGAGAGCATTACTAAACAGTGGGTATTTTTTTTTTTTTCTAAAGACTTACCTTTATCTTTTCTCTAATGTGGCCTGTCACTCACCTCTCCCCGCGGATTATTGGGCGTGCCGTCCTTATCCCCCGATGCGCAGAGCCTCCTGGGAATTCGATGTGATGTTCCCAGGAGACGATCTCTCTTAAAATCCCGCGATATTACCGCGGTCACGTGACTCGGCAAGCGGGTCATATTGACGCCGGCCGTTGCCATGGTAACTGTGCTGTGTTGACGGCGCCGTTCGCCGTCAACACAGCACATCAAAGGACATGCGCGGGATACAGCGGTGCATGCTGGGACGCATTCACCGCCGTATCCCGGAAATGATTAGGACTGGGCTTCAACGTGCCCAGCGTGCCAGGGAAGAAGATGAAAACTGCCTGAAGAAAGAAATAAAAGATATAGTTTGGCAGTAGAATCGCATCATGGGGGCTAATAATTCGGGACACACGGGCTGCTATTCAATTAAGGTAAGAGGAGCCTAAAACTTTAAAAAAAAAAAAAAAAAAAAACGAGTGAAAGACCGCTTTAATGTCATATCTTGCAGCTTACCAATCATTAGATGTGGTGGCTGCATTTGTTTTGTTTTCTTAGGCTCCCCCCCCCCCCCCCCTCTGTTTTCACCTAGTGATCTGGCCAGTGACACACCTCCTGTATTAGAGCGTCCAAACTCTGGATGAAGGAGCACATGGGGCATATTTGGACAGCAGCATTGTCATTCTGGGACACAGGGTGGTCCTAAACAACCAATCAGGAGCTTGCTATTATGAAAAATTACTCTGTCCGGTCCCGCCCTCTGCCCAGAACTGGATTCACAGTCTCCGCTGTGGAGAAAGGTAACACGCTGCTATGGGAGGAAAGGGGGGCCAGAGGTTACTGCTATAGGGGGGAGGGGGCAGAGGACACCACTGTTGCTTCACATGTCCCCCTGAACCCTGCATTCTGAGCGTAAAACACACTTCTGATCCCTGCATTCTGAGCATAAAACACACTACTGAACCCTGCATTCTGACCGTAAAATGCACTTCTGATCCCGGCATTTTGAGCATAAAACACACTCCTAATACCTACATTCTGAGCGTAGAATGCACTCCTGATCCCTGCATTCTGAGTGTAGAATGCACTCCTGATCCCTGCATTCTGAGCGTAAAACACACTCCTGAACCCTGCATTCTGAGCGTAAAACACACTTCTGATCCCTGCATTCTGAGCATAAAACGCACTCCTGAACCCTGCATTCTGAGCATAAAACGCACTCCTGAACCCTGTATTCTGAGCGTAAAACACACTTCTGATCCCTGCATTCTGAGCATAAAACACACTTCTGATACCTGCATTCTGAGCGTAAAACACACTTCTGATCCCTGCATTCTGAGCATAAAACACACTTCTGATCCCTGCATTCTGAGCGTAAAACGCACTCCTGATCCCTGCATTCTGAGCGTAAAACACACTACTTATCCCTGCATTCTGAGCGTAAAACGCACTCCTGATCCCTGCATTCTGAGCATAAAACGCACTCCTGAACCCTGCATTCTGAGCGTAAAACACACTTCTGATCCCTGCATTCTGAGCGTAAAACGCACTCCTGATCCCTGCATTCTGAGCATAAAACGCACTCCTGAACCCTGCATTCTGAGCATAAAACGCACTCCTGAACCCTGCATTCTGAGCGTAAAACACACTTCTGATCCCTGCATTCTGAGCGTAAAACGCACTCCTGATCCCTGCATTCTGAGCATAAAACGCACTCCTGATCCCTGCATTCTGAGCATAAAACGCACTCCTGAACCCTGCATTCTGAGCGTAAAATGCACTCCTGATCCCGGCATTTTGAGCATAAAACACACTCCTAATACCTACATTCTGAGCGTAGAATGCACTCCTGATCCCTGCATTCTGAGTGTAAAACGCACTCCTGATCCCTGCATTCTGAGCATAAAACACACTCCTGATCCCTGCATTCTGAGTGTAAAACGCACTCCTGATCCCTGCATTCTGAGAAGTGCACTCCTGATCCCTGTATTCTGAGCGTAGAATGCACTCCTGATCCCTGTATTCTGAGTGTAGAATGCACTCCTGATCCCTGTATTCTGAGCGTAGAATGCACCCCTGATCCCTGCATTCTGAGAAGTGCACTCCTGATCCCTGTATTCTGAGCATAGAATGTACTCCTGATCCCTATATTCTGAGCGTAGAATGCACTCCTGATCCCTGTATTCTGAGTGTAGAATGCACTCCTGATCCCTGTATTCTGAGCATAGAATGTACTCCTGATCCCTGTATTTTGAGAAGTGCACTCCTGATCCCTGTATTCTGAGCGTAGAATGCACTCCTGATCCCTGTATTCTGAGCGTAGAATGCACCCCTGATCCCTGCATTCTGAGAAGTGCACTCCTGATCCCTGTATTCTGAGCATAGAATGCACTCCTGATCCCTATATTCTGAGCGTAGAATGCAGTCCTAATCCCTGTATTCTGAGCGTAGAATGCACTCCTGATCCCTGTATTCTGAGTGTAGAATGCACTCCTGATCCCTGTATTCTGAGCATAGAATGTACTCCTGATCCCTGTATTCTGAGTGTAGAAAGCACTCCTGATCCCTGTATTCTGAGCGTAGAATGCACCCCTGATCCCTGCATTCTGAGAAGTGCACTCCTGATTCCTGTATTCTGAGCATAGAATGCACTCCTGATCCCTATATTCTGAGCGTAGAATGCAGTCCTAATCCCTGTATTCTGAGCGTAGAATGCACTCCTGATCCCTGTATTCTGAGTGTAGAATGCACTCCTGATCCCTGTATTCTGAGCAGAGAATGTACTCCTGATCCCTGTATTCTGAGTGTAGAAAGCACTCCTGATCCCTGTATTCTGAGCGTAGAATGCACTCCTGATCCCTGTATTCTGAGTGTAGAATGCACTCCTGATCCCTGTATTCTGAGCATAGAATGTACTCCTGATCCCTGTATTCTGAGTGTAGAATGCACTCCTGATCCCTGTATTCTGAGCATAGAATGTACTCCTGATCCCTGTATTCTGAGTGTAGAATGTACTCCTGATCCCTGTATTCTGAGCGTAGAATGCACTCCTGATCCCTGTATTCTGAGCGTAGAATGCACCCCTGATCCCTGCATTCTGAGCATAAAAAACACACTCCAGATCCCTGCATTCTGAGCATAAAAAAAACACATTCCTGATCCCTGCATTCTGAGTGTAAAACACACTCCTGAAGCCTGCATTTAAAGATAAGAAATCACTCCCGATCCCTGCATCCTGAGTGTAAAACGCACTTCTGATCCCTGCATTTTGAGAGTAGAATGCTTTCTAATCCATGCATTATGAGCGTAAAACACACTCCCGAACCCTTCTGAGCGCAATGCACTCCTGATCCCTGTGTAGCGCTGCCCCGAAGGAGCCGCTGGTTGATTTTGGGGTTGGCGTATTAAGTTACCAATTACACTTGTCTAGGGGTGAAGACTTGTGGAAAGTAAATACAGCGAGTGTCCAGACATCAGAGTGCTTTTTCAAAGTTTTATTCCAAGGCCCAACATGGCCGACATCAACATGGCACACTATAGAGAAAGGTTGATCGGAAGAAAACTGCAGTATCAGGCCTTGGATATCAGTACAGTCACACTTAATCGTCGCCACTCCCGTCAGAGTGGGTAAAGTGCCCCGGACAGGCGTTTAACTTGGGCCTGACAGCCGAAAGGTCACTTGCAATAGTCACTGGGAGGAATTAGGGCCTCTGCCACAGGCCTGAGGAATTTCCATACTTTTCAAAGGGGTAGAACTAATGGATCCTCCCAGTAAGTCACTTCTCTAGAGTCATCAAAGGACAGTTGAAGTGTACCTGTCATGTAGTGATGACCGGACCCCCGGTAGTTTGCATAGGTCTCACGGACAACCTCTGCCTTTGGGTCTCCCGAGCCAATCCCCCACCGTACAGCTCCCAGCTTAGGATCTGGGACCCAGCAAGCCGTTGGGGCCCCTTTCGATGTCAGGATAAAGCTCCGCTTAATGCGTAGCTTTGGCCAGGCGGGCCTCGGTGGCGGGGCCCATGAATGCGCGCACCCTGAAGGTGGATGCCGCACCTGGAATGCGGGCCCCGCATAGAATGTCGCACGCTTCTTTCAGGCGTCTGCCACAGATATACCCTCCTGCCAGCATGTCCAGAGGGAGGATCCTCTTCTGATTGGCTGCTGGGAGAAAGTGGGTCTGGCAGAACCCCTTCTAGCGCCCAGGGGTAAAAACACCTCCCCTAGCATGCAGACTGACCTAGAAAGCAGTTCTAAGCTGACAGCAGCCTGAACTTAACCAATTTGTGAGTGGGAGCAACTTAACTCTCCAATTCCCCACTAACTTTAGCGTAATGCCCCGCCAAATAGGGGGGGGGGGGCGCTACACCTGCAATCTGAGTGCAATGCACTCCTGATCCCTGCATTCTAAGCGTAAACTGCACTCTTGATCCCTGTATTCTGAATGTAGAATGCACTCCTGATCCCTGCATACTGAGCGTAAAACGCACTCCTGAACCCTGCATTCTGAGCGTAAAATGCACTCCTGATCCCTGCATTCTGAGCGTAAAATGCACTCCTGATCCCTGCATTCTGAGCGTAGAATGCACTCCTGATCCCTGCATTCTGAGCGTAAAATGCACTCCTGATCCCTGCATTCTGAGCGTAAAATGCACTCCTGATCCCTGCATTCTGAGCGTAAAATGCACTCCTGATCCCTGCATTCTGAGCGTAAAATGCACTCCTGATCCCTTCTGAGCGCAATGCACTCCTGATCCCTGTGTAGCGCTGCCCCGAAGGAGCCGCTGGTTGATTTTGGGGTTGACGTATTAAGTTACCAATTACACTTGTCTAGGGGTGAAGACTTGTGGAAAGTAAATAAAGCGAGTGTCCAGACATCAGAGTGCTTTTTCAAAGTTTTATTCCAAGGCCCAACATGGCCGACATCAACATGGCACACTATAGAGAAAGGTTGATCGGAAGAAAACTGCAGTATCAGGCCTTGGATATCAGTACAGTCACACTTAATCGTCGCCACTCCCGTCAGAGTGGGTAAAGTGCCCCGGACAGGCGTTTAACTTGGGCCTGACAGCCGAAAGGTCACTTGCAATAGTCACTGGGAGGAATTAGGGCCTCTGCCACAGGCCTGAGGAATTTCCATACTTTTCAAAGGGGTAGAACTAATGGATCCTCCCAGTAAGTCACTTCTCTAGAGTCATCAAAGGACAGTTGAAGTGTACCTGTCATGTAGTGATGACCGGACCCCCGGTAGTTTGCATAGGTCTCACGGACAACCTCTGCCTTTGGGTCTCCCGAGCCAATCCCCCACCGTACAGCTCCCAGCTTAGGATCTGGGACCCAGCAAGCCGTTGGGGCCCCTTTCGATGTCAGGATAAAGCTCCGCTTAATGCGTAGCTTTGGCCAGGCGGGCCTCGGTGGCGGGGCCCATGAATGCGCGCACCCTGAAGGTGGATGCCGCACCTGGAATGCGGGCCCCGCATAGAATGTCGCACGCTTCTTTCAGGCGTCTGCCACAGATATACCCTTCCGCCAGCATGTCCAGAGGGAGGATCCTCTTCTGATTGGCTGCTGGGAGAAAGTGGGTCTGGCAGAACCCCTTCTAGCGCCCAGGGGTAAAAACACCTCCCCTAGCATGCAGACTGACCTAGAAAGCAGTTCTAAGCTGACAGCAGCCTGAACTTAACCAATTTGTGAGTGGGAGCAACTTAACTCTCCAATTCCCCACTAACTTTAGCGTAATGCCCCGCCAAATAGGGGGGGGGGGCGCTACACCTGCAATCTGAGTGCAATGCACTCCTGATCCCTGCATTCTAAGCGTAAACTGCACTCTTGATCCCTGTATTCTGAATGTAGAATGCACTCCTGATCCCTGCATACTGAGCGTAAAACGCACTCCTGAACCCTGCATTCTGAGCGTAAAATGCACTCCTGATCCCTGCATTCTGAGCGTAAAATGCACTCCTGATCCCTGCATTCTGAGCGTAAAATGCACTCCTGATCCCTGCATACTGAGCGTAGAATGCACTCCTGATCCCTGCATTCTGAGCGTAGAATGCACTCCTGATCCCTGCATTCTGAGCGTAGAATGCACTCCTGATCTCTGCATTCTGAGCATAAAAAACACACTCCTGATCCCTGTATTTTGAGCGTAAAACACACTAAAACACACTCCTGAAGCCTGCATTTAAAAATAAGAAATCACTCCTGATCCCTGCATCCTGAGTGTAAAACGCACTTCTGATCCCTGCATTTTGAGAGTAGAATGCTTTCTGATCCATTCATTATGAGCGTAAAACACACTCCTAAACCCTGCATTCTGAGCGCAATGCACTCCTGATCCCTGCATTCTAAGCGTAAAACGCACTCCTGATCCCTGTATTCTGAATGTAGAATGCACTCCTGAGCGTAAAAGGCACCCCTGAACTCTGCATACTGAGCGTTGCATGCACCCCTAATCCCTGCATTCTGAGCGTAAACCACACTCCTGAACCCTACATTCTGAGCGCAACGCACCCCTGATCCCTACATTGTAAGCACAATGAATTCCTGATCACTGAATTCTGAGCGTAAAAGGCATTCCTTTGACCGTCAAGAACACGTTGATGTACAACACTACAACGAGCCGAGAAAATTGAGTGCATCCGAGCATGCGTCGAATTGTTTCCGAGCATGCGTGGGAATTTTGCGCATCGGATTTGCTTCAGACGATCGGATTTTCCGATAGGAATTTCTTCCGTCGGAAAATTTGAGAACCAGCTCTCAATCTTTTGTTGGCGGAAATTTCGACAGCAAAAGTCCGATGGAGCCTACACACGGTCGGAATTTCCGATCAAAAGCTCACATCGGAATTTCCGATCGTGTGTATGCGGCATTAGAGAAACCGATCTGAGTGAATTTTGTACAGGCGGACGGAATGGGTGGGTTGCCTGCAATGCTGGAGCACAGGGCTGGGATTCGTGTCTCATCACGCCCGCATACCATTCCCGACATCTAAAGACGCGGCTAATTGAGAGAGACGCACACCGTGAGCCATGCATGAGAAGATTGAAAGGGAAGCTGTTTTCAAACAAAAAAAGGCTTTTTAGACATGCCAGAGTTCACAGATAAAACAAAATAATGTGTTACCGGCTAGTCTGCCACCATCCAGAGTCATGGAATAGTGTGGATGGAGCTGTCTAATGAAAGTGGGCCCGTCATGAGTAGGGATGAGCTGAGGGTTTGGTCGGAACATAAGTGTAGCACCCTCCTAGAATAGGTTGCTAGAGAGGGTCAGGTATATTTAGTTCTTTGGCTCCTCTGTAATCACTGGAGTGCTGTGTGATTATTTTTTGGCAGTTTGGGTCTCACTGCCTGCAAGTGTTCTGTCAATACCGCCAACCCATCAGAAACTCCAACCACGTCACTTCCGGTTTATTTAAAACCTTAGTAATCTGAGATTTTGACGAATTGGTGGTTGGACACAACCCTGATAACGGAGTCCGGTACTGGAAGACTGAGCTGTTTTGACAGCACAGCGGCTAAAAAGGACAAAGTTGTCACCGCCTTCAAGGTGGCCATTTTGTTGGCTAGTATCGGAGAGGAGTAAGAATCTCCGCTTGTAATATCCTGTTATAAGATCGATATACGTGAGATGGTTGGTAGGAGTTGGGGCCTGTCATGGGATGGGCACCTTCCCTATCCGGTTAGGTGGGGGCTACTGGCAATCGGGCTGAAGAGTAAATGAAGGAGGAAGTTATGGTCTCTTGAGCTGATGACGTACGGCTAGAGGCCCGGACACTTTCCGTTGGAGGACAGCCTATTGCCTTGCACTTTTTATTTCCCTTTCTCTCAGGAACCGTTGTGTCTACAGTGTTGTGTCTACAGTGTTGTGTCTACAGTGTTGTGTCTACAGTGTTGTGTCTACAGTGTTGTGTCTACAGTGTTGTGTCTAGAGTGTTGTGTCTACAGTGTTGTGTCTACAGTGTTGTGTCTAGAGTGTTGTGTCTCGAGTGTTGTGTCTCGAGTGTTGTGTTTACAGTGTTGTTGTTTGGGTTAATTTATTCAAAAAGAATGTTGGTAAATGTTAAAAAGTTTATACAGTTATATATATTTTAAAATGGTAGTTTAAAAGTTAATTTTATATTTACCTTTTGGTATTTAAAAAAGGGGCCTTTGTTGGCCGTTTAATCTAGAAGGTGTCGAGTGTTTAATATAGGTGGTTAAGAGGTGGGTGGTTGGTTATTCAGCAAACAATGGAAGTCAATGGAAACAAAAATAATTTGTTCCGCATTGACTTCAATGGGATGCAATACCGCATGTGGCCAGAGATAGGGGAGGGGGGCCCCGGAGAGCCTTGGAAATGTCTGAAAAGGCCCGAGGACATTTTAGCTGACCTCGGCAAACCTCGGAAAGACTTCCTACCCGAGATTTGCATTCCATGCATTTCCGAACGGCGCTCATTGGCTGCGATCAGTGACGTTCGGCTTTGCTCGGCTTCTGGCGCCCCCCCACGTGCTTGTTTTGTGAGACAACACTCGCAAACCGAGTCGCAATTTTTTTAAATACAGTGCTCGTATTGCAAAACACTCATTAACCTCGTTAATTGCAATCCAAGGTTCCACTGTACTTAAAAATCATACATATTTTTTTTAGATTCCGTCTCTCACAGTTGAAGGGTACCTATGATAAAAATTACAGACCTCTACATGCTTTGTAAGTAGGAAAACCTGCAAAATCGGCAGTGTACCAAATACTTGTTCTCCCCACTGTACATGGGCGTCCACTGAAATATTTTCAGGGGAGGGCGCTTCAGCTAAAACGATGACAAAGCGCCGCTTTTTACGTCGCCAGCTGGCAGTGTGAAATAGCTCTTGAGGGACCGCTCAGACAGCCCAAGGCCGCGAGAGAAGAGGATGGTTGGTCAGGTGCAGTGGTGTCCCCCTGCACCAGACAACCCCCGCCCCCCCTTGCAACACCACGGCCAACAGCTTGCCTCTCTCTCCCTGTTCTAACCTGGCTGTCAACACGGTGCTATCACTCCTTCAGTTGTGGAGGGGTGTCTTCAGTCTTCAACACCTTCTCGACTTTCCAAAGGGGGTCAATTGCCCCCCCTTGCCCTATGGAGCGGACGCCCATGCCACTGTATTTTATGATCTGGATAAACGAGAACCTTAACAGACATAATTTATAAAAGGGTTAAAATCTCTTGTCCCTCTAAAATACATTTGAAATTTCACAAGAAGTGTACAAGAATGCTCCCATTGCTCCTCATAGCCAGGCTTTGACCGTATTTGCTTTGTATTATCAACATGGACATAGACAAATTTCCCGCAAAAAAACATCTTTTCTGGCAGTGCCCCTCCCGAGACTAGACTCTGGATCCGCCCCTGACCTAGGCTCTCTTCAAATGCTGGAAAAATGGAACTGCAGGGGTGGAGAAAGGCTCAACTAGATCAGCAGAAAGGGAATTTGATTGGCCAAAGTTTAGGAAACAAATGGGATCGGGTCTAGAAAAGAAGAAGCGTGCGCCTATTATTAAATAACCATAAGATGAGAAAATCGCGGAGTTCAGGATAATCTCTTTCCAGCTTGTTTGCTACACTCTCATCTAAACGAAGACGTTGAGTAAGGAGCCATCTGCTTGCTGTGCATTATACTGATATTAATGAAGAAACTTTTACTTAATTAAAGTTGATTATTGGCTAAATACTCTTCAAATGTTTTTTTCTTCCTTCCTTCATTTTGTAAAGCAAAACAAATAAGGAAAGAAATACGCGGGGGAGCCAGCAAGATGTTTCCACTTAACTTTCTCCAGGAACTTCTGTCTTACTCTCCTCGATTCACCCAACGACGGAGGAGACAGATTTCTACAAGATGTCATCGAGCTCGTGGAGGGGGTACCGGAAATATCTTGGGAATCTGTTGTGTGTCTCATATACCAGCACACATAAACATCATTCTCAACAGTCATCAAAGCCTCCATGTTACCAGCCGTAGACATGCGTTTAATGCCAGTGGGGGCTGGTGTTCCAAATTTTTGGGGGGGCTGAAAAAAAGCAACAAACACAGCCACTGTGCCCATCAAACACAGCCACTGTGCCCATCAAACGCTGCCACTGCGCCCATCAATTGCTACTGTGATAGATGTGAATCAAAATGAATTTTTTTATCTTATGTTATGATTAGAATCACTGAAATGAAGTATATATGTTCCTTAATAAGATTTGTCAGATATCAGATCGTGTTTTAAAGTTATGAACCCAGCATTGAAAATGTGAAGAAGCAGATATTACCTTGTAAAAGTTACGACTACAACGCTTGTGAAGAAAACGTATCGGCTTTACTGAGGGGACTTTATGTCACATGACAAGAAGGGTGTGTCCAGCTTTCCCTGGAATGGACTTGTGAGAAGAAACCACCCTTTTATATGAACTGGCCAATGAGAATTCCATGTCAAATACAGGGGGCGTGAAATAAGAGACTGAATGGGTGTGAATTGTATGATGTAAACCAATGAGAAGATTTTGTATGTTTTAATAAACCAGGAGCTCTGGCTTCTCGGTCTCTGTTGGCTGACCATGTTGGAAAGGTAAAGATGGGAATTCTGTGTCTCTGATTTTGCATGCTTTCCTTTAATTTGGAATCAGACCGGTAGAAATGGCTAACCCTGGGAAATTGTGTCAGGAAATCTATTAATTAATGAGTCTTTAGTATTTCGCTTTCACCACCACTGTGCCAAACGCAGCTACTGTACCCATAAATTGCTAAAACTATGCCCATCAATTGCTGACACTGTGCCCATCAACTGCTGCCAGTGTGCCCATCAACTGCTGCCAGTGTGCCCATCAACTGCTGCCAGTGTGCCCATCAATAGCCGCTACTGTGCCCATCAACTGCTACCAGTGTGCCCATTAATTGCCGCTACTGTGCCCATCAATGAAAAAAAAAACATCAATTGCAGCCACTGTGCCCGTCAAAAGCAGCTACTGTGCCATCAAACGCAGCCACTGTGCCCATCAAACAACGCAGCCAATGTGCGCATCAAATGCAGCCACTCTGCTATCAATTGCCACCAATGTGCCCATCAAACGCAGTCACTGTACCCATAAATTGCCGCCACTGTGCCATCAAACGCAGCTACTGTACCCATAAATAGCTGACACTGTGCCCATCAATTGCCGCTACTGTGCCCATCAACTGCTGCCAGTGTGCCCATCAATTACCGCTGCTGTGCCCATCAATTGCTGCCAGTGTGCTCATCAATTGCCACTACTGCACCCATCAAATGCTGCCAGTGTGCATCCCCCGCCCGCCTGGCACTTACCTTGTCTCGGTAAGGCAGCAGGTCACGGTGATGTCCTCCACATTCCTCGATGCCGTCTCCTGTCCTCTCTTACCGTCCTCTGCTATAAATGGACACCTGATAGGTGGCGTCCAATCACAGCGCCTCTCATTTTAGCCAATCAGGTGACAGGTAACAGACCCGAGCAACTGATTGATTGAGAGGCGGTTCAGTGTTAGGAAAGAGAATGGATCGCTTTCCTAACACAGCGCTGAGTGAACTGCGAGCGCCCCCCAGCATGGCGCCTGCTGTTCATCTTTGTGGATGCCTATTAGAGCCTATGGCTTTAATTAAACGCCTCCGAAAAATACACCACCGCTGTAATTCAGGTGCCCGGCGCCCGGTGCCCGGTGCTTTTTCGGGCACATGAATAGGGGGTGGCAGCGGCGGCCCTAGATAGATTCATGCAATGCATGAATCTATCTATGGTGAGAGAGAGGTGATAGGAGAGAGGGGGAGGGTGCGCCCCTTAAGGATGCACTGCCACTAGTTCAAGCCAGAGTGCTGAATCTAAGAAGTGCCCAATCTAGTGCCCAATGAATGGAGGGTAAGGCCTCGTACACACGAGCGGATATGTCTGCTGAAAACGGTCCGATGGACCGTTTCAGCAGACATCTCCGATCGTGTGTATGGGCTAGCAGACAGATTTGTCCACCCGACAGATTTCAAAGCATGCTTTGAAATCTATCGGGTGGGAATGTGTCCGCCCGACATGTCTGCTGGTTAGTACACTTACCAGCAGACATGTCGTCCCGCACCGCCGCCGCCGAATGTATTCGGCGCATGCGCGGAAGTGTTTTACTTCCTGGTGCGGTGACGTAACTCCAGATCGGACATATCCGATGGAAACGGTCCGCGGACCGTTTTCATCGGATATGTCCGATCGTGTGTACAAGGCCTTAGAGTTGTAACGACCCAATGGTACATCTGGGTAGAGATGGTACTCAGAGGGGCAACCAGGAACAATACCAAAGTGTAATCAGTTTTGGGTCAGGAGTCTAGGCTGGCAGAAGAAAAATGTAATTGAAATCCAAGCAGGAAGCCAGAAAAGGAATTTCGATCCAAGCAGGGAATATATCTATAATGAAATCCAGGCAGGCTGCTGAAGACCCTGGGAACCAACAGGAAACGTTTTCTTTTGCAAAGCACTAAGCCAGATTTGAATCAGTTTCCCAGGGCATCACTGGCACCTCGACATGATGCCGTGCCCATGCTCTAAAAGCCAGATGGGTGGCAGATCATATTTGGGAACCAAGTAGGGTCCACCAACTGGTCACATCAAATAAATGATTTTGTTGGGATGGTAACCATTGTGTCCTGTAGCAGAGGAATATCTAGGACATTCAGGACTCCAGTGAAGGAAACCATGAAGGGCCCCCTGACCCTGTCCAAGGCCTCTTTCCATCAGTCCCGGCATTGGGCCCATGCCACTGGTCCCGGGGCCTTTTTTATTGGTCTCTGGGGCCCTTTCCTATGGTCCTGGGGTCCTTCCCTCAGAGAGAGGCCTGGGGCCCTTCCCACTGATCACATGTTCTGCATATTTTTTGTGAATAAATATCATGTCTATTCCTATGGAGTTAATCACAACATTTCAAATTATTTGCCATAGAAAAGTCACCCCCTACATAATACAGGGTCCCCCCTTTAGATTAGATCAGTGCCCCCCTTAGAGACCCCCCTATTAGATCAGAGTCTGCTTACATCAGTGCCCCCCCTTATAAACCCCCCATTAGGTCAGAGTCCGCCTATATCAGTACCCCCCCTTAGATTGGAATCCCCTTATATCAGTGCCCCCCTTTGAGACCCCCTATTAGGTCAGAGTCCCTCTATGTCATTGCCCTCCCCTTAGTTCGGAATCCCCTTATATCGGAACTCGGGACTGTGAATAAATCTCCTGAAGAGGATCTACCCCCGCCTCCCTCCTCCGGTAAGGCAGTGAAAGTAAAGATGGAGGAGGGAGGAGGGAGAAGGGGGCAGGTTCCCGTCACAACCTTTTGTCTCGGCAGTTCAGCCCGGCGTTCAAAGCTATTACCCTAAACACACTAAGGCCTCGTACACACGAGTCAATCTATCTGTTTAAATCGGTTGGACCGACCGATTTGAACAGATCTGTCTGTTTGGATTTTGGTTTGCTCGCGTGTACACACGAGCAAACCAAAATCCCCGCCAGCAGACAGCGCGCTGACGTGGCGGTGACGTGGCGGTGACGTTGACGCCGCCACGTCACCGCACCAGGAAGTAAAACACTTCCGTGAATGCGTCGAAACCATTCGGTGCGTGTGCGAGAAGACATGTTTGCTGGTTAGCGTACTAACCAGCAGACATGTCGGGCGGACGGGTTCCCAGCCGACGGATTGGTAAGCATGCTTTCCAATCTGTCGGGTGGCCAAATCCGTCTGCTCGCCCGTACACACGGTCGAATCTGTCTGCTGGGACGGTCTAGCAGACCGTTTCCAGCAGACAGATTTGGTCGTGTGTACGCGGCCTAAAACTTTAGAGCAAAATAAGCCATAAAATTTAATGAAAGGGGTTGTAAAGGTATGTTTTTTATTTTCTAAATAGGTTCCTTTAAGCTAGTGCATTGTTGGTTCACTTACCTTTTCCCTCGATTTCCCTTCTAAATGTATTTTTTTCTTTGTCTGAGTTTCTCACTTCCTGTTTCTCCTCAGTAAGCTTTCCACCATCATCTGGCTGGGGGTTAGTCAGCCAGAACAGCTTACGGAGGAGGAACAGGAAGTGAGAAATTCAGACAAAGAAAAAAAAACATTTATAAGGGAAATCGAGGCAAAAGGTAAGTGAGCCAACAATGCACCGGTAATCGCGGCCGCCGGGCACACGCGCGCACCCGCGGCACCACTCGCGTCCCCGCGCGCGTGCCTGACGGCCGCGATTACCGGTGATCACGGCAGGAGTGTGGATCTGTGTCTGTAAACTAGATTGCGCGCCCTAGATCGCCGGTAACTAAGGACGTCATATGACGTCCACTCTGATCGGCGAGGGGTTTTTGAGGGCGTAAACTCCCTATGGCCCGGTATGGAAGGGGTTAAAGTGGAGTTTCCATCCCAATTTCTTTTTTTCATTATTGTGCTCATTAGACCTGAAAAAGGAAAAGAGAAAAACTTTTTTTTTTTTTTTTTACTCATCTGGAAATGCCTGTTGCTATGCTGTCCCACGGAATGTGCCTTTGGAAACACCTAGGATTCTGACATCATCTCCCTCTAATGCTCCTGGGAAATGTGTGTCACTCTGCTGCCCTCACTGCTCAGGCTTCACTGCCCGGTTTCTTACGGCACATGCGTGAGTCGCGCTGCGCCGTCTGACTGGCTCCCACTATGTTTTGGGAGCCGAGTATTTCACAGAACACAACAGGGGGGGGGGGTCTGGCGTCCTGCCCTCAGTCTACCTGCAGACTGTGTGGCCGGAAGTGGGTGAAAATACATGTCTTTGGACAGGTATCTGCACACCCTTCCCCCTGAAAGGTGTCAAATATGACACCGGAGGGGGGAGGGTTCCAATGAGCAGGAGTGGAGGTGGAGGGTGGAGCTCCGCTTTAAGGAATGCCACTATTAAGGGGCATGGAAGACCATGTCGTAAACCATAGTTCATATAGCTCCCAACTGTCCCTGATTTGGATCAATGCCCTCCTCATTTGTCCCTCATTTTGGTCTGATCTGTATAGTTGTATATAAAATGCACTTTTTATCTTTCACAAAGTGTTTCCCAGTGCTAAACCTTTCATCTAATTTCTAAATTGCTGCATTTACACATTTTAACCACTTGCTTACTGGGCACATAAACCCCCTTCGTGCCCAGGCGAAATTTCAGCTTCCGGCACTGCGTTGCTTTAACTGACAATTGCGCGGTCGTACGACGTGGCTCCCAAACAAAATCGGCGTTCTTTTTTTCCCCACAAATAGAGCTTTCTTTTGGTGGTATTTGATCGCCCGTGCGGTTTTTATTTTTTGCGATATAAACAAAAAAAGAGCGACAATTTAAAAAAATATATATATTTTTTACTTGTTGCTATAATAAATATCCCAATTTAAAAAAATATATATATATTTTTTTCTCAGTTAAGGCCGATACATATTCTTATACGTATTTTTGTAAAAAGAAAAAAAAAATCACAATAAGTGACTGCTTTACGCAAAAGTTGTAGCGCCTACAAAATAGGGGACAGAATTATGTTTTTTTTTTTATATTTTTTTTTACTAGTAATGGCGGCGATCTGCAATTTTTATTTGGACTGCGATATTGCGGCGGACACATCGGACACTTTTGACACATTTTTGGCACCATTCACATTTATACAGCGACCACTGCTATAAATATGCACTAATTACTGTATAAATGTGACTGGCATTGAAGGGGTTAACACTAAGGCCTCGTACACACGAGGCAATAGATTTGTTCAAAACGGTCTGTCCGACCAAATCTGTCTCTTAGGATTTTGGTTTGCTCGCGTGTACACACGAGCAAGCCAAAATCCCCGCCAGCAGACGGCGCGCTGACGTGTCGGTGACGTGGCGGTGACGTTGACGCCGCCACGTCACCGCACCAGGAAGTAAAACACTTCCGCGCATGCGCCGAATCCATTCGGCGCCGGTGCGAGACGACATGTCTGCTGGTAAGTGTACTAACCAGCAGACATGTCGGGCGGACGGGTTCCCACCCGATAGATTTCAAAGCATGCTTTGAAATCTGTCGGGTGGCCAAATCCGTCGGCTCGCCCGTACACACAATCTAATCTGTCTGCTGGGACGGTCTAGCAGACCGTTTCCAGCAGACAGATTTGATCGTGTGTACGCGGCCTCAGGGGTGAGGAAGGGGTTAAATGTGTTCTAACTGTGTGGGGGGAGGGGGGTGACTGGGGGAGGTGACCGATGCTGTGTCCCTATGTACAAGGGAAACAGCATCTGTCTCCTTTCCCTGACAGGACGTGGAGCTCTGTGTTTACACACAGACATCCACTGCGTCGGGACTGTTTTTCCCCGCCGCGCACCACCCTGTGGCACGCGCGGGGAATTACAAGTAAATCACGTCCAAAGACGTGACCCCGGCGCCTCAGGTCCGCGCTGTTGACGTATTCTGTGGTTAAAAGCCAATATAAAGGAAAAGCATTGGTAAAAAAAAGTCCTTGTGGATTTAATTAACCTTTTTTTGGGGTTAATTCTCCTTTAAGGGGGTGTGGCAGGGGGCGTGTCCTATGCCTACATACGTTTGTTAGTAGGTGTCCCTCATTCCCATCTGAAAATGTTGGGAGGTGTGATAGTTGGCCGCAGTTGAAATGGAAAGGTCATTTTTTAATATCATCAGACTAAAATAAAAATGATTGTCATCCCTCCAGCGCTTCTCCGCTGCTCCATCCCAAAATCCCTGGTGCTTCCAGGCATGAGGGAGCATGGAACCTCCAACCATATTGCAGTGTCTGGATCTAGTAGCCAATCCCTAGATCTGAGCACTGTCACATAAAGGAGGGTGTGATGTCACTGCGCTCTCTAAGCTCCAACGCCGACCTACACCTAATATCTTGGTGGTGACTGGAACAGAGGAAGGAACAGTGGAGGAGCAATGGAGAGGTGAGTTGCAGTGGGTTGGGTGGGCAGCTTTATACAGACATGGCTTTCCCCTCAATGGGTAAGGTAATAATGTATTTTTAAACGACCTGCCAGGTACTTCTATCTCTTGGGGTCCCTATAAGTGAGATCCCTGTGCTCTGCTGTGTCCATTATGAGGGGCCCCACCATCCCTACACTGAGTTCCCGGGTTTATACACCCGCTGTGCCCATTATGAGGTGTACCCACCATCCCTGTGCTGAGTTCCGGGGTCTGTACACCTGCTGTACCCATAATGAAGGGTTCCCACCATCCCTGTGCTGAGTTCCCAGGTCTGTACACCTGCTGTGACCATTCTGAGGGGTTCCCACCATCCCTGTGCTGCATTCCCAGTTCTGTACACCTATTCTGCCCATTATGAGGGATTCCCACCATCCCTGTGCCACGTTCCCAGGTCTGTACACCTGTTTTGCCTAGTATGAGGGATTCCCACCATCCCTGTGCCGCGTTCCCAGGTCTGTACACCTGTTTTGCCTAGTATGAGGGATTCCCACCATCCCTGTGCCGCGTTCCAAGGTCTGTACACCTGTTCTGCCCATTATGAGGGATTCTCACCATCCCTGTGCTGAGTTCCCAGGTCTGTACACCTGCTGTGCCCATTATGAGAGATTCTCACCATCCCTGTGCCGCGTTCCAAGGTCTGTACACCTGTTCTGCCCATTATGAGGGATTCTCTCCATCCCTGTGCTGAGTTCCCAGGTCTGTACACCTGCTGTGCCCATTATGAGGGGTTCTCACCATCCCTGTGCTGATTTCCTGGGTCTGTACATCTGCTGTGCCCATTATGAAGGGTTCCCACCATCCCTGTGCCGAGTTCCCAGGTCTGTACACCTGCTGTGCCCATTATGAGGAGTTCCCACCATCCCTATGCAAATTCCCTGAATCTGTACACCTGCTGTGCCCATTCTGAGGGGTTCCCACCATCCCTCCCTGTGCCGCGTTCCCAGGTCTGTACACCTATTCTGCCCATTATGAGGGATTCCCACCATCCCTGTGCTGAGTTCCCAGGTCTGTACACCTGGTGTGCACATTATGAGTGCTTCCCACCATCCCTGTGCTGAGTTCCCAGGTCTGTACACCTGCCGTGCCCATTATGAGGGATTCCCACCATCCCTGTGCTGAGTTCCCAGGTCTGTACACCTGCTGTGCCCATTATGAGGGGTTCTCGCCATCCCTTTGCTTAATTCCCACAGGTATGTACACCTTCTGTGCCCATTATGAGGGGTTCCCACCATCTCTCTTACTTGATTTTGATCTCAGAAGTATATGGTGACCTCCGATGATGGTGAACAAACATAGCACCATCCTTCTGGAGAGAAAAGTAGAAAGAAAACTTTGTTGGGGGGAGTGATATCTGATGCTAGGTCCATTTTAATCCGGAGAGCCCCTCTAATCAGCGGTGGGAATGATGCGGCGTGTTCCCTGATAGGTCGCACAAGGCTGCACAAGCTGCTCTCGTATTCAGTTTCATCAGCGTCATGGCTGAAGGTCAGCGTGTCCGAGCGTTACACAGAATCACCAGCCGAGGAAGATTCTTCTCTGTGATGGGAGCACACAATGTGTTTTATAGAGCCGAGGGGTCATCTCATTGGACACACGTCTCCGATCACACAATCCCACACTCAGCAATTGCTGCACAATGACTCACTATCTTCCTTTACCTTAGTGCAGTCCTCCTTCACTTACCTCATTCTTCCATTTTGCTTTTAAATGTCCTTATTTCTTCTGAGAAATCCTCACTTCCTGTTCTTCTGTCTGTAACTCCACACAGTAATGCAAGGCTTTCTCCCTGGTGTGGAGAAAGCCTCTTGAGGTGGGAGGGGACGAGCAGGCGTGTCAGGATGCCCACTAACACACAGCTCCTTTATCTGCAAAGTAGAGAGTGTCCTGACCCTACCCCTGGTTTGGTTAGCACCAGAACTACCGAACAGGGAAAATGTTTGCACCCGAACCGCCAACCCTATTAAACTCTATGGAACCCGAATATGAAAAATCTGAAGCCCCCATTTTGAAGGCTTATATGCAATTTATTGGCCATAAAAAGGGTATGGGGGCGGGTACTGCCCTGGGGGACAAGTATCAATGCAAACATTCTTTTTTTATTATAGATTTTTTTTAAAGAAGCAGTGATTTTAATGAAGCTTAAAGTGAAATAATAAAAATTTAAAATGTCTTTAAATATAGTGCCTGGGGGTCCCCTTAGTCTGGCTGTAAAGTGTCAGGCCGCGTACACACGGCAGGGAATCTCGACGGGCAGAACACATCGTTCCGCCCGTCGAGGTTCCCTGCCGGCCGTCGAAATCGGCGACCCGCCCGTCGGGAATGGCAACCAGCCATTCTTCCGGGCGGGCCGTCGAGGAAATAGAGAGCGTGCTCTCTATTTCGGCTCGACGGGCTTCCCGACGGGAAGCTCGCCGAGAGCGTACACACGGCCGAGGTCCTCGCTGGAATGCACATTCCAGCGAGGTTCTCGCTGGTTTTCAGCGAGAACCTCGGCCGTGTGTACGGCGGCTCACATCTGTACCATGTATAGCACCTGCTTCAGCATAACTGACATATAAAATAAAATAAGGCCTCTTTCACACGGAGCGGTCCGTTTTTCGGTCCGCTCCGTGTGTGTCCGTCGGCTCAGCGGGGGGTCCCGCTCAGCTGTCGGCGGACAGGGCGGACCCCGCACACTGTGCAGGGACCGCCCTGTCTCTCCTCCGCTATCCCCTATGGGGAATCGGATGGAAACGGACCGTCTGTCCGTTTGCATCCGATCCGATCCACCGGACGGAAGAAAAATAGGGTTTTCTTCCGTCCGCAAATTGGATCCAGACGGACGCGGATCGTAGGCAGACGTTAGCGGATGCATCATCCGCTAACGGATCCGCTCCCATAGGGAGACATTACAAGTCCGTAAACGGACTTGTAATTAGCGGACCGTTCGTCCGCTCATGTGAAAGGGGCCTTAAAATTACATTTAAATTGATTTTCTGGCTGCAAGCCATAGCTGGCAATAAAAATAAAAATAAATAAAAGTAAAAGAATAAAAAACTGTGTGGATTCCCCACAAGATCCTTACTAGACCCTTATCCCAGCATGCAGTCTAGCATTCCAGGAAAGGGTGGGGATGAGCGAGCGCCCCCTCTCCTGAACCATACCAGGCCACATGCCCTCAACATGGGGGGATGCTGCCCCAAAGCGCCTTGTCCCTGTGTTGATTGGGACATGGGCCTCTTCCCTACAACCCTGGTTTGCAGTTGTGGGTTCTGCAGGCAGGGGGCTTATCTGAATCTGGAAACCCCCTGTATTGGGTGGGCAGTTCGGCCCGATCATGAATTTGGACCGAACATTGGCTGTTCGCCTGTTCGAAGAACAACTGAATTATCAAGGCGTTCGACAGTTTGTTTGTAGCGCCGAACCACCGCAATGCACTGTGCATTGAAAGCACCGATTGGCTGAAGCAATGAAAGCTTTGCCCAATAAGGGCACAAACTGTAGCACTGTCAGAGCCATGACTGTTGGACGCTGTCATGATGACTTTATCCAATCATGATTCATTGCTCCTAGTCCTACCCCACACTATTAAAATATTCTTCCCATAGCGGCCTTTTGCAGTGTGATATTGGCGTGGAAAGTGATAGAACAGGGCTCTGTTCAGTGCTACTAGTGTGCTATTGTGATTCGATTGTGAGTGTAAAGTATCAGTTTAGTTTGAATCTAGTGATTGGTGCAGTGTAAGTGTAGTGCGGCCGTTCATTTGTTTAGTTTCAGTTTATTTTGTAAAGGCAGGTTTATCTCAGTATATTGCCTTGGTGCACGTTTAACCACTTAAGGACCAGCGCACGCAGATATATGTCGTCAGAATCGCGCAGACAGGCAAATAGACGTATATATACATCCTCTTTAATTTGCCACTGTGTGGTCGCGACCCTGTTGTAAGCTCCGTGACCGTGCCCACAGACTCGCCGGTGTCCCGCGATCGGATCACAGAGCTAAAGAAAGGGGAGATCTCCCGTTCTTCCTAGTGACACTGTCACTGACACTGTCACTGTCACTGACACTGTCACTGATCGTGTTCCCTGTCATCGTGAACACCGATCAGACGTGTCACCGGAAGCCAAGCCCCCTAACAATTCAAAGCACTCCCTAGGTCAAACTTTACCCCTTCAGCGCCCCTACAGGTTATCCCCTTCACTGCCAGTGTCATGTTTACAGTAATCAGTGCATTTTTATAGCACTGATCGCTGTAAAAATGACAATGGTCCCAAAATGGTGTCAAAAGTGTCCGGTGTGTTCGCCATAATGTCGCAGTCACGATAAAAATTGCTGATCACCGCCATACTAGTAGAAAAAAAAATGAATAAAAATGCCATAGAACTATCCCCTATATTATAGCAGCTATAACTTTTGCTCAAACCAATCAAAAAAAACTTATTGCAATTTTTTTTACCAAAAATATGTAGAAGAATACGTATCGGCCTAAACTGAGGAAAAAAAACATATTTTTATATATTTTTGGGGGATATTTATTACAGCAAAAAGTTAGAAAAATTTTGTTTTTTTTCAAAATTGTCGCTCTTTTTTTGTTTATAGCCCAAAAAATAAAATCCGCAGAGGTGATCAAATGCCACCAAAAGAAAGCTCTATTTGTGGGGAAAAAAAGGATGTCAATGTTGTTTGGGAGCCACGTCACACGACCGCGCAATTGTCAGTTAAAGCGACGCAGTGCCGAAACACAAAAAGTGGCCTGGTCTTTGGCCAGCCAAATGGTCCAGGGCTTAAGTGGTTAACCAAGCGTATTTCAGTGTGTTGGTGCACGTTTACCACAGTATATTGCAGTGCGTTAGTGCATGTTTACCGCAATTTATTGCAGTGCATTAGTATGGGGTTGTGTTGTATGGCCGGGCTCTGCATTAGCCGGACGGTTGTGTTGTATGGCCGGGCTCTGCATTAGCTGGACGGTTGTGTCTTATGGCCGGGCTCTGCATTAGTCGGGGGGTTGTGTTGTATGGCCGGGCTCTGCATTAGTCGGGGGGTTGTGTTGCATGGCCGGGCTCTGCATTAGTCGGGGGGTTGTGTTGTATGGCCGGGCTCCGCATTAGTCGGGGGGTTGTGTTGCATGGCCGGGCTCTGCATTAGTCGGGGGGTTGTGTTGCATGGCCGGGCTCTGCATTAATCGGAGGGTTGTGTTGCATGGCCGGGCTCTGCATTAGTCGGGGGGTTGTGTTGCATGGCCGGGCTCTGCATTAATCGGAGGGTTGTGTTGCATGGCCGGGCTCTGCATTAGTCGGGGGGTTATGTTGTATGGCCGGGCTCTGCATTAGTCGGGGGGTTGTGTTGTATGGCCGGGCTCCGCATTAGTCGGACGGTTGTGTTGCATGGCCGGGCTCCGCATTAGTCGGGGGGTTGTGTTGCATGGCCGGGCTCTGCATTAATCGGAGGGTTGTGTTGCATGGCCGGGCTCTGCATTAGTCGGGGGGTTGTGTTGCATGGCCGGGCTCTGCATTAGTCGGGGGGTTGTGTTGCATGGCCGGGCTCTGCATTAGTCGGGGGGTTATGTTGTATGGCCGGGCTCCGCATTAGTCGGACGGTTGTGTTGCATGGCCGGGCTCCGCATTAGTCGGGGGGTTGTGTTGCATGGCCGGGCTCTGCATTAATCGGAGGGTTGTGTTGCATGGCCGGGCTCTGCATTAGTCGGGGGGTTGTGTTGCATGGCCGGGCTCTGCATTAGTCGGGGGGTTATGTTGTATGGCCGGGCTCTGCATTAGTCGGACGGTTGTGTTGTATGGCCGGGCTCTGTATTAGCCGGACGGTTGTGTTGTATGGCCGGGCTCTGTATTAGCCGGACGGTTGTGTTGTATGGCCGGGCTCTGTATTAGCCGGACGATTGTGTTGTATGGCCGGGCTCTGTATTAGCCGGACGATTGTGTCGTATGGCCGGGCTCTGCATTAGTCGGGGGGTTATGTTGTATGGCCGGGCTCCGTATTAGTCGGGGGGTTATGTTGTATGGCCGGGCTCTGCATTAGTCGGGGGGTTGTGTTGCATGGCCGGGCTCCGCATTAGTCGGGGGGTTATGTTGTATGGCCGGGCTCTGCATTAGTCGGGGGGTTGTGTTGTATGGCCGGGCTCTGCATTAGTCGGGGGGTTGTGTTGCATGGCCGGGTTCTGCATTAGTCGGAGGGTTGTGTTGTATGGCCGGGCTCTGCATTAGTCGAACGGTTCTGTTGTATGGCCGGGCTCTGCATTAGCCGGACGGTTCTGTTGTATGGCCGGGCTCTGCATTAGTCGGGGGGTTATGTTGTATGGCCGGGCTCTGCATTAGCCGGACGGTTCTGTTGTATGGCCGGACTCTGCATTAGCCGGACGGTTGTGCCATGATTAGGCGGTAGTTGAGTCGTTGTGTCATATGGTTAGGCTCTGCATTAGTCGCATGGTTGTGTTATATAGCTGAGCTCCTCCTCTCTCCCCCTCCTCCTCTCTGAACACAGAAGAAAGTTAGTTTGCAGCAGATCTGCAGGAGCCGCCTGGTCTCACCCTTGTGCTGGGAGTGCAGACAGACAGACAGACAGACAGAGAGGATCCCCTCCCAGGACAGACATCTCTGGGGGTTTCCTCACCGACCAGCACTGCAAAGTCCCCCCTGCACCATGAGTATCAGCTGAGAGGTAAGCAGCCCTGGGTTGGTTTTTCCTGCATGCCTCTTCTCTATCAGACATCTGCCTGTGCTGCATTGGCCGGGCTGGGCTGCTCTGCAGTGGCTGCAGGATGGGGGGCTCTGCTCTGCAGTATCCTCCATAGCTGTGTGCTGTGCAGAGCTCCTTGTGATCACATCTGCAGGGATGGGGGATGGGGGATGGGGGGTGACTTTGCATTGTCTTGCTGGGTTTGCCTGCTGCTTTAAAAATGTTTATTATCCTATAGGAAGGAGCCCCTCCATTTTGGTGTCTTCTCCTCGCCCGGGGGGCCCGCGGTTGGGTTGTCGGGGCCCGACTCCATCCATAAGTGACAGTTCAGTGTTGGGTGGAGTTCGGCAGGCTGAGTCATTCACTGGCTCTTTCCATCGCCCGGGGACTCCAGGATCGCGCTCTCCCAGTTCCCGGCCGCGTTCCGCCCACTTCGGAATCTTTGGCAATTTTTTTTTTTTTATAATTTTCAGAATACAAAATAAAACCCCAGCAGATCAGAGCTGGCCGTACTTTTTACGACCGGATTGTACAGTCTCCTCTATGGTGGCCATACACTCTACGACCTGATTGTACAATCTCCTCTATGGTGGCCGTACGCTCTACACCCTGATTGTACAATCTCCTCTATGGTGGCCATACACTCTACGACCTGATTGTACAATCTCCTCTATGGTGGCCGTACGCTCTACGACCTGATTGTACAATCTCCTCTATGGTGGCCATACACTCTACGACCTGATTGTACAATCTCCTCTATGGAGGCCATACACTACACCCTGATTGTACAATCTCCTCTATGGTGGCCATACTTTGTACAATCTGGTTGCAGAATCTCTTCTATGGTGGCCATAGAGAGATTGTACAATTGGGTCATAGAATGTGTGGCCACTAGGGATGAGCTCCGTCGTGTTGGCAGAGCCCGCCAGGAAGTCGGCACTGCGCTGTGCTAATCACAGGCAGTGAGACATTTCCCGATTTCTGTAGCTGCTTATCGGGACGATGTCTAACTGCCTGTGATCAGCACAGTGCCGACTTCCTGGCAGGCTCTGTACGTGGACTTTGCCAACATGCCGGAGCTCATCCTTGGTGGCCATACACTCTACGACCTGACTGTACAATCTCCTGTATGGTGGCCATTAGGGATGAGCTCCGGCGTGTTTGCACACTCCACGTGCAGAGCCCGCCAGGAAGTCAGCACTGCGCTAATCACAGGCAGTGAGATATAGTCCCAATGTTTAGCTGCAGAGATCGGGAAATGTCTCCCTGCCTGTGATTAGCACAGCACAGTGCCAACTTCCTGGCGGGCTCTGCATGTGGGCTTTGCCAACACGCCGGAGCTCATCCTTAGTGGCCGTACACTCTACAACCTGATTGCACAATCTCCTCTATGGTGGCCATTTGCTCTACGACCTGATTGTACAATCTCTCACTGTCTGTGATTAGCGCAGCGCTGTGCCAAATTTTTTAGGGGTTTGCACGTGGAGCGTGCAAACATGCCAGAGCTCATCCATACACTCTACGACCTGATTGTACAATCTCCTCTATGGTGGCCATACACTCTATGACCTGATTGTACAGTCTCCTCTATGGTGGCCATACACTCTACGACCTGATTGTACAGTCTCCTCTATGGCGGCCATACACTCTATGACCTGATTGTACAATCTCCTCTATGGTGGCCATACACTCTACGACCTGATTGTACAGTCTCCTCTATGGTGGCCATACACTCTACGACCTGATTGTACAGTCTCCTCTATGGTGGCCATACACTCTACGACCTGATTGTACAGTCTCCTCTATGGTGGCCATACACTCTACGATCTGATTGTACAATCTCCTCTATGGTGGCCATACACTCTACGACCTGATTGTACAGTCTCCTCTATTTCGCGCAGCAAAAGTAGCTCATGTCACTGTTCACCATTATTATACAGGATTTATAGAGCGCCAACAGTTTGCACAGTGCTTAACAACATGAGGGCAGACAGTACAGTTACAACACAATGTGGTACAAGAGGAATCGGAGGGCTCTACTTGTTGGAGCTTGCAATCTAAAAGGGGAGGGTCAGTTGATACAAAAGGAAATGGCTGTGGGGGATGGGCTGGTGGAGAAAGTAAAAACATTGGGGTTGGTTTACAAAAGACTGCAAAATCTGGTGCAGCACTTCTTAGAAGCCAATCAGCTTCCAGGGTTTTCTTGTCAAAGTTTCATTGAACAAGCTGAAGTTAGAAGCTGATTGGCTGCCATGCACAGCTGCATTGGATTTTGCACTCTCAAACTTTTTAGTAAATGCTACCCATCAATGCCCACCAGTGTTGCCTATCTGTGCCACCCACCAGTGCTACATATCAGTGCCCATAAGTGTGGCATATTTGTGCCGCCTCATCAGTGCCTACCTCTGCCAGCGATAAGTACCACCAAAAGTGCCAGCAATCAGTGCCCACAAGTGATGCAAGTCAGAGCTGGCTATTAGTGCTGCCCACCAATGCTACCCATCAATGCCGCCTATCTGTGCCACCCACCAGTGCTACATATCAGTGCCCATAAGTGTGGCATATTTGTGCCGCCTCATCAGTGCCTACCTCTGCCAGCGATAAGTACCACCAAAAGTGCCAGCAATCAGTGCCCACAAGTGATGCAAGTCAGAGCTGGCTATTAGTGCTGCCCACCAATGCTACCCATCAATGCCGCCTATCTGTGCTATCCACCAGTGCTACATATCAGTGCCCATAAGTGCGGCATTTTCGTAGTGCCCATAAGTGCTGCCTCATCAGTGCCCATAAGTGCGGCATATTCGTGCCGCCTCATCAGTGCCCATAAGTACCGCCTCATCAGTGCGGCATATTTGTGGCGCCTCATCAGTGCGGCATATTTTTGGCACCTCATCAGTGCCCATAAGTGCTGCCTCATCAGTGCACACCAGTGTCCATTGTGTGAAGAAAATAAAAAAAATGTAACATGGTTACAGTGTAGCATGATCCTGCAATTGTCATATAAAGTGTGGCAGCGCTGTAAGCTGAAAAAATGGCCTGGGCAGGAAGGGGGTGAAAGTGCCCGTTAGATAAGTGGTTAAAGAGAAGGGTTTTCTGGGATCGTCTAAAGATGGATAGACTAGGGGACAGTCGGTCAGATTGGGGTAGGGAGTTCCAAAGGATGGGAGAAGCTTTTGAGAAGTCCTGGAGGCGAGCATGGGAGGAGGTTACAAGGGAGCTAGAGAGCAGGAGATCCTGGGAGGAGCGACGAGAGCAGCTTGGTTGGTATTTTGAGTGTTTTGGTATGATGAGTCTTGCGTGTTTTGAAAATGCGCGTTTGGGGTGTTGGTGAGTGGGGATGCAAAATACGACCCACTTTTCGTACTGTGTGCAAAGAGACGCGATTATGCATGCCTTCTAACGAATGTCCAGGTGTGATTGTCTGCGCCGGATAGAACAATCCCAGTTTTTGCCGCTGACAATGAATGAGAGCGTGAAATGCAACTCGCATTTTGTAATGTGCGCAAAAAATGCCTAATTATGCTCACGTTTTACCGAGTGCTCAGGTGTGATTGAGCCTGATGGGTAAATCCATCACAGGATCAGATAACGTGATCAGATCTATGGATTGAGAAGACTCGTATGGCGTCATCGATGGAGTAAAACGATCGGTTTTAATCAAAACATTTCTGATCAGTCTGGATGGAGAACCCAATTGTAGGGAAGCAGATAATTCAATGTGATTGTTCGGTGTATGACGCATCAAGCAAACTTCTGATGGTTTTTATTTATGATCCAGCAGTAAATCGATAATACGATGGTGTGTAAGGCCTGGCTCACACTTGTGCGAGTTCATAACGAATGTGATGCGTCAAAAACACTTTGAATTTGCATGTCATCCCTAGTCATTGTTTTCAATGACGGTCATTCACATACATGCGTTGCGATTCCTCTACGAATGTGATGCGATAATAAAAGGGTCTTGTCCGACTTTACTGCGTTGCGAATTTAGTCTCCATAGACATCAGTGTAAATCGTTCTGAAATCGCAATGATGGTTCACATATGTGCGAATTCCACCGTGCGATTCTCCACAAAAGCCAAGAAGTACACAGGAAGTTAACACTTTTATTTTTATTTTTTTACACTATGATTTCATTGGCTAGAACATTAATATCAGCTATATCCCACTCCTGAAATTTGCGGTATAATTTACACCTCAGAATTGACAAACGGACCAAATTCACAGCGCATCAGTGTGAAGCAGGCCTACAATTTCTGTGTGTCCACTGTAAAGTTACCAAAATTATGCAATAGAACAGTCATGGTGATGGCACCTCAGATGTTTTGGAACTACATTTCCCATGATGCTCCTGTACTTTGCAGTGTAGTGGAGCATCATGGGAAATGTAGTTCCAAAACATCTGAGGTGCCAAGGTTCACCATCACTGTAATAGGAGGACAAACCAAAACAACGACTTCTTTGTGGAGTGTTTACTAAAACTGGAGCGCACAGAATCTGGCGCAGCTGTGCATAATAACCAATCGGCTTCTAACTTTGACAATTAAACTTTGACAATAAGCCCAGGTTCACACTGGGTACGATTTAGTTTGATTTGAGATGCGATTTCACATGTGAAATCGCATCTCAAATCGGCGGCAATTCATGTGGCATGTGGCTTTGAAATCGCACAATTTCAAAGCAGCTGCATATCGGTGCGTCTTGGAAGACATCTGAAGCCCGGGCTCACACTGGGCTGCGGGAATTAAGCTGGGTGAGTTCAGCTGAACTCCCGCTCGTCAGTCCCGGTTTCAGACGCGATTACAGACATCTGTGCGGGTTTCTGCACAGATGTCACTGTAAATCAAAAAAAAGAGTACAGAAACATCTTTTTGAAATCTGTGTAGCGCCGCAAGTGCGACGTCGCACCGATTAGGACGGTGCATAAGGCGATTTTATTTATTTATTTTTACACGTCAAATCACACAAGTGTGAACCAGGGCGGAGGACTAAAAAAAAATGTTGAAGAGTATCACTGAGGGGGCCCCCTTCTCCACCGCTCCTCTCTTGACCAACAGAAGCCTCAAAACTCCCTTTTCCACGAGACTGTAACCTAGCAGAACCTCCAGTGCAATCTTCCCTACGCACACGTTCCTGCAGAAATGGCCGTATTTTCGATTCATCGTCTGAATCGCATACAGCCTTAGAGAGAAAATGTCACCAGCACACCGGGATCTCCAAAATGGAGTCCAAAATTTGAATCAATGGTCACGTAGTTACAAAAAAAGGCGACGTTTTGGAGCCACGCAGGACCCCTTCATCAGGCATGTGAAGATCAGGAAGGGGTGTGGTTAGTCTGAGATAAATGAGGGATGGAGGGAGAAAGAAAGAGGGATGGAGGGACAGCAGGCCCAGATCCTACACCACAATAGAAATATGTGTATTCCAGAAAGTTTAACAAATCAGCAGATAAAGATACTCCAAACACCTGGTGTTAGTGCTTCAATCATCCCGGCACCATGGTTGTTATGGTGTCAGGATGATTGAAGCGCATTATTTCTATTATTACATTGTAATATAAAATGAAATGATTAAACTCACCAGCGGAGTCCGTCCTTACATCGGTCGCAATTAGGGTTGTCCCGATACCAGTATCGGTATCAGGACCGATACCGAGTATTTGCCTGATGCCTAAATAGAATACTTATACCTCCTCCATACCCCCTGCTGCCGCATCGAAAGCCGCGCCGCATGGGTTAAACAGCGTGCGGGAACATCACAGCTTTCATTTGAATAGCTGTAGTGTTCCCGCTGCGTATAGACACTCCCCCTTGCTCGGGATTGGATGGGTGATCGTGATCTGTCCAATCCCGAGCAAGGGGGAGTGTCTATACGCGCGGGGAAAACAGCTATTCAAATGAATGCTGTGATGTTCTCTGTGCAGCGGCTTTCGGCGGCTAGGTATGGGGGACATGGCTGGAGGGACATGGCTGCATATGTGGGGGACATGGCTGGAGGGACATGGCTGCATATGTGGAGGACATGGCTGGAGGGACATGGCTGCATATGTGGGGGACATGGCTGCATATGTGGGGGACATGGCTGCATATGTGGGGGACATGGCTGCATATGTGGGGGACATGGCTGCATTTTGGGACACATTTAAAAAAAGTATCGGTATTCGGTATCGGTACTTGTACTCGGTCCTAAAAAAGTGGTATCGAGACAACCCTAATTACTGTTTCCCATTCCAAAGTAGAGGCGGAGCCGGCCGCGTGGCTGCAATAGAAATTAAGCTGCAGCGCTGCCCACCCCAGCCCCTTTCCATAACAGACGGACCTGCAGCAGGGCGGGGCGAGCGGCGCTGCAGCAGCTTCATATTCTATTGTACTAGCCATCCGTGTTTGGTCTTCTTAAAAATGGCAGCCGGTGGAGACGTTGTTTGTCTCTGCCGGTCATGGACCTCTAGTGGCGGCGAAAAAACGGATTTCCCGGGACAAGATAACTTTGGGAAAAGGGTGTAAATCCCAGGAAATTCGGGACAGTTGGCAACTATGCTTGATCTGTCCAATTTGCATGACAAGTGCAAACGGGGTCTTGGTAATCCTCCCCCTTTTGTATCCAGTACTGTGGGCTTGATTTACTAAAACTGGAGAGTGCAAAATCTGGTGCAGCTGTGCATGGTAGCCAATCCGCTTCCAGGTTTTAGCCCAGGTTCACATTGGAACAATTTGGCATGCGATTTGACATGTCAAATCGCATGCTATTGCCAGCAATGGCACTGTCCGACTTGGTAGCAAGTAGTTCCTGTACTACTTTTGGTGACTTCAAGGGGGAAGATTTGTATAGACATCTGGGCAGGAACCCGCATATATATGTCTGTCAAATCGCCCCTGAAGTCGGACTGCATTGCAGAGTTGAAATCATGTGCGTTCAGCTGAAATCGCATGATTCCTAACCCGCAGCGATGTGAACCTAGGCCGAGTCCCCATTCACACTGAAGGCCGTATGGAAATTTTACATATGTACAAAAAAAAAAAAAAAAGTCCTTTTAAGGCCTAGAGGCGGAAGTGACATCAGACTTCGCTCCAGTCCTCCAAGGGCATAGAGTCGAGGGCCATCTTGCCCTCACTTCCTGCCTATCGCTCCAGGGGATTGGATTGTTTCCTCCTTCACAGAGCTCTCTGGTAACACCCTGGGAGTATTCCAGTCAGGCTTCACACGGTATGTAAATGGCCTCCACCTATAGCAAGGGTAATATTTTTCTTCAGTCAGAGCTGCACAGTTTGTTTTATAATGGTAGTAAACTGCAATGTTTTATTTTTTGCCTATAATAAGGCTTATCTGTAGATACAGTAAATATTTCCTAAGAGTGCGCCATTTAGGAGATATTTACTTGTGATGTCACCAGCGCATGCGATCTGAAGGAACGGGATGCCCGCACCATTCCTTCAGAGTCCTGTGCCGTGAACAGTGGCTCCCACGCTCGTGCATGGGCATTGCGCCATCTCGGCTGGTCCAATCAAAGGACTGAAGCCTGAAAGGAAAACCAGGTGAAGATGGAAGCTCTGTCAGCGGTGACCGCATGCCGCTAGACCAGTGTTTTTCAACGCCAGTCCTCAAGGCGCACCAACAGGTCATGTTTTCAGGCTTTCCATTATTTTGCACAGGTGATTTGATCAGTTTCACTGCCTTAGTAATCACCACAGCCATTTCATCTGAGGGAAATCCTGAAAACTTCACCTGTTGGTGTGCCTTGAGGACTGGAGTTGAAAAACACTGCGCTGGAGGGCTT
Organism: Rana kukunoris; assembly: GCA_029574335.1. Lineage (NCBI taxonomy): Eukaryota > Metazoa > Chordata > Amphibia > Anura > Ranidae > Rana > Rana kukunoris. The sequence goes on along the minus strand of CM056049.1, from coordinate 721,261,864 downwards.
TGTTTTTAACCACTTGACCACCGGGCTTGTTTTTCAGATTCCGTGTTAACGAGACTTAAAACATTTGAGAATAAAATGGCAGTCATCGCAATACTTTTTGTCACACCGTATTTGCGCAGCGGTCTTACAAGCGCACTTTTTTAAAACATAAGACAACAATAAATTTGGACCAATTTTTTTATATAGTGTGAAAGATAATGTTATGCCGAGTAAAATGATATCCAACATGTCACGCTTAAAAATTGCGCCCGCTTGTGGCATTGCGTCAAACTTTTACCCTTAAAAATCTCGATAGGCGACGTTACTCAAAACATGCAACCTGTAGAATTTTTTTTTAACAGAGGAGGTCTAGGGCTAGAATTATTGCTCTCGCTCTAACGATCGCGCCGATACCTCAATTGTGTGGTTTGAACACCGTTTTCATATGCGGGCGCTACTCGCGTATGCGTTGGCTTCTGTACGCAAGCTTGTGGGGACGGGGCGCTTTAAAAAAAAAATGTTTTGTTTTCTTATTTATTTTTATTTAGTTTATAGTTTTTTACACTGAAATTAAAAAAAAATTATCACTTTTATTCCTATTACAAGGAATGTAAACATCCCTTGTAATATAAAAAAACATGACAGGTCCTCTTATATAAGAGACCTGGGGTCAAAAAGACCTCACATCTCATATTTAGGCATAAATGCAAAAAAAGAAAAAAAAAGAGCTGCGGGTGGGGGGGCCTCTCCCGCCACCGATAACGGCAATCTCACGGCGAATCCGCCCACTGAAGAGATGGATATCTCGGTTGTGGCAGCAGCTGCTGCCTTTACCGAGATATCCATCTTTAAAAACATGACGTCTTTTTACAATGGGGCGGTGGTCAAGTGGTTAAGGTAAGTTTTATTATGTGCTAGTATGCGATGGATACTAGCACATTCGTTTGTAACATAGCAGGTTTAAATAAGAAAAAATAAAAATGCTTGAGGCCGGGTTCACACATGATGCGGCTCCCAGCAGGGGGTCTGGTACGTCCCCGTTCACCGTTCATGGCGTTTGGTCTTGTGTTTCTCCTTACATTTGTGTTTCACTTGTTTTTTTTGTTTTTTATTAAAAGTCAGAAGCTACAAAAAGTGTAGCTGCTCGCTTTTAATAAACACACTCACCTGTCCCACAGTCCAGCAATCCCTGTGCTCAATTCCCAGGTCTGTACCCCTGCTGTGCCCATTATGAGGGGGTCCAGGAACTGGTGGGAACCCCTCATAATGGGCACAGCAGGTGTAGAGACCCCCACTATCCCTGCATTGAGTTCCTGGGTTTGTACACCTGTTGTGCCCATTAAGAGGGGTTCCAGGAAATCGGTGCGGGGATGGTGGAAACCCCTCATACTGGGCTTAGCAGATGTACAGACCTGGGAACTCGGCACAGGGATGGTGGGAACCCCTCATAATGGGCACAGCAGGTGTACAGACCCGGGAACTCGGCACAGGGATGGTGGGGACCCCTCATAATGGGCACAGCAGGTGTACAGACCCGGGAACTCGGCACAGGGATGGTGGGGACCCCTCATAATGGGCACAGCAGGTGTACAGACCTGGGAACTCGGCACAGGGATGGTGGGGATCCCTCATAATGGGCACATCAGGTGTACAGACCCGGGAACTCGGCACAGGGATGGTGGGGTTCTCTGTGCTGGGGTCTGTACACCTGCTGTATCCAATATGAGGGGTTCCCACCATCCCTGCTGAATGTTTTGGAGAAATGCAGTGATGGGAATGAAAACACTCAGAACCCCATCATGACTGATGAGAGAAAAAAGGCAGAACCTATTGGAGATCCTGAGGGATATGAGAGCTCCCCGGACTCCACCTAGAAGTGAAATGTGACGTTCAGCACAACCTTCCCTTCCTGGCTGCTGGCGTTGTCATCCATCGCTCTCTGCTGCTGGGAACCCCGGCCAGTTTTGTGTTCGATATCTGCCCTGCAGCCAAGGAGGCCCCGCCTTGGCTGATATCTTCGCATTCTTTCCCTTCTTACTGGGAGTGTGGAGCTGTGCGGTCATGTGACATGAAACCCTGGCCGATAACTGTCATCGTTTTTATCACCGGAATCCTCTTATTGTGGGAAACTGGTATGACTTTAACATGGGACGATTTGGGGGAGCGCCCCAATATCAGAAGCTGATGACCCTCAAATAAGGACAGCCTTGGGTGTTGCTGTTTTGGGATTAAGGGGAATGGACATTTGACCAAAAGTTGCTTGTCCTCCTTTTTTTTTTTTTTTTTTTTTTTTTTTTTTATTATTATTATTAATGATTTATATAAAATAATTTTTGAAGACTGAGGATTAGCATTTTCGGCAATTGAAGCCCCTTTAGTTCTGTCATGACAGGTCATGTTTGCTTTTAACCCTTTTTATTTTCATTTTTTGCTAGAAAATTACTTGGAACCCCCAAACATTGTGTTTTTTTTTTTTTTTTTTTTTTTTTTTTTTTTTTACTGCCCGAGGCTCTAGAGAATAAAATGGTGGTCGTTGAACATGGTAATTGTGCAGCACTTTTTCAAACCCAAACGCACAATATTTAACCCAATATTTTACAAAAAAATATTAAAAAATCGGGTTATGTATTTGTTAAAGTTGGTGTATCTTTTTCCAAACAAATTGGGTTTGAAAAAGTGCTGCGCAATTGCCATGTGCAATGACCACCGTTTTATTCTCTATTGCCTCAGCCAGTTAAAAAAAATAAAAAAAAGCACACACAATGTTTGGGGCTTCTAAGTAATTTTCTATCAAAAAAATAAAAAATAAAATAAAAAATCAGACACTGAGTAAATGGATACCTAACATGTTGCGCTTTAAAATTGCGCACGCTCGTGGAATGATGACAAACTACTGTCTTTTGTTTTTTTGTTTTTTTACAGGTTACCAGTTTAGCATTGGGAGATTTAGCCTGGAACTCTAGGCTAGTTATTGCTCTTGCTCTGACGTTCATGGATATATGTCACATTTACATATGTGGGCATGGCCTTCATATGCGTTCAATTCTGCGTGCAAGGACAGGGGTGGTTTACATTTCAAAAAATATTTTTGTAAACCTCTTTTGTGACAACAATAAATCATGACAGGTCCTTTTTTATGGAGAGATTGGGGGGTCAATAAGACCCCACATCTCCTCTACAATGGAAAGCATCAGATTTAAAAAAAAAATTATAAAATTGATTTAGTGCTTCTAAAAAAAGCAAAATGGCCTTGTTTACATCGGACCAGAAGCGACGTCATGATGTTGCTATGGTCCTCTTGGGTCAGAGCTATATCCAATTAGCGGACCTCCCGATGTTATAGAACTAATGAGGCCTAGCAAGACTCTGACAGCCAGAAGCACGAAACCCAGAGGCAGAGGCATGATGAGAATTGTAGTTTTGCAACAGCTGGAGGTCCGCTAATTGCATATCCCTGTCATAGGCCATAGAGATGAGCAGAGGCCATCTTTCCTCTGCTCCTCTCTGTGGCCAGCTGCTGCCCAGCCTGGATCAGTCCTTGGGCTTCTCGAATCTGTCAGGTAAGCCCAAGAACCACTGAAAATCGTTGGAGGGGGACGACCCCTCCCAGCATTTCTAAAAGCGATCAAGCAGCTAATCTGCCACTCGGATCACTTTTATCGGAAATACAGGCACCTGAGGGAAACTTCAATACAAGGGTTATGGCATCTAGCTGCTGCCATAACCCCGGTATTAAATGTCAAGTAATAGTGGGCGGCAAGGACATTGACCACATTGCCTAGTGGGGTCTACATATAACTGTTGGTGTCTTCCAGAACACTGAATGTTCACTGGATATTATAGCAGTCCAGTATGTATCTTTTCTGCTTTTCGGTAGTGTTGATAACTAGCCCATTGCCTCCTGCACTTTCCAATTACGGTAAGGCAACTATAAAGTTCATGACCAATAGGAAAGTAAAAGGAAGTGGTGTGAGTTGGGGGGGCAGGTGTTGACACCTCAAACATTGAGCATTTGTATATTGGGGTGGGTGTTCCAGAAAACATCTAAAGCGGTGAGCAAGCCCCATTGGGTATCTGGACTGTAGTCCTGTGGCCTGTTTGGCACCAATATGGTAGTGGCAAGCTTATGATAAGGGACCAGTTAAAATGGGGAATGGATACCGTTATCTGCTGGACTTTACAATATAACTCAATACTAATAAAACACAGACCTCAGCGTCTCATTGGGTACTATAGTGCAGTGATGGCCAACCTTGGCACCCCAGATGTTTTGGAACTACATTTCCCATGATACTCGTGTGCTTTGCTGTGTAGTTGAGTTTAATGGGAAATGTCATTCCAAAACATTTGGGGTGCCAAGGTTTGCCATCACTGCTATAGAGAGAACTCCTTGGAGAGGCCAGTCGCATGATTCATGAAACTACTTTTTTGGATTGTTTTTTTGGTTTTTGGTGTTTTTTTATTTTATTTTGGTTGCCCATCTCCTACTCTGGAAGTTTCACAAACAAATGGTCTATTTTGGTATTTGCTTGTCTTTGAGTGCTCACCATAATGAAATGTTGGGTTGTATTTTATATTTTAATACACCTCTCTTCCTTTCTTCTATAGGCACCCCTGGTTTCCACCGCAGCCTCACATCTCACTCATCCTCATGTTCCTGCGACCGGAGCCTGAACTGGGTTGGTTCCCCACCCATGTCCAGGTCACCATCCTAGAAGCCAAAGGCCTTCGAGCCAAGGGGAAACACGGCACCAGTGATGCCTACACGCTAATCCAGGTAGGCCGGGAGAAGTACAGCACTTCTGTGGTGGAGAAGACCCCCGGCTCCCCAGAATGGAAAGAGGAATGTACTTTCGAGCTGTCCCCCGGAGCCCTGGAGAGGGGGGAGAACTGCGATCTCCAGCTGACGGTCATGCATCGGGCTCTTATTGGCATGGATCAGTTTCTGGGGCAGGTCATCGTACCTCTGCAGAGGATCTTTCAAGAGGGACGATCCCAGAGGAACCAGTGAGTACTAGAGCCAACATTGACCAGTGGTCTTATTTTTCGCTTCTCTGTGAGGCCTTATAATTTCATATAGAGTGATATGGGGATCCTGATTGGGTAGTCAGTGCTTTGCCAACTGTAAAATGGCATTCCAAGATTGGTGGACAGTGTGAGCACATATGGACACTGCCAGGGCCGGTACAAGGCAGGGGCGGGATGGGCGAGTGCCCTGGGCGCTACCATTTAACATAGGATGGGGGGCGCAGCCGCAAGTTCTGCCATGGCCTCCCGCCAATGTGTCACTCAGCTGTGTCATTACATCGCGAGCGGGCAGTGGCACTGAACATGCGCTGCGAGCGCTTCTCCAAGTGCGAACCGTCACCTCCTCTCCCTTCACTGTAATGGTTACTGTCTCCCCCTATGGAGGAGTCTCGTAATCTCTCCCTGCCAGCGGCGTGACGTCACTCACTCACGGCCAGAGGCGAGGTGGGAGCTGGAGAGGAGCGCTGCGCACAGGGAGCTGTGTCGGCGGTTCTGCTGTGACTAACAGCATGTAGTCTGTGCCCGAGCTAGAGGAGCCTGCCTGGCTCTAGCTGAAGCTAGCACTGTGCTACAGAGCGGACTACTTGTAAAGTAAGCAGAACTTAGAGCAGATAATTGGCTGGATGTGGGGGGGGGGGGAGGCTGGCTGAAGCAAGGTTAATGACCACTACTGTGTATTATAAAAAAAAAAAAAAACAGCAGATAAAATATGGTTTTGAGTTATTTTAAATGAGCCATGCTTGCCACCTGACTTGCATTGTTGCTGCCCCCTGTTCATGTGTTCCCAAAGTGGCACCCCCACTGTGAAAGTGCATAAAATTGGAGTATGAACTGCAAATTAACCACTTAAGCCCCGGACCATTATGCAGGTTAAGGACCTTGCGATTTAGGAAAGCGTTGCTTTAACTGACAATTGCGCGGTCGTGCGACGTGGCTCCCAAACAAAGTTGCCGTCCTTTTCTTCCCACAAATAGAGCTTTCTTTTGGTGGTATTTGATCCCGCTGCGGTTTTTATTTTTTGCGCTATAAACAAAGATAGAGCGACAATTTTGAAAAAAAATCAATATTTTTTACTTTTTTCTATAATAAATATCCCCCAAAAATATATAAAACATTTTTTTTCCATAGTTTAGGCCGATACTTATTCTTCTACATATTTTTGGGAAAAAATGACACTAAGCGTTTATCGGTTGGTTTGAAACAACATTGATTCTTTCTATAAACGGGGGGGGGGGCGGGGCGCAGTTTGCCATCTTCGCCCTGGGCACCAAATGGCCTTGTCCCAGCACTGGACACTGCTATCGCTGGTCTCACCTTTTTAAAAATATTGTCTTCAAACGATACTTTCAGCACTCAATAAGTGACCAACCCACTACAAGTATGAGTAGGGATCAAGGTGCATTGGGCTTTAAATGAGGCCTGAGGGTAAGGGAAGCTCCTTTCAATGACCCTGGACCTGTGGGAACATGACGTTGGTCATAGTTTCCTATTTGTTCCGTGCATATTGTGAACACGCTGTGTTTTGTTTAAAGGGTCATGAAGCTAAAATTCAATATCCTCTAATTTTGTCACTATCAAACTGCACTGATTTATTATCCCTATGTTTGGTTGTTGCACCATTATTTAATCTTTTTAATTTGCTAAGATACACCATTCACTTTTGCTAGGGGTGGATTGAACCAATCCGATGCAGCTGCTGTTCTAGTACCATGGTCGCTACTAGAACCGTCTGTTAGATTTCCAGAGATACAGCAGGAGAATTGTCCACCTATGCTGTGTAGTATGGATGGGGGAATCTGTTGGATAAACAAAAAATTTGAACTGTAAGCCACCAACAGGCAAAGTTTGGCCAAGACACCACTGTTTTTTTTTTTTTGGTTTGGTTCTGCCAAAAATAATACAATTAATTCATTAGTCCCATCCATGCAATCATCCCATTTATCCATCCAATCTACCATCCTTTTAGCTTATCCATTTTCCAACCACCCGCTCCATCCACCCGTCCATTCAACCCACCAGTTCCTTCCATCCGTCCATTCAACCCACCAGTTCCTTCCTTCCGTCCATTCAACCCACCAGTTCCTTCCTTCCGTCCATTCAACCCACCAGTTCCTTCCTTCCGTCCATTCAACCCACCAGTTCCTTCCTTCCGTCCATTCAACCCACCAGTTCCTTCCTTCCGTCCATTCAACCCACCAGTTCCTTCCTTCCGTCCATTCAACCCACCAGTTCCTTCCTTCCGTCCATTCAACCCACCAGTTCCTTCCTTCCGTCCATTCAACCCACCAGTTCCTTCCTTCCGTCCATTCAACCCACCAGTTCCTTCCTTCCGTCCATTCAACCCACCAGTTCCTTCCTTCCGTCCATTCAACCCACCAGTTCCTTCCTTCCGTCCATTCAACCCACCAGTTCCTTCCTTCTGTCCGTCCATTCAACCCACCAGTTCCTTCCTTCCGTCCGTCCATTCAACCCACCAGTTTCTTCCGTCCGTCCATTCAACCCACCAGTTTCTTCTGTCCGTCCATTCAACCCACCAGTTTCTTCTGTCCGTCCATTCAACCCACCAGTTCCTTCCTTTCTTCCGTCCAGTCAACCCACCAGTTCCTTCCTTTCTTCCGTCCAGTCAACCCACCAGTTCCATCCTTTCTTCCGTCCAGTCAACCCACCAGTTCCATCCTTTCTTCCATCCAGTCAACCCACCAGTTCCATCCTTTCTTCCGTCCAGTCAACCCACCAGTTCCATCCTTTCTTCCGTCCAGTCAACCCACCAGTTCCATCCTTTCTTCCGTCCAGTCAACCCACCAGTTCCATCCTTTCTTCCGTCCAGTCAACCCACCAGTTCCATCCTTTCTTCCGTCCAGTCAACCCACCAGTTCCATCCTTTCTTCCGTCCAGTCAACCCACCAGTTCCATCCTTTCTTCCGTCCAGTCAACCCACCAGTTCCTTCCTTTCTTCCGTCCAGTCAACCCACCAGTTCCATCCTTTCTTCCCTCCAGTCAACCCACCAGTTCCATCCTTTCTTCCGTCCAGTCAACCCACCAGTTCCTTCCTTTCTTCTGTCCAGTCAACCCACCAGTTCCTTCCTTTCTTCCGTCCAGTCAACCCACCAGTTCCTTCCTTTCTTCCGTCCAGTCAACCCACCAGTTCCTTCCTTTCTTCCGTCCAGTCAACCCACCAGTTCCTTCCTTTCTTCCGTCCAGTCAACCCACCAGTTCCTTCCTTTCTTCCGTCCAGTCAACCCACCAGTTCCTTCCTTTCTTCCGTCCAGTCAACCCACCAGTTCCTTCCTTTCTTCCGTCCAGTCAACCCACCAGTTCCATCCTTTCTTCCGTCCAGTCAACCCACCAGTTCCATCCTTTCTTCCGTCCAGTCAACTCACCAGTTCCATCTGCTTTCAGAAAGAAGTAGACAGGGACAATCCCTGCGCCCCCATGACATGGCTCACTAGAAATCACCTTTTAACAAAAATAGTCCTAATATTAAATTTGTCATAAGTCACGTAAATTGTATGGTTGAGATTACAACCTAATCAAAAAACGGTGATGATAGAGTCCTAGGATCTAGAGTGGAGGGACTGTCATGAGATGTTTACCCCACACTAAGTAGACCAGTAATGACCTACCATACCACCAGAAATTGGGATCCTAAAGAGTAATAAATGCAACTTCTGATTTCCGTTGTTAAATGCTGGGCTAAGAAGGCAATGGCCACAGACAGGCTTCCTGTTATGGAGATAGATGAGTAAGCAAACAGGGTAGAGTATGACGAGATGTCACCGATCTCTATAGGTGGAATGTATGGAATGGTGTGAACAGTAGCTGACACTGTGTAGAGGTAATGGGTTACTGGGTTAGCAGCTGGTTCTAATCCCAGATATTCCATTGTCTGATTTAACTGTACGTACAAGTGAGAGTGCGTGGGTCTTCCTTTTTCCTATTTTTTTTTCATTCGTTTTCAATATGTCTTCTAGATTTTGTAATTACTAAACTGAATTAAACAAAGTCGCAAACACTTATGTAATGATATAAAAAAAACTTGCAAAATATAAATATTTGTCCTATTTAAGTAAGTGGGAACAGTGAAGGGGAGTACCATCATGGGGGAAAGGAAAAGATGGGATGGGATGGTGTGGAGATTATAGGGCCATCGTTAATGTGGGGCAGACGGAGCAGGTGCCCCGTCCCCTGTGTGATGATGGGAATAGTATGGCGGAGGGGGGTCCTGTGTGATGATGGGAGTAGTATGGCGGAGGGGGGGTCCTGTGTGATGATGGGAGTAGTATGGCGGAGGGGGGGTCCTGTGTGATGATGGGAGTAGTATGGCGGAGGGGGGGTCCTGTGTGATGATGGGAGTAGTATGGCGGAGGGGGGGTCCTGTGTGATGATGGGAGTAGTATGGCGGAGGGGGGGGGGGTCCTGTGTGATAATGGGAGTAGTATGGCGGAGGGGGGGGGGGGTCCTGTGTGATAATGGGAGTAGTATGGTGGAGGGGGGGGGTCCTGTGTGATGATGGGAGTAGTATGGCGGAGGGGGGGGTCCTGTGTGATGATGGGAGTAGTATGGCGGAGGGGGGGTCCTGTGTGATGATGGGAATAGTATGGCGGCTGGGGGGGGTCCTGTGTGATGATGGGAGTAGTATGGCGGAGGGGGGGTCCTGTGTGATGATGGGAGTAGTATGGCGGAGGGAGGGGTCCTGTGTGATGATGGGAGTAGTATGGCGGAGGGGGGGGGGGTCCTGTGTGATGATGGGAGTAGTATGGCGGAGGGGGGGGGGGTCCTGTGTGATGATGGGAGTAGTATGGCGGAGGGGGGGTCCTGTGTGATGATGGGAGTAGTATGGCGGAGGGGGGGTCCTGTGTGATGATGGGAGTAGTATGGCGGAGGGGGGGTCCTGTGTGATGATGGGAGTAGTATGGCGGAGGGGGGGTCCTGTGTGATGATGGGAGTAGTATGGCGGAGGGGGGGTCCTGTGTGATGATGGGAGTAGTATGGCGGATGGGGGGTCCTGTGTGATGATGGGAGTAGTATGGCGGATGGGGGGGGGGGGTCCTGTGTGATGATGGGAGTAGTATGGCGGAGGGGGGGTCCTGTGTGATGATGGGAGTAGTATGGTGGAGGGGGGGGTCCTGTGTGATGATGGGAGTAGTATGGCGGAGGGGGGGGGGTCCTGTGTGATAATGGGAGTAGTATGGCGGAGGGGGGGTCCTGTGTGATGATGGGAATAGTATGGCGGCTGGGGGGGGGTCCTGTGTGATGATGGGAGTAGTATGGCGGAGGGGGGGTCCTGTGTGATGATGGGAGTAGTATGGCGGAGGGGGGGGGGTCCTGTGTGATGATGGGAGTAGTATGGCGGAGGGGGGGGGTCCTGTGTGATGATGGGAGTAGTATGGCGGAGGGGGGGGGGGGTCCTGTGTGATGATGGGAGTAGTATGGCGGAGGGGGGGGGGTCCTGTGTGATGATGGGAGTAGTATGGCGGAGGGGGGGGGGGGGTCCTGTGTGATGATGGGAGTAGTATGGCGGAGGGGGGGTCCTGTGTGATGATGGGAGTAGTATGGCGGAGGGGGGTGGTCCTGTGTGATGATGGGAGTAGTATGGCGGAGTGGGGGTCCTGTGTGATGATGGGAATAGTATGGTGGAGGGGGGGCCCTGTGTGATGATGGGAATAGTATGGCGGAAGGGCGGTCCTGTGTGATAATGGGAGTAGTATGGGGGAAAGGGGCGTCCTGTGTAGTGATGGAGGTAGTATGGTAATTGGGGGGGGGGGGTGCTGTATAATGATGGGGTTAGTATGGCAAAGGGGGGGTCTTGTGTCTCCGCCATACGACCCCCCCCCCCATTATGACATGATAGAGGGGGGCTTGTGTCATCATGAGGGTCGTATGGCAGAGACGGGTCCTGTGAATTTTGGGGTGCTGGGGTGGAGAGCAAAGCTGCCTTGGGTGTGGGCAAGAAAATGTTTTGCCCAGGGTCAAATCGATAATAAAGACAGCCCTGCGAGATTGGATATAGACTCGGAGCTTAGAAATGATGTTATATCGGGTGATTGTTTTGGTGGACAATCTCTGCGTGGCGTCCATCAAACCGCTGTAACTGAATCCAAGTACAGTTGCTCAGCACTGCAATGCGATCCCGTGTGACGTTTTTATTTTTTTCCAGCAGCCAAGGCTGCCTATAAAAGCCACAGAGCTTGGATTTTGAGGAGGAGGATTTACGGGGAAGAGGCCCTGTATGGACACGTTGGGGAGAGTACATCTGGTTCGTTGGAAGCTCCTGGGAGATTTCGTTGGCAAACTGGAGCTTCATATATAACGATACTTTACACCTAGATCTCCAATCACAACTCCACTTCCAGTTTAAATGGACTGGAGCCAATTCTCCTTCACAAATTACAGTTGGCATTGTTCCTTTTTTGAGCCATGGGGCTGTTGGCCCCTAAATAATAATTAAAACCCTGCTGGCACCTTAATTTTATATTGATATGCCCCCCCACCTAGACAAAACCTATTCCAATGACAAAAAAACAAAAGGTGTGCAAAGTCTTAGTTTGTTTTTCTTTAGAAAGTAGCCACCCTAAGTGCCGGTTCACACTGGGGCAACCCGACTTCAGCACGAATTTGCAAGGCGACTTCCCGCAACTTACAACGCGACTTAAAGTTGCCTCTGGGACAGGCGACTTTGGCTGTGGTCAATCACAGAAAAATCAGCTCTGTGGATGGGGGATGTTTGCCTGAGTACCATATATACTCGAGTATAAGCTGACCCGAATATAAGCTGATGCACCTAATTTTACCACAAAAAAATGGAAAATCTTATTGACTCGAGTATAAGCCTAGGGCAGGCATGTCCAAAGTCCGGCCTGCGGCCCCCCTGTTGATTTAATATGGCCCCCCTGGGGATTTGGATATATATGTTGTTTGTGGCCCCCAGGGCCACAAAAGATGTATACCGTATTTATCGGTACTGCCTTGGAGGGGGCAGGATGAGCGCCGTCGGATTACATGAAGAGAATCTCCTGTTTACTCAGCAGCGTCTGTATTGGAGGTCCTGTCTCTTGGGATGCCATTGGACAACTGTTCTGTCTATCATAGGAGGCGGGACTTTGTATTAAAGAGGCCACAGAGTAAAAAAGAGATTCTCCTGTTTGTAATCTGTTGGCACTTGTCCGGCCCCCCTCCCTCTGCCCTCTGAGGCTGCAGATTGGGCATCGATCAGGCTGCATTGGTGGCACATGTAAGGCTGCATTCATGGCAATGGTATGGCTGCATTGCTGTCAATGCTAAGCCTGTGCGTGTTATACGCCGATAAATACGGTATATCCAAATAACACGCCCAAGCTCATCCTTGGTCCTAAGCAGCACTCTGGGATTTGTTGGGACCACAAAAGAAATGTATACAGTATATCCAGAGGTGTTATTACAATTCGGCACTGCGTCGCTTTAACAGACAATTGCGCGGTCGTGAGACGTGGCTCCTAAACAAAATTTGCTTCCTTTTCTTCCCACAAATAGAACTTTCTTCTGATGGTATTTGATTGCCTATGTGATTTTTATTTTTTATTTTTTGCGATATAAAACGGAAAAAGACCAAAAATTTTGAAAAAATATTATATTTTCTACTTTTTTGTTATAAGAAAAATCGAATAAACTAAATTTTAGTCAAACATTTAGGCCAAAATCTATTTAGCCACATGTCTTTAGTAAAAAAAAAATCACAATATCAAAAAAAATTGGCTTCCTAGCGTAAGGTGACCATCTTTTTTAAATGAAATCCGGGGACATATTTTTTCTTTACTAGTAATGGCAACAATCAGCGACTTCTTGCCCGCCTCACAGCCTCTCAAGTCTTATGCTGGCCATACACTATACGAAAATTCGGCCGAAAATCGGTCGTAAAGAAAGATCTTTCGTTTTTCGGCCAGTTAATGGGCACAAAATCGAAAATCGTTTGGCCGTTTTTGAGCCGAAAAAACGAAGGACAAGTTTGGAAATTTTCTGACGAACGAACGATAAATCGGAAGGTTAATGTGTTTCCCGTCCGAACTTTCTGCACTAGGTATATGTAAAAAAAAAAAAATGTTTTATGTTCACTGAACGATTTATCGGCCATTACATGATGGCACTATCGTTTGCACTCACGAAAGAACTTTCGTTTTTCGAAAGTTCGTTCGGACGATTTTTCGTGGAGTGTATGGCCAGCATAACTCTCCGGGCCCCGGCTACTACTGGATGGGGAGCGGAGGAAGATCACTCCACCAAGGAAGGCAAGGAGATAGGCAGGTGGCTGGCCAGGATTTGAGCCAAGGCAGAAGAACACGTGATCGAAGCTAAATGGACATGCGCCCGAAACGGAAGAAATATTCCCTCCGCTTCTGACCAGCACATGATCATCAGAAAGGGGCACACATAATGGGAAAAATACAACCCCCCTATGCTAGTAGGCATGGCGGAGAGGGGTGTATAATTCAATTTTTTTTAATTTTAATTCTCCACTGATTGTTTTTGAAATTGCCACTGCCTCCTATTAAATCCAATCTGGGGACAAAACCAGGGACAGACTTGGTCCAGGGATAGTGTCCTCAATCAGGGGGCTGTCCCCTGAAACTGGGGATGTCTGGTCACCCTAGCGGCAACAGTAACACTACAGCGATCAGAAAACCGATCGCTTAGTGACACTGGCAATAGGGGGTAAAGGGTTAACTAGGGCGGTGATCAAGGGGTTAAACCTTTATTAGGGGGGGTACAGGGCTACCCTAGACCTAACACTAACTGCATGTCACACTGACACTAAATGCAGTGATCAGTAAATATATGATCACTGCATTTAGTGACACCTTGACAGGGGGTGGGGTGATTGGAAGGGGTTAATGTGCCTATGTGTGTGGTGTCAGTGTAGTGTTGGTGCGACTTACTTGTGATGTCTTCTCTCCTCTCACCGGATTGAAAATTCCGCCGAGAGGAGCGCTGACATCACTTCCTCTGCCAGTGTTTACATTACACAGGCAGAGGAGGTGCAGAGCAGGGGGGATGCCGGATTGGCTGGGAGCGATCGCGTGGGGATGGACAGAAACGAACAGCTGCCCCCTCATCCCGGATCGCTCACCGCATGCAGCGGGGGGGGGGGTCCTCGATCGGACCCCCGACCCGCAAGAAGGCAGGGACGTACATGTACGCCCATCTGCCTGTACGTGCCATTCTGTGGACGTACATATACATGCGACGGGCATCAAGTGGTTAAGATGGCTCTTATTAACTAACATGGGATTACTGATGTCAGACGACTTGAGGTCTGACAAGTCGGATCCCAAGTCGCTGTAGTGTGAACCAATTCTGAGAGCCTGTTTCTGGTCTCTCTGCCGAGCTCCTTTATACCCTTGGTCGGATCTACCGTTCTGCATGCAGCAAAGCTCATGATGATTTGAGAGCTGAAAATGCAGATTTACCTTGGTGTACTCACTCCGAGGCAGGAGAGAGAAGGGGGGGGGGGAGAGGGGGGACTTTAGTCAGACAGTGATGGATGGTGAGCTCATTCACCCCATGGCAGTCAGCACCTCCCATCCAGATGTATCTGTGTCTGCTGGGCTTCAAATGTCCCTCCCCCACTTCCCGTTTCTTATTGGATTGCAGTGCATGCCTCCCAACTTTTCTAAATCTTACCGCGGGACACTGTTGAGCAGGGGGGGGGGTTTGTGCTGACATCAAAGTTGTTGAGCGGGTGGGGAGTTCTACCGCGGGACGGGCGATTATGAAAGTTGTTGTTGAGGGGCGGGTGCTACCGTAGGGGGAAGGCTAAACTGAAGTGTTGCAGTATGGGGCACGGGAAGGGGGGTGCTGTCCTACCTCCTCCTCGAGTGCTGCCACCACTGTCTCTTCCTTTGTGGGAAAATTTGCGCCATTGCTATTGAGGGAAAGAGGTATGGGAGTGTGGGCAGACAGAGGGGTAGGGGCAGGAGGAAGGGGAGCGGATCAAGCCCTCTCTTCTATCCCATCTGTATGTGTGTGTTTGTGGTAGGGTGACCACGTGTCCCGGATTGCCCGGGACAGTCCCGCGTTTTTCAGGTCTGTCCCGGGCACCTTCATGCCAGGACAATAGTGTCCCGGAATGAAACTGACACAGCCACCACCCAAGCCAAACGAATACCCCAAAAAAGGCTGCCACGTCACCGCTTTACTCACTGACAGTACTTGTCCTGGCTGGGAATGCCTAAAGGAGCACAATCCCCGCCCCCTGCTTGTGATTGGAGAAACCATAAAGCCCCCATTTTGTGTCCAATCACTGTGCTGTGATTCATTGCACCACAAGCTGAATTTTGGGAAGTGGGGTGTCCCTGAATGGTAGTTTGGAAATGTGGTCACCCTAGTTTGTGGGGGGGGGGGGGTGTTACTGTTGGCTTTGGGCTGTATAAAGGAGAGTGTAACAGACACTCTCGGCTTAGACAACTACAGCCATCAACACTGCTGGGAAGCCATAGTCTGGTCTGAATAATATGACCAGGTTTTAGGTGGTCTGAAACCCGGACGCATGATTCCAAACCCTAACTGTCTGGGTGAATCCTGGACAGGTGGCAATCGTACTGTTGGCACCGAGAGTGACAGTGAAAATTCCAAAGTTTGGGATGTCACCAGAACGACAACAGAGGGGACATTTTTCAATGGGGACAATTCCGTTAAGCGGAGAATTCCTCACTCTGGAGACACTTCCTCTCGCTTCTTGTTGGACGGACAGGAAGTGAAGGGGAGAAAAACAAACACACTGACAGGGGTCATAACACTTGGTCAGCCTTCAGCTCTACTTTTAAGAGAGACCTTCAGTTATGTTTTGTTTTAAGTTTGTTTGCCAATCATGTGGGAGTTTTGGAGCCTTTAGCACAAGGCCCGGGCAGAAATACTGTATTTTAGGAAAACAAACGTCTTGTTTTTTTTCTTTGCACGTTCCCTGTGCAGCCACCCGGCCATGTTTTCTTTTTTCCTGACTGTCAGCCGTGTGCTGCTCCGGGAGGAAACAGATCAATGGCGGGACAGTCTATTTCGGTCTTGGTTATTTATGACGGGGCTCAGCCAGTGCTGCATGGAATGCCTGGCTTGCAAAAGTCTTCAGGCAGTCTGTGTTCCTTTTCAGAGTCTGCTGAGCCATTTTGTGTCCTGAGCCCATAGTGATGAACGGTCTGTCGGTGCGGTAGGATCCGGTGATGCCACCAAGGCCTGAGGACAGTGTTTTTTGTCCAAGCCTCCTGAGATATATGTGATGAGGATATTTGAGGACGCTGTGGGACCCGGTACGTGTCATCCTTACCAGATATTTAATTTTAAGTAAATCTTTAAAAAAAAAAAAAATTGTATTTATCGTACCGTATTTATCAGCGTATAACGCGCACTTTTTCCCCCCTTAAAATCAGGGGAAAATCATGGGTGCGCGTTATAAGCCGATCCCTGTTGTCTCTGGGTTCCGCAGCCTATAGCTGAGCCGAGTGTACTGCGCACTCGGCTAGGCTTCGCCCGCAGCCACGCGAGAGGAGCCGAGACGAACACACGGGAAATCTGGCTCCTCTCGGCCGAGGCACCAAAAACGTACACCGCTGCAACCCCGGGCAAGGTGCGGATGGACTCGCAGTCGGACGCCCCCGCAAGGCCGGACAGACTCTGCGCAAGGAAGCCGCAGATGGACCCCGTGCAAGGCCGCAGATGGACGCAGGGCAAAAATGTAAATTTTATTTATTTTTTCTTGAGCTACCTTTCTAAGCTTGGGGTGCACGTTATACGCCAACGCGCGGTATACCCCGATAAATACGGTACGTTTCTACACGAGGCATGTTAACCGCTTGTCGACTGCCTAATATACATTTAGGTTGGCAGAATGGCATGGGCAGGCAAAGCAACGTACAGGTACGTTGCTTTGAATCTGCCGCCTAGCGGGCGCACCGGCTCTGTCCTCGCAGGACCCGCAGACTCGATGTAAGCAAAGCATTTCCATGTTCTGCCTTGTGACATGACATGGATCTACTTCTCCCTGTCATCGGGAGCAGTGATTACTGTCATGTCACAGGTAGCCCAGCCCCCACAGTTAGAATCACTCCCTAGGACACACAACCCCCTTCCCTGCCAGTGTAATTTACACAGTAATCGGTGCAGTTTTAGATTGTAAGCTCCTTGAGGGTAGCGACTGATGTGAATGTACAATGTATATGTAAAGTGCTGCGTAAATTGACAGCGATATATAAGTACCTTTTTAAAAATTATAAAAAAAAATTCTTAGCACTGATCACTGTATAAATGATAATGGTGCCAAAATAGCATCAAGTGTCCAATGTGTCTGCCATAGTGTCACAGTCACAATAAAAAACGCAGATCGCTGCCATAACTAGTAAAAAAAATATATATTTTTGTAATAAAAATGCCATATGTAAACGATATTGTGGTGTGTGTAAATTTTTTTTTTTTTTTTTCAGTGTGCCTTTTTAGGTAGGTGTGGCACTCTGTAGACAGAATTGGCCCCCTTTCGTCCTCTTAAGCCTGCTGCTAGGATTTTGTCATTGACCCTTGTAGGCAGGTGTGGTTTGGCCTCTCTGCATAGGTGGTGCTGTCCGGGAGACGCCATGCTCTCTGCAGGGGGAATAATGTACCTCCTGAGGCCTCCATGGGGTGTCATCAGGAGAGCAGCTTTCCAATTGGACATGGGTGACCTTAGTGGCCATCTTTAGTGTGGGCAGTGCTAATGGCAATACCCCCCCCCCCTTTTTTTAGTTGGCGCACATTTGCAAAGTGGCCCAGTCAGGGACAGTATGTCTAGCATGAGGGACAGACTGCTCGCCTGTGTTGTCAGACAGGAGCCCTTCCGCATCAAGGTGCCTTGTTGCCAGACCGCCTTCCAGCCACCTCCTGTCAGATGTTGCCGAGCATCATACTTTGTTATGGGAACACTGCGAAATTCTCTAAGTGACGCTGGGCCAGTTCGACCTTGTCAAAGTTTGTTAAAACCTTGTTGGAAATTTTTGCATTCGTATGCTGCCATTCTTGAACTCTGTGCACAATCTTCTCTACGACGTTCTCCTGGCTTAGGATATCATTTTGCCCAAGAAAAAAGTTGTGGTGGTTTTGCTCTTTAACCACTTCAAAACCGCACGCCATCCCATCCAGTGCTTCTCCGGGCTCTCCTGTGCCATTGTGTGCCGGATGGGAGGCATAGAGATGACTGGTGCCCAGATGGTCACCAATCCATCTCTGACCGCCGGAGCCCCGGGTGTGATGTAATGACGTCACGCCCAAGTACCCGTAAGTTAACAAACCGCAATTGCGGCTAGTAAGAATGAGATCTGTGGAAAAAAAAATCACGATTTTATTCTTTCCAGCCTGGAGGAGAGATGTGGGGTCTTATTGAGGTCTTATGTTTACATTCCTTGTAATAGGAATAAAAGCGATTAAAATAGTTTTTTTTTTAAAGTGTAAAAAATAAGTAAAAAAAAATAAAAATTTAAAAAGCCCCTGTTCCTGGTAGCTTGCGCTCATAAGCGAAAGTACACGTAAGTCCGGCCTACGTATGTAAACGTCATTCAAACCACACATGTGAGGTGTCGCCGCGTGCGTTAGAGCGTGTGCAACAATTCTATCATTAGACCTCCTCTGTAACTCTAAACTGGTAACATGTAAAAAATTTAAAGCGTCGCCTATGGAGATTTTTAAGTAACGAAGTTCGGCGCCATTCCATGAGTGTATGCAATTTTAAAGCATGACATGCTAGGTATCTATTTACTCAGCATAACATTGTCTTTCACATTATACAACAAAATTGGGCAAACTTTACTGTTTTTTTTTTTTTTGTTATTTTTTGATTCATGAAACCATCTTTTTTTTTTTTTTACAAAAGAAAAGGCGTTTGAAAAATTATTGCGCAAATACGGTGCAAGATAAAAAGTTGCAATCACCGCCATTTTATTCCCTAGGGTGTCTGCTAAAAATATGTTTGGGGGTTCTGGGTAATTTTCTAGCAAAAGTACGATGATTTGTACATGTAGGAGAGAAATGCCAGAATAGCCACGGTATGGAAGTGGGTATTAAAGCCCGGTATTGAAGTGGTTAAATCTGTGCACAGTTGGAACTGTGGGAACTCTGACCACTCTCTTGCTTCTGTATACAAGGGTTATTATGGGTCACTTTTTAGATTGAGTTCTTAGTGGAGTACATCAGTAATATTTGGGGTTGGGCTCAGACAGCATTCCATCAGCTCTATAAATATGTTGGTGCTTTGCAGAGGTGGTGCCTTCCTTGAGCACAGTGATCTTTTTCCATGCAGTATGTTGTGGGAGTAGAGCGGCTGGGCACGGGACATGTGAAATTCCCCCATAAGACGGCCAGGAACAATCAGCCGCTTGTTTGTTGCTAAGACCTACTTAATGTAATGGGATTTGGGAAAGGCGACCGCTGGCTGGATGGTGAGCGGACGCTGGCTGTGAAAGGGAGACCATCATCCCCCTGTGCTGTCTTTTCCCCCTGTGCTGTCTTTTCCCCCTGTGCTGTCTTTTCCCCCTGTGCTGTCTTTTCCCCCTGTGCTGTCTTTTCCCCCTGTGCTGTCTTTTCCCCCGTGCTGTCTCCCCCCCCCCCCCCGTGCTGTCTCCCCCCCCCCCCCCCCGTGCTGTCTCCTTCCCCCCCCCCCGTGCTGTCTTCCCCCCCCCCCCGTGCTGTCTTCCCCCCCCCCCCGTGCTGTCTCCCCCCCCCCCCCCCCCCCGTGCTGTCTCCCCCCCCCCCCCGTGCTGTCTCCCCCCCCGTGCTCGTCCTTCCCCGTCATCTTCCCCCCCGTGCTCATCTTTCCCTGTCCCCAGCCCCTTCCTCCCCGGTCAGTCGCTTGTCTGTCCGTCCCAGCCCTGCACTTACCCCATCTAGCAGATTCGGCTCCTTTCTGCGTCTCCTCAGCAGTGGGTTCCTCCTCTACAGGTTCACAGCGGCTTCTCTCGGCGGCCAATATGATCATTCTCCTCTTGGTTCTGAGGGACCGTTTTCTGATTGGCTGGGAGGAGAATCCATAAGACGACGGCGAATACAAATTTGCTATTGCCACACAACTGGGTGGGCTCAAGGCGCAGTGCGCAGATTTTTTGAAGTCAGTTAGAGCCTCAGGCTCTAATCATGTGCTTCAGAAAGCTGGGCGGGCCGCCACTGACTCTATCCCTTTATATTTACTAGCCCCCCTCCCAGCTGGAGTATAAGACTATAGCCCTGTACACAAGGGCCGAATGTCGGGCTACCTTGGGTGGTCATTTAAAAAATGGCCAACATTCAGCCCTTGTGTATGCCGGTCTGTCTGTTTTGGTCGGTGTCTGTCGGATGAGCATGCTGGGAAACCAGCAGTCGACTGATTCCTGATCAGCGATCACAGCCAATAGCTGAGAGCGTTGATCGGAGTATTCTGCCAGAAGGGCTGTACTAAGATTGCTGTGTGTGTAGCTGGCCAGCTAGAACCTGTCCTAGGTAGCTAATATAACCTACATGTACAGTGCAGAAAAGAAGTATTTGAACACCCTGCTATTTTGCAAGTTCTCCCACTTGGAAATCATGGAGGGGTCTGAAATTGTTATCGTAGGTGCATGTCCACTGTGAGAGACATAATCAAAAAAAAAATTCCAGAAATCACAATGTATGATTTTTTTAACTATTTATTTGTATGATACAGCTGCAAATAAGTATTTGAACACCTGAGAAAATCAATGTTAATATTTGGTACAGTAGCCTTTGTTTGCAATTACAGAGGTCAAACGTTTCTTGTAGTTTTTCACCAGGTTTGCACACACTGGAGGAGGGATTTTGGCCCACTCCTCCACACAGATCTTCTCTAGATCAGTCAGGTTTCTGGGCTGTTGCTGAGAAACACAGAGTTTGAGCTCCCTCCAAAGATTCTCTATTGGGTTTAGGTCTGGAGACTGGCTAGGCCACGCCAGAACCTTGATATGCTTCTTACAGAGCCACTCCTTGGTTATCCTGTGGAATATAAAAAGCCGCGCCAAATAAAAGATATTCAGAATTAATTACACCAGTATCAATGATGGTAAACAAAATACTACTAGAGTCCATTAAAGTCCATAGTGATGGTAAAAATAATAATTCCCAAGAAGAGATCCTCTGTATAATGTCACCAAACGAACAAACTCCAAAAGGTGCACCCGCCACCAAGTGAATGAGCAGCTTACCAGAGGTCAGACATAAGCCAGCGTCTGACTATAACCCAGTCACGGCCTTTAAATCCCTGTGGTTCCCAAGTCACGGCCTTTGAATCTCTGTGCTTCTTACACTCCGGATAAAGAAAAAGGCGTACATAGCATAATTCCGTTGGCGAAAATTTAATGTATAAATAAAAATGTACTTACACAGCACACATGATAAACGAGCATAAAAACAAATATTGCCGGCCGGCATGCAGGAGCCCTTCCTCCTCAACGTGGTGACGTCACTGCGTCGCCTTCCATACGCGTTTCGTCACTAGAAGGACGTTCTCCTTCAGAGAAATCAGAGAATGCTTTGATAACTTACAGAGAGAGAGAGAGAGAGTATAAAATACGGAAGAAAGAAATATATCCACCATCTTATGTTCTATGACAAGATTGAATATTTGAACCATAACTTTCTGTTATACTTTATTCAACACACGTTTTTGTACATGGACTGTCTGCTGCAAAGCAGAAGTGTTATATAAGCATTTGGTGTGCTCTTCAAACCTACTGCTTCCATAGAACGGCAATAGAGGAATTTCAGAGTAATAGACAGTTATGTTGGACTGAAAAGTCAGAGATTTCACAATTCTTCTAATGCCACAGCGCATGAGACACTTCATAGTGCTGCGTCTGCCACACTCTGTACCAAGTTCTGATGGTTAGTACAGTGTTTCCGGCCAGAGCTCCGGCCAGAGCTGTCAGTTTTTTGGGTTGAACGAAAGGGGAAAAAAAAACGTGCAGTGTACCAGGCATTAGGGAGGCCCAAGTCATTCACTCGCTAGTCCACACTCCTGTTTGATCCATGCTATGTGGTCCACAATTAGCAGCTTCCTTTGCGCAAAAAAATTACATCATTCCTATGGATGCTACAAATTTAAATGTCCACCTGGAAAAATCTAACTTGGGATAGGTCCCTTTCCGTTCTCCCAAGCCACCCTAGTGTAGCATTACCCCTGGAGGAGCTGCTGGATTTTTTGGAGGCACATTACCTCATGGCTCCTCTGAATTCCTAGGGGTGAATGATGCGTATTGCATATAGTAGAAGTAAAGGAATGTCCAGACAGGTGCTCTTTATTACCCAGCCGGGTAAAAACAGTAAACTTGTGGTGAGGAAAGTAACGTTGAATGTAGAACAGCAGATTCAGACATGATGATAGGAAACAGTCCTGCTCCCAAGCGTAACACTTCTCTGTGCCATTTCTGCCTGAGTGCGTTTAGTGTACCCGGACAGGCCTCTCTCACTGACCTGACAGCCGAGTATCAGTCGGACATTTGTAGGATAGTCTCTGCCACAGACCCTCCTCGGTGAGCTTCAGAAAGAAACCCTCTCTGGATTGAAATCTTGGAGATATCCCTCCTTAGATGAGTTACGTCTGGATCTCCTTAATCTTGTCGCCCAGGTACCGACTGACAGGTGGTTAATCCCTCAGTGTCTGGCTACCTCGATCCCCCAGTGGTTTGTCCAGGCCCTTTTGGACCGCCAGCCTCTCAATGGCGCTCCTCAGACTGACTGACTCCCCACCGAACAGCAGTACAGCTTGGGATCCTCAAAGATGAGAACCCAGTCACTCACTGGGTCCCCGTTGCTGTTCAGATGTTCCAGGCTAGCATAGCCCCGGAACCAGGAACACCGCGTGGCACGCACGTCCCGGCCAGGTAGGCCATAACGCCGTGGGACCGTGATGTGACCACCCTAAAGGTGGGTGCCACACTGGACGAAGAAGACCCAGAACCAATGGCGTCTGCCCCATAAATACCCCTCCCCAGCATGCACAGCGAGGTCAAACCCTCCTGATTGGCTGCTGGGAAGAGCACCCGAACCTTCACTCCACTGCTGCCACCTGCAGCACTGGGGTTGGAAGAACACCCCAGCGCAACAGAATAAGCCCACAGCACAGCCAAGCTGAGACAGAGACCCTGTTTTGCACTTAACAATCTGGATCAGAGTTTAACTATACTCTAATCTTGCCCTTAAATGTAACTAGCACCGGTACTATAAAGTACATAGGCGCTACACTAGGACTTATCGGTAGGCTGTGGAGGTCTAAGAGCTGGATCAAAGCTTGAGGCTTGGTGAGTCTTTTAGATTTGGAAACCGGTGCTCTTGAACAAAATGTTTCCCAATCAGACCAGGAAGGGCTGATATGAAAGAGATAATTAACGGTGGAAATTCCGAGGGTGTGACACTTTTTTTACAGACCCATCTAAGTGACTGCGAGAGAACTTTAGATCTGACGTTGTTGTTTTTTAAGTGAAGTTATCCATTTAAACGCGGGTTTCAGGGCCTGTCTGAGGAGTCTTTTGATCTCCGGCTTGTCTTGTTTTGCGCTGTATTCCCCAAATGCTGCCTCTGTTTGAGGAGGATTTTCCTGTCTCTTTTATCCTCATAACCTGCAGGCAGGCAGATTCCTGTCTTCAAAACTTCACACGGTAAAAGGAAATCTGCGCTTTTTGCTAAAAAAAAAAAACTAAAATGCTGCACAAGCCAGTTTCTTGTAATTTAGTATTCTATAAAACCATCCATTTTCATTTGCAGCGAGCATGACCATGGTGTGGGAGTTGTTCTTTTTGTACAAAGCACCTGCAGAAGTCTCTTTCCCCTGCTCCTGTGATTGACTGCTTTTCCTAGAACTCGGCACCGAAGCATCCCCAGGACCAGTGGCAGCTGGTGCGCAAAACTTTTGGGGGGTGCGAACAAACTGGGAAAACCCCCCCCCCCCCCCCATCAAGCGCAGATGGTGATCCCCCATCAATTGCCGACAGTGTGCCCCCTGCCCGGAACTTGCCTGTCTCAGCGCTGTACTCCACGCTCCGAGACTTCATGTCTTCTCTTATCCGCTTCCTGTCCTGTGCTATGGTTGGACGCCTGATAGGCATCCAATCGCAGTGCTTGTTGTTTCAGCCAATCAGATGAGGGGTAACCAGACCCGAGCGCCTGATTGGCTAAGAGGCGGGTCAATGTTAAGTGATTTATTCGCTTTCCTAACACAACACTAACGACAAGGGGCCGCACACCTGAATAGGGGGCGGCAGCGGCGACAGTAGATGGATTCATGAATCTATCGATTAGTGATTGACAGGTGCAGGAGAGAGGGGGTGGCGCTCCTGCGCCCTTTATGGATGCACCGCCACTGGGCCAGGACTGTCTTTGGGGTTTTCTGCAGTGAGGGCTTTCCTTCGTTATATATGGACCACACATCTAACATCGTCTGGGGATTGTGGAAACTGTCCTTCATTTCCCGTGTCAAATGATTTAGGTTAGTTGATTGGCAACTGGGTGCAAAATGCTGTGACTGTTGGGTGGAAGGATCTTCTTTCCTATAGGTACATTAAAGTGGTTTCAAACCTCAGACATGAAATATGAACAAAGCATATCCCTAATATAGTGTGTACTTGTCCCAATCCAGAGTACTAAGTGTCATTTCTGTCTGATGCCCCCTTCCTCTGCTTTCAGAATGAGTCCCTTCTGACAAGTTTTTGACACCGGTAGGACCTCCAGCTGATGGGCAGGAATGCGCATTCAGATATCCAAGCATTTACACTTACTCCGACTGACACACTGATTATTTTAGGTGTATTTTGTTGCCACTAGCATCAAGGATTGGCACTAATTCTAATATCCCACTGACACCAATTGGGGGTTTAATTTGCATTCCGACACCGATGAGACAGGGATTATTTTATCCACTAACAATTTAGTTTAGTTTACCCCGGTTGATGGGGGGTTTGTCCTTTGGCCCACGGGCACCGATGATGGGGGGGGGGGGGGATTTGCCCTTTGACCCACGGGCACCAATGACGGGGGGGGTTTGTACTTTGGCCCACGGGCACCAATGGTGGTGGGTTTTTCCTTTGGCCCATGGGCACCGATGATGGGGGTTTTTCCTTTGGCCCATGGGCACCGATGATGGGGGTTTTTCCTTTGGCCCATGGGCACCGATGATGGGGGTTTTTCCTTTGGCCCATGGGCACCGATGATGGGGGTTTTTCCTTTGGCCCATGGGCACCGATGATGGGGGTTTTTCCTTTGGCCCATGGGCACCGATGATGGGGGTTTTTCCTTTGGCCCATGGGCACCGATGATGGGGGTTTTTCCTTTGGCCCATGGGCACCGATGATGGGGGTTTTTCCTTTGGCCCATGGGCACCGATGATGGGGGTTTTTCCTTTGGCCCACGGGCACCGATGATGGGGGTTTTTCCTTTGGCCCACGGGCACCGATGATGGGGGTTTTTCCTTTGGCCCACGGGCACCGATGATGGGGGTTTTGTCTGGTTTCAGCCAATGGATACTGTGATGATGGGGCATGTTGGTGCCCATGGGCTAAAAAGACAATAGGGGTTGTCTTTTAGCCAAAAGAACACCGATGTAAGGGGGGTTTGTTTTTTGGCCCACGGGCACTGATGATGGGGGGGCTTGTCTGGTTTTAGCCCATGAGTACCGACGATGATGGGGGGAGAGGGGTTGTCTCGTTTAAGCCCATGGATACTGATGATGGGGGGGCTTGTCGGTGCCCATAGGCTAAAAGACAGTAAGGGTTTGTTTTTCAGCCCATAACTGCCGACAATAGGGGTTGTCTTTTAGCCGAAGGACACAGATGATGGGGCTTGTTTTAGCCCACAAATTTGGGTTTTGGTTTGCTTTTTATCCCAAGGATGATGGAGTTTGTTTTTAGCTCATAGACACCGATGATGGGAAGTTCGTCTGTTTTAGCCCATGGACCCAAACGATGCGGGGGTTGTTTTAGCCCTTGGGTACCCAACAACGGGGTTTGTGTTACTCCAGTGTGTGCGTGTGTGTGTTCCTGTTTACATGATCCCATTCATATACGTGTATAAAAGTCTTCTGTACAGGCAGTGGAGCTTGCTTCTGTATCTGGAAGCTGGCAATTGTCTTCTTTCACTTTTTGTGTAAATATATTCTGTCGTCGGATCTAGCTCTGCAGTATATTTAGCTCAGAATCCACACACTCCGGAAAGTAGTATTCAAGCAATGCTAAATATGTCATCACATGGGATGGTCCATTTTATAGCTTTTGTTAATGTTTTTTTGTCATCCTTTCGGACCTTGTTTTTGGCAGTGTTTGTAGGATCGTTGTTTGGCTGTTGGATCGAGCCCTCCAGACCTATTTGGGTAGTTTTAAAAAGGTACCAGGCTCCAGGGCTGGCATCCTGAACCCAACACATGTAGGGAATGGCAGCCTTTATGATTCTGTCTGAGAAGGTTCACTTTAAGTTCAACTCCTCTGAGTTTTTTAGTTTATATTTTCAGTCTCCCGAGAAATTCCACAGACTGCTGTGAGCTGTGCAGTCTCCTTCATGTTGCCCCCAAACCCCCTCCTGGGTGCCTGCTGTTTAGACTGTTGGCTGCTTGTTGACAGGTAAAAGGAAGATTTCCTTTCAGAGGGGTGTGATAGAACATTGCTAAGTATCATCTATAACAATCCCGACCTCCTTACAGAGATCTACATTCTTCTGCTGAAGACCAAATTGGCTCCAACTGCCAGTTACACTCCAACATCTCTGCTCTGCTGGAAGACTTTGCCTAACGCTCATCTTCTGAAATACTCTGCGCCTTCCTCTACTTAACTCCCCTGTCCTAAAATACTCTGCTCCTTCCTCTACCCAACTCCCCTCTCCTGAAATACTCTACTCCTTCCTCTATCCAACTCCCCTCTCCTGAAATACTCTGCTCCTTCCTCTATCCAACTCCCCTCTCCTGAAATACTCTGCTCCTGCCCCCTACCCAACTCCCCTCTCCTGAAATACTCTGCTCCTTCCTCTATCCAACTCCCCTGTCCTAAAATACTCTGCTCCTTCCTCTATCCAACTCCCCTCTCCTGAAATACTCTGCTCCTTCCTCTATCCAACTCCCCTCTCCTGAAATACTCTGCTCCTTCCTTTATCCAACTCCCCTCTCATGAAATACTCTGCTCCTTCCTCTATCCAACTCCCCTCTCCTGAAATACTCTGCTCCTGCCCCCTACCCAACTCCCCTCTCCTGAAATACTCTGCTCCTTCTCCCTACCCAACTCCCATCTCCTGAAATACTCTGCTCCTTCTCCCTACCCAACTCCCCTCTCCTGAAATACTATGCTCCTTCTCCCTACCCAACTCCCCTCTCCTGAAATACTCTGCTCCATCTTATATCCAACTCCCCTCTCCTGAAATACTCTGCTCCATCTTATATCCAACTCCCCTCTCCTGAAATACTTTGCTCCTACCTCTACCCAACTTCCCTCTCCTGAAATACTCTGCTTCTCCTTTACCCAACTCCCCTTTCCTGAAATACTCTGCTCCTTCCTCTACCCAACTCCCCTCTCCTAAAATACTCTGCTTCTCCTTTACCCAACTCCCCTTTCCTGAAATACTCTGCTCCTACCTCTACCCAACTCTCCTCTCCTGAAATACTCTGCTGCTACCTCTACCCAACTCTCCTCTCCTGAAATACTCTGCTCCTACCTTTACCCATCTCTCCTATCCTGAAATATTCGGCTCCTACCTCTACCCAACTCTCCTCTCCTGAAATACTCTGCTCCTACCTCTACCCAAATCTCCTCTCCTGAAATACCTTGCTCCTACCTCTACCCAACTCTCCTCCCCTGAAATACTCTGCTCCTACCTCTACCCAACTCTCCTCTCCTGAAATACTCTGCTCCTACCTCTACCCAACTCCCCTCTCCTGAAATACTCTGCTCCTTCCCCCTACCCAACCCCCCTCTCCTGAAATACTCTGCTTCTTCCCCCCCACCCAACTCTCCTCTCCTCTCCTCTCCTCTCCTCAAATACTCTGCACTGCTGGAGGACTCTGCTCCTTCGTCTACCCAACTCCCCTCTCCTCTCCTCAAATACTCTGCACTGCTGGAGGACTCTGCTCCTTCGTCTACCCAACTCCCCTCTCCTGAAATACTCTGCTCCTTCATCTATCTAACCTCCTTTCCTCAAATACTTTGCTCACTTTACCTGTTCTTTGGCTGGAGCTCTTAATGTAAATGGGGCCTAAATGTTGGTTTAACCTTTTGTTAAACATTTTTGTATCAGTGTAGCTTTGACTGGAGATGGGGGGTAGACCCCCAACAGCTTGTCCTGTAAGATCTGCTTGCAGCACGGAATGGCCCATCTACACAGACTAAGGGCCACACCCCTCAGCACATGTGCACTCAGAAAATTGTAGAGGAATAGGGGGTGTGTCTCATAAGTTCTGTGGTTGGATCCCGATTACTGAGAGCCCTAGGTCTAACTCTGGTGTCTATAGGACTACACAATCCTATTTAGATGCCCTGAACAACAAAGGTGATGAAAGTGAGGTTGCTGACTTATATCTATTTCTGTGACCTTCCGTTTGGGATTTAATTAAGGAAAGAGGGAGGGAGGGATTAAAAGGAACACCTGCCGTTATACTGAGCTTACTATAGGGATGGACTTCAGGGTTGTGCTTTACAAGTTGTGGTAGTGTAGCGCTACCCGGAGTCAGGATTCAGGAACACACAGGCCAGACGGGCCATGAGGCGCAAACAATGGGCCCCCCGCCAATGGCGTCTTTCTCAAGTACCCCTCCCCAGCATGCACAGCAGGGTGACCACTCCCACTGATTTGCTGCCAAGGGGGACTCTCAATACACCCTAAACCTTGCTGCTGCCACCCCTGGCCTGGGATGTTAACACCTCCAGGCGAGCAATGGTGGTTACTCCCAGCACAACCGCGGCTGGAACAGAGGCCAAATTGTCTTCAATCATATTTGTCCGAGCCAAACAACGACTCGGCCCCCCTCTAAATCTACAGCAGCGCCTGTTCAACAGGAGCAGGGCGCTACAGTAGTATTCATTGGTAATGCACAGAGCTTGGGAGGAGGTGTAATGATGCCGTTTTACAGAACGGCTGTACAACCATGGAATCCAATGTAGGGGGAGGGCTGACAGTACAGTGTGCAGCCTACCGTGCCATTCCTGTCTTCAACACAGCGGGCTCCATGCTGAGTGCCAGTGGCTCTGACTGGTTTTGGTACTGGAAATGCCTGTTGTCAAGGTCAGCTGTGGTCCAACATGAAGCCCTACAGATGATTTGATCACCTTCTGAGTTTATGCTCCCTAGTATCGTAGAATGTGCCAGTAACGGCATCCGCACTTTGCAGACGTTCGACGGCAGTGACCAGACAGAGTGGACTTGGCGTGGCCCTGCCTATCGCATATCTGGAAGAGGGGAGATGAAGGGGCCGAAAATCTGAGGATTGCAGATCAGGAACCAAGCACAGGTTGAGGCCCTTGCCATGGGTGGACATGGCCAGGCAGTGGGGTTCCATCGATCAAAATGCCCAAGCAGCGTAGTACCAGATTCGGAAGCGAAATTAGGGCCCAGAAAATTCAAAAGTCCATAACAGCCAGGCAAACCAATTGCAGGCCTGAAGGCAAGAAGCAAAGACCAAAAGGCAGCCCGAGGTAGGTTGGGAGGCAATCCAGATCATACACAGGTAGGATCAGCAGGTCAGATAGCAGGGAATTGTAAACTAGTTGAAGGCCATTTGGTAACGGCAGTGCTCCAGTTTATATAGGCTGCTGAGCGCCAATGCTTTTGCACGCACCTGTTTGCTAATGCAGGCCCAACATAGTTATGGACACAAGTCTGGTTTCCTTCTGTGTTCAAATATTTTTATTGGATTTTAAAACATATAATCACATATCAATGTAACAACTTGTATAATTGCATTTATACATAAAGCTATATTGCATATTGAGAGAATATTCAAGCCCTAAATAGGGGAGAAGTATAATTATGACAGTTTAATAAACAGTAAACGATATGACATGTGAGAAAATAAATACATGGGGATTGGAAAGTAGAGGGAGGGTATAGTGAGCACTCATATAAAAGATAAGAATAGTAATGAGTAAGAAAGAAACATCACAGGATATATATACCAATACATTTAGTCTCCAAAGCTGTACATAGTTATAGTTACATAGTTAGTCAGGTTGAAAAAAGACACAAGTCCATCCAGTTCAACCATAAAAAAAATAAAAAATAAAACAAAGTAAAACACAGTACATCCTCCCATACACCCAACTCCATACCCACAGTTGATCCAGAGGAAGGCAAAAAACCCCAGCAGAGCGATGATCCAATTTGCTACCGGAAGGGAAAAAATTCCTTCCTGATCCCCCGAAAGGCAATCGGATTTACCCCGGATCAACTTTACCTACAAAACTTAGTACTCAGTTATATTATGTGCATTTAGGAAAGAATCCAGGCCTCTCTTAAAGCAATCTACTGAGCTGGCCAGAACCACCTCTGGAGGGAGTCTGTTCCACATTTTCACAGCTCTTACTGTGAAGAAACCTTTCCGTATTTGGAGGTGAAATCTCTTTTCCTCTAGATGTAAAGAGTGCCCCCTTGTCCTCAGTGTTGACCTTAAAGTGAATAACTCAACACCAAGTTCACTATATGGACCTCTTATGTATTTGTACATGTTGATCATGTCCCCCCTTATTCTCCTCTTCTCAAGAGTGAATAAATTCAGTTCCTCTAATCTTTCCTCATAGCTGAGCTCCTCCATGCCTCTTATCAGTTTGGTTGCCCTTCTCTGCACTTTCTCCAGTTCTCCGATATCAAGAGATGAAATAAAAAAAAAA
This sequence comes from Rana kukunoris, assembly GCA_029574335.1. Classification (NCBI taxonomy): domain Eukaryota; kingdom Metazoa; phylum Chordata; class Amphibia; order Anura; family Ranidae; genus Rana; species Rana kukunoris. The sequence goes on along the minus strand of CM056049.1, from coordinate 721,231,040 downwards.
GTGAGCAGACTCAAGATATTAATTGTCCATCAAAACTGTAAATTCCCTAGACTTCGTAAATTGCGACCAACATGCCCATTTGCTGTGGAATTTTTCGGAGGAATCGTAAGATTGGTGGATCAAATCTTCCATATTTGCTATGTGTTGGACCTTTCGCAGCCAATCAGAAACAGAGGGGGGGAGAAGGTTGTAACCACTTAGCGGGGTACAGAGCCTTGCAGCATTGATAAGGTGCACGATTATTGAATCTTTGTAAACAGAATTAGGTAAAGTTGAGTGATACAATAAGTATTGTTGAGAGGTAGGATCTGGAGCATATGTAGTAATCTCGTATATCAGTTTGTGGATCTTTTCCCAGAAGGGTTTAATGTCACTACATTCCCACCATATATGGAGTAATGTTCCGGGAGCAGAATTGCAGCGCCAGCATAGAGGGGATACATTCGGGTTAAATTTATTAACAATATGAGGGGTCCTGTACCATCTTGAATACAATTTGTATCCGTTTTCTTGGGTCAGCACGTTCAAAGAACCCTTATGTAATCTGCGGAAGACAGTTTCCCATTGGTCTGTTGAAAGGGATATTTTTAATTCCTCTTCCCATTTTAGATTCGCAGTATCTGTTTTTAAAGGGGTGTTCCACCCAAAAAAACGACCTTTGCTTACTCCACTCCTCACCCCCATACATGCCACATTTGGCATGTAATTTTTTTGGGGGGGGAGTGGGGGCTTCAGTAGGAGTGGGACTTCCTGTCCCACTTCCTGCTTCCGCCGAGGGGCTGGTTAGGCGATTAAGCCTTAATCGCCTACACCAGCCCCTCCCTGTAGGCGATCACATGGGACACTGACAGGTCCCATGCGATTGCCTCTCCAATCAGCGGCGAGCCGCGCCGCGCACGCATGCGCAGTACGGCTCGCGCATGCGCAGTGGGTGCCCGGCCGTGAAGCCGAAGGCTGTCACAGCTGGGTGCCCACAGTCAGGATGGAGACGCCGGCCGGGCAGGGGGGGAGAGGAGCGGAGCCCCGGTCGGCGCGTCGCTGGAACGCAGGAGCAGGTAAGTGAGTGTTTATTAAAAGCCAGCAGCTACACTTTTTGTAGCTGCTGACTTTTAATAAACACAACTTAGGGCTGGAACACCCCTTTAAATCAAAACCTGAATATAATAAAGTGTGCAATGTGGAAATTAAATGTTTTTGGGGAGCTTTTTTAAGACATATATTAAGTCTGGTTTCCTTCTACTGGCGTAAATCCTACCATCTTACACTGCCACCTTTTTGCAGCAATGAGTCAATAAAATGGTGATCTATTGCTTGCTGATAGAAATATGACTGGATTTTGCTTTATCGGGATGTTTCAACATCTCTTTCCAGGCAACAGGCTGGCTTTTATTTGGGATTGCTTAATAGGTAAAAACTTTCCCTACTCTTAGGAAAAACTTTCATGTTTTTTCCAAAGCCGTTCCTCTGCTGTGTGTGAGGAAATCCCTGCCAGGCCCGGTATCAGACATTCCCCGTGTGTGCTTACTGATAGGCCGGGTGGGGATTTTCCATGTTGGATTTGTTAACTCTTTACAATTGCAGATGCTGTATAACCTCTTCCATGTGCTTAAAGCGGAGTTCCACCCAGGAAAACAACATTTGCCCATATTGTTTAAAAAAATTAAATTAAAAAAAAAGTGAAAAAAAAAAAATACTCACCCGAAATACCTGTTGCTATGCGGAAGTCCGTAATCTGCCTCTTCCACACCGTGGTGTGTTTTCTTCTTCTTCTTCCTTTTCTTGTGAATGGGGCGCGCTGCTTTCTGGGAACTGTGTGTGTTCTCAGAGAGCAGCCACCCATTCACAAGCCAGCGTGAGACTCACGCAGGCGCAGTAGGCTTCACTGCCTATTTCCCATAGTGTGAATGGCAGCGCGGGACCCGGAGCGATCGTGGGATCGGCATCGGGGGGGCCCATCAGCGCGGGCAAGTCGGACAAGGTAAGTGTCCTTATTTAAAGTCAGCAGCTACACTGTTAGTAGCTGCTGACTTTAAAAAAAAAAATTGCGGCTGGAACACCCCTTTAAAGGAACTGTTCCCGAGAGGCTGTCGGTGCTGTCTTCTCCTTCTAAAGATGCTTGTTGATTGGCCGTCATGCTGATTTGATGTCTCCAGTTCACTGGTGACTATCTAGCTATCCTATGGCTCTTTGGTACTCGTGCAGTAATAAGAGTGGAAGCGTGGAGTTGCAAAGGAGTTGTATTGGGTAGTGATCCCCGTCGGCCACATGCAGCCTGTCCCCAACCTCTGTTGGCCTCCTGCATAGGGTTGTCCAGGGCTTTGAATCGTGTCCGGGTTTTAGTCCATCTTAAATCCGGATGCATTATTCTGACTGGGCTGTGGCTCCCCAAGTATCCAAGCTAGTCGCAAACAATTGTGGCAGTGCTAGCTGTCCATGTGGCTACTGATCCCAGCAACACATCTTCAGGCTCCTCCAGCCCTCTTGGCTGCAGCTGCCTCTCACCACAGTCCACTCCACTGGCCCTGCAATTTACCAGTCCTCCTGACCATGTGTCCCTCACCAGCCCTCCTTGCTGGGACCTGTTCCTCCCTGGAGACTTGCCTGGCAGTGCTCTTGTGCTGTCCTCTCCTAGCTCCCATACCTCCTGTTCAGGACACCTCTGTGTAATGTAGAAGGTCCTGTCCACACCCAAACACGGCCCAAGGTCACCCCCTCAGACTGGGGGAACTCCCTCCAAGGCCATGACAGCCTACCACTCCATATCCAGCTTCCACCCCGTACAGATCCTCCCCAGCTGGGCTGACCCTGGGTATCTAAAGAGACCTGCCCCGGCTAATCCAGGTTGGGGATTGGTCAGGGCTCCTCAGAATACTTCAGACCGCTCCTTCTCTCCTCCTTCCTTTCCAGAAGATTCCAGTATGTCCTGGAAAGAAATGGAAGGTCTCAGTGATGCTGCCTGTGAGTCACCCAGCTCTGCCTGAGTTACTCCCAACCCAGATCAAAACAAACAGACTTGACTGCCAGCCAAGCCTGCATATTTTTACAAATCCTGACACTAGCACACTAGGGGGTGCTACATTAGCAACTCTCACGTCCTGCCTTGTTGCTTTCAAGCAGTGTTTTAGCAAGGCTTCTAGGGGACGAAAATGACTTATAGATGCAAAAAAATAAGGCATTCGCAGTCTTTTGATCACCATACAACTACTACACTGTAATGGAGATCACAGCACATTCCTCAATACTTTGAGTGATGAAAGAAATGTATTGCATGTGATTATTGGCGAATACACCGCGTATGTGTCCTGCCATCCTCGGGGGACATGTCCTGGTCATACCTCATTCTTACCATACAAGACATAATGACCTCGCTCCGTGTCTCTGGGGTTCTATTACTGTGTTCTGCCTTGTCAGCGGATTAGTGGAGGAGCGGTTTGTGGTTCTTCATCACGGGGGAGGGGGGGGCCAAAATCCAGTCACTACACATTGTTCTAGTAGATGAGGAAATGTTTATTATTTCATCTCATTACTCGCATGTCTGTTTAATGGATGTGGTGCTTGTTTGGTGTCGCAGATAGTTTCAGTTTTTTTTAAAGTCCAAATTCAGACTGCGGTAACATTTTTCTCACACAATGAGGTTCTCCACCCCCCCCCCCCCTCCCCACACACACCCACACTGCATTGGTTAAAGCTGAACTCCAAGGAATTTTAGGACTCGTTTACACTTGCGATAGCCCTTGCGGCACCTCTGAAAAGTAATTTCCAGTGGTCAGTTGACAGGCGGCTGGGAGGTGATGGGTTGCATGGTACCTTGCGCCATCAGATGACGACACAGAGGCTGTCCGTTGCAATCAAACTTGTTTACTTGCATAAAACTTCAAAAAAGAATAGTTAAGATTATGGCGCTCATATGTAGGCAGGTGCCATCTATTTTCTCCACTGTATGTATCGCTCGACTGCAGTGGCATTTCAGTTGGAGGGTAAGTCGAGGGGAACTTTGTTCCTCTATGTTTTCATGGGTCACTGGGGAAGCAATTCAATTGGATTCTGCCAGCCATCTTGGGTGAGGCGAAGCCAGAACTTTCTGGAGCCCTTTCTAGTCCCAGGACTCTTTCTGGAGCCCTTTCTAGTCCCAGGACTCTTTCTGGAGCCCTTTCTAGTCCCAGGACTCTTTCTGGAGCCCTTTCTAGTCCCAGGACTCTTTCTGGAGCCCTTTCCTAGTCCCAGGACTCTTTCTGGGGCCCTTTCCTAGTCCCAGGACTCTTTCTGGAGCCCTTTCTAGTCCCAGGACTCTTTCTGGAGCCCTTTCCTAGTCCCAGGACTCTTTCTGGGGCCCTTTCCTAGTCCCAAGACTCTTTCCGGGGCCCTTTTCTAGTCCCAAGACTCTTTCCGGGGCCCTTTCCTAGTCCCAAGACTCTTTCCGGGGCCCTTTCCTAGTCCCTCTTTCCGGGGCCCTTTCCTAAGACTCTTTCCGGGGCCCTTTCCTAGTCCCAAGACTCTTTCCGGGGCCCTTTCCTAGTCCCAAGACTCTTTCCGGGGCCCTTTCCTCTTTCCGGGGCCCTTTTCTAGTCCCAAGACTCTTTCGGGGCCCTTTCCTAGTCCCAAGACTCTTTCCGGGGCCCTTTTCCTCTTTCCGGGGCCCTTTTCTAGTCCCAAGACTCTTTCCGGGGCCCTTTTCTAGTCCCAAGACTCTTTCCGGGGCCCTTTCCTAGTCCCAAGACTCTTTCCGGGGCCCTTTTCTAGTCCCAAGACTCTTTCCGGGGCCCTTTTCTAGTCCCAAGACTCTTTCCGGGGCCCTTTTCTAGTCCCAAGACTCTTTCCGGGGCCCTTTTCTAGTCCCAAGACTCTTTCCGGGGCCCTTTTCTAGGGGCCCTTTTCTAGTCCCAAGACTCTTTCCGGGGCCCTTTTCTAGTCCCAAGACTCTTTCCGGGGCCCTTTTCTAGTCCCAAGACTCTTTCCGGGGCCCTTTTCTAGTCCCAAGACTCTTTCCGGGGCCCTTTTCTAGTCCCAAGACTCTTTCCGGGGCCCTTTTCTAGTCCCAAGACTCTTTCCGGGGCCCTTTTCTAGTCCCAAGACTCTTTCCGGGGCCCTTTTCTAGTCCCAAGACTCTTTCCGGGGCCCTTTTCTAGTCCCAGGGCTCCTTCTAGATTGGGATGAATTGGAGCAGAGACTGTGAGGCAGGCCTTTTCGTTCCAATATCACAAATACACTTCTGGAAGAATGATCAAACATTCCCATAGATACTCCTAAACCTTGTGGACGGCCTTCCCAGAAGAGTTGAAGCTGTTATAGCTGCAAGGGCGGGGCCAACTCAATATTGAACCCTATGGAATAAGACTGGGATGCCATTAAGCTTCATGTGCATGTAAAGGCAGGTGTCCCAATACTTTTGGTAATATAGTGCTGTGTGTAATTTATATTTATATATATATATATATATATATATATATATATATATATATATATATATATATATATATTATATATATATATAAAATTTATATATTCTCGTTTTGTGTGTATATTAATGGTGGCTCTGATCTGTGTATTCAGACCTCCTGTACATCTCACTTGTCTGACACATCACCCCCTGCTGGTACCCCCATATGTTGGCACTGGCCCTATAGGGTGTGATGGGCACATTATGCTGATGACAGATGTAGATGGTTAGCGTGTGCCAATGACGGAGTCCTTACAATACAGATAATGTATATCCAGCCCTCAGTCTGTGCTGCTTGCACAGGGGGCTTCCAGAAAACAGGAACATTTGTGCCAGTGTTGTGTGCCAGTCCTGCCAATCTGTCTCGGTAGGAGCAGAGACAGGCCACATTACCCAACAAGTCTGCTTCCAGCCTATCCGCCGCTTCTAGGCCTAGCTGGGAATGGCCTTTGTAATTACAAGGAAATGGCACTTTACATACCAGTGGTGCTGATATAGATCTTCTGTGGGTGTGAAAGTGGTCACATTATATAAGAGAAGAATAGGGAGTAAGGACTTGTATTCAGCTTTGTGTATGTGACTGCTTTCTTCTTTCTTCCTTCTTCTTCCTTCTTCCTTCTTCCTTCTTTCGTCTTCTTTCTTTAAAAAATGTATTCTCAATCTCATACTTCACTGTGCATTTGCTTTGCTTAAAGGGAACCTGTCTTATCAGCAACATGGTCTTCATGTTGGCAAAATAGTCTCTTTACAGCAGAATTAAACCCCAACCAAAAAATGTCATCATATATTGCAGCTTGCTAATCATTAGCTGTGGTGACTGCATTCATTTTTTTTTCTAGGTGGTTTGGCTTTTTCTTTCGTTTTTTGGCACATTTTTATTTTATTTTTTTCTGTTAGGGACCTGTAAAACGATCAGTGGACTCTGGGTGTAATGCCACGGTCCTGCAGACTGTCTGTGTAGCTGTCTGCCTGCACCTCCGATACGGGCAGGCAATTAGTCACACAGGAATCTCAATGAACTACCCAGATCTAGGTCAGTGATGGCGAACCTTGGCACCCCAGATGTTTTTGAACTGTATTTCCCATGATGCTCATGTAATCTGCAGTGTAGTTGAGCACCATGGAAAATCTAGTTCCAAATCATCTGGAGTGCCAAAGTTCACCATCACTGACCTAGAGCGATCAACGGCGTCCTGGTAGTTTATTGAGCACTGCAAGCCAACAGCCACAAAGGCTGATAGTAGGTATAGTTTTCCCATTGACAGAACCTTGTGAATGGATGACACAGCCGTGGGTGGGGGAAGAAGTATTCCCCCCTCCTCCCACTTGCTGTCCAAAACAGGGACGGGGTAGCTGCTGGGGTTGGTGCATTTGTAACACGTTACACCCTGCATATAAATGTAACATGTTACAAAAGGTAAACTTATCCTTTAACTTTCCCTAAGCAGTGCCCTGAAAATGTTCACATCCCCCCCTCTTCTTTTTGAGCTAGGCACATTAGAAAAAAGGAGACACTCCACCATCCTGTTACTTACATTGTCTAGGCCTGAGGTGCACCTTCATAAATAAGGAATGTCCACACCATTGGCCTTTTTAATGTTTTTACTGTGAGATAAGAGGTCGGCCAGCCCGGTGCCGCCGCCTGGTCGGCCAGCCCGGTGCCGCCGCCTGGTCGGCCAGCCCGGTGCCGCCGCCTGGTCGGCCAGCCCGGTGCCGCCGCCTGGTCGGCCAGCCCGGTGCCGCCGCCTGGTCGGCCAGCCCGGTGAACTTCAATTTAGGAAGTCCAGCAATTTTCCTATTGCCTCCACTGTGAGTCCACTTACTATAGGGTCCCCACTTTCAGTCTCATTCTGGGTCTAACCCTGGAAGGCCTTCTTTTCAGGTTACAAACCTACATGGTGTAAGTCGGGGGTAACCTGACCCAAGGTGGCTGCTTTTCACATGGGGTGGCAACATTCAATTGGATAGCTTCCCCAGTGAGCCATAAAGGAACCATTCTCCTCTTGACTTAATCTCCAGCTGCACTACCGCTGTAGAAGAGTACCACCTGCAGTGGAGAAAGTAGACTGCACCTGTCTACATGTGTTTTTTTTTTTTTTTTAAATCAAAACGGCTTTTATTGAGCATAGAGAATAAATGAACAGATGGGTGATAAGTGCAAAATGCAAAATGCTAAAAGTACAAGTAGATCCATTTGACATACAGAAGGAAAAATTAAAAAAGGCAAAAAAAAAAATAGGGAACACAACCCAGGTTTGTCGGGGACAGGCGGGAAAGAAGGGTCATTGTGTGGCTTAACCACTTAACCCCCGGACCATATTCCTGCCCCATGACCAGAGCACTTTTTGTGATTCGCCACTGCGTCGCTTTAACTGACAATTGCACAGTCGTGCCTCCCAAACAAAATGGCGTCTTTTTTTTCCCACAAATAGCTTTCTTTTGGTGGTATTTGATCACCTCTGCGGTTTTTATTTTTTGCGCTATAAACAAAAATAGAGCGACAATTTTGAAAAAAATGTAATATTTTTTACATTTTGCTATAATAAATATCCCCAAAAAATATATTAGCGTTTATTGATTGGTTTGCGCAAAAGTTATAGCGTTTACAAAATAGGGGGTCGTTTTATGGCATTTTTATTAATATTTTTTTTTTTTTACTAGTAATGGCGGCGATCAGCGGTTTTTTTTTCCCAGTACTGCGACATTATGGCGGACACTTCGGACACTTTTGACAAATTTTTTGGGACCATTTGCATTTTTATAGCGATCAGTGCTATAAAAATGCCATTGGCAGTGAAGGGGTTAACACTAGGGGGCAGGGAAGGAGTTAAGTGTGTTCCTGGGTGTGTTCTAACTGTATGGGGGGTGGCCTCACTAGGGGAATTCACTGATCTTCTGTTCATACATTGTATGAACAGAAAAAAATGGGGGGGGGGGGGGGGGGGGTGTAGTGCTGCGCTGTAAGGGAGAAAGTGGGGATGGGATAAATGAAGAGGAAGTGTGGCAAAAAACTAGATATGTGGAAAAAAGAAAAAAGGTAGGAATAACTTAACTATTATACATAGTAATGTCAGAAAATGACAGTGGTGTATATAAGAAATATATATTGAACGTGCTAAATGTAGCCTAAGCCGGCTACCAAACCAATGACAGTGCAAAATAACATAAAAAGTGTAACTTCCTTATAACAATCTGGTGCACAAAGTGCCAGAAATAGCACACAACAGTGTTTTTCAGGGTGAATGTCCATACAACAGGTAACAATGAGTCAATGCAATATATAAATGCAATATGGAAATAAAGTTCAAAAAAGATTGCTGATGTAAAAGCCAAAATGCCGTGATGACCAGTTGCAGATGCTATTTCCAAAATAAGTAAAGATGTCCCCTTAGCTTACTGCTGTAAGGTAACAGCAGAAAACAAAGCCCAGGAGCACTTTTCAGGTTGAGTCCACTTGTGGTGTCATCCAAATAGGTAAATGTGGTGAGAATGGATCCTTCCTGGTAATCACCTCCAAACGATAATAGTTGCTCACATCCAGGAAAACAAAAAAATGCCAATAGTGTAGTACCATTAAAACAGGGGGGTTTTATTAAAACAAAAACTGGGTACTCACAAGGTTAAAATAAAAAACAGGCATAAAAACACAGGGCGTCCGCCAACGTCACCTCTGGTACCTCATACGCGTATTCGTCACTCCACGTGACTTCCTCAGGAGTCTCCATCAGCAATCTTTTTTTAACTTTATTTCCATATTGCATTTATACATTGCATTGACCCATTGTTACCTGTTGTATGGACATTCACCCTGAAAAACACTGTTGTGTGCTATTTCTGGCACTTTGTGCACCAGATTGTTATAAGGAAGTTACACTTCTTATGTTATTTTGCACTGTCATTGGTTTGGTAGCCGGCTTAGGCTACATTTAGCACGTTCAATATATATTTCTTATATACACCACTGTCATTTTCTGACATTACTATGTATAATAGTTATGTGGAAAAAAGAAAAAAGGTAGGAATAACCTATCTAGTTTTTTGCCACACTTCCTCTTCATTTATCCCATCCCCACTTTCTCCCTTACAGCGCAGCACTACACCCCCCCCCCCCATTTTCATCTGCCTTGGTTGATACACCAATCAGTGCAGCAGCTGTACCCACCCACTCCCCTCTCCTTCCCCCTCCCCCCGTTTATGGTAAGCGCGGTAATATTCACCCTAACATTGTATGAACAGAAGATCAGCGTTTCCCCCCGCTGACAGGACCGGGAGCTGTGTGTTTACACACATACCTCCCGTTCCCCGCTTCTGTACTGAGCGATCGCGTGTGCCCGGTGGCGATCGTACCCGCCAGGCACGTGCGCGCCCCCCCTATTGGCCGCAAAAGTAGCCAACGTAGAGCTACGGGCCCTCGCCCAGGAGAGCCGACCTGCCGCAGTAAAATGACGGCAGCAGGTCAGCAAGCAGTTAAGCGGTGGGGCACCGGGCAGCAGAAAAAAGAAAAAAAAAAGGGGAACGGGGAGGGGGGAGGAGGGCATACAGACAGGGTAGGCACTCCTGTCTACATGTTTCCTATGATAATATGCATCGATGACTAGGCAGATTTGGGCGTTTTTTTTTTCCCTGCTTTTTACATTGGTGACCTTTTTGACCTGTAGAAAATGGCGGTAAAATTGTGCGACTTTCTGCCTGAAAACACTATGCTCGGCTGTGAATGGGGCCTAATGCCGCGTACACACGGTCGGTTTTTGCAATGAAAAAAAAAAAAAAACGTTTTTTAAAACGTCATTTAAATTGATGGTGTGTGGGCAAAACGTTGTTTTTTGTCTTCAAAAAAATGACCCCAAAAAATTTCCAACATGCTTGTATTTTTTGTGTCGTTTTTCAAAACGTCGTTTTTTTGTTTCACAAAAAGTCACCGTGTGTAGCAAAAACGTTGTTTAAAATGACGTTTTTCAACCCGCGCATGCCCAGAAGCTAGTTATGAAGCGAGCTTCAATGGAAAGAGTGGTGAACGTAACCTCGCTTTTAGTGAATAAACAATGGTGTGTAGGCAACATCGTCTTTGAAAAGTGACGTTTCAAAAACCGTTGTTTTTTACTTCACAGAAAACGTCGTTTTTTTTCATCACAAAAAATGATCATGTGTACGCGGCATAAGAGCCTATATAGCAGGTGCAGAGGCCACACGCTAGTACTTCAACTCAAAGTTTTGGAAAGCTCTGACAAAGGAAGGCGTAGGTTCTTCTTCTTGGGGTTCATCCAATAAAATGTTGCAATACAGGGACACTTTTTTTTTCAAAGAAAACCCTGAAGTCTGTCCATCTTCTCCACCTACCTTGAACATGTCCCTGTTGTGCATGGTTCCTTGCACTTCTGAAAGGCATGTATATGGACATGGTTATTAAGGTTGGCAACCAGCTATGAGGACCAATTTAACGTCTTCATTATAGGTGCGCTAATTTAACTTTTTTTTTTTTTTCCCATCAGTGTTCTCTCCCATTAATCTAGAAACTGGGCACCATTGTTTAAGTCAAGGGGTGATGAAGCTCTGCTTCTATTTTGGAAATTCAAGAAATATGCCAAGGTTGTTGCCTTGCCATGAAAGACCTCCATCTGGATGGGGGAAGGGGAGAGCATTGCAAGTGCCCAGAGAACAGAAGAGCGTTTAATCTTGGTAGGTGTGAAGCTGGCATCGCCCCCTTTCTGTAGACGAGCCTTGAAGTATGGGGAGACGCCTGTCAGTGATAATTGGCTGCAATACAGATGCTGTGGCCATTGTTCCAGACTTCAAAGGGAGGAACACTAGAGCTGGGACACCCAGCTGACTGACTGCAATGTGCGTAGAAGTCATTACCTAATACATATGTCCCCTTTGTCTTCCTGGAGGTTAGAAGTCAATGGCTAATTTCAAGATATCCCAGCAGTCACTCTGTAGCGGATGGCCTCTTTTTATTTGAGGTGTATTGTACTGTATGAGCAATTTATTAATTATTATTTTTTAGTGTTTGTGTGTTGTGTTTTTTTTTCATTTATAATTTAATTTTTTTTTTTTTATTATAGTATTAAATAATAAAAATAAATAAAAAATTGTAATGGTTAAATCTATCCTGCCCATGGATTTCCTAGAAAGTTCTGATATCAACATGAAGGGGCTGTTGATTGATTTTTCAAATGCTCTTAACCACTGAGCTCAGCCTTGGAGGATTTGGCTGCCCAATGACCGGGCCACTTTTTGCGATTCGACACTCCACTCCGTTGCCTTAACTAACAATTGCGCGGTCGCGCGACGTGGCTCCCCAAAAAAAATGACCCCCCCCCCCCTACAATAGAGCTTTCTCTTGGTGGTATTTGATCACCTCTGCGGTTTTTATTTTTCGCGATATAATAAATATTCCCCCCAAAAAATATATATCTATTTTGTTTGTAACATATGTGTGTGTGTGTGTGTGTGTGTATATATATATATATATATATATATATATATATATATATATATATATATATATATATATATAATTTTATGTCGAGGGAATTAGTCCTCAAGGATTACAAACAAAGAAAATATAACAATACAAATAGATAATAATGATATATATATATATATATATATATATATATAATACTTTTTGTTATAATAAATACCCCCAAAAAAGGTGTGTGTGTGTGTAAAAAAAATCGCAATAAGTGTTTTATTGATTTTGGTTTGTGCAAAAGTTATAGCGTCTACAAAATAGGGGATCGTTTTTATGGCATTTTTCTTAATATTTTTCTTACTAGTACGTACTTAATTTTTTTTTTTTTTTTTTTTTAATCCTGACTGTGACATTATGGTGGACACTTTTGACGCTATTTTGGGACCATTCACATTTATACAGCGATCCGTGCTATAAATGTGACTGGCGGAGAAAGGTGTTAACCACTAGGAGGCTAGGAAGGAGTTAAGTGTGTCCTAGGGAGTGATTCTAATTGTGTGGGGATGGGCTACATGTGACACAATGCTGATCAGTGCTCCCGATGAGAGGGAGCAGACGATCAGTGTCCTTCACTAGGTAGAACAGGGAGATGCCTTGTTTACATAGGCATCCCTCCGTTCTGAAGCCCCGTGACGCAATCGCGGGACACCGGCGGACCTCGAGTCCGCGGGTAGGGGCGCGTACCCACACGGCAGAGAATTTTTATATGGACGTAGCTGTACGCCCATTTTGCCTGTCCATGCCATTCTGCCGACGGAAAAGTGTGTGTGGCGGTCGGCAAGAGGTTAAAGGGGTTGTAAAGGTTTTTTTTTTTTTTTTCTAAATATGTTCCTTTTAAGCTAGTGCATTGTTGGTTCACTTACCTTTTCCTTCCATTTCCCTTCTTTATTTTTATTTTTTTCTTTGTCTGAATTTCTCACTTCCTGTTCCTCTCCTGAGTAAGCTGTTCTGGCTGACTAACCATTATCCAGATAATGGGGGCAAGTTTACTGAGGAGGAACAGGAAGTGAGAAATTCAGACAAAGAAAAAAAAACATTTAGAAGGGAAATTGAAGGAAAAAGTAAGTGAACCAACAATGCACTAGCTTAAAGGAACCTATTTAGAAAAAAAAAAAAAAAACGAACCTTTACAACCCCTTTAACCACTTGCTTACTGGGCACATATACCCCTTCCTGCCCAGGTGAAATTTCAGCTTCTGGCACTGCGTCGCTTTAACTGACAATTGCGCGGTCGTGCGACATGGCTCCCAAACAAAATTGACGTCCTTTCCCCACAAGTAGAGCTTTCTTTTGGTGGTATTTGATCGCCTGTGCGGTTTTCATTTTTTGCGCTATAAACAAAAAAGGGTGACAATTTTAAAAAAAAAATACAATATTTTTTACTTGTTGCTATAATAAATATCCCAATTTAAAAAAAAAAAAAAAAAATTTTTTTCTCAGTTTAGGGCGATACGTATTCTTCCACATATTTTTGGTAAAAAATAAAAAAAATCGCAATAAGCGACTGGTTTGCGCAAAAGTTATAGCGCCTATAAAACAGGGGACTGAATTATTCTTTTTTTTTTCCTTCTTCTTTTTTATTTTTTATTGGGACTGCGCGACGATATGGCGGACACATCGGACATTTTTGGCGCCATTCACATTTATACTGCGATCAGTGCTATAAATATGCACTAATTACTGTATAAATGTGACTGGCATTGAAGGGGTTAACACTAGGGGGTGAGGAAGGGGTAAATGTATTCCCTACATTGTGTTCTAACTGTGGGGGGAGGGGGGGGTGACTGGGGGAGGTGACTGATCTGTGTCCCTATGTACAAGGAACACAGATCGCTCTCCTCTCCAGAGACAGGACGCTGTCTCTGTGTAAAACGGCAATGAGAGATGATCTCATATGTTTACATATGAGATCATCTTTCATTCGCCGCACAGATCGCATCGCAAACGGCCACTCTGATTGGCCATTCGCGGCGATCTGTGATTGGCTGTGTCCAAGGGACACGGGCAACACAGAATTTCCCCGCGGCACGCTCTGGAGCGCGCGCGGGGAACGTGCTAGTGACAGGCCGTCAATTTAGATCTGCGCTAAAGCCGTCATTCTACTATAGCGCGGATCTCAAGAGGTTAAATCGATCTTGCAGAATTTTAAACTTCTCAATTCTGCCTAAAAGCAGATACCATTCCTGTTTTTATGCCCTTCTGATTTTAGTCTGACCGTGACCTCACAGCAAGTTCTGTTCCCTCTTATGTAATATTGCAGTGTTTTTTTTTTCGTTCCATGTAATTTTTATTTTTTTGTCCTTGTAATAAAGATCATTGTGTATTGCATGCTTCATAAATGATTTTTTTTTTTCTATTTAAAGCGGAGGTTACGCCGTTATTTTTTTATTTTTTAAGCCAGCAGCTACAAATACAGGAGCTGCTGACTTTTACAAAATGGACACTTACCTGTCCAGCGCGCCCGCGATGTCATAAGCCGAGGCTGACCAATCGCTCGGTCTTCGGCTGCTTCCGCCCCACCCTCGGTGAGGGAATCAGCCTTGCGGGTTCCCTGCCAGATTTCCTACTGCGCATGCGCGAGGATCGTGGCGCGTCGTTACTGGTCCCCGCTCTCTCCTGGGAACGTGACAGGCTGGATTCCCCGCGGGGATCAGAACCCGGAAGTGGTGCAAATACCTTCTCCCCCTGAAAGGTGCTAAATGTGAAGCCGGAGGGGGGGAGGGATCCAAAAAGCGGAGGTTCACTTTTTGTGTGAACTTCCGCTTTAAATTGCCCAAAAAATGGATATGAGCCATCTTTCCTTTTTTTTTTTTTTTTTTTTAAATCAATCTCCAGTCCCGGAGGACCAGCATTCCTCATGTTTTCTGATTGCTGCAATTAATTATTGAGTGAAAAGGTTGGTCCCCCACACCTTGTGGTTAATGCAGAGTGCACTGGTCATGTATGTTTGTTATACATGGAGGTGCAATCAGGGGCTCAAAACCAGCAAACCTGTTGTGTTTTACGACAGTACTGCCCACCGACTGCAATAGGGGGTAACCTTTATGCCATAGCATGTAGACAACCCCTTTGCAGCTTAGGGGGAGTTGGGAGGGGAGTGCAAAGTAAAGCTCAACTAATTTATTTTTACTGCAACTATATCAATGTCGGGTTGTGGCTGTACGCTGTTAATCTCATATCCCAAGGGTTTACACGTGTGCAGGGACAGATGAATGGCTCTGGACTCAAACGGTCTTCAGCCCTAATGTGAAATTCCCTAAAGATGACCAAGGATGATGACTAGGGTTGTCCCGATACCAGTATCGGTATCGGGACCGAAACCGAGTATTTGCGGGAGTACTTGTACTCCCGCAAATACCCCGATACCTAAAAAGAATACTTCCACCCCCCGCCGCATACCGCCGCGTTTATCTCCCTGCATTACAGCGCGCATTACAAGCTTTCGTTTGAATACTTGTAATGCCCGCCGCGCCATGTATAGACACTCCCCTTCTTGGGATTGGACGGATCTGTCCAATCCCGAGCAAG
The DNA here is from genome assembly GCA_029574335.1 of Rana kukunoris. NCBI lineage: Eukaryota > Metazoa > Chordata > Amphibia > Anura > Ranidae > Rana > Rana kukunoris. The sequence continues at coordinate 721,215,600 of CM056049.1, read as the reverse complement.
GGGGAGTGTCTATGCATTGATCCGTGTATAGACACTCCCCCTTGCTCGGGATTGGACGGATCCATCCAATCCCGAGAAGGGGAGTGTCTGAATACTTGTAATGCCCGCTTCCCCATGTATAGACACTCCCCTTCTCGGGATTGGACGGATCCGTCCAATCCCGAGCAAGGGGGAGTGTCTATACACGGATCCGTGCATAGACACTCCCCCTTGCTCGGGATTGGACAGATCCGTCCAATCCCGAGAAGGGGAGGGTCTATACATGGCGCAGCGGGCATTACAAGTATTCAAACAAAAGCTTGTAATGCGCGCTGTAATGCAGGGAGATAAACGCGGCGGCATTATATCTACAGGTATGGGGGACGTGGCTGCAATATGTGGGGGACAGACGTGGCTGCAATATGTGGGGGACAGACGTGGCTGCAATATGTGGGGGACAGACGTGGCTGCAATATGTCAGGGACAGACGTGGCTGCAATATGTGGGGGACATGGCTGCATTTGGGGACACATTTAAAAAAAGTATCGGTATTTGGTATCGGCAACTACTTGAAAAAAAGTATCGGTACTTGTACTCGGTCTTAAAAAAGTGGTATCGGGACAACCCTAGTTATGACCTTCCTCCATGGACGTCGTCCCAGGCAGCATTATTCATTTGGTTCCCAGCCAACAACATCCACACAAGTGCAGTGATGCGTTCCAGAGGACAACCAAACTGCAGAATGGGGTGCATTTATGGGATGAGCAAACTAAGAATTGGGTTTTTATGGGATGACCCAACTGAGCAGAAGGTGTATTCCCTGGGACCACCAAACTGAGCAGCAGGGTAGCGTTCCAAAGGGACCAGCAAACTGAGCAGAAGGTGTATTCCATGGGACCACCAAACTGAGCAGCAGGGTAGCGTTCCAAAGGGACCACCAAACTGAGCAGAAGGTGTAATCCGTGGGACCACCAAACTGAGCAGAAGGTGTAATCCGTGGGACCACCAAACTGAGCAGAAGGTGTATTCCGTGGGACCACCAAACTGAGCAGAAGGTGTAATCCGTGGGACCACCAAACTGAGCAGAAGGTGTAATCCGTGGGACCACCAAACTGAGCAGAAGGTGTAATCCGTGGGACCACCAAACTGAGCAGAAGGTGTAATCCGTGGGACCACCAAACTGAGCAGAAGGTGTAATCCGTGGGACCACCAAACTGAGCAGAAGGTGTAATCCGTGGGACCACCAAACTGAGCAGAAGGTGTAATCCGTGGGACCACCAAACTGAGCAGAAGGTGTAATCCGTGGGACCACCAAACTGAGCAGCGTTTGCATTAAAAGTGTGTGTGTGTGTGTTCTAACCGTGTATGTATATTGTCGTAAACTGTTACAAGACTTTAGCGGTTTTCTTTGACTTTGTGTACATTGTTCCTACCCTAAATGCAATCTTGTAGCTTTAGGTTCTAAGCTTTCCTGTTGTGGTTGGCCAGGGGAAGTGACCGCATTGTAATGACAGTATTAACACATAACCCCCTCCTGTCACCACTGACCATACTTATGAGAGTGGATTTCTCCTTTACATAGCGCCTAGGTGTTGGGACTTTGATTTGTGTGTGTGTGTTTTTTTATTTTTATTATTATACACACATACATACACGCGCGCGCGCGCGCGCGCACACACACACAATATTTATACGCACACACTGTGTGTGTGTGTATATACATCACATCACATCACATCTTCTGGGGCCCCTTGCACAGCTTCAGGCATGGGCCCCCTGGAGCAGAGAACCGGGGGGAGGGGGGTGCTGCCGACTCAAATTGAGAAGCAGGCGGGTGCCTCTGCTAATTGAGAAAATTGAGAAGTGGAGGTGGTGCCGCAAATTGGGGGGGGGTGGGGGTTGCCCTGAGGATCTCTTGGCCCCTTACAAATATATATATTTAATTATTATAATAATAATTGTGTGTGTGTGTGTATGTGTATATATATATATTAATATTATATATATATATATATATATATATATATATATATATATATATATATATATATATATATATATATATATATATATATATATATATATATATATATATATATATATAAATATATATATATATATAGGGAAGCCAATCCAGGGGCCCTTTTAATAAAAAAAAATATATATATATATATATATATATAATATATATATATTATATATAAAAAAAGGGGGTTGCCATCCAGGCCCCTTACAGGTGTACTGCCTGTACCCCCCCCCCCCCGGATGGCGGCCCTGTAAAGGCATAGTCAAAAATGTGCTAAAATAACTCCCAGTAAAAAACTTTAGCTTGGCTTGTAAGGGTCCTTTCACACGGAGCGGACCGTTTTTCGGTCCGCTCCGTGTGTCCGTCAGCTCAGCGGGGGGGGTCCCTGCTCAGCTGTCGGCGGACGGGGCGGTCCCTGCACAGTGTGCAGGGACCGCCCTGTCTCTCCTCTGCTCTCCCATATGGGGAGGCGGATGGAAACGGACCGTCGTCTGTCCGTTTGCATCTGATCCGTTTGGCCGGACGGAAGAAAAATAGGGCATTCTTCCGTCCGCAAAAACGGATGCGGATCTAGCGGACGTTAGCGGATGCATCATCCGCTAACGAATCCGCTCCCATAGGGGTTCATTACAAATCCGTAAACGGACTTGTAATGAACGGACGAGCGGAGAGGACGTGTGAAAGGACCCTAAGGCTCATGACGTGTTTTTATCTTGACGCTGAACTCAAGGCATGTGTAAAAGGTACAAAATAATGCAACTTTGTATTGGTAAAACCCCCCTCGAAAAAATGAAAACTTGTTGGGCCCCCTGACTGAGGGTCACATGCTCATTTAGTCTAGGCGTGCAGGAAAGAGCAATACTGACCTTCTCCTTGCTACAGTAGGCTTCATCTATTCGTAAGACCAATCCTGCAAGGCTGTCTCTCTAAGGTACTCTCACCCACAGTTGCATGCTTGCCTCTTCCATGTGTAACTAGGTGCTTGGCTAAAAATGAAGAGTGCAGGAAACACTGGCTGCAGCTGCTGCCTTGTGGTGCTGAACTGGTTAACAGCTATATCCGCACGTGACAGGAATTGCAAAGCAGGAAGAGTTCAATAGTCTGAGTCAAGCAGCACTGCCCTGTGGAAACTGTAGTCCAGAAGAGAGAAGTGCGTTTCCCAGAGAGATATTGAAGGGAAAAGGGCTACATTTTTCTCATCTGTACAGGACACGGCTTCCTCTTGCCATGAGGGAGCCCAGAGAGTACACATTGCTGTCCAGTGTGCACTATCACTACTACTTATCAGTAGGAAAATTGTGACCCGGAGCACCATCTAGAATCATGCGCCTCCATCCCTAAATCTGTACATATAAGTTTGCATTCCCCTGGGACTTTAAATGAAGCACGTGACCTCCAAGTTGTAAAAATTAATACACATTAGTCCAATTTATAAACGGATCTGATGGCAATGAAATACATATTTATTACTGAAGAACTGATCAGTAACAGAAATACAATATTGGCATGGATAGTTTTTAATAAATTCATTCATAGTATAAATTTAAATGTGACATCCAAGTGTATAACGCATGATTGTAACAAAGCTGCATCCAGGAACTTAACATGTTTCATGGAACAACGCCCACTTCTTCAGGAGTAAATGCAGGGTGCGTGTAAAAAAAGCTCAAGATTGAACGTGGTGGTGCTGGGGATGTCTATGTCGGGAACTGTGGCAGCATGTGGGGACTAAAGGCACTGATGGAGGGCAGGCGGACTTCAAGAACTGTATAAGTTGACATTGTGTAATACCAACAGCAGTACAAGAGATTTCTCATAGTCCTATATCATGGGGCTTTAATTCAGAGTGTGGCCACAGTAACAGATGAGAGCCTGAGCAGGATCTGGGCATGAGCAGGATCCGGAGCGCTGATTTTGGGGGTGCCAACAGTCACTTGGGTGCAGAGCAGAGAGTGGACTAGTCGCTGTGTGTGTGACCGGATGGTGGGATGCAATATCGCTGGCACTGGTGAGTGGCTACTGTAGGCATTTGCTATCTGTTGCTAGAGAGACTGAGACCTTTATGAACTGTATACAGCCATCTAGTAGTCTTATTGCTGCCCCCAGGCTTGACTCGGACTTTCCATGTGCACCAACGGTGGGCCTTAACGCTAGCAGGCTGAAGAGTTAAAATTAAAGACTGTGTTCCTTTACAGCTGCTATATAAAGATCTTTACCTATTGCTTATGCTAATGGGTACCTCTAAGGGGTCATTGTACCATAGCCTAGCTATTCTAGAGAGTGCACTCTAGACTAGTTAAAGTAGTATTCACATTGCCTCTGCTTATGTGCACTGATTATTGCTGACTGATTTGCGAGTTAATCCCAGTCTAGTGGTACAGAAGTCTATTCTAAGTTACTTTGGCATAGTGATTTTACTTTCTAGCGGGCAAAAGGAGGGTCTCGCGACAAGTTCAGCCTTCATACATTAGATGCATTTATTTAACTTCTTGAGACACGGGCCATTATAATTTGACGGCCACAAGGTGGCTCTACAATGCTGGGAGGACATCTATTGACGTTCTCTGCTCCTCCTGGCCGCTAGGGGGTGCACGTGCCCACCGCGTCACTCAGTTGTTGATACGCGTGCCTGGTGGCCGCGATGTCTGCTAGGTGCCCGCGATTGCCCGTTGCAGAGCCAGGAATGTGGATCTGTGTGTGTGTGTAAACACAGAGATCCATGTCCTGTCAGGGAGAGGTGATCAAATACCATCAAAAGAAAGCTCTATTTGTGGGGGGGGAAAGAAGTAAATTTTGTTTGGGAGCCACATAGCACGACTGCGCAATTGTCATTAAAAAATTGTGACATTGCTGAAATTTCACCTGGCAGAAAGGGGGTATATGTGCCCACAGAGGCAGCTCTAGGCTTTGTGAGGCCTTAGGCAAAACTTGACATGGGGCCCCACTCACACCCATGATGGGAAACATAATTCAAGGACAAGAGCCTCTTCCCCACAACCCTGGCTGGTGGTTGTGGGGGTCTGCGGGCAGGGGGCATATCAGAATCTAGAAGCCCCCTGTAACAAGGTTGCCCCCAGATCCTGCTCTTTTAGAACTAAGGGGCGGGGTCCACCCGGTGATGTCACATGCTGAACCCACACCCTTGTGACATCATTGACTGAGGGCATGCTGGGTCATTGACATCACAAGGGGTGGTGTTACCGATATTCAGTGGATGTTAGGGATGCTGGTGGCCCTGCTCCCAAGTCATGGCTCTTAAAGGGACACTAAAGTCAGGGCTTTTAAAAAAAAAAAAAATAACAAACATGTTATACTTCCACTGTGCAGTTCGTTTTGCACAGAGTGGCCCGGAAAGCTGTCTTCTGGGGTCCCTCGGCGGCTGTCTGGGCTCCTCCTCGCAAAAGCTTTCCCTCTTCATGCGAGGGCGCTCGCATGGAGAAAAGCTTTTGCGAGCGCGCTCCCGTGATACAGCGGCGGCCATAGCCGCCGACTGTATCACTCGGCTCCGCCCCCGGCGCGCCGCGTCATCCGCTCCAATTGACAGCAGCGCTAGCCAATGGCTGCGCTGCTATCAATCCGCCCAGCCTAGCCAATCAACGGCCAGGCTGGGAACCGAAGAGGACGACGTGGACGCGCCCGGGAGATTCGAACGGTCAGGTAAGTACAACAGGGGCTCGGGGGGGGGGGGCGGTGCTGTGACATGTTTTTTTTACCTTAATGCATAGGATGCATTAAGGTAAAAAAACGTGTACCTTTACAACCCCTTTAACGCTGCCTGAGCAAAGCAACGTTGAGGTCCCCTGTCCCTCAAAACTGGGGTAATGCATTGGGCAAGTTAGGCAGCCTTGAGGCCCCTGTGAGTGTGAGGCCTTAGGTGACCGCCTAATTAAAGAGCCGCCTCTGTGTGCCCAGTAAGCAAGTGGTTAAATACAAGCAGTAGAAGTGCTAGTATTTTGATTTGATATCTGCCTCTGTACAGCACCTTCTGGAAGAGAAGTGACAGTTGTGCCGACAAGGAACATGCTGATGAGAGGAGAGAGCAGTGACCAAAAAAATTAACTCTTAACTTTCCAATCCTAGTTTGGAGAGGGGACAAGACATGTAAGTGTGATTTAACTGCAGCAGAGAAAAATCTGTAGTGTTGCAGAGCTGTGTAATTCTCAGACCTCGATGGACAGAAATACAAATCTTTTGGCAGGAAAACTGCTATTGTATGTGTGTTTTCTTCTGTGTACTTAGCAGTTTGGAGCTCAACTGTAAATTTATTTTGCTAGCTTCGTAAGTGAAAGTTGACGGCATATTTCTGAGTTCTATCGGCAGTATCTGTTGCCCTTTTGTAGGGGTTTCCTGTGCTTTGTCACTTAGAGGGACGCAGGCATGGTCTGACCACAGGGAGCCTGCTGGGCCCGTGCGATAACCCCGAGCAATAGACGTCTCATGAAACCACCATTACTGACGGTCAGACGTCAGCACTATTCTAAGCACTGATAACATTTTGTGTTTGCATTTCTTAAATTCCTATTTATTGTTGCGCCTATCAGCATGTTGTAATACATTGGTCAAAGGAAGAGCTGCGCTGTTTTAAGCTAAAATGTGACACTAGTGATAATGAAATGCTAAATAAATATCAATTAGAATTATGAAACACCAACTGAGTGAAAAAAACAATTATATCTGTAAATAGGTCTGTGAGACCTCAATAGGATAACAAGAAGGGGTTAACTCCTAAATTTGGTAGAAACCTGAGAATTATCAAGTGAATAAATAGCAGTCCGTGTGACCGAACCAAAAAAATCCTTAGCCCTCTTTCACACTTGTACGACTTCAAAGTCGCGCAATTTTACCGCAATTTCGTGGCCGCGATTTCAATGAATGCCTGTGTAAGTGGCATCAAAATCGAACCAAAGTAGTGCAAGGGCTACTTTAAATTCGCCACTACTTAAAATTGTGCCAGTATGAATGGTAGTCAGAGAATAATGGAGAATAACTTGTCATACGATTTTGCAGTCCAAAATCGTGAGACAAGTCATAGAAGTGTGAAAGGGGACTTAGGAATACTATTAAGTCCCCTTTCACACTTATACGACTTGTCCTACGATTTTGGACTGCAAAATCGTATGACAAGTCATTCTCCATTATTCTCAATGAACACCATTCATACTGGCACGACTTTTAGTGCCGACTTCAAAGTAGTCCTTGCACTACTTTGGTTCGATTTTGATGCCACTTACACAGGCATTCATTAAAATTGCGGCCGCGAATTGCGGTAAAATCACGTGACTTTGCAGTAGTAAAAGTGTGAAAGGTGTCTAACCACTTAACCCCCGGACCATATTGCTGGTCAAAGACCAAAGCACTTTTTGCGATTCGGCACTGCGTCGCTTTAACTGACAATTGTGCGGTTGTGCGATGTGGCTGCCAAACAAAATTGGCGTCCTTTTTTTCCCACAAAAAGAGCTTTCTTTTGGTGGTATTTGATCACCTCTGCGGTTTTTAGTTTTTGCGCTATAAACAAAAATAGAGCGACAATTTTGAAAAAAAAATTTAGGCCAATACGTATTCTTCTACATATTTTTCGTTAAAAAAAATCACAATAAGCGTTTGGTTTGTGCAAAAGTTATAGCGTTTACAAAATAGGGGATAGTTTTATGGCATTTTTATTAATATTTATTTTTTTACTAGTAATTGCTGCGATCAGCGTTTTTTTTTTTTTTTTTTTTTTGGTACTGCGACATTATGGCGGACACCTTTGACACATTTTTGGGACCATTGGCATTTTTATAGCGATCAGTGCTATAAAAATGCATTAAATTACTATAAAAATGCCACTGGCAGTAAAGGGGTTAAAACTAGGGGGCGGGGAAGGGGTTAAATGTGTAACCTGGGTGTGTTCTAACTGTATGGGGGGGGGGGAATTGACTTAGGGAAATTGTATGAACAGAAGATCAGCATTTCCCCCCCTGACAGGACCGGGAGCTGTGTGTTTACACACACAGCTCCCGGTCCTCACTCTGTAATGAGCGATCGCGTGTGCCCGGGCACCGGAGACGGGGCGAACGGGGGGGGCGTGTGCGCCCCTAGTGGCCGCATCGGCAGCCGACTTAGAGCTACAGGCCCTCGCGCAGGGGAGCCAACCTGCCGCCGTAGAACTGCGGCGGCTGGTCGGCAAGTAGTTAACAAAGGTATAAAATGTGAATATAACAAAAATGTATTCAGAGTGTCCATATAAACTTAAATATCCCCAGTGTTCAATAAATCCAATAGTGCAGGAAAAAGTGCTGACAGAATAGTGCCTCCACCAAACAATAACTCTGCCGCTTACCAGATGGACGTGATCTCTAATTATAGGAGATCAATATGCGCATATGGTTGATATCCCAGCATGGGGTCTCTATTGGTAGCAAAAATCTCTGTGTGGTTTAACATTGCATAGAAGATGTCTCAAACAACGTAGCAATCCAGGATGCACCACATAAAAAAAAAAAAGGAAGGGACTAGCATAGCGTAAAACCCTTAAAAATTTAATAAGTAACATAAAAAATGCACACTTGCATCAAAGTGAGATGAGGCATATAAAATACAATTGAGCCGGCCGGCTCTTCGATTCAGCAGCCCGTATTCTCCGGGTCTGGCGCACAACATGGTGACGTCAGAACGTTGTTCATTCCAACGTTTTGTCACTAGTGGGACGTGGTCACGGGATCCACAGGAGCCAGAACGTGCTGCACAAAAATGCAACGTTTTTTGCACATCAGTGTGGTGCGTTGGTGTGAACTGAAGCAACGGACATAAAGTTTAATTGCTTAAGTTATACGTTGCTGCTCAATGCAGCCAAGCAGGACTGATGTGACTACACCAAGGACCTACTTGTACTAAAGCAATCCATTGCTTCTGCAAGATGCCAAACCCTGTCCTCAACTGGTAGGGTACTTTGTAAAGGGGTGGCAAAGCCCAAATACACTATGGAGTGTTGAAAGCCCCAGTCCAGGCTTTTACCTGTGTCTCCCTTGGGGCGATTCCCTTTCACTTCCGTCTTTTTATATACCCAACAGGAAGTGTAAGGTGATCTCTTCATAATGAGGGAGAGCGCTCTTGGACAATTGTCCCAGAAAACATGTCCCCACTGGAAAATGTCCTGTTCTGGTTACAACTCAAGATTTGGGATTTTCATTCCCTTTCTGTTCCATTGATTGTCACCAGGGCCAATGGAGAAGGGTATTGCGTGACCTGAGGCATTCACCCTATTCAACGTTTTTACTTTAGATGCACTTTAATAGTTTGGTCTCTTCAGAAGGACACAATATACCTCCTGATGGCATTACTTAAATCTGTCCCTTGTTATAATTTTTAGTTACTGCGGAGTTCTGCCTTCATTCCAGGCTTTGTGCCTTCTTCCCCTCCTTTTTTTCACTCCGGGTTCCTGCCTTCTTTTCCTTTTTTTTTCCTTTTTCTCTCCCTCCTTTTTTACCCCAGTTTCCTACTGCCGGTTCGTCTCCCTCTTCTTTCACTCTTGGGTCCTACCTCCACTCCTGCCTCCTCTCAATCTATCATTCCTGGCTCCTACCTCCTCCCCCTCTCCTTTAACCCTGGTCTTCTGCCCCCTCTCCCATTTTTTTCTTTTGCTCAGAGATCCCGCCCCCTCGTCCTTTTGCCCGGGGATCACACCCACTCTCCTCCCCCTTTTTTTTTTTTGCCTTGGGATCCTGTCTCCTTTCCCCCCCTTTTTCTACCGGTGATCCTGTCTCCTCTCTCTCCCTTTTTCCTGGGGATCCTGCCTCCTCTCCCTCTTTTACCCCGGGCTCCTACCGCTTCTCTCTTTCACTCCTCCAGGTCCTACCTTCGCCACTGCCTCCTCTCCATCTATCATTACAGGCTCCTGCCTCCTCACCCTCTCATTTTAACCCTGTTCTCCTGCCCCCTCAACTTTTTCTTTCGCCCGGGGATCCTGCACCCTCTTTCACCCCCCCCCCGGTCCTTTTTTGCCCGGGATCCTGCACCCTCCTTCCCCCTGGTCCTTTTTTGCCCGGGGATCCTGCAGCCTCCCCCCCCCCCCCCCCTGGTCCTTTTTTGCCCGGGGATCCTGCAGCTTTCCCCCCCCCCCCCCCCCCCCTGGTCCTTTTTTGCCCGGGGATCCTGCAGCCTCCCCCCCCCCCCCCCCCCCCTGGTCCTTTTTTTGCCCGGGGATCCTGCACCCTCTTCCCCCTGGTCCTTTTTTTGCCCAGGGATCCTGCACCCTCTTTCCCTCGGTCCTTTTTGCCCTCGGATCCCTCTCCTTGCTCCTCCTTTTTTCTCCCAGGGATCCTGCCCCCTCTCCCCCTTTTTCTCCCGGGGGTCCTGCCTCTTCTCCCTCTTCCTACCCCCAGATATGTTCAGCGGTGGTTCACAAACCGTCATTGCTGATAGACTGATGTGGTCTACAGATAACTGGCAGATGTTGTTCTGTATATAACTTGTACAGTCAGCAGTTGTGTTGTGATGTTACGGCTTATGACAGTGACAACTTGTGACCACAAAACATTGTGTAACAATCCAAGGAAGTTTCACAGAATTGTATTCATTTGTCGATGTGGGAAAATGATGTAGAAGAAACCTGTGAGGATTTTAAAGCTGATGATATAATCTGCTTCTACATTGCTTTCATTGGTTGTTCCTCCTCTCCAAATTTATTTTCTTTCCTTCCTTCCTTCCTTCCTTCCTTCCTTCCTTCCTTCCTTCCTTCCTTCCTTCCTTCCTTCCTTCCTTCCTTCCTTCCTTCCTTCCTTCCTTCCTTCCTTCCTTCCCTTATTTTAGACTTGGTGATGTCATCACTGGATCTCTCTGCTTCTCTATTGACTGCATGGCTGGTAGGAGTGGCCAGCAGGGTGCTGTGCATGGCTATGTGGGCACATATACTGTATGTATGTATGATTATACACACGTACAGGTCTTTATTGGCCTTTTTAATACACGCAGGCTGGTTAGCGGAGAAGTTGGATTTCCTTGGATCTTATGATCTGTGTTTACATGGGAATGTATTTGCTTGTCTTGGCTCTGTCTGTGGACTAAACACGTGTCTGTACCGGATCGCTGGGTCTCTGTAAACATGGGCGTTCCCTGTTCGGGCCTAAAAAGAAATATTAAGATAGATTAATGAGCTCCTCATTATGTATAGCCAAAACCTTCTTCCCTTTTTTTTTTTTTTTATCATGCTGGAGGATTACACTGAGTAAGCAAATTGGTAAAGCACAGTCACTGTGTTAACTACACAAGGAGCTTAAAAAAATGTTTTCTCCCGTGTGCTACGCCTGTGTATGCCATGAAGTGCATTTATAGAACAAAAAATATAGCAGTTCGCTCATTGAAATGTATGCACATGCATCTGTGTGACTAGAGCAAAAAATCAAGGCAAAACAAATGTTATTCGGCCACTTCCTGTGCTGAGTGAATGTTTTTTTTTTGTTGTTGTTTTTGTTCCACTGGTTTTAAATAGGAAATCTTGCATTTGGCCACTGGATGTTGGCAAGTAGAACGGGAAATCCTGATATACTTGGCACCATCTAGTGGCCATATATCATTACTTTAGGAAATTCCAACGATTTTTGGCACCATCTAGTGGTCAGCTTTTGGTACCTTTTTTTTTTTTTTTGGAATTTCTTTTGATTCTTGGCACCATCTAGTGGTCAAATGTAGTATCTTCAATTTTTAATCAATTAAAAACATTCATCTAGCACAGGAAATGGCCCGATATCCTTTGTCAAGTACTTATCTTGTATTAGCATTGTATTGTGTTACGCTGTGTGTTTTAAATGCAGAATGTATTTTCACTTGTATTCTATGTGCTTAGTTAACTCCATGTAGGATTTTTATTTTTTTTGCATTGTGCTTGTATGGAGTAAGGCTGTCCAATACACATGGTGTGAATGAACCCTCACCCCTCTGGGTTGCAGCAATGTTCCTCCCGTTCAATCTCTGGTATTGGGAGGAGTGTGTGACCCTCATTGTATTTGAGGGCGAAGGTGGTATTAATGTTTTCTTGTGGTTTCTGGAGCATAGATAGATATTTCCTCTTGTAGAGAGAAATGTCATAACATAGCAGCTCCTGACTATGTCCTGTACCATGCCGGCATCCCCATACCATCTCTTCTTGTGCCGTGCCGGCGTCCCCTGACCATTTCTTCTTGTGCCGTGCCGGCGTCCCTGACTGACCATTTCTTCTTGTGCCGTGCCGGCGTCCCCTGGCCATCTCTTCTTGTGCCGTGCCGGCGTCCCCTGACCATCTCCTCTTGTGCCGTGCCGGCGTCCCCTGACCATCTCCTCTTGTGCCGTGCCGGCGTCCCCTGACCATCTCCTCTTGTGCCGTGCCGGCGTCCCCTGACCATCTCCTCTTGTGCCGTGCCGGCGTCCCCTGACCATCTCCTCTTGTGCCGTGCCGGCGTCCCCTGACATCTCTTCTTGTGCTGTGCCGGCGTCCCCTGACATCTCTTCTTGTGCCGTGCCGGCGTCCCCTGACCATCTCCTCTTGTATTTTCCCTTGAAGTGGCTTGTCCTTTCTACTGCAAGGGTTAAATGCTCTTTTTGTCAAGGGGGTGATGAGTTGGATTATCTGCATGCCTTTTTGGCCAGGTCCTTGGCGCAGGGCCGCTGATAAGGCAGTACAGCCATTCCTTTTGTACTGGGCCCAGGCCCCATCGGTTCAAAAGCGGGTCTCGGGCACCTGTTCAGCAGGAGGTCTGGCTGTACTGTCTTACTGATCCTCTTCTGCCTCCTCCTTACATTGGTGATCAGTGAGAAGAATGCTCCTTACATTGGTGATCAGTGAGAAGAATGTCCCTTACATTGGTGATCAGTGAGAAGAATGTTCCTTACATTGGTGATCAGTGGGAAGAATGTCCCTTACATTGGTGATCAGTGGGAAGGAATGATCCTTACATTGGTGATCAGTGGGAAGGAATGATCCTTACATTGGTGATCAGTGGGAAGAATGCTCCTTACATTGGTGATCAGTGAGAAGAATGTCCCTTACATTGGTGATCAGTGGGAAGAATGCTCCTTACATTGGTGGTCAGTGGGAAGAATGCTCCTTACATTGGTGATCAGTGGGAAGAATGTCCCTTACATTGGTGATCAGTGGGAAGAATGTCCCTTACATTGGTGATCAGTGGGAAGAATGTCCCTTACATTGGTGATCAGTGGGAAGAATGTCCCTTACATTGGTGATCAGTGGGAAGAATGTCCCTTACATTGGTGATCAGTGGGAAGAATGTCCCTTACATTGGTGATCAGTGGGAAGAATGCTCCTTACATTGGTGATCAGTGAGAAGAATGTCCCTTACATTGGTGATCAGTGGGAAGAATGCTCCTTACATTGGTGGTCAGTGGGAAGAATGCTCCTTACATTGGTGATCAGTGGGAAGAATGTCCCTTACATTGGTGATCAGTGGGAAGAATGTCCCTTACATTGGTGATCAGTGGGAAGAATGTCCCTTACATTGGTGATCAGTGGGAAGAATGTCCCTTACATTGGTGATCAGTGGGAAGAATGTCCCTTACATTGGTGATCAGTGGGAAGAATGTCCCTTACATTGGTGATCAGTGGGAAGAATGCCCCTTACATTGGTGATCAGTGGGAAGAATGCCCCTTACATTGGTGATCAGTGGGAAGAATGTCCCTTACATTGGTGATCAGTGGGAAGAATGTCCCTTACATTGGTGATCAGTGGGAAGAATGTCCCTTACATTGGTGATCAGTGAGAAGAATGTCCCTTACATTGGTGATCAGTGGGAAGAATGTTCCTTACATTGGTGATCAGTGGGAAGAATGCTCCTTACATTGGTGGTCAGTGGGAAGAATGTTCCTTACATTGGTGATCAGTGGGAAGAATGTCTTTACATTGGTGATCAGTGGCAGAGTGCTGTGAGGGTAAATACAGTGGCGGCTGGTGCATTTTTTGGGGTGCGCAAACAAACTGGAAAACATAAATATAAGCAGTTGCAGCCTCCATGTGCCCCATCAGTTGCAGCCTCCCTGTGCCCCATCAGTTGCAGGCAGTGTGCCCCCCTGCCCAGCACTTACCTGTCTCAGGTCAGCTCTGTCCTCAATGCTCCCTCTGAGTCCTCGATGATGTCTTCTCCCATCTTCTTCTGCTATGATTGGATGCTTGATAGGCGTCTAATCGCAGCCCCTGTCTCTCCAGCCAATCGGGTGACAGGTAACCAGACCTGGTGCACCTGGTTGGCTGAGAGGTGGGTCAGTGTTAGGAAAGAGATTTTTTCGCACTGTGTAAACGGCGAACGCACAGCATTGCGCCCGCTGTTCACCAATTAGGAAGCCTATTAGAGCCCGTGGCTCTAATCGGATTCTGCAATGCTTGAATCTATTGGCGATTGACGGGTGCAGGAGAGGGGGGGCGGTGCTCCTGCATCTTCTATTTCTATGGACGCACCACCACTGGGTAAATATAGGAAGGGGCAGGGGGGTAGATTTCAGATGCCCTGTTGCTGTGCCCTGCATACGCAAGGTAAAAGGGTCTTTGTAGTATGGATGTATAGTTCTCTTCTAACAGAATGTCTGTCTGGTTTGACCTTATCCCTCAGTTTAGGAAGAGCTTGATGGTTTAAGGCTATCCTCCATATTTTCTAATGAGCACACACTGTTCTCTCTACCCTACAGATGGTACAAACTCCACTCAAAGGCTGGGAAGAAGGAGAAGGAGCGAGGGGAGATCCAAATCTCCATCCAGTTTACCCGCAATAACCTGACTGCAAGCATGTTCGACCTCTCGATAAAAGACAAGCCAAAGACCCCTTTCGGAAAGCTGAAGGACAAGATGAAAATCAAGAAACGTTTTGACATGGAGTCGTCTTCTGCCATCGTACCAAGCAGCGTCGGCCGCCTAGACAGTGACGAGGAGGAAGAGAAGAAGCCAAAGTCTAAGGCGGCCGCTTTCTTCAAAGGGCATCTACGCAAGAGCTCCCTGACCAAGTCCAATACATCTCTGGGCTCGGACAGCACCAGCACCATCTCCTCTTCCAGCGGAGCTGTACCCACCAATACTGGCATCTCTATAGTGTTGACCGATACTGGCAAGAAGCCTGCTGCCAGGAACAACAGTCTCTCCACCGAACCCTCAGGTAAATGTCTGTTTAGGTTCTCCTTTATCCAGGTCATGGTGTATCTAAGGGTGGTTGGGCACATTCAATGGGACTTGTTCAGTGTTGAAGAGGTTTTGGAGCTTATTCTTCAAGCCACTTCAGGTAATGAGTGTCAAGAAAATACCCCTGCATTTATATCCACCCAGGCAGCACAGATACCTTAATCTTGACCTTTTTAAAATGTAGGAACCCTTGATACAATTTAATATATCTACTACTCTCAGCACATTGGCGTAAGAGTCAATAGGAAGAGTGCTCCTTACACTTGCGGTCAGTAGGAAGAATACCCCCCACCCCCCTCCTACAGATAGTTAAATAATAAAATAATATTGTTGTAATTGGTTACTTATCTGTGAGGTAGAAATTGCTCAAGGAACCCTTTACAACCTCCGGAGGAATTCCAGGAACCTAGGGAGAACCCGTCTCGAAACAGGTTGCCTTAGCCAATCATGGATACATTTCCAAGAATGTTCTTGTCCACAACTTTCATATCCCCCATCCTGGTTTAAACATCTACACATTCCATGGTGATTGGATCAAGCTGTATAGATATCAATGCCAGGGTACCTTCCCGACATTAATAAAAAAAATTATATCTATGGAGAAGCCAACCACTGTGTGTATATATACATACTTCATATTCCCATCGTACACTTTCCTGGATCAGCTCTTGGGTTTGGGTGCTCATAGCAACAACCAGCTTGGATACTGGTACACGTTACAGTAGAAATATTTGCCAGCACACCATGGAACAACATAAATCGCATCCAAACTGATGTTTTATTGCATGATCACAACACAAAAAGAGTGCAACATTTCAGAGCCGCGCAGGGCCCCTTCGTCAGGCATGTGACATACATACACACACTAGAGGTCGACCGATATATCGGCCGAAATTTGGACGTTTTGGAGAAATCGGCATCGGCCGATTAATTTTTTTATCCAAATCAGGCCGATATTTTACAATTTCCGCTAGCAATGCCACGGCTCCGGAGTTGGGCCGGAGCCGCTGCCTTTCCTGATGCTGTGACCGCGGCGGCAACCCGCGGATTGCCGCTGTGGTCACAACATCAGGAAAGACCACAGCTTCGGCTTAGCTCCGGAGCCGCGGCCATCTTGGTACACCCAGCGCGGCGTCCCTCCTCTGTTTACGCCCACAGAGGAGGCGCCCGTGCTCGTAGGACACACACCGCTCTGGTGTCTGTACTACGGGGGGTGTCTATACTAGAGGGGGAGGGGGTCTGTACTGAGGGGGGGGGGTGACACCATTTTTTTGCAACAGTGCCACCTGCCAGTGCCAGTTAGTGCCAGTAACAATACCAGTGCCATCTGCCAGTAACAATACCAGTGCCGCCATCCAGTGCCAATTAGTGCCACATTCCATCCAGTGCCATCCACCAATGCCACCTGCCAGTGCCAATACCAGTGCCACCATCCAGTGCCAATTAGTGCCACCTTCAATCCAGTGCCATCCGCCAATGCCACCTGCCAGTGCCAATACCAGTGTCACCACCCAGTGCCAGTAAGTGCCACCTTCCATCCAGTGCCACCTGCCAGTGCGATCCAGTGCCACCTACCAGTGCCAACTAAAGCCATCAATGCCACCTGCCAATGCCAACCAGTGCTAACTATTGCTACCCAGTGCCACCTGCCAGTGCCACCTGCCAGTGCCACTTGCCAGTGTCTCCTGCCAGTGCCATCTGCCAGTGCCATCTGCCAATCGGTGCCACCTGCTAGTACCATCTTTCAGTGCCATCCAGTGCAACCTGCCAGTGCCAATAAGTGCCTTCTGCTAGTGCCATCTTCCTTCCAGTGCCAATTAGTGCCACGAGCCAGTGCCACCAATAAAAAATAAAAATCGGCCTAAAATATCGGCCCCAAAAATCGGCATCATGTATCGGCCATCGGCCGCCCAGATTTCTAAATATCGGCATCGGCCAGAGAAAAACCCATATCAGTCGACCTCTAACACACACATATCGCATATATATATATATATATATATAGCCGCAACACACACACTAAAAACCAAATATAATTTTTTGGTTTTTTATTTTATTGTGTGTGTGTGTTGCGGCTTGTAAGTGGTTTACCAAAGTTATGCCTGAAGCCATCAGCCATAACCCCATTATGTTTTTTTTTTGTTTTTTTTTTCTCATGAAAGAGTTCAGAGCAGCTAATTAACTGCTGGATCGCTTTCAGAAGCAGCAGGAGAGTCGTTCTCCCCAAGTACCAATTCCACCCACAGTCTGGTAGACCCCTCTCCATGATAGGCTGAAGCCAACCAAGTACTAGGTTAGGGACTCTCCTCAAAAGAGACCCTTTTGGCAGGAGAGGAAGGAACCCAAGGGCCCCACACATCCTCCCCCTAGACTTTAGGGCAAGCCTGGGAACCCACACCCTATCACTGTGAGTGAAAAAAAAATTAAGTGCAGTGAAATGCAAAAAAGGGCCAGTGTGCAGTACAATGGGGAAGATTTACTAAAACTGGTGCACTCAGCATCTGGTGCAACTGTGCATGGGAGTCGATCAGCTTCTAGCTTCAGCTTGTTCAATAAAGCTTTGACAATAAAACCTGGAAGCTGATTGGTTTCCGAGTAGAGCTGCACCAGATTTTGCACCATGCAGTTTTAGTAAATAACCCCCACTGGCTATGTTCCAAGGCCAGGAATATGGGGCCAGATCCACAAAAAAACGGCATATCTTTAGGCGGGCGTAGCGCATCTCATATGCACTACGCCGCCGTAACTCAGAGTGGCTCCTACGGTATCCACAAAGAACTTGCTCCCATATGTGCGCCGGCATAACGTAAATCGGCCGGTGTAAGGCGTCGTAATTCAAAGTAGGCAGGTAGGAGGCCTGTTGTATTTAAATGAAGCGTGACCCCATGTAGATGCATGCGCCGTCCGTGGACGTATCTTAGGAAAGAATGCCTAAGATGCGTCGAACACTGCCTACGACGTGAACGTAACTTACTCGCATCTCTATTCGCGTAGGACTTGTGCAAACGACGGAAAATACGACGCTGTTCCGACGTCCATACGTTAACATGCCTTACCCCTGGCTTTATGAGGGGTAAAATTACGCCGGTCGTACACCTTATGTAAACTGCGTAAATTACGCAACTATGTTCGTGGATTGGCGTATCTAGGTCATTTGCATATTCGACGCGAAAAATTTACGGAAGCACCACTAGTGGCCAGCGTATAATCGCACACAATTATACGCCGGCGTAGGCAAGTTACGGCGGCGAAGGAAGCCTATTTTTTAGACGTATCTGCCTTTGAGAATCGGAGTAAAGATACGCCAGCGCAGATTTGAAATTACGGCGGTGTATCTGGAGATAAAAGTTTTGTGGATCTGGCCCATGAGGTTTGTGGCAACACATCCTTACATTATGTTCAGACTCATTCATGCCCAGCAGATCACAGAAATGTGTCTTTGTCTATGAAAGAGTGACTTCTCTTCATCGATGAGTGAGGTTTGGGGGATGACTTTTTTTTTTTTTTTTTTTTTAAAATTTGGGGTTGAGTTGGTTGTTTTTTTTTTTTTTTTTTGTGTTTCTCACTTTATAGAAAAAACAAACAAAGTGAAGTTCTGGCCATGTTGGCTGTAAATGACACTTGGCTTCCCAGCTCTTGGTTCTCCCTATGGAGCAGTATGACATTGTTGTCGTTTTGCCTCTCTGCTGCCCTCTGTCTGTCAGCAGCTTGTACAGCAGTCTTGGATTTTCAATCCCGTTCTCTCATATTGGTGAGAACTATTTGCTCCCCAACTTTCCATTTTTATATTTATATTGTCCCCCACATATGCAACCATGTCCCCCACATATGCAGCCATGTCCCCCCACATATGCAGCCATGTCCCCACATATGCAGCCATGTCCCCCACATATGCAGCCATGTCCCCCACATATGCAGCCATGTCCCCCACATATGCAGCCATGTCCCCCACATATGCAGCCATGTCCCCCACATATGCAGCCACGTCCCCCACATATGCAGCCATGTCCCCCACATATGCAGCCATGTCCCCCACATATGCAGCCATGTCCCCCACATATGCAGCCATGTCCCCCACATATGCAGCCATGTCCCCCACATATGCAGCCATGTCCCCCACATATGCAGCCACGTCCCCCACATATGCAGCCACGTCCCCCACATGTGCAGCCACGTCCCCCACATATGCAGCCACGTCCCCCACATATGCAGCCACGTCCCCCACATATGCAGCCACGTCCCCCACATATGCAGCCATGCCCCTCCAGCCATGTCCCCCACATATGCAGCCATGCCCCTCCAGCCATGTCCCCCACATATGCAGCCATGCCCCTCCAGCCATGTCCCCCACATATGCAGCCATGTCCCCCACATATGCAGCCATGTCCCCCACATATGCAGCCATGTCCCCCACATATGCAGCCATGTCCCCCGCATATGCAGCCATGCCCCTCCAGCCATGTCCCCCACATATGCAGCCATGCCCCTCCAGCCATGTCCCCCACATATGCAGCCATGTCCCTGCAGACCTAGCCGCCGAAAGCCACTGCACGGAGAACATCACAGCATTCATTTGAATAGCAAGGGGGAGTGTCTATACGCGCGGGAACACTACAGCTATTCAAATGAAAGCTGTGATGTTCCCGCACACTGTTTAACCCATGCGGCTGCGGGTTCGATGCGGCGGGGGGTTTGGGGAAGTATTCTATTTAGGTATCGGGGTATTTGCGGGAGTACAAGTACTCCCGCAAATACTCGGTATCGATACCGATACTGGTATTGGTATCGGGACAACCCTAACCACTTGCTTACTGGGCACGTATACCCCCAACCAGGTGAAATTTCAGCTTCCGGGCACCGCTAACTGACAATTGCACCACGCTCCCCAAACCGACGTCCCCCCACAAATAAGCTTTCTTTTGGTGGTATTTGATCACCTCTGCGTTTTTTTGTTTTTTTTTTCGCTATAAACAAAGGGCAACAATTTTGAAAAAAAAAACAAGATTTTTTACTTGTTGCTATAATAAATAGACCAATTTTTTGTTAAAAAAATGTTTTTCTCAGTTTAGGCCGATATGTATTTCTTCTACATATTTTTGGTAAAAAAAAAAAAAATCGGAGTGGTTTGCACAAAAGTTATAGCGCTTACAAAATAGGGACAATTTATTATTATTCTTTATTTATTTTTTTACTAGTAATGGCGGCGATCTGCGATTGTTATTGGGACTGCGACATTATGGCGGACACATTGGTCACTTTTGACACATTTTTGGCGCCATTCACATTTATAACAGCGGTCAGTGCTATAAATATGCACTAATTATTGTATAAATGTGACTGGCATTAAAGGGGTTAACACTAGGGGGTTAAATGTGTACCCTGCTTAGTGTTCTAACTGTGGGGGGAGGGGGGGTGACTGGGGGAGGTGACAGATCTGTGTCCCTATGTACAAGGGACACAGATCGGTCTCCTCTTTCCCTGACAGGACATGGATCTGTGTGTTAACACACACAGATCCACGTCCTTGTCCTGTAACCGCCGATCGCGAGTGCCTGGCGGACATTGCGGCCGCCAGGCACGCGCATCGGCATCTCAGTGATGCGGCGGGTACGCGTGCGCTTCCCAGTGGCCTGGAGGAGCGAAGGCCGTAAAAAGACGTCAGATCAGAGAATTAGAACCACCCTGCGGCCGTACAAAGTCGTACGGCTGTCAGGAAGTGGTTAATTCTTTTTTGTGTCATTTGTTTGTTTTAGAATTCGTTGCAAATTTTACAAAATCGGTCAAATTTAATTCAAATCGAGTTCAGAGGCTTAAAATCAAATTTGAATTCCATTTTATTCTAAATTTGAATATTGGAAGACTGCTCTATTCGTATTTCTGTTCAAATTTATTCTATTCAAAATTAGAATTTCGAAAGATGGTTATATCCATTATATTCTATTCAATTTTATTTAATTTTTTATTTTTTTTATATTCGAATTTTCTTTTTGTATTTTTGTTTTTTACTTTTCTATTTTTATATTCTTGAATTCAAATTTGATTCGAACTTCGGGGCAACATTTTTAGCTTTGTTTTTTCAGATTCATTTAAATACTATTGTAATTCGGAAATTCAGGTACATCCAAATCTCTGAATAACGAAAAATTTGCCCGAAATCCGATTCTGAACTAAACTAACCGCATATGTCTAGGAGGGGGAAGTGGTGGGACCAGTGTACTTTTTGGTAAAC
Organism: Rana kukunoris; assembly: GCA_029574335.1. Classification (NCBI taxonomy): domain Eukaryota; kingdom Metazoa; phylum Chordata; class Amphibia; order Anura; family Ranidae; genus Rana; species Rana kukunoris. The sequence goes on along the minus strand of CM056049.1, from coordinate 721,194,233 downwards.
TGGTTAATGTACCCCTTTTTCCCAATTCACTTGCCTCCCCCACCCAATTTTACTATCCCTGCCTGGTAAGGATGTTTTTTTTAGGGAGGATGGAAGTTTTAGTGAGGTTTGCCTCTAAAGGTAAATATCGTCCCTGTACAAA